>JASFAW010000014.1:4825000-6031250 GCA_030737815.1 Allium fistulosum
GCAACATCTGCGGTGCAAGGTGCAACATTCGTCCAAAAAGACGAAACAGCGCCGTGCGACTTTTAGGAATGGGTGCAGGGATTTGAAATGGACCAGTAACATGGTGCACCACTCTCCAGGGATGGTAAATCGAAGACTAGCCACGGTGTTCCCTTTTTAACGTAAAAATTCATGTGAGGGAAAAACGAAGGCCAAAAAACTTCAGAGACCCGATTGAGGTTCGGATAGTCTTTTTTTGAGTATGAAGCTATCCGTTGACGGCTTACAACCGTCAAAGCCGTAGAACTCACTGAGACCTTCGTTTTGACTGGTTATGGCTCCCGTAACTCTAAACGAGGCAACAGTTATGGCCGTCCGAAGAATCGGTATCCACAGGGTGCAACATCTGCGGTGCAAGGTGCAACAGTCGTCCAAAAAGACGAAACAGCGCCGTGCGACTTTTAAAATTGGGTGCAGGGATTTAAAATGGACCAGTACCATGGTGCACCACTCTCCAGGGATGGTAAATCGAAGACCAGCCACGGTGTTCCCTTTTTAACGTAAAAATTCATGTGATGGAAAAACGAAGGCCAAAAAACTTCAAAGACCCGATTGAGGTTCTGATAGCCTTTTTTGGGTATGAAACTGTCCGTTGACGGCTTACAGCGGTCAAAGCCGTAGAACTCACTGAGACCTTCGTTTTGACTGGTTATGGCTCCCGTAACTCTGAACGAGGCAACAGTTATGGCCGTCCGAAGAATCAATATCCACAGGGTGCAACATCTGCGATGCAAGGTGCAACATTCGTCCAAAAAGACGAAACAGCGCCGTGCGACTTTTAGAAATGGGTGCAGGGATTTGAAATGGACCAGTACCATGGTGCACCGCTCTCCAGAGATGGTAAATCGAAGACCAGCCAAGGTGTTCCCTTTTTAACGTAAAAATTCATGTGATGGAAAAACGAAGGCCAAAAAACTTCAGAGACCCGATTGAGGTTCGGATAGCCTTTTTTTGAGTATGAAACTATCCGTTGACGACTTACAGCCATCGAAGCCGTAGAACTCACTGAGACCTTCATTTTGACTAGTTATGGCTCCCGTAACTCTAAACGAGGCAACAGTTATGGCCGTCCGAAGAATCGGTATCCACAGGGTGCAACATCTGCGGTGCAAGGTGCAACATTCGTCCAAAAAGACGAAACAGCACCGTGCGACTTTTAGAAATGGGTGCAGGGAGTTAAAATGGACCAGTACCATGGTGCACCACTCTCCAGGGATGGTAAATCGAAGACCAGCCACGGTGTTCCCTTTTTAACGTAAAAATTCATGTGATGGAAAAACGAAGGCCAAAAAACTTCAGAGACCCGATTGAGGTTCGGATATCCTTTTTTTGAGTATGAAACTTCCGTTGATGGCTTACAGCCGTCAAAGCCGTAGAACTCACTGAGACCTTCGTTTTGACTGGTTATGGCTCCCGTAACTCTAAACAAGGCAACAGTTATGACCGTCCGAAGAATCGGTATCCACAGGGTGCAACATCTGCGTTGCAAGGTGCAACATTCGTCCAAAAAGACGAAACAGCGCCGTGCGACTATTAGAAATGGGTGCAGGGATTTAAAATGGACCAGTACCATGGTGCACCACTCTCCAGGGATGGTAAATCGAAGACCAGCCACGGTGTTCCCTTTTTAACGTAAAAATTCATGTGACGGAAAAACGAAGGCCAAAAAACTTCAAAGACCCGATTGAGGTTCTGATAGCCTTTTTTTGGGTATGAAACTATCCGTTGATGGCTTACAGCGGTCAAAGCCGTAGAACTCACTGAGACCTTCGTTTTGACTGGTTATGGCTCCCGTAACTCTAAACGAGGAAACAGTTATAGCCGTCCGAAGAATCGGTATCCAAAGGGTGCAACATCTGCGGTGCAAGGTGCAACATTCGTCCAAAAGGACGAAACAGCGCCGTGTGACTTTTAGAAATGGGTGCAGGGATTTGAAATGGACCAGTACCATGGTGCACCACTCTCCAGGGAGGGTAAATCGAAGAGCAGCCACGGTGTTCCCTTTTTAACGTAAAAATTCATGTGATCGAAAAACGAAGGCCAAAAAATTTCAGAGACCCGATTGAGGTTCGGATAGCCTTTTTTGGATATCAAACTATCCGTTGATGGCTTACAGCCATGAAAGCCGTAGAACGCACTGAGACATTCGTTTTGACTGGTTATGGCTCCCGTAACTCTAAACGAGGCAACAGTTATGGCCGTCCGAAGAATCGGTATCCACAGGGTGCAACATCTGCGGTGCAAGGTGCAACATTCGTCCAAAAAGACGAAACAGCGCCGTGCGACTATTAGAAATGGGTGCAGGGATTTGAAATGGACAATTACCATGGTGCACCACTTTCCAGGGATGGTAAATCGAAGACCAGCTACGGTGTTCCCTTTTTAACGTAAAAATTCATGTGATGGAAAAACGAATGCCAAAAAACTTCAGAGACCCGATTGAGGTTCGGATAGCCTTTTTTTGAGTATGAAACTATCCGTTGACGGATTACAGCCATCAAAGCCGTAGAACTCACTGAGACCTTCGTTTTGACTGGTTATGGCTCCCGTAACTCTAAACGAGGCAACAGTTATAGCCGTCCGAAGAATCGGTATCCACATGGTGCAACATCTGCGGTGCAAGGTGCAACATTCGTCCAAAAAGACGAAACAGCGCCGTGCGACTTTTAGGAATGGGTGCAGGGATTTGAAATGGACCAGTAACATGGTGCACCACTCTCCAGGGATGGTAAATCGAAGACTAGCCACGGTGTTCCCTTTTTAACGTAAAAATTCATGTGAGGGAAAAACGAAGGCCAAAAAACTTCAGAGACCCGATTGAGGTTCGGATAGTATTTTTTTGAGTATGAAGCTATCCGTTGACGGCTTACAACCATCAAAGCCGTAGAACTCACTGAGACCTTCGTTTTGACTGGTTATGGCTCCCGTAACTCTAAATGAGGCAACAGTTATGGCCGTCCGAAGAATCGGTATCCACAGGGTGCAACATCTGCGGTGCAAGGTGCAACAGTCGTCCAAAAAGACGAAACAGCGCCGTGCGACTTTTAAAATTGGGTGCAGGGATTTAAAATGGACCAGTACCATGGTGCACCACTCTCCAGGGATGGTAAATCGAAGACCAGCCACGGTGTTCCCTTTTTAACGTAAAAATTCATGTGATGGAAAAACGAAGGCCAAAAAACTTCAAAGACCCGATTGAGGTTCTGATAGCCTTTTTTGGGTATGAAACTATCCGTTGACGGCTTACAGCGGTCAAAGCCGTAGAACTCACTGAGACCTTCGTTTTGACTGGTTATGGCTCCCGTAACTCTGAACGAGGCAACGGTTATGGCCGTCCGAAGAATCAATATCCACAGGGTGCAACATCTGCGATGCAAGGTGCAACATTCGTCCAAAAAGACGAAACAGCGCCGTGCGACTTTTAGAAATGGGTGCAGGGATTTGAAATGGACCAGTACCATGGTGCACCGCTCTCCAGAGATGGTAAATCGAAGACCAGCCAAGGTGTTCCCTTTTTAACGTAAAAATTCATGTGATGGAAAAACGAAGGCCAAAAAACTTCAAAGACCCGATTGAGGTTCGGATAGCCTTTTTTTGAGTATGAAACTATCCGTTGACGACTTACAGCCGTCGAAGCCGTAGAACTCACTGAGACCTTCATTTTGACTAGTTATGGCTCCCGTAACTCTAAACGAGGCAACAGTTATGGTCGTCCGAAGAATCGGTATCCACAGGGTGCAACATCTGCGGTGCAAGGTGCAACATTCGTCCAAAAAGACGAAACAGCACCGTGCGACTTTTAGAAATGGGTGCAGGGAGTTAAAATGGACCAGTACCATAGTGCCCCACTCTCCAGGGATGGTAAATCAAAGACCAGCCACGGTGTTCCCTTTTTAACGTAAAAATTCATGTGATGGAAAAACGAAGGCCAAAAAACTTCAGAGACCCGATTGAGGTTCAGATAGCCTTTTTTTGAGTATGAAACTTCCGTTGACGGCTTACAGCCGTCAAAGCCGTAGAACTCACTGAGACCTTCGTTTTGACTGGTTATGGCTCCCGTAACTCTAAACAAGGCAACAGTTATGGCCGTCCGAAGAATCGGTATCCATAGGGTGCAACATCTGCGTTGCAAGGTGCAACATTCGTCTAAAAAGACGAAACAGCGCCGTGCGACTTTTAGAAATGGGTGCAGGGATTTGAAATGGACCAGTACCATGGTGCACCACTCTCCAGGGATGGTAAATCGAAGACCAGCCACGGTGTTCCCTTTTTAACGTAAAAATTCATGTGATGGAAAAACGAAGGCAAAAAAACATCAAAGACCCGATTGAGGTTCGGATAGCCTTTTTTTGGGTATGAAACTATCCGTTGACGGCTTACAGCCATCAAAGCCGTAGAACGCACTGAGACCTTCGTTTTGACTGGTTATGGCTTCCGTAACTCTAAACGAGGCAACAGTTATGGCCGTCCGAAGAATCGGTATCCATAGGGTGCAACATCTGCTGTGCAAGGTGCAACATTCGTCCAAAAAGACGAAACAGCGCCATGCGACTTTTAGAAATGGGTGCAGGGATTTGAAATGAACCAGTACCATGGTGCACCACTCTCCAGGGATGGTAAATCGAAGACCAGCCACGGTGTTCCATTTTTAACGTAAAAATTCATGTGATGGAAAAACGAAGGCCAAAAAACTTCAGAGACCCGATTGAGGTTCAGATAGCCTTTTTTTGGGTATGAAACTATCCGTTGACGGCTTACAGCCGTCAAAGCCGTAGAACTCACTGAGACCTTCGTTTTGACTGGTTATGGCTCCCGTAACTCTAAACAAGGCAACAGTTATGGCCGTCCGAAGAATCGGTATCCACAGGGTGCAACATCTGCGTTGCAAGGTGCAACATTCGTCCAAAAAGACGAAACAGCGCCGTGCGACTATTAGAAATGGGTGCAGGGATTTGAAATGGACAATTACCATGGTGCACCACTTTCCAGGGATGGTAAATCGAAGACCAGCTACGGTGTTCCCTTTTTAACGTAAAAATTCATGTGATGGAAAAACGAATGCCAAAAAACTTCAGAGACCCGATTGAGGTTCGGATAGCCTTTTTTTGAGTATGAAACTATCCGTTGACGGATTACAGCCATCAAAGCCGTAGAACTCACTGAGACCTTCGTTTTGACTGGTTATGGCTCCCGTAACTCTAAACGAGGCAACAGTTATAGCCGTCCGAAGAATCGGTATCCACATGGTGCAACATCTGCGGTGCAAGGTGCAACATTCGTCCAAAAAGACGAAACAGCGCCGTGCGACTTTTAGGAATGGGTGCAGGGATTTGAAATGGACCAGTAACATGGTGCACCACTCTCCAGGGATGGTAAATCGAAGACTAGCCACGGTGTTCCCTTTTTAACGTAAAAATTTATGTGAGGGAAAAACGAAGGCCAAAAAACTTCAGAGACCCGATTGAGGTTCGGATAGTATTTTTTTGAGTATGAAGCTATCCGTTGACGGCTTACAACCGTCAAAGCCGTAGAACTCACTGAGACCTTCGTTTTGACTGGTTATGGCTCCCGTAACTCTAAACGAGGCAACAGTTATGGCCGTCCGAAGAATCGGTATCCACAGGGTGCAACATCTGCGGTGCAAGGTGCAACAGTCGTCCAAAAAGACGAAACAGCGCCGTGCGACTTTTAAAATTGGGTGCAGGGATTTAAAATGGACCAGTACCATGGTGCACCACTCTCCAGGGATGGTAAATCGAAGACCAGCCACGGTGTTCCCTTTTTAACGTAAAAATTCATGTGATGGAAAAACGAAGGCCAAAAAACTTCAAAGACCCGATTGAGGTTCTGATAGCCTTTTTTGGGTATGAAACTATCCGTTGACGGCTTACAGCGGTCAAAGCCGTAGAACTCACTGAGACCTTCGTTTTGACTGGTTATGGCTCCCGTAACTCTGAACGAGGCAACGGTTATGGCCGTCCGAAGAATCAATATCCACAGGGTGCAACATCTGCGATGCAAGGTGCAACATTCGTCCAAAAAGATGAAACAGCGCCGTGCGACTTTTAGAAATGGGTGCAGGGATTTGAAATGGACCAGTACCATGGTGCACCGCTCTCCAGAGATGGTAAATCGAAGACCAGCCAAGGTGTTCCCTTTTTAACGTAAAAATTCATGTGATGGAAAAACGAAGGCCAAAAAACTTCAAAGACCCGATTGAGGTTCGGATAGCCTTTTTTTGAGTATGAAACTATCCGTTGACGACTTACAGCCATCGAAGCCGTAGAACTCACTGAGACCTTCATTTTGACTAGTTATGGCTCCCGTAACTCTAAACGAGGCAACAGTTATGGCCGTCCGAAGAATCGGTATCCACAGGGTGCAACATCTGCGGTGCAAGGTGCAACATTCGTCCAAAAAGACGAAACAGCACCGTGCGACTTTTAGAAATGGGTGCAGGGAGTTAAAATGGACCAGTACCATAGTGCCCCACTCTCCAGGGATGGTAAATCAAAGACCAGCCACGGTGTTCCCTTTTTAACGTAAAAATTCATGTGATGGAAAAACGAAGGCCAAAAAACTTCAGAGACCCGATTGAGGTTCGGATAGCCTTTTTTTGAGTATGAAACTTCCGTTGACGGCTTACAACCGTCAAAGCCGTAGAACTCACTGAGACCTTCGTTTTGACTGGTTATGGCTCCCGTAACTCTAAACAAGGCAACAGTTATGGCCGTCCGAAGAATCGGTATCCACAGGGTGCAACATCTGCGTTGCAAGGTGCAACATTCGTCTAAAAAGACGAAACAGCGCCGTGCGACTTTTAGAAATGGGTGCAGGGATTTGAAATGGACCAGTACCATGGTGCACCACTCTCCAGGGATGGTAAATCGAAGACCAGCCACGGTGTTCCCTTTTTAACGTAAAAATTCATGTGATGGAAAAACGAAGGCAAAAAAACATCAAAGACCCGATTGAGGTTCGGATAGCCTTTTTTTGGGTATGAAACTATCCGTTGACGGCTTACAGCCATCAAAGCCGTAGAACGCACTGAGACCTTCGTTTTGACTGGTTATGGCTTCCGTAACTCTAAACGAGGCAACAGTTATGGCCGTCCGAAGAATCGGTATCCATAGGGTGCAACATCTGCTGTGCAAGGTGCAACATTCGTCCAAAAAGACGAAACAGCGCCATGCGACTTTTAGAAATGGGTGCAGGGATTTGAAATGAACCAGTACCATGGTGCACCACTCTCCAGGGATGGTAAATCGAAGACCAGCCACGGTGTTCCATTTTTAACGTAAAAATTCATGTGATGGAAAAACGAAGGCCAAAAAACTTCAGAGACCCGATTGAGGTTCAGATAGCCTTTTTTTGGGTATGAAACTATCCGTTGACGGCTTACAGCCATCAAAGCCGTAGAACGCACTGAGACCTTCGTTTTGACTGGTTATGGCTCCCGTAACTCTAAACAAGGCAACAGTTATGGCCGTCCGAAGAATCGGTATCCACAGGGTGCAACATCTGCGGTGCAAGGTGCAACATTCGTCCAAAAAGACGAAACAGCGTCGTGCGACTTTTAGAAATTGGTGCAGGGATTTGAAATGGACAATTACCATGGTGCACCACTCTCCAGGGATGGTAAATCGAAGACCAGCCACGGTGTTCCCTTTTTAACGTAAAAATTCATGTGAGGGAAAAACGAAGGCCAAAAAACTTCAGAGACCCGATTGAGGTTCGGATAGCCTTTTTTTAGTATGAAACTATCCGTTGATGGCTTACAACCGTCAAAGCCGTAGAACTCACTGAGACCTTCGTTTTGACTGGTTATGGCTCCCGTAACTCTAAACGAGGCAACACTTATGGCAGTCCGAAGAATCGGTATCCACAGGGTGCAACATCTGCGGTGCAAGGTGCAACATTCGTCCAAAAAGACGAAACTGCGCCGTGCGACTTTTAAAAATGGGTGCAAGGATTTAAAATGGACCAGTACCATGGTGCACCACTCTCCAGGGATGGTAAATCGAAGACCAGCCACGGTGTTCTCTTTTTAACGTAAAAATTCATGTGACGGAAAAACGAAGGCCAAAAAACTTCAAAGACCAGATTGAGGTTCTGATAGCCTTTTTTTGGGTATGAAACTATCCGTTGATGGCTTACAGCGGTCAAAGCCGTAGAACTCACTGAGACCTTCGTTTTGACTGGTTATGGCTCCCGAAACTCTAAACGAGGAAACAGTTATAGCCGTTCGAAGAATCGATATCCAAAGGGTGCAACATCTGCGGTGCAAGGTGAAACATTCGTCCAAAAAGACGAAACAGCGCCGTGCGACTTTTAGAAATGGGTGCAGGGATTTGAAATGGACCAGTACCATGGTGCACCACTGTCCAGGGATGGTAAATCGAAGACCAGCCACGGTGTTCCCTTTTTAACGTAAAAATTCATGTGATGGAAAAACGAAGGCCAAAAAACTTCAGAGACCCGATTGAGGTTCGGATAGCCTTTTTTTGGGTATGAAACTATCCGTTGACGGCTTACAGCCATCAAAGCCGTAGAACGCACTGAGACCTTCGTTTTGACTGGTTATGGCTCCTGTAACTCTAAACGAGGCAACAGTTATGGCCGTCTGAAGAATCGGTATCCACAGGGTGCAACATCTACGGTGCAAGGTGCAACATTCGTCCAAAAAGACGAAACAGCGCCGTGCGACTTTTAGAAATGGGTGCAGGAATTTGAAATGGATCAGTACCATGGTGCACCACTCTCCAGGGATGGTAAATCGAAGACCAGCCACGGTGTTCCCTTTTTAACGTAAAAATTCATGTGACGGAAAAACGAAGGCCAAAAAACTTCAAAGACCCGATTGAGGTTCGGATAGCATTTTTTTGGGTATGAAACTATCCGTTGACAGCTTACAGCCATCAAAGCCGTAGAACGCACTGAGACCTTCGTTTTGACTGGTTATGGCTTCCGTAACTCTAAACGAGGCAACAGTTATGGCCGTCCGAAGAATCGGTATCCACAGGGTGCAACATCTGCGGTGCAAGGTGCAACATACGTCCAAAAAGACGAAACAACGTCGTGCGACTTTTAGAAATTGGTGCAGGGATTTGAAATGGACAATTACAATGGTGCACCACTCTCCAAGGATGGTAAATCGAAGACCAGCCACGGTGTTCCCTTTTTAACGTAAAAATTCATGTGAGGGAAAAACGAAGGCCAAAAAACTTCACAGACCCGATTGAGGTTCGGATAGCCTTTTTTTAGTATGAAACTATCCGTTGACGGCTTACAACCATCAAAGCCGTAGAACTCACTGAGACCTTCGTTTTGACTGGTTATGGCTCCCGTAACTCTAAACGAGGCAACAGTTATGGCCGTCCGAAGAATCGGTATCCACAGGGTGCAACATCTGCGGTGCAAGGTGCAACATTCGTCCAAAAAGACGAAACAGCGCCGTGCGACTTTTTGAAATGGGTGCAGGGATTTAAAATGGACCAGTACCATGGTGCACCACTCTCCAGGGATGGTAAATCGAAGACCAGCCACGATGTTCCCTTTTTAACGTAAAAATTCATGTGATGGAAAAACGAAGGCCAAAAAACTTCAAAGACCCGATTGAGGTTCTGATAGCCTTTTTTTGGGTATGAAACTATCTGTTGATGGCTTACAGCGGTCAAAGCCGTAGAACTCACTGAGACCTTCGTTTTGACTGGTTATGGCTCCCGTAACTCTAAACGAGGAAACAGTTATAGCCGTCCGAAGAATCGGTATCCAAAGGGTGCAACATCTGCGGTGCAAGGTGCAACATTCGTCCAAAAGGACGAAACAGCGCCGTGCGACTTTTAGAAATGGGTGCAGGGATTTGAAATGGACCAGTACCATGGTGCACCACTCTCCAGGGATGGTAAATCGAAGACCAGCCACGGTGTTCCCTTTTTAACGTAAAAATTCATGTGATGGAAAAACGAAGGCAAAAAAACATCAAAGACCCGATTGAGGTTCGGATAGCCTTTTTTTGGGTATGAAACTATCCGTTGACGGCTTACAGCCATCAAAGCCGTAGAACGCACTGAGACCTTCGTTTTGACTGGTTATGGCTTCCGTAACTCTAAACGAGGCAACAGTTATGGCCGTCCGAAGAATCGGTATCCATAGGGTGCAACATCTGCTGTGCAAGGTGCAACATTCGTCCAAAAAGACGAAACAGCGCCATGCGACTTTTAGAAATGGGTGCAGGGATTTGAAATGAAC
The DNA here is from genome assembly GCA_030737815.1 of Allium fistulosum. Lineage (NCBI taxonomy): Eukaryota > Viridiplantae > Streptophyta > Magnoliopsida > Asparagales > Amaryllidaceae > Allium > Allium fistulosum. The sequence continues at coordinate 4,835,291 of JASFAW010000014.1, forward strand.
CAGTACCATGGTGCACCACTCTCCAGGGATGGTAAATCGAAGACCAGCCACGGTGTTCCATTTTTAACGTAAAAATTCATGTGATGGAAAAACGAAGGCCAAAAAACTTCAGAGACCCGATTGAGGTTCAGATAGCCTTTTTTTGGGTATGAAACTATCCGTTGACGGCTTACAGCCATCAAAGCCGTAGAACGCACTGAGACCTTCGTTTTGACTGGTTATGGCTCCCGTAACTCTAAACGAGGCAACAGTTATGGCCGTCCGAAGAATCGGTATCCACAGGGTGCAACATCTGCGGTGCAAGGTGCAACATTCGTCCAAAAAGACGAAACAGCGTCGTGCGACTTTTAGAAATTGGTGCAGGGATTTGAAATGGACAATTACCATGGTGCACCACTCTCCAGGGATGGTAAATCGAAGACCAGCCACGGTGTTCCCTTTTTAACGTAAAAATTCATGTGAGGGAAAAACGAAGGCCAAAAAACTTCAGAGACCCGATTGAGGTTCGGATAGCCTTTTTTTAGTATGAAACTATCCGTTGATGGCTTACAACCGTCAAAGCCGTAGAACTCACTGAGACCTTCGTTTTGACTGGTTATGGCTCCCGTAACTCTAAACGAGGCAACACTTATGGCAGTCCGAAGAATCGGTATCCACAGGGTGCAACATCTGCGGTGCAAGGTGCAACATTCGTCCAAAAAGACGAAACTGCGCCGTGCGACTTTTAAAAATGGGTGCAAGGATTTAAAATGGACCAGTACCATGGTGCACCACTCTCCAGGGATGGTAAATCGAAGACCAGCCACGGTGTTCTCTTTTTAACGTAAAAATTCATGTGACGGAAAAACGAAGGCCAAAAAACTTCAAAGACCAGATTGAGGTTCTGATAGCCTTTTTTTGGGTATGAAACTATCCGTTGATGGCTTACAGCGGTCAAAGCCGTAGAACTCACTGAGACCTTCGTTTTGACTGGTTATGGCTCCCGAAACTCTAAACGAGGAAACAGTTATAGCCGTTCGAAGAATCGATATCCAAAGGGTGCAACATCTGCGGTGCAAGGTGAAACATTCGTCCAAAAAGACGAAACAGCGCCGTGCGACTTTTAGAAATGGGTGCAGGGATTTGAAATGGACCAGTACCATGGTGCACCACTGTCCAGGGATGGTAAATCGAAGACCAGCCACGGTGTTCCCTTTTTAACGTAAAAATTCATGTGATGGAAAAACGAAGGCCAAAAAACTTCAGAGACCCGATTGAGGTTCGGATAGCCTTTTTTTGGGTATGAAACTATCCGTTGACGGCTTACAGCCATCAAAGCCGTAGAACGCACTGAGACCTTCGTTTTGACTGGTTATGGCTCCTGTAACTCTAAACGAGGCAACAGTTATGGCCGTCTGAAGAATCGGTATCCACAGGGTGCAACATCTACGGTGCAAGGTGCAACATTCGTCCAAAAAGACGAAACAGCGCCGTGCGACTTTTAGAAATGGGTGCAGGAATTTGAAATGGATCAGTACCATGGTGCACCACTCTCCAGGGATGGTAAATCGAAGACCAGCCACGGTGTTCCCTTTTTAACGTAAAAATTCATGTGACGGAAAAACGAAGGCCAAAAAACTTCAAAGACCCGATTGAGGTTCGGATAGCATTTTTTTGGGTATGAAACTATCCGTTGACAGCTTACAGCCATCAAAGCCGTAGAACGCACTGAGACCTTCGTTTTGACTGGTTATGGCTTCCGTAACTCTAAACGAGGCAACAGTTATGGCCGTCCGAAGAATCGGTATCCACAGGGTGCAACATCTGCGGTGCAAGGTGCAACATACGTCCAAAAAGACGAAACAACGTCGTGCGACTTTTAGAAATTGGTGCAGGGATTTGAAATGGACAATTACAATGGTGCACCACTCTCCAAGGATGGTAAATCGAAGACCAGCCACGGTGTTCCCTTTTTAACGTAAAAATTCATGTGAGGGAAAAACGAAGGCCAAAAAACTTCACAGACCCGATTGAGGTTCGGATAGCCTTTTTTTAGTATGAAACTATCCGTTGACGGCTTACAACCATCAAAGCCGTAGAACTCACTGAGACCTTCGTTTTGACTGGTTATGGCTCCCGTAACTCTAAACGAGGCAACAGTTATGGCCGTCCGAAGAATCGGTATCCACAGGGTGCAACATCTGCGGTGCAAGGTGCAACATTCGTCCAAAAAGACGAAACAGCGCCGTGCGACTTTTTGAAATGGGTGCAGGGATTTAAAATGGACCAGTACCATGGTGCACCACTCTCCAGGGATGGTAAATCGAAGACCAGCCACGATGTTCCCTTTTTAACGTAAAAATTCATGTGATGGAAAAACGAAGGCCAAAAAACTTCAAAGACCCGATTGAGGTTCTGATAGCCTTTTTTTGGGTATGAAACTATCTGTTGATGGCTTACAGCGGTCAAAGCCGTAGAACTCACTGAGACCTTCGTTTTGACTGGTTATGGCTCCCGTAACTCTAAACGAGGAAACAGTTATAGCCGTCCGAAGAATCGGTATCCAAAGGGTGCAACATCTGCGGTGCAAGGTGCAACATTCGTCCAAAAGGACGAAACAGCGCCGTGCGACTTTTAGAAATGGGTGCAGGGATTTGAAATGGACCAGTACCATGGTGCACCACTCTCCATGGATGGTAAATCGAAGACCAGCCACGGTGTTCCCTTTTTAACGTAAAAATTCATGTGATGGAAAAACGAAGGCAAAAAAACTTCAAAGACCCGATTGAGGTTCGGATAGCCTTTTTTTGGGTATGAAACTATCCCTTGACGGCTTACAGCCATCAAAGCCGTAGAACGCACTGAGACATTCGTTTTGACTGGTTATGGCTCCCGTAACTCTAAATGAGGCAACAGTTATGGCCGTCCGAAGAATCGGTATCCACAGGGTGCAACATCTGCGGTGCAAGGTGCAACATTCGTCCAAAAAGACGAAACAGCGCCGTGCGACTTTTAGAAATGGGTGCAGGGATTTGAAATGGACAATTACCATGGTGCACCACTCTCCAGGGATGGTAAATCGAAGACCAGCCACGGTGTTCCCTTTTTAACGTAAAAATTATTGTGATGGAAAAACGAAGGCCAAAAAACTTCAAAGACCCGATTGAGGTTCTGATAGCCTTTTTTTGGGTATGAAACTATCCGTTGATGGCTTACAGCGGTCAAAGCCGTAGAACTCACTGAGACCTTCGTTTTGACTGGTTATGGCTCCCGAAACTCTAAACGAGGAAACAGTTATAGCCGTCCGAAGAATCGATATCCAAAGGGTGCAACATCTGCGGTGCAAGGTGAAACATTCGTCCAAAAAGACGAAACAGCGCCGTGCGACTTTTAGAAATGGGTGCAGGGATTTGAAATGGACCAGTACCATGGTGCACCACTGTCCAGGGATGGTAAATCGAAGACCAGCCACGGTGTTCCCTTTTTAACGTAAAAATTCATGTGATGGAAAAACGAAGGCCAAAAAACTTCAAAGACCCGATTGAGGTTCGGATAGCCTTTTTTTGGGTATGAAACTATCCGTTGACGGCTTACAGCCATCAAAGCCGTAGAACGCACTGAGACCTTCGTTTTGACTGGTTATGGCTCCTGTAACTCTAAACGAGGCAACAGTTATGGCCGTCTGAAGAATCGGTATCCACAGGGTGCAACATCTACGGTGCAAGGTGCAACATTCGTCCAAAAAGACGAAACAGCGCCGTGCGACTTTTAGAAATGGGTGCAGGGATTTGAAATGGACCAGTACCATGGTGCACTACTCTCCAGGGATGGTAAATCGAAGACCAGCCACGGTGTTCCCTTTTTAACGTAAAAATTCATGTGACGGAAAAACGAAGGCCAAAAAACTTCAAAGACCCGATTGAGGTTCGGATAGCATTTTTTTGGGTATGAAACTATCCGTTGACAGCTTACAGCCATCAAAGCCGTAGAACGCACTGAGACCTTCGTTTTGACTGGTTATGGCTTCCGTAACTCTAAACGAGGCAACAGTTATGGCCGTCCGAAGAATCGGTATCCACAGGGTGCAACATCTGCGGTGCAAGGTGCAACATACGTCAAAAAAGACGAAACCGCGTCGTGCGACTTTTAGAAATTGGTGCAGGGATTTGAAATGGACAATTACCATGGTGCACCACTCTCCAAGGATGGTAAATCGAAGACCAGCCACGGTGTTCCCTTTTTAACGTAAAAATTCATGTGAGGGAAAAACGAAGGCCAAAAAACTTCACAGACCCGATTGAGGTTCGGATAGCCTTTTTTTAGTATGAAACTATCCGTTGACGGCTTACAACCATCAAAGCCGTAGAACTCACTGAGACCTTCGTTTTGACTGGTTATGGCTCCCGTAACTCTAAACGAGGCAACAGTTATGGCCGTCCGAAGAATCGGTATCCACAGGGTGCAACATCTGCGGTGCAAGGTGCAACATTCGTCCAAAAAGACGAAACAGCGCCGTGCGACTTTTTGAAATGGGTGCAGGGATTTAAAATGGACCAGTACCATGGTGCACCACTCTCCAGGGATGGTAAATCGAAGACCAGCCACGGTGTTCCCTTTTTAACGTAAAAATTCATGTGACGGAAAAACGAAGGCCAAAAAACTTCAAAGACCCGATTGAGGTTCTGATAGCCTTTTTTTGGGTATGAAACTATCTGTTGATGGCTTACAGCAGTCAAAGCCGTAGAACTCACTGAGACCTTCGTTTTGACTGGTTATGGCTCCCGTAACTCTAAACGAGGAAACAGTTATAGCCGTCCGAAGAATCGGTATCCAAAGGGTGCAACATCTGCGATGCAAGGTGCAACATTCGTCCAAAAGGACGAAACAGCGCCGTGCGACTTTTAGAAATGGGTGCAGGGATTTGAAATGGACCAGTACCATGGTGCACCACTCTCCAGGGATGGTAAATCGAAGACCAGCCACGGTGTTCCCTTTTTAACGTAAAAATTCATGTGATGGAAAAACGAAGGCCAAAAAACTTCAGAGACCCGATTGAGGTTCGGATAGCCTTTTTTTGGGTATGAAACTATCCCTTGACGACTTACAGCCATCAAAGCCGTAGAACGCACTGAGACATTCGTTTTGACTGGTTATGGCTCCCGTAACTCTAAACGAGGCAACAGTTATGGCCGTCCGAAGAATCGGTATCCACAGGGTGCAACATCTACGGTGCAAGGTGCAACATTCGTCCAAAAAGACGAAACAGCGCCGTGCGACTTTTAGAAATGGGTGCAGGGATTTGAAATGGACAATTACCATGGTGCACCACTCTCCAGGGATGGTAAATCGAAGACCAGCCACGGTGTTCCCTTTTTAACGTAAAAATTATTGTGATGGAAAAACGAAGGCCAAAAAACTTCAAAGACCCGATTGAGGTTCTGATAGCCTTTTTTAGGTATGAAACTATCCGTTGACGGCTTACAGCGGTCAAATCCGTAGAACTCACTGAGACCTTCGTTTTGACTGGTTATGGCTCCCGTAACTCTAAATGAGGCAACAGTTATGGCCGTCCGAAGAATCAATATCCACAGGGTGCAACATCTGCGATGCAAGGTGCAACATTCGTCCAAAAAGACGAAACAGCGTCGTGCGACTTTTAGAAATGGGTGCAGGGATTTGAAATGGACCAGTACCATGGTGCACCGCTCTCCGAGGATGGTAAATCGAAGACCAGCCACGGTGTTCCCTTTTTAACGTAAAAATTCATGTGATGGAAAAACGAAGGCCAAAAAACTTCAGAGACCCGATTGAGGTTCGGATAGCCTATTTTTGAGTATGAAACTATCCGTTGACGGATTACAACCGTCAAAGCCGTAGAACTCACTGAGACCTTCGTTTCGACTGGTTATGGCTCCCGTAAATCTAAACGAAGCAACAGTTATGGCCGTCCGAAGAATCGGTATCCACATGGTGCAACATCTGCGGTGCATGGTGCAACATTCGTCCAAAAAGACGAAACAGCGCCGTGCGACTTTTAGAAATGGGTGCAGGGATTTGAAATGGACCAGTAACATGGTGCACCACTCTCCAGGGATGGTAAATCGAAGACTAGCCACGGTGTTCCCTTTTTAACGTAAAAATTCATGTGAGGGAAAAACGAAGGCCAAAATACTTCAGAGACCCGATTGAGGTTTGGATAGCCTTTTTTTGAGTATGAAACTATCTGTTGACGTCTTACAACCGTCAAAGACATAGAACTCACTGAGACCTTTGTTTTGACTGGTTATGGCTCCCGTAACTCTAAACGAGGCAACAGTTATGGCCGTCCGAAGAATCGGTATCCATAGGGTGCAACATCTGCGGTGCAAGGTGCAACAATCGTCCAAAAAGACGAAACAGCGCCGTGCGACTTTTAGAAATGGGTGCAGTGATTTAAAATGGACCAGTACCATGGTGCACCACTCTCCAGGGATGGTAAATCGAAGACCAGCCACGGTGTTCCCTTTTTAACGTAAAAATTCATGTGACGGAAAAACGAAGGCCAAAAAACTTCAAAGACCCGATTGAGGTTCTGATAGCCTTTTTTGGGTATGAAACTATCCGTTGACGGCTTACAGCGGTCAAAGCCGTAGAACTCACTGAGACCTTCGTTTTGACTGGTTATGGCTCCCGTAACTCAAAACGAGGCAACAGTTATGGCCGTCCGAAGAATCGGTATCCACAGGGTGCAACATCTGCGGTGAAGGTGAAACATTCGTCCAAAAAGACGAAACAGCGCCGTGCGACTTTTAGAAATGGGTGCAGGGATTTGAAATGGACCAGTACCATGGTGCACCGCTCTCCAAGGATGGTAAATCGAAGACCAGCCACGGTGTTCCCTTTTTAACGTAAAAATTCATGTGATCGAAAAACGAAGGCCAAAAAACTTCAGAGACCCGATTGAGGTTCGGATAGCCTTTTTTTGAGTATGAAACTTCCGTTGATGGCTTACAGCTGTCAAAGCCGTAGAACTCACTAAGACCTTCGTTTTGACTGGTTATGGCTCCCGTAACTCTAAACAAGGCAACAGTTATGGTCATCCGAAGAATCGGTATCCACAGGGTGCAACATCTGCGGTGCAAGGTGCAACATTCGTCCAAAAAGACGAAACAGCGCCGTGCGACTTTTAGAAATGGGTGCAGGGATTTGAAATGGACCAGTACCATGGTGCACCACTCTCCAGGGATGGTAAATCGAAGACCAGCCACGGTGTTCCCTTTTTAACGTAAAAATTATTGTGATGGAAAAACGAAGGCCAAAAAACTTCAAAGACCCGATTGAGGTTCTGATAGCCTTTTTTGGGTATGAAACTATCCGTTGACGGCTTACAGCGGTCAAAGCCGTAGAACTCACTGAGACCTTCGTTTTGACTGGTTATGGCACCCGTAACTCTAAATGAGGCAACAGTTATGGCCGTCCGAAGAATCAATATCCACAGGGTGCAACATCTGCGATGCAAGGTGCAACATTCGTCCAAAAAGACGAAACAGCGCCGTGCGACTTTTAGAAATGGATGCAGGGATTTGAAATGGACCAGTACCATAGTGCACCGCTCTCCAAGGACGGTAAATCGAAGACCAGCCACGGTGTTCCCTTTTTAACGTAAAAATTCATGTGATGGAAAAACGAAGGCCAAAAAACTTCAGAGACCCGATTGAGGTTCGAATAGCCTTTTTTGAGTATGAAACTATCTGTTGATGGCTTTCAGCCGTCGAAGCCATAGAACTCACTGAGACCTTCGTTTTGACTGGTTATGGCTCCCGTAACTCTAAACGAGGCAACAGTTATGGCCGTCCGAAGAATCGGTATCCATAGGGTGCAACATCTGCGGTGCAAGGTGCAACATTCGTCCAAAAAGACGAAACGGCGCCGTGCAACTTTTAGAAATGGGTGTACGGAGTTAAAATGGACCAGTACCATGGTGCACCACTCTCCAGGGATGGTAAATCGAAGACCAGCCACGGTGTTCCCTTTTTAACGTAAAAATTCATGTGACGGAAAAACGAAGGCCAAAAAACTTCAGAGACCCAGTTGAGGTTCGGATATCCTTTTTTTGGGTATGAAACTATCCGTTGACGGCTTACAGCGGTCAAAGCCGTAGAACTCACTGAGACCTTCGTTTTGACTGGTTATGGCTCCCGTAACTCTAAACGAGGCAACAGTTATGGCCGTCCGAAGAATCGGTATCCACAGGGTGCAACATCTGCGGTGCAAGGTGCAACATTCGTCCAAAAAGACGAAACAGCGCCGTGCGACTTTTAGAAATGGGTGCAGGGATTTGAAATGGACCAGTAACATGGTGCACCACTCTCCAGGGATGGTAAATCGAAGACCAGCCACGGTGTTCCCTTTTTAACGTAAAAATTCATGTGAGGGAAAAACGAAGGCCAAAAAACTTCAGAGACCCGATTGAGGTTCGGATAGCCTTTTTTGAGTATGAAACTATCCGTTGACGGCTTACAACCGTCAAAGCCGTAGAACTCACTGAGACCTTCATTTTGAATGGTTATGGCTCCCGTAACTCTAAACGAGGCAACAGTTATGGCCGTCCGAAGAATCGGTATCCACTGGGTGCAACATCTGCGGTGCAAGGTGCAACATTCATCCAAAAAGACGAAACAGCGTCGTGCGACTTTTAGAAATGGGTGTAGGGATTTAAAATGGACCAGTACCATGGTGCACCACTATCCAGGGATGGTAAATCGAAAACCAGCTACGGTGTTCCCTTTTTAACGTAAAAATTCATGTGACGGAAAAACGAAGGCCAAAAAACTTCAATGACCGATTGAGGTTCTGATAGCCTTTTTTGGGTATGAAACTATCCATTGACGGCTTACAGCAGTCAAAGCCGTAGAACTCACTGAGACCATCGTTTTGACTGGTTATGGCTCCCGTAACTCTAAATGAGGCAATAGTTATGGCCGTCCGAAGAATCAGTATCCATAGGGTGCAACATCTGCGGTGCAAGGTGCAACATTCGTCCAAAAAGACGAAACAGCGCCGTGCGACTTTTAGAAATGGATGCAGGGATTTGAAATGGAGCAGTACCATGGTGAACCACTCTCCAGGGATGGTAAATCGAAGACCAGCCACGGTGTTCCCTTTTTAACGTAAAAATTCATGTGACGGAAAAACGAAGGCCAAAAAATTTCAAAGACCTGATTGAGGTTCGGATAGCCTTTTTTTGAGTATGAAACTATCCGTTGACGGCTTACAGCCGTCGAAGCCGTAGAACTCAATGAGACCTTCGTTTTGACTGGTTAGGGCTCCCGTAACTCTAAACGAGGCAACAGTTATGGCCGTCCGAAGAATCGGTATCCACAGGGTGCAACATCTGCGGTGCAAGGTGCAACATTCGTCCAAAAAGACGAAACAGCGCCGTGCGACTTTTAGAAATGGGGGCAGGGAGTTGAAATGGACCAGAACCATGGTCCACCACTCTCCAGGGATGGTAAATCGAAGACCAGCCACGGTGTTCCCTTTTTAACGTAAAAATTCATTTGAGGGAAAAACGAAGGCCAAAAAACTTTAGAGACCCGATTGAGGTTCGGATAGCCTTTTTTTGAGTATGAAACTATCCGTTGACGGCTTACAACCGTCAAAGCCGTAGAACTCACTGAGACCTTCCTTTTGACTGGTTAATCCCGTAACTCTAAACGAGGCAACAGTTATGGCCATCCGAAGAATCGGTATCCACAGGGTGCAACATCTGCGGTGCAAGGTGCAACATTCGTCCAAAAAGACGAAACAACGCCGTGCGACTTTTAGAAATGGGTGCAGGGATTTGAAATGGACCAGTACCATGGTGCACCACTCTCTAGGGATGGTAAATCAAAGACCAGCCACGGTGTTCCCTTTTTAACGTAAAAATTCATGTGACGGAAAAACGAAGGCCAAAAAACTTCAGAGAACCGATTGAGGTTCGGATAGCCTTTTTTTGAGTATTAAACTATCCGTTGACGGCTTACAGCGGTCAAAGCCGTAGAACTCACTGAGACCTTCGTTTTGACTGGTTATGGCTCCCGTAACTCTAAACGAGGCAACAGTTATGGCCGTCCGAAGAATCGGTATCCACAGGGTGCAATATCTGCGGTGCAAGGTGCAACATTCGTCCAAAAAGACGAAACAGCGCCGTGCGACTTTTAGAAATGGGTGCAGGGATTTGAAATGGACCAGTACCATGGTGCACCACTCTCCAGGGATGGTAAATCGAAGACCATCCACGGTGTTCCCTTTTTAACGTAAAAATTCATGTGATGGAAAAACGAAGGCCAAAAAACTTCAGAGACCCGATTGAGGTTCGGATAGCCTTTTTTTGAGTATGAAACTATCCGTTGATGGCTTACAGCCATCGAAGCCGTATAACTCACTGAGACCTTCGTTTTGACTGGCTATGGCTCCTGTAACTCTAAACGAGGCAACAGTTATGGCCGTCAGAATTATCGGTATCCACAGGGTGCAACATCTGCGGTGCAAGGTGCAACATTCGTTAAACAGTGCCGTGCGACTTTTAGAAATGGGTGCAGGGATTTAAAATGGACCAGTACCATGGTGCACCACTCTCCAGGGATGGTAAATCGAAGACCAGTCACGGTGTTCCCTTTTTAACGTAAAAATTCATGTGACGGAAAAACGAAGGCCAAAAAACTTCAGAGACCCGATTGAGGTTCGGATAGCCTTTTTTTGGGTATGAAACTATCCGTTGACAGCTTACAGCCGTCGAAGCCGTATAACTCACTGAGACCTTCATTTTGACTGGTTATGGCTCCCGTAACTCTAAACGAGGCAACAGTTATGGCCGTCCGAAGAATCGGTATCCACAGGGTGCAACATCTGTGGTGCAAGGTGCAACATTCGTCCAAAAAGACGAAACAGCGCCGTGCGACTTTTAGAAATGGGTGCAGGGATTTGAAATGGACCAGTACCATGGTGCACCACTCTCCAGGGATGGTAAATTGAAGACCAACCACTATGTTCCCTTTTTAACGTAAAAATTCATGTGACGGAAAAACGAAGGCCAAAAAACTTCAAAGACCTGATTGAGGTTCTAATATCCTTATTTGGGTATGAAACTATCCGTTGACGGCTTACAGCCATCAAAACCGTAGAAATCACTGAGACCTTCGTTTTAACTGGTTATGGCTCCCGTAACTCTAAATGAGCCAACAGTTATGGCCGTCCGAAGAATCGGTATCCACATGGTGCATAATCTGCGGTGCAAGGTGCAACATTCGTCCAAAAAGACGAAACAGCGCCTTGCGACTTTTAGAAATGGGTGCAGGGATTTGAAATAAACCAGTACCATGGTGCACCACTCTCCAGGGATGGTAAATCGAAGGCCAGCCACGGTGTTCCCTTTTTAACGTAAAAATTCATGTGATGGAAAAACGAAGGCCAAAAAACTTCAGAGTCCCGATTGAGGTTCGGATAGCCTTTTTTTGAGTATGAAACTATCCGTTGATGGCTTACAGCCGTCAAAGCCGTAGAACTCACTGAAACCTTCGTTTTGACTGGTTATGGCTCCCGTAACTCTAAACGAGGCAACAGTTATGGCTGTCCGAAGAATCGGTATCCACAGGGTGCAACATCTGCGGTGCAAGGTGCAACATTCGTCCAAAAAGACGAAACAGCGCCGTGCGAATTTTAGAAATGGGTGCGGGGATTTAAAATGGACGAGTACCATGGTGCACCACTCTCCAGGGATGGTAAATCGAAGACCAGCCACGGTGTTCCCTTTTTAACGTAAAAATTCATGTGATGGAAAAACGAAGGCCAAAAAACTTCAAAGACCCGATTGAGGTTCTGATAGCCTTTTCTTGGGTATGAAACTATCCGTTGATGGCTTACAGCGGTCAAAGCCGTAGAACTCACTGAGACCTTCGTTTTGACTGGTTATGGCTCCCGTAACTCTAAATGAGGCAACAGTTATGGCCGTCCGAAGAATCGGTATCCACAGGGTGCAACATCTGCGGTGCAAGATGCAACATTCGTCCAAAAAGAAGAAACAGCGTCGTGCGACTTTTAGAAATGGGTGCAGGGATTTGAAATGGACCAGTACCATGGTGCACCACTCTCCAGGGATGGTAAATCGAAGACCAGCTACGGTGTTCCCTTTTTAACGTAAAAATTCATGTGATGGAAAAACGAAGGCCAAAAAACTTCAAAGACCCGATTGAGGTTCGGATAGCCTTTTTTTGAGTATGAAACTATCCGTTGATGGCTTACAGCCGTCAAAGCCGTAGAACTCACTGAGACCTTCGTTTTGACTGGTTATGGCTCCCGTAACTCTAAACGAAGCAACAGTTTTGGCCGTCCGAAGAATCGGTATCCACAGGGTGCAACATCTGCGGTGCAAGGTGCAACATTCGTCCAAAAAGACGAAACAGCGCCGTGCGACTTTTAGAAATGGGTGCAGGGATTTGAAATGGACCAGTACCATGGTGCACCACTCTCCAGGGATAGTAAATCGAAGACCAGCCACGGTGTTCCCTTTTTAATGTAAAAATTCATGTGATGGAAAAACGAAGGCCAAAAAACTTCAGAGACCCGATTGAGGTTCGGATAGCCTTTTTTTGAATATGAAACTATCCGTTGACGGCTTACAGCCATCAAAGCCGTAGAACTCACTGAGACCTTCGTTTTGACTGGTTATGGCTCCCGTAACTCTAAACGAGGCAACAGTTATTGCCGTCCGAAGAATCGTTATCCACAGGGTGCAACATCTGCCGTGCAAGGTGCAACATTCGTACAAAAAGACGAAACAGCGCCGTGCGACTTTTAGAAATGGGTGCAGGGATTTAGAATGGACCAGTACCATGGTGCACAACTCTCCAGGGATGGTAAATCGAAGACCAGCCACGGTGTTCCCTTTTTAACGTAAAAATTCATGTGACGGAAAAACGAAGGCCAAAAAACTTCTAAGACCCGATTGAGGTTCTGATAGCCTTTTTTGGGTATGAAACTATCCGTTGACGGCTTACAGCGGTCAAAGCCGTAGAACTCACTGAGACCTTCGTTTTGACTGGTTATGGCTCCCGTAACTCTAAACGAGGCAACAGTTATGGCCGTTCGAAGAATCGGTATCCACAGGGTGCAACATCTATGGTGCAAGGTGCAACATTCGTCCAAAAAGAGGATACAGCGCCGTGCGACTTTTAGAAATGGGTGCAGTGATTTGAAATTGACCAGTACCATGGTGCACCACTCTCCAGGGATGGTAAATCGAAGACCAGCCACGGTGTTCCCTTTTTAACGTAAAAATTCATGTGACGGAAAAACGAAGGCCAAAAAACTTCAAAGACCTGATTGAGGTTCTGATATCCTTTTTTTGGGTATGAAACTATCCGTTGACGGCTTACAGCGGTCAAAGCCGTAGAACTCACTGAGACCTTCGTTTTGACTGGTTATGGCTCCCGTAACTCAAAACGAGGCAACAGTTATTGCCGTCCGAAGAATCGGTATCCACAGGGTGCAACATCTGCGGTGCAAGGTGCAACATTCGTCCAAAAAGACGAAACAGCGTCGTGCGACTTTTAGAAATGGGTGCAGGGATTTGAAATGGACCAGTAACATGGTGCACCACTCTCCAGGGATGGTAAATCGAAGACCAGCCACGGTGTTCCCTTTTTAACGTAAAAATTCATGTGAGGGAAAAACGAAGGCCAAAAAACTTCAGAGACCCGATTGAGGTTCGGATAGCCTTTTTTTGAGTATGAAACTATCCGTTGACGGCTTACAACCGTAAAAGCCGTAGAACTCACTGAGACCTTCGTTTTGAATGGTTATGGCTCCCGTAACTCTAAACGAGGCAACAGTTATGGCCGTCCGAAGAATCGGTATCCATAGGGTGCAACATCTGCGGTGCAGGGTGCAACATTCGTCCAAAAAGACGAAACAGCGCCGTGCGACTTTTAGAAATGGGTGTAGGGATTTAAAATGGACCAGTACCATAGTGCACCACTCTCCAGGGATGGTAAATCGAAAACCAGCCACGGTGTTCCCTTTTTAACGTAAAAATTCATGTGACGGAAAAACGAAGGCCAAAAAACTTCAAAGACCGATTGAGGTTCTGATAGCCTTTTTTGGGTATGAAACTATCCGTTGACGGCTTACAGCAGTCAAAGCCGTAGAACTCACTGAGACCATCGTTTTGACTGGTTATGGCTCCCATAACTCTAAATGAGGCAATAGTTATGGCCGTCCGAAGAATCAGTATCCACAGGGTGCAACATCTGCGGTGCAAGGTGCAACATTCATCCAAAAAGACGAAACAGCGCCGTGCGACTTTTAGAAATGGATGCAGGGATTTGAAATGGAGCAGTACCATGGTGAACCACTCTCCAGGGATGGTAAATCGAAGACCAGCCACGGTGTTCCCTTTTTAACGTAAAAATTCATGTGATGGAAAAACGAAGGCCAAAAAACTTCAAAGACCTGATTGAGGTTCGGATAGCCTTTTTTTGAGTATGAAACTATCCGTTGACGGCTTACAGCCGTCGAAGCCGTAGAACTCAATGAGACCTTCGTTTTGATTGGTTATGGCTCCCGTAACTCTAAACGAGGCAACAGTTATGGCCGTCCGAAGAATCGGTATCCACAGGGTGCAACATCTGCGGTGCAAGGTGCAACATTCGTCCAAAAAGACGAAACAGCGCCGTGCGACTTTTAGAAATGGGTGTAGGGATTTAAAATGGACCAGTACCATGGTGCACCACTCTCCAGGGATGGTAAATCGAAGACCAGCCACGGTGTTCCCTTTTTAACGTAAAAATTCATGTGACGGAAAAACGAAGGCCAAAAAACTTCAAAGACCTGATTGAGGTTCTGATATCCTTTTTTGTGGTATGAAACTATCCGTTGACGGCTTACAGCGGTCAAAGCCGTAGAACTCACTGAGACCTTCGTTTTGACTGGTCATGGCTCCCATAACTCTAAACGAGGCAACAGTTATGGCCGTCCGAAGAATCGGTATCTACAGGGTGCAACATCTGCGGTGCAAGGTGCAACATTCGTCCAAAAAGACGAAACAGCGCCGTGCGACTTTTAGAAATGGGTGCAGGGATTTGAAATGGACCAGTACCATGGTGCACCACTCTCCATGGATGGTAAATCGAAGACCAGCCACGGTATTCCCTTTTTAACGTAAAAATTCATGTGACGGAAAAATGAAGGCCAAAAAACTTCAAAGACCCGATTGAGGTTCTGATAGCCTTTTTTGGGTATGAAACTATCCGTTGATGGCTCACAGCGGTCAAAGCCGTAGAACTCACTGAGACCTTCGTTTTGACTGGTTATGGCTCCCGTAACTCTAAACGAGGCAACAGTTATAGCCGTCCGAAGAATCGGTATCCAAAGGGTGCAACATCTGCGGTGCAAGGTGCAACATTCGTCCAAAAAGACGAAACAGCGCCGTGCGACTTTTAGAAATGGGTGCAGGGATTTGAAATGGACTAGTACCATGGTGCACCACTCTCCAGGGATGGTAAATCGAAGACTAGCCACGGTGTTCCCTTTTTAACGTAAAAATTCATGTGATGGAAAAACGAAGGCCAAAAAACTTCAGAGACCCGATTGAGGTTCAGATAGCCTTTTTTTGCGTATGAAACTATCCGTTGATGGCTTATAGCTATCAAAGCCGTAAAACGCACTGAGACCTTCGTTTTGACTGGTTATGGCTCCCGTAACTCTAAACGAGGCAACAGTTATGGCCGTCCGAAGAATCGGTATACACAGGGTGCAACATCTGCGGTGCAAGGTGCAACATTCGTCCAAAAAGACGAAACAGCGCCGTGCGACTTTTAGAAATGGGTGCAGGGATTCGAAATGGACAATTACCATGGTGCACCACTCTCCAGGGATGGTAAATCGAAGACCAGCTACGGTGTTCCCTTTTTAACGTAAAAATTCATGTGATGGAAAAACGAAGGCCAAAAAACTTCAGAGAACCGATTGAGGTTCGGATAGCCTTTTTTGAGTATGAAACTATCCGTTGACGGCTTACAGCCGTCAAAGCCGTAGAACTCACTGAGACCTTCGTTTTGACTGGTTATGGCTCCCGTAACTCTAAACGAGGCAACAGTTATGGCCATCCGAAGAATCGGTATCCATAGGGTGCAACATCTGCGGTGCAAGGTGCAACATTCGTCCAAAAAGACGAAGCAGCGCCGTGTGACTTTTAGAAATGGGGGCAGGGATTTGAAATGGACCAGAACCATGGTCCACCACTCTCCAGGGATGGTAAATTGAAGACCAGCCACGGTGTTCCCTTTTTAACGTAAAAATTCATTTGAGGGAAAAACGAAGGCCAAAAAACTTCAGAGACCCGATTGAGGTTCGGATAGCCTTTTTTTGAGTATGAAACTATCCGTTGACGGCTTACAACCGTCAAAGCCGTAGAACTCACTGAGACCTTCCTTTTGACTGGTTATTCCCGTAACTCTAAACGAGGCAACAGTTATGGCCGTCCGAAGAATCGGTATCCACAGGGTGCAACATTTGCGGTGCAAGGTGCAACATTCGTCCAAAAAGACGAAATAGCGCCGTGCGACTTTTAGAAATGGGTGCAGGGATTTAAAATGGACAATTTCCATGGTGCACCACTCTCCAGGGATGGTAAATCGAAGACCAGCCACGGTGTTCCCTTTTTAACGTAAAAATTCATGTGGCGGAGAAACGAAGGCCAAAAAACTTCAGAGAACCGATTGAGGTTCGGATAGCCTTTTTTTGAGTATGAAACTATCCGTTGACGGCTTACAGCGGTCAAAGCCGTAGAACTCACTGAGACCTTCGTTTTGACTGGTTATGGCTCCCGTAACTCTAAACGAGGCAACAGTTATGGCCGTCCGAAGAATCAGTATCCACAGGGTGCTACATCTGCGGTGCAAGGTGCAACATTCGTCCAAAAAGACGAAACAGAGCCGTGCGACTTTTAGAAATGGGTGCAGGGATTTGAAATGGACCAGTACCATGGTGCACCACTCTCCAGGGATGGTAAATCAAAGACCAGCCACGGTGTTCCCTTTTTAACGTAAAAAATCATGTGATGGAAAAACGAAGGCCAAAAAACTTCAAAGACCCAATTGAGGTTCGGATAGCCTTTTTTTGAGTATGAAACTATCCGTTGACGACTTACAGCCATCGAAGCCGTAGAACTCACTAAGACCTTCGTTTTGACTGGCTATGGCTCCTGTAACTCTAAACGAGGCAACAGTTATGGCCGTCAGAATAATCGGTATCCACAGGGTGCAACATCTGCGGTGCAATGTGCAACATTCGTCCAAAAAGACGAAACAGTGCCGTGCGACTTTTAGAAATGGGTGCAGGGATTTAAAATGGACCAGTACCATGGTGCACCACTCTCCAGGGATGTTAAATCGAAGACCAGCCACGGTGTTCCCTTTTTAACGTAAAAATTCATGTGACGGAAAAACCATGGTCAAAAAACTTCAAAGACCCGATTGAGGTTCGGATAGCCTTTTTTTGGGTATGAAACTATCCGTTGACAGCTTACAGCCGTCGAAGCCATAGAACTCACTGAGACCTTCGTTTTGACTGGTTATGGCTCCGGTAACTCTAAACGAGGCAAGAGTTATGGCCGTCCGAAGAATCGGTATCCACAGGGTGCAACATCTGCGGTGCAAGGTGCAACATTCTTCCAAAAAGACGAAACATCGCCGTGCGACTTTTAGAAATGGGTGCAGGGATTTGAAATGGACCAGTACCATGGTGCACCACTCTCCAGGGATGGTAAATTGAAGACCAGCCACTGTGTTCCCTTTTTAACGTAAAAATTCATGTGACGGAAAAACGAAGGCCAAAAAACTTCAAAGACCTGATTGAGGTTCTGATATCCTTTTTTGGGTATGAAACTATCCGTTGACGGCTTACAGCCATCAAAACCGTAGAAATCACTGAGACCTTCGTTTTGACTGGTTATGGCTCCCGTAACTCTAAATGAGCCAACAGTTATGGCCGTCCGAAGAATCGTTATCCACATGGTGCATAATCTGCGGTGCAAGGTGCAACATTCGTCCAAAAAGACGAAACAGCGCCTTGCTTCTTTTAGAAATGGGTGCAGGGATTTGAAATAAACCAGTACCATGGTGCACCACTCTCCAGGGATGGTAAATCGAAGGCCAGCCACGGTGTTCCCTTTTTAACGTAAAAATTCATGTGATGGAAAAACGAAGGCCAAAAAACTTCAGAGACCCGATTGAGGTTCGGATAGCCTTTTTTGAGTATGAAACTATCCGTTGATGGCTTACAGCCGTCAAAGCCGTAGAACTCACTGAGACCTTCGTTTTGACTGGTTATGGCTCCCGTAACTCTAAACGAGGCAACAGTTATGGCTGTCCGAAGAATCGGTATCCACAGGGTGCAACATCTGCGGTGCAAGGTGCAACGTTCGTCCAAAAAGACGAAACAGCGCCGTGCGACTTTTAGAAATGGGTGCAGGGATTTAAAATGGACAATTACCATGGTGCACCACTCTCCAAGGATGGTAAATCGAAGACCAGCCACGGTGTTCCCTTTTTAACGTAAAAATTCATGTGACGGAAAAACGAAGGCCAAAAAACTTCAGAGAACCGATTGAGGTTCGGATAGCCTTTTTTTGAGTATGAAACTATCCGTTGACGGCTTACAGCGGTCAAAGCCGTAGAACTCACTGAGACCTTCGTTTTGACTGGTTATGGCTCCCGTAACTCTAAACGAGGCAACAGTTATGGTCGTCCGAAGAATCGGTATCCATAGGGTGCAACATCCGCAGTGCAAGGTGCAACATTCGTCCAAAAAGACGAAACAGCGCCGTGCGACTTTTAGAAATGGGTGCAGGAATTTGAAATGGACCAGTAACATGGTGCACCACTCTCCAGGGATGGTAAATCGAAGACCAGCCACGGTGTTCCCTTTTTAACGTAAAAATTCATGTGATGGAAAAACGACGGCCAAAAAACTTCAGAGACCCGATTGAGGTTCGGATAGCCTTTTTTTGAGTATGAAACTATCCGTTGACGGCTTACAGCCGTTGAAGCCGTAGAACTCACTGAGACCTTCGTTTTGACTGGTTATGGCTCCCGTAACTCTAAACGAGGCAACAGTTTTGGCCGTTCGAAGAATCGGTATCCACAGGGTGCAACATCTGCGGTGCAAGGTGCAACATTCGTCCAAAAAGACGAAACAACGCCGTGCGACTTTTAGAAATGGGTGCAGGGATTTGAAATGGACCAGTACCATGGTGCACCACTCTCCAGGGATAGTAAATCGAAGACCAGCCACGGTGTTCCCTTTTTAACGTAAAAATTCATGTGACGGAAAAACGAAGGCCAAAAAAATTCAAAGACCCGATTGAGGTTCTGATAGCCTTTTTTGGGTATGAAACTATCCGTTGACGGCTTACAGCAGTCAAAGCCGTAGAACTCACTGAGACCTTCGTTTTGACTGGTTATGGCTCCCGTAACTCTAAACGAGGCAACAGTTATGGTCGTTCGAAGAATCGGTATCCACAGGGTGCAACATCTATGGTGCAAGGTGCAACATTCGTCCAAAAAGAGGATACAGCGCCGTGCGACTTTTAGAAATGGGTGCAGTGATTTGAAATGGACCAGTACCATGGTGCACCACTCTCAAGGGATGGTAAATCGAAGACCAGCCACGGTGTTCCCTTTTTAACGTAAAAATTCATGTGACGGAAAAACGAAGGCAAAAAACTTCAAAGACCTGATTGAGGTTCTGAGATCCTTTTTTTGGGTATGAAACTATCCGTTGAAGGCTTACAGCGGTCAAAGCCGTAGAATTCACTGAGACCTTCGTTTTGACTGGTTATGGCTCCCGTAACTCTAAACGAGGCAACAGTTATGGCCGTCCGAAGAATCGGTATCGACAGGGTGCAACATCTGCGGTGCAAGGTGCAACATTCGTCCAAAAAGACGAAACAGCGCCGTGCGACTTTTAGAAATGGGTGCAGGGATTTGTAATGGACCAGTAACATGGTGCACCACTCTCCAGGGATGGTAAATCGAAGACCAGCCACGGTGTTCCCTTTTTAACGTAAAAATTCATGTGAGGGAAAAACGAAGGCCAAAAAACTTCAGAGACCCGATTGAGGTTCGGATAGCCTTTTTTTGAGTATGAAACTATCCGTTGACGGCTTACAACCGTCAAAGCCATAGATCTCACTGAGACCTTCGTTTTGAATGGTTATGGCTCCCGTAACTCTAAACGAGGCAACAGTTATGGCCGTCCGAAGAATCGGTATCCACAGGGTGCAACATCTGCGGTGCAAGGTGCAACATTCGTCCAAAAAGACGAAACAGCGCCGTGCGACTTTTAGAAATGGGTGTAGGGATTTAAAATGGACCAGTACCATGGTGCACCACTCTACAGGGATGGTAAATAAAAAACCAGCCACGGTGTTCCCTTTTTAACGTAAAAATTCATGTGACGGAAAAACGAAGGCCAAAAAAATTCAAAGACCCGATTGAGGTTCTGATAGCCTTTTTTGGGTATGAAACTATCCGTTGACGGCTTACAGCAGTCAAAGCCGTAGAACTCACTGAGACCTTCGTTTTGACTGGTTATGGCTCCCGTAACTCTAAACGAGGCAATAGTTATGGCCGTCCGAAGAATCATTATCCACAGGGTGCAACATCTACGGTGCAAGGTGCAACATTCGTCCAAAAAGACGAAACAGCGCCGTGCGACTTTTAGAAATGGATGCAGGGATTTGAAATGGACCAGTACCATGGTGCACCACTCTCCAGAGATGGTAAATCGAAGACCAGCCACGGTGTTCCCTTTTTAACGTAAAAATTCATGTGACGGAAAAACGAAGGCCAAAAAACTTCAAAGACCTGATTGAGGTTCGGATAGCCTTTTTTTGAGTATGAAACTATCCGTTGACAGCTTACAGCAATCGAAGCCGTAGAACTCAATGAGACCTTCGTTTTGACTGGTTATTGCTCCCGTAACTCTAAACGAGGCAACAGTTATGGCCGTCCGAAGAATCGGTATCCACAGGGTGCAACATCTGCGGTGCAAGGTGCAACATTCGTCCAAAAAGACGAAACAGCGCCGTGCCACTTTTAGAAATGGGTGCAGGGATTTAAAATGGACCAGTACCATGGTGCACCACGCTCCAGGGATGGTAAATCAAAGACCAGCCACGGTGTTCCCTTTTTAACGTAAAAATTCATGTGACGGAAAAACGAAGGTCAAAAAACTTCAAAGACCTGATTGAGGTTCCGATATCCTTTTTTTGGGTATGAAACTATCCGTTGACGGTTTACAGCAGTCGAAGCCGTAGAACTCAATGAGACCTTCGTTTTGACTGGTTATGGATCCCATAACTCTAAACGAGGCAACAGTTATGGCCGTCCGAAGAATTGGTATCTATAGGGTGCAACATCTGCGGTGCAAGGTGCAACATTCGTCCAAAAAGACGAAACAGCGCCGTGCGACTTTTAGAAATGGGTGCAGGGATTTAAAATGGACCAGTACCATGTTGCACCACTCTCCAGGGATGGTAAATCGAAGACCAGCCACGGTGTTCCCTTTTTAACGAAAAAATTCATGTGACGGAAAAATGAAGGCCAAAAAACTTCATAGACCCGATTGAGGTTCTGATAGCCATATTTTGGGTATGAAACTATCCGTTGATGGCTCACAGCGGTCAAACCCGTAGAACTCACTGAGACCTTCGTTTTGACTGGTTATGGCTCCCGTAACTCTAAACGAGGCAATAGTTATAGCCGTCCGAAGAATCGGTATCCAAAGGGTGCAACATCTGCGGTGCAAGGTGCAACATTCGTCCAAAAAGACGAAACAGCGCCGTGCGACTTTTAGAAATGGGTGCAGGGATTTGAAATGGACCAGTACCATGGTGCACCACTCTCCAGGGATGGTAAATCGAAGACCAGCCACGGTGTTCCCTTTTTAACGTAAAAATTCATGTGATGGAAAAACGAAGGCCAAAAAACTTCAGAGACCCGATAGAGGTTCAGATAGCCTTTTTTTGGGTATGAAACTATCCGTTGATGGCTTACAGCCATCAAAGCCGTAGAACGCACTGAGACCTTCGTTTTGACTGGTTATGGCTCCCGTAACTCTAAACGAGGCAACAGTTATGGCCGTCCGAAGAATCGGTGTCCACAGGGTGCAACATCTACGGTGCAAGGTGCAACATTCGTCCAAAAAGACGAAACAGCGTCGTGCGACTTTTAGAAATTGGTGCAGGGATTTGAAATGGACAATTACCATGGTGCACCACTCTCCAGGGATGGTAAATCGAAGACCAGCTACGGTGTTCCCTTTTTAACGTAAAAATTCATGTGATGGAAAAACGAAGGCCAAAAAACTTCAGAGAACCGATTGAGGTTCGGATAGCCTTTTTTTGAGTATGAAACTATCCGTTGACGGCTTACTGCCGTCAAAGCCGTAGAACTCACTGAGACCTTCGTTTTGACTGGTTATGGCTCCCGTAACTCTAAACGAGGCAACAGTTATGGCCGTCCGAAGAATCGGTATCCACAGGGTGCAACATCTGCGGTGCAAGGTGCAACATTCGTCCAAAAAGACGAAACATCGCCGTGCGACTTTTAGAAATGGGGGCAGGGATTTGAAATGGACCAGCACCATGGTCCACCACTCTCCAGGGATGGTAAATCGAAGACCAGCCACGGTGTTCCCTTTTTAACGTAAAAATTCATGTGAGGGAAAAACGAAGGCCAAAAAACTTCAGAGACCCGATTGAGGTTCGGATGGCCTTTTTTTGAGTATGAAACTATCCGTTGAAGGCTTACAACCGTCAAAGCCGTAGAACTCACTGAGACATTCCTTTTGACTAGTTATTCCCGTAACTCTAAACGAGGCAAAAGTTATGGCCGTCCGAAGAATCGGTATCCACAGGGTGCAACATCTATGGTGCAAGGTGCAACATTCGTCCAAAAAGACGAAACAGCGCCGTGCGACTTTTAGAAATGGGTGCAGGGATTTAAAATGGACAATTACCATGGTGCACCACTCTCCAAGGATGGTAAATCGAAGACCAGCCACGGTGTTCCCTTTTTAACGTAAAAATTCATGTGACGGAAAAACGAAGGCCAAAAAACTTCAGAGAACCGATTGAGGTTCGGATAACCTTTTTTTGAGTATGAAACTATCCGTTGATGGCTTACAGCGGTCAAAGCCGTAGAACTCACCGAGACCTTCGTTTTGATTGGTTATGGCTCCCGTAACTCTAAACGAGGCAACAGTTATGCCCTTCGAAGAATCGATATCCACAGGGTGCAACATCTACGGTGCAAGGTGCAACATTCGTCCAAAAAGACGAAACAGCGTCGTGCGACTTTTAGAAATTGGTGCAGGGATTTGAAATGGACAATTACCATGGTGCACCACTCTCCAGGGATGGTAAATCGAAGACCAGCTACGGTGTTCCCTTTTTAACGTAAAAATTCATGTGATGGAAAAACGAAGGCCAAAAAACTTCAGAGAACCGATTGAGGTTCGGATAGCCTTTTTTTGAGTATGAAACTATCCGTTGACGGCTTACTGCCGTCAAAGCCGTAGAACTCACTGAGACCTTCGTTTTGACTGGTTATAGCTCCCGTAACTCTAAACGAGGCAACAGTTATGGCCGTCCGAAGAATCGGTATCCACAGGGTGCAACATCCGCGGTGCAAGGTGCAACATTCGTCCAAAAAGACGAAACAGCGCCGTGCGACTTTTAGAAATGGGTGCAGGAATTTGAAATGGACCAGTACCATGGTGCACCACTCTCTAGGGATGGTAAATCGAAGACCAGCCACGGTGTTCCCTTTTTAACGTAAAAATTCATGTGATGGAAAAACGAAGGCCAAAAAACTTCAGAGACCCGATTGAGGTTCGGATAGCCTTTTTTTGAGTATGAAACTATCCGTTGACGGCTTACAGCGGTCAAAGCCGTAGAACTCACTGAGACCTTCGTTTTGACTGGTTATGGCTCCCGTAACTCTAAACGAGGCAACAGTTATGGCCGTCCGAAGAATCGGTATCCACAGGGTGCAACATCCGCGGTGCAAGGTGCAACATTCGTCCAAAAAGACGAAACAGCGCCGTGCGACTTTTAGAAATGGGTGCAGGAATTTGAAATGGACCAGTACCATGGTGCACCACTCTCCAGTGATGGTAAATCGAAGACCAGCCACGGTGTTCCCTTTTTATCGTAAAAATTCATGTGATGGAAAAACGAAGGCCAAAAAACTTCAAAGACCCGATTGAGGTTCGGATAGCCTTTTTTTGAGTATGAAACTATCCGTTGACGGCTTACAACCGTCAAAGCCGTAGAACTCACTGAGACCTTCGTTTTGACTGGTTATGGCTCCTGTAACTCTAAACGAGGCAACAGTTATGGCCGTCAGAAGAATCGGTATCCACAGGGTGCAACATCTGCGGTGCAAGGTGCAACATTCGTCCAAAAAGACGAAACAGCGCCGTGCGACTTTTAGAAATGGGTGCAGGGATATAAAATGGACCAGTACCATGGTGCACCACTCTCCATGGATGGTAAATTGAAGACCAGCCACGGTGTTCCCTTTTTAACGTAAATATTCATGTGACGGAAAAACGAAGGCCAAAAAACTTCAGAGACCTGATTGAGGTTCGGATAGCCTTTTTTTGGGTATGAAACTATCCGTTGACAGCTTACATCCGTCGAAGCCGTAAAACTCACTGAGGCCTTCGTTTTGACTGGTTATGGCTCCCATAACTCTAAACGAGGCAACAGTTATGGCCGTCCGAAGAATTGGTATCCACAGGGTGCAACATTTGCGGTGCAAGGTGCAACATTCGTCCAAAAAGACGAAATAGCGCCGTGCGACTTTTAGAAATGGGTGCAGGGATTTGAAATGGACCAGTACCATGGTGCACCACTCTCAAGGGATGGTAAATCGAAGACCAGCCACGGTGTTCCCTTTTTAACGTAAAAATTCATGTGACAGAAAAACGAAGGCCAAAAAACTTCAAAGACCTGATTGAGGTTCTGATATCCTTTTTTTGGGTATGAAACTATCCGTTGATGGCTTACAGCCGTCAAAGCGGTAGAAATCACTGAGACCTTCGTTTTGACTGGTTATGGCTCCCGTAACTCTAAATGAGCCAACAGTTATGGCCGTCCGAAGAATCGGTATCCACATGGTGCATAATCTGCGGTGCAAGGTGCAACATTCGTCCAAAAAGACGAAACAGCGCCGTGCGACTTTTAGAAATGGGTGCAGGGATTTGAAATAAACCAGTACCATGGTGCACCACTCTCTAGGGATGGTAAATCGAAGGCCAGCCACGGTGTTCCCTTTTTAACGTAAAAATTCATGTGATGGAAAAACGAAGGCCAAAAAACTTCAAAGACCCGATTGAGGTTTGGATAGCCTTTTTTGAGTATGAAACTATCCGTTGATGGCTTACAGCTGTCAAAGCCGTAGAACTCACTGAGACCTTCGTTTTGACTGGTTATGGCTCCCGTAACTCTAAACGAGGCAACGGTTATGGCCGTCCGAAGAATCGGTATCCACAGGGTGCAACATCTGCGGTGCAAGGTGCAACATTCGTCCAAAAAGACGAAACAGCGCCGTGCGACTTTTAGAAATGGGTGTAGGGATTTAAAATGGACAATTACCATGGTGCACCACTCTCCAAGGATGGTAAATCGAAGACCAGCCACGGTGTTCCCTTTTTAACGTAAAAATTCATGTGATGGAAAAACGAAGGCCAAAAAACTTCAGAGAACCGATTGAGGTTCGGATAGCCTTTTTTTGAGTATGAAACTATCCGTTGACGGCTTACAGCGGTCAAAGCCGTAGAACTCACTGAGACCTTCGTTTTGACTGGTTATGGCTCCCGTAACTCTAAACGAGGCAACAGTTATGGCCGTCCGAAGAATCGGTATCCACAGGGTGCAACATCCGCGGTGCAAGGTGCAACATTCGTCCAAAAAGACGAAACAGCGCCGTGCGACTTTTAGAAATGGGTGCAGGAATTTGAAATGGACCAGTACCATGGTGCACCACTCTCCAGGGATGGTAAATCGAAGAACAGCCACGGTGTTCCCTTTTTATCGTAAAAATTCATGTGATGGAAAAACGAAGGCCAAAAAACTTCAAAGACCCGATTGAGGTTCGGATAGCCTTTTTTTGAGTATGAAACTATCCGTTGACGGCTTACAACCGTCAAAGCCGTAGAACTCACTGAGACCTTCGTTTTGACTGGTTATGGCTCCTGTAACTCTAAACGAGGCAACAGTTATGGCCGTCAGAAGAATCGGTATCCACAGGGTGCAACATCTGCGGTGCAAGGTGCAACATTCGTCCAAAAAGACGAAACAGCGCCGTGCGACTTTTAGAAATGGGTGCAGGGATTTAAAATGGACCAGTACCATGGTGCACCACTCTCCATGGATGGTAAATTGAAGACCAGCCACGGTGTTCCCTTTTTAACGTAAATATTCATGTGATGGAAAAACGAAGGCCAAAAAACTTCAGAGACCTGATTGAGGTTCGGATAGCCTTTTTTTGGGTATGAAACTATCCGTTGACAGCTTACAGCCGTCGAAGCCGTAGAACTCACTGAGGCCTTCGTTTTGACTGGTTATGGCTCCCATAACTCTAAACGAGGCAACAGTTATGGCCGTCCGAAGAATTGGTATCCACAGGGTGCAACATCTGCGGTGCAAGGTGCAACATTCGTCCAAAAAGACGAAATAGCGCCGTGCGACTTTTAGAAACGGGTGCAGGGATTTGATATGGACCAGTACCATGGTGCACCACTCTCAAGGGATGGTAAATCGAAGACCAGCCACGGTGTTCCCTTTTTAACGTAAAAATTCATGTGACAGAAAAACGAAGGCCAAAAAACTTCAAAGACCTGATTGAGGTTCTGATATCCTTTTTTTGGGTATGAAACTATCCGTTGACGGCTTACAGCCGTCAAAGCGGTAGAAATCACTGATACCTTTGTTTTGACTGGTTATGGCTCCCGTAACTCTAAATGAGCCAACAGTTATGGCCGTCCGAAGAATCGGTATCCACATGGTGCATAATCTGCGGTGCAAGGTGCAACATTCGTCCAAAAAGACGAAACAGCGCCGTGCGACTTTTAGAAATGGGTGCAGGGATTTGAAATAAACCAGTACCATAGTGCACCACTCTCTAGGGATAGTAAATCGAAGGCCAGCCACGGTGTTCCCTTTTTAACGTAAAAATTCATGTGATGGAAAAACGTAGGCCAAAAAACTTCAGAGACCCGATTGAGGTTCGGATAGCCTTTTTTGAGTATGAAACTATCCGTTGATGGCTTACAGCTGTCAAAGCCGTAGAACTCACTGAGACCTTCGTTTTGACTGGTTATGGCTCCCGTAACTCTAAACGAGGCAACAGTTATGGCCGTCCGAAGAATCGGTATCCACAGGGTGCAACATCTGCGGTGCAAGGTGCAACATTCGTCCAAAAAGACGAAACAGCGCCGTGCGACTTTTAGAAATGGCTGCAGGGATTTAAAATGGACCAGTACCATGGTGCACCACGCTCCAGGGATGGTAAATCGAAGACCAGCCACGGTGTTCCCTTTTTAACGTAAAAATTCATGTGACGGAAAAACGAAGGCCAAAAAACTTCATAGACCTGATTGAGGTTCTGATATCCTTTTTTTGGGTATGAAACTATCCGTTGACGGCTTACAGCTGTCGAAGCCGTAGAACTCAATGATACCTTCGTTTTGACTGGTTATGGCTCCCATAACTCTAAACGAGGCAACAGTTATGGCCGTCCGAAGAATCGGTGTCTATAGGGTGCAACATCTGCGGTGCAAGGTGCAACATTCGTCCAAAAAGATGAAACAGCGCCGTGCGACTTTTAGAAATGGGTGCAGGGATTTAAAATGGACCAGTACCATGTTGCACCACGCTCCAGGGATGGTAAATCGAAGACCAGCCACGGTGTTCCCTTTTTAACGAAAAAATTCATGTGACGGAAAAATGAAGGCCAAAAAACTTCAAAGACCCGATTGAGGTTCTGATAGCCTTTTTTTGGGTATGAAACTATCCGTTGATGGCTCACAGCAGTCAAAGCCGTAGAACTCACTGAGACCTTCGTTTTGACTGGTTATGGCTCCCGTAACTCTAAACGAGGCAACAGTTATAGCCGTCCGAAGAATCGGTATCCAAAGGGTGCAACATCTGCGGTGCAAGGTGCAACATTCGTCCAAAAAGACGAAACAGCGCCGTGCGACTTTTAGAAATGGGTGCAGGGATTTGAAATGGACCAGTACCATGGTGCACCACTCTCCAGGGATGGAAAATCGAAGACCAGCCACGGTGTTCCCTTTTTAACGTAAAAATTCATGTGATGGAAAAACGAAGGCCAAAAAACTTCAGAGACCCGATTGAGGTTCAGATAGCCTTTTTTTTGGGTATGAAACTATCCGTTGATGGCTTATAGCCATTAAAGCCGTAGAACGCACTAAGACCTTCGTTTTGACTGGTTATGGCTCCCGTAACTCTAAACGAGGCAACAGTTATGGCCGTCCGAAGAATCGGTATCCACAAGGTGCAACATCTACGGTGCAAGGTGCAACATTCGTCCAAAAAGACGAAACAGCGCCGTGCGACTTTTAGAAATGGGTGCAGGGATTTGAAATGGACAATTACCATGGTGCACCACTCTCCAGGGATGGTAAATCGAAGACCAGCTACGGTGTTCCCTTTTTAATGTAAAAATTCATGTGATGGAAAAACGAAGGCCAAAAAACTTCAGAGAACCGATTGAGGTTCGGATAGCCTTTTTTTGCGTATGAAACTATCCGTTGACGGCTTACAGCCGTCAAAGCCGTAGAACTCACCGAGACCTTCGTTTTGACTGGTTATGGATCCCGTAACTCTAAACGAGACAACAGTTATGGCCGTCCAAAGAATCGGTATCCACAGGGTGCAACATCTGCGGTGCAAGGTGCAACATTCGTCCAAAAAGACGAAACATCGCCGTGCGACTTTTAGAAATAGGGGCAGGGATTTGAAATGGACCAGCACCATGGTCCACCACTCTCCAGGGATGGTAAATCGAAGACCAGCCACGGTGTTCCCTTTTTAACGTAAAAATTCATGTGAGGGAAAAACGAAGGCCAAAAAACTTCATAGACCCGATTGAGGTTCGGATAGCCTTTTTTTGAGTATGAAACTATCCGTTGACGGCTTACAACCGTCAAAGCCGTAGAACTCACTGAGACATTCCTTTTGACTGGTTATTCCCGTAACTCTAAACGAGGCAACAGTTATGGCCGTCCGAAGAATCGGTATCCACCGGGTGCAACATCTACGGTGCAAGGTGCAACATTCGTCCAAAAAGACGAAACAGCACCGTGCGACTTTTAGAAATGGGTGCAGGGATTTAAAATGGACAATTACCATGGTGCACCACTCTCCAGGGATGGTAAATCGAAGACCAGCCACGGTGTTCCCTTTTTAACGTAAAAATTCATGTGACGGAAAAACGAAGGCCAAAAAACTTCAGAGAACCGATTGAGGTTCGGATAGCCTTTTTTTGAGTATGAAACTATCCGTTGACGGCTTACAGCAGTCAAAGCCGTAGAACTCACTGAGACCTTCGTTTTGACTGGTTATGGCTCCCGTAACTCTAAACGAGGCAACAGTTATGGCCGTCCGAAGAATCGGTATCCACAGGGTGCAACATCCGCGGTGCAAGGTGCAACATTCGTCCAAAAAGACGAAACAGCGCCGTGCGACTTTTAGAAATGGGTGCAGGAATTTGAAATGGACCAGTACCATGGTGCACCACTCTCCAGGGATGGTAAATCGAAGACCAGCCACGGTGTTCCCTTTTTAACGTAAAAATTCATGTGATGGAAAAACGAAGGCCAAAAAACTTCACAGACCCGATGGAGGTTCGGATAGCCTTTTTTTGGGTATGAAACTATCCGTTGACGGCTTTCAGCCGTTGAAGCCGTAGAACTCACTGAGACCTTCGTTTTGACTGGTTATGGCTCCTGTAACTCTAAACGAGGCAACAGTTATGGCCGTCAGAAGAATCGGTATCCACAGGGTGCAACATCTGCGGTGCAAGGTGCAACATTCGTCCAAAAAGACGAAACAGTGCCGTGCGACTTTTTGAAATGGGTGCAGGGATTTAAAATGGACCAGTACCATGGTGCACCACACTCCATGGATGGTAAATTGAAGACCAGCCACGGTGTTACCTTTTTAACGTAAATATTCATGTGACGGAAAAACGAAGGCCAAAAAACTTCAGAGACCTGATTGAGGTTCGGATAGCCTTTTTTTGGGTATGAAACTATCCGTTGACAGCTTACAACCATCGAAGCCGTAGAACTCACTGAGGCCTTCGTTTTGACTGGTTATGGCTCCCATAACTCTAAACGAGGCAACAGTTATGGCCGTCCGAAGAATTGGTATCCACAGGGTGCAACATCTGCGGTGCAAGGTGCAACATTCGTCCAAAAAGATGAAATAGCGCCGTGCGACTTTTAGAAATGGGTGCAGGGATTTGAAATGGACCAGTACCATGGTGCACCACTCTCAAGGGATGGTAAATCGAAGACCAGCCACGGTGTTCCCTTTTTAACGTAAAAATTCATGTGACGGAAAAACGAAGGCCAAAAAACTTCAAAGACCTGATTGAGGTTCTGATATCCTTTTTTTGGGTATGAAACTATCCGTTGACGGCTTACAGTCATCAAAGCGGTAGAAATCACTGAGACCTTCGTTTTGACTGGTTATGGCTCCCGTAAATCTAAATGAGCCAACAGTTATGGCCGTCCGAAGAATCGGTATCCACATGGTGCATAATCTGCGGTGCAAGGTGCAACATTCGTCCAAAAAGACGAAACAGCGCCGTGCGACATTTAGAAAGGGGTGCAGGGATTTGAAAAAAACCAGTACCATGGTGCACCACTCTCTAGGGATGGTAAATCGAAGGCCAGCCACGGTGTTCCCTTTTTAACGTAAAAATTCATGTGAGGGAAAAACGAAGGTCAAAAAACTTCAAAGACCCGATTGAGGTTCGGATAGCCTTTTTTTGAGTATGTAACTATCCGTTGATGGCTTACAGCCGTCAAAGCCGTAGAACTCAATGAGACCTTCGTTTTGACTGGTTATGGCTCCCGTAACTCTAAACGAGGCAACAGTTATGGCCGTCCGAAGAATCGGTATCCACAGGGTGCAACATCTGCGGTGCAAGGTGCAACATTCGTCCAAAAAGACGAAACAGCGCCGTGCGAATTTTAGAAATGGGTGCAGGGATTTAAAATGGACCAGCACCATGGTGCACCACTCTCCAGGGATGGTGAATCGAAGACTAGCCACGGTGTTCCCTTTTTAACGTAAAAATTCATGTGACGGAAAAACGAAGGCCAAAAAACTTCAAAGACCCGATTGAGGTTCTGATAGCCTTTTTTTGGGTATGAAACTATCCGTTGATGGCTTACAGCGGTCAAAACCGTAGAACTCACTGAGACCTTCGTTTTGACTGGTTATGGCTCCCGTAACTCTAAATGAGGCAACAGTTATGGCCGTCCGAAGAATCGGTATCCACAGGGTGCAACATCTGCGGTGCAAGATGCAACATTCGTCCAAAAAGAAGAAACAGCGTCGTGCGACTTTTAGAAATGGATGAAGGGATTTGAAATGGACCAGTACCATGGTGCAACACTTTCCAGGGATGGTAAGTCGAAGACCAGCTACGGTGTTCCCTTTTTAACGTAAAAATTCATGTGATGGAAAAACGAAGGCCAAAATACTTCAGAGACCCGATTGAGGTTCGGATAGCCTTTTTTTGAGTATGAAACTATCTGTTGACGGCTTACAGCCGTCAAAGCCGTAGAACTTACTGAGACCTTTGTTTTGACTGGTTATGGCTCCCGTAACTCTAAACGAGGCAACAGTTTTGGCCGTCCGAAGAATCGGTATCCACAGGGTGCAACATCTGCGGTGCAAGGTGCAACATTCGTCCAAAAAGACGAAACAGCGCCGTGCGACTTTTAGAAATGGGTCTAGGGATTTGAAATGGACCAGTACCATGGTGCACCACTCTCCAGGGATGGTAAATCGAAGCCTAGCCACGGTGTTCCCTTTTTAACGTAAAAATTCATGTGATGGAAAAACGAAGGCCACAAAACTTCAGAGACCCGATTGAGGTTCGGATAGCCTTTTTTTGAGTATGAAACTATCTGTTGACGGCTTACAGCCGTCAAAGCCGTAGAACTCACTGAGACCTTTGTTTTGACTGGTTATGGCTCCCGTAACTCTAAACGAGGCAACAGTTTTGGCCGTCCGAAGAATCGGTATCCACAGGGTGCAACATCTGCAGTGCAAGGTGCAACATTCGTCCAAAAAGACGAAACAGCGCCGTGCGACTTTTAGAAATGGGTGCAGGGATTTGAAATGGACCAGTACCATGGTGCACCACTCTCCAGGGATAGTAAATCGAAGACCAGCCACGGTGTTCCCTTTTTAATGTAAAAATTCATGTGATGGAAAAACGAAGGCCAAAAAACTTCAGAGACCCGATTGAGGTTCGGATAGCCTTTTTTTGAGTATGAAACTACCTGTTGACGGCTTACAGCCGTCAAAGCCGTAGAACTCACTGAGACCTTCGTTTTGACAGGTTATGGCTCCCGTAACTCTAAACGAGGCAACTATTATTACCGTCCGAAGAATCGTTAT
The DNA here is from genome assembly GCA_030737815.1 of Allium fistulosum. Classification (NCBI taxonomy): domain Eukaryota; kingdom Viridiplantae; phylum Streptophyta; class Magnoliopsida; order Asparagales; family Amaryllidaceae; genus Allium; species Allium fistulosum. Next base: position 4,868,028 of record JASFAW010000014.1, read on the forward strand.
GCACATGGTGCAACATCTGCGGTGCAAGGTGCAACATTCGTACAAAAAGACGAAACAGCGCCGTGCGACTTTTAGAAATGGGTGCAGAGATTTAAAATGGACCAGTACCATGGTGCACAACTCTCCAGGGATGGTAAATCGAAGACCAGCCACGGTGTTCCCTTTTTAACGTAAAAATTCATGTGATGGAAAAACGAAGGCCAAAAAACTTCAAAGACCCGATTGAGGTTCTGATAGCCTTTTTTGGGTATAAAACTATCCGTTGACGTCTTACAGCGGTCAAAGCCGTAGAACTCACTGAGACCTTCGTTTTTACTGGTTATGGCTACCGTAACTCTAAACGAGGCAACAGTTATGGCCGTTCGAAGAATCGGTATCCACAGGGTGCAACATCTATGGTGCAAGGTGCAACATTCGTCCAAAAAGACGAAACAGCGCCGTGCGACTTTTAGAAATGGGTGCAGTGATTTGAAATGGACCAGTACCATGGTGCACCACTCTCCAGGGATGGTAAATCGAAGACCAGCCACGGTGTTCCCTTTTTAACGTAAAAATTCATGTGACGGAAAAACGAAGGCCAAAAAACTTCAAAGACCTGATTGAGGTTCTGATATCCTTTTTTTGGGTATGAAACTATCCTTTGACGGCTTACAGCGGTCAAAGCCGTAGAACTCACTGAGACCTTCGTTTTGACTGGTTATGGCTCCCGTAACTCTAAATGAGGCAACAGTTATGGCCGTCCGAAGAATCAGTATCCACAGGGTGCAACATCTGCGGTGCAAGGTGCAACATTCGTCCAAAAAGACGAAACAGCGCCATGCGACTTTTAGAAATGGGTGCAGGGATTTGAAATGGACCAGTACCATGGTGCACTACTCTCCAGGGATGGTAGATCGAAGGCCAGCCACGGTGTTCCCTTTTTAACGTAAAAATTCATGAGATGGAAAAACGAAGGCCAAAAAACTTCAGAGACCCGATTGAGGTTCGGATAGCCTTTTTTTGAGTATGAAACTATCCGTTGACGGCTTACAGCCGTCAAAGCCGTAGAACTCACTGAGACCTTCATTTTGAATGGTTATGGCTCCCGTAACTCTAAACGAGGCAACAGTTATGGCCGTCCGAAGAATCGGTATCCACAGGGTGCAACATCTGCGGTGCAAGGTGCAACATTCGTCCAAAAAGACGAAACAGCGCCGTGCGACTTTTAGAAATGGGTGCAGGGATTTGAAATGGACCAGTACCATGGTGTACTACTCTCCAGGGATGGTAAATCGAAGACCAGCCACGGTGTTCCCTTTTTAACGTAAAAATTCATGTGATGGAAAAACGAAGGCCAAAAAACTTCAAAGACCCGATTGAGGTTCTGATAGACTTTTTTTGGGTATGAAACTATCCGTTGATGGCTTATAGCGGTCAAAGCCGTAGAACTCACTGAGACCTTCGTTTTGACTGGTTGTGGCTCCCGTAACTCTAATTGAGGCAACAGTTATGGCCGTCCGAAGAATCGGTATCCACAAGGTGCAACATCTGCGGTGCAAGGTGCAACATTCGTCCAAAAAGACGAAACAGCGCCATGCGACTTTTAGAAATGGGTGCAGGGATTTGAAATGGACCAGTACCATGGTTCACTACTCTCCAGGGATGGTAGATCGAAGGCCAGCCACGGTGTTCCCTTTTTAACGTAAAAATTCATGTGATGGAAAAACGAAGGCCAAAAAACTTCAGAGACCCGATTGAGGTTCGGATAGCCTTTTGTTGAGTATGAAACTATCCGTTGACGGCTTACGGCCGTCAAAGCCGTAGAACTCACTGAGACCTTCGTTTTGAATGGTTATGGCTCCCGTAACTCTAAACGAGGCAACAGTTATGGACGTCCGAAGAATCGGTATCCACAGGGTGCAACATCTGCGGTGCAAGGTGCAACATTCGTCCAAAAAGACGAAACAGCGCCGTGCAACTTTTAGAAATGGGTGCAGGGATTTGAAATGGACCAGTACCATGGTGTACCACTCTCCAGGGATGGTAAATCGAAGACCAGCCACGGTGTTCCATTTTTAACGTAAAAATTCATGTGACGGAAAAACGAAGGCCAAAAAACTTCAAAGACCCGATTGAGGTTCTGATAGACTTTTTTTGGGTATGAAACTATCCGTTGACGGCTTACAGCGGTCAAAGCCATAGAACACACTGAGACCTTCGTTTTGACTGGTTATGGCTCCCATAACTCTAATTGAGGCAACAGTTATGGCCGTCCGAAGAATCGGTATCCACAGGGTGCAACATCTGCGGTGCAAGGTGCAACATTCGTCCAAAAAGACGAAACAGCGCCGTTCGACTTTTAGAAATGGGTGCAGGGATTTGAAATGGACCAGTACCATGGTGAACCACTCTCCAGGGATGGTAAATCGAAGACCAGCCACGGTGTTCCCTTTTTAATGTAAAAATTCATGTGACGGAAAAACGATGGCCAAAAAACTTCAAAGACCCGATTGAGGTTCTGATAGACTTTTTTTGGGTATGAAACTATCCGTTGACGGCTTACAGCGGTCAAAGCCGTAGAACTCACTGAGACCTTCGTTTTGACTGGTTATGGCTCCCGTAACTCTAATTGAGGCAACAGTTATGGCCGTCCGAAGAATCGGTATCCACAGGGTGCAACATCTGCGGTGCAAGGTGCAACATCGTCCAAAAAGAAGAAACAGCGCCGTGCGACTTTTAGAAATGGGTGCAGGGATTTGAAATGGACCAGTACCATGGTGCACCACTCTCCAGGGATGGTAAATCGAAGACCAGCTACGGTGTTCCCTTTTTAACGTAAAAATTCATGTGATGGAAAAACGAAGGCCAAAAAACTTCAGAGACCCGATTGAGGTTCGGATAGCCTTTTTTGAGTATGAAACTATTCGTTGACGGCTTACAGCCGTCAAAGCCGTAGAACTCACTGAGACCTTCATTTTGACTGGTTATGGCTCCCGTAAATCTAAACGAGGCAACAGTTATGGCCGTTCGAAGAATCGGTATCCACAGGGTGCAACATCTGCGGTGCAAGGTGCTACATTCGTCCAAAAAGACGAAACAGCGCCATGCGACTTTTAGAAATTGGTGCAGGGATTTGAAATGGACCAGTACCATGGTGCAAAACTCTCCAGGGATGGTAAATCGAAGCCTAGCCACGGTGTTCCCTTTTTAACGTAAAAATTCATGTGATGGAAAAACGAAGGCCACAAAACTTCAAAGACCCGATTGAGGTTCGGATAGCATTTTTTTGAGTATGAAACTATCTGTTGACGGCTTACAGCCGTCAAAGCCGTAGAACTCACTGAGACCTTCGTTTTGACTGGTTATGGCTCCCGTAACTCTAAACGAGGCAACAGTTTTGGCCGTCCGAAGAATCGGTATCCACAGGGTGCAACATCTGCGGTGCAAGGTGCAACATTCGTCCAAAAAGACGAAACAGCGCCGTGCGACTTTTAGAAATGGGTGCATGGATTTGAAATGGACCAGTACCATGGTGCACCACTCTCCAGGGATAGTAAATCGAAGACCAGCCACGGTGTTCCCTTTTTAATGTAAAAATTCATGTGATGGAAAAACGAAGGCCAAAAAACTTCAAAGACCCGATTGAGGTTCGGATAGCCCTTTTTTGAGTATGAAACTATCTGTTGACGGCTTACAGCCGTCAAAGCCGTAGAACTCACTGAGACCTTCGTTTTGACAGGTTATGGCTCCCGTAACTCTAAACGAGGCAACTGTTATTGCCGTCCGAAGAATCGTTATGCACAGGGTGCAACATCTGCGGTGCAAGGTGCAACATTCGTACAAAAAGACGAAACAGCGCCGTGCGACTTTTAGAAATGGGTGCAGAGATTTAAAATGGACCAGTACCATGGTGCACAACTCTCCAGGGATGGTAAATCGAAGACCAGCCACGGTGTTCCCTTTTTAACGTAAAAATTCATGTGATGGAAAAACGAAGGCCAAAAAACTTCAAAGACCCGATTGAGGTTCTGATAGCCTTTTTTGGGTATAAAACTATCCGTTGACGTCTTACAGCGGTCAAAGCCGTAGAACTCACTGAGACCTTCGTTTTGACTGGTTATGGCTCCCGTAACTCTAAACGAGGCAACAGTTATGGCCGTTCGAAGAATCGGTATCCACAGGGTGCAACATCTATGGTGCAAGGTGCAACATTCGTCCAAAAAGACGAAACAGCGCCGTGCGACTTTTAGAAATGGGTGCAGTGATTTGAAATGGACCAGTACCATGGTGCACCACTCTCCAGGGATGGTAAATCGAAGACCAGCCACGGTGTTCCCTTTTTAACGTAAAAATTCATGTGACGGAAAAACGAAGGCCAAAAAACTTCAAAGACCTGATTGAGGTTCTGATATCCTTTTTTTGGGTATGAAACTATCCGTTGACGGCTAACAGCGGTCAAAGCCGTAGAACTCACTGAGACCTTCGTTTTGACTGGTTATGGCTCCCGTAACTCTAAATGAGGCAACAGTTATGGCCGTCCGAAGAATCAGTATCCACAGGGTGCAACATCTGCGGTGCAAGGTGCAACATTCGTCCAAAAAGACGAAACAGCGCCATGCGACTTTTAGAAATGGGTGTAGGGATTTGAAATGGACCAGTACCATGGTGCACTACTCTCCAGGGATGGTAGATCGAAGGCCAGCCACGGTGTTCCCTTTTTAACGTAAAAATTCATGTGATGGAAAAACGAAGGCCAAAAAACTTTAGAGACCCGATTGAGGTTCGGATAGCCTTTTTTTGAGTATGAAACTATCCGTTGACGGCTTATAGCCGTCAAAGCCGTAGAACTCACTGAGACCTTCGTTTTGAATGGTTATGGCTCCCGTAACTCTAAACGAGGCAACAGTTATGGCCGTCCGAAGAATTGGTATCCACAGGGTGCAACATCTGCGGTGCAAGGTGCAACATTCGTCCAAAAAGACGAAACAGCGTCGTGCGACTTTTAGAAATGGGTGCAGGGATTTGAAATGGACCAGTACCATGGTGTACTACTCTCCAGGGATGGTAAATCGAAGACCAGCCACGGTGTTCCCTTTTTAACGTAAAAATTCATGTGACGGAAAAACGAAGGCCAAAAAACTTCAAAGACCCGATTGAGGTTCTGATAGACTTTTTTTGGGTATGAAACTATCCGTTGATGGCTTACAGTGGTCAAAGCCGTAGAACTCACTGAGACCTTCGTTTTGACTGGTTGTGGCTCCCGTAACTCTAATTGAGGCAACAGTTATGGCCGTCCGAAGAATCGGTATCCACAGGGTGCAACATCTGCGGTGCAAGGTGCAACATTCGTCCAAAAAGACGAAACAGCGCCATGCGACTTTTAGAAATGGGTGCAGGGATTTGAAATGGACCAGTACCATGGTTCACTACTCTCCAGGGATGGTAGATCGAAGGCCAGCCACGGTGTTCCCTTTTTAACGTAAAAATTCATGTGATGGAAAAACGAAGGCCAAAAAACTTCAGAGACCCGATTGAGGTTCAGATAGCCTTTTGTTGAGTATGAAACTATCCGTTGACGGCTTACAGCCGTCAAAGCCGTAGAACTCACTGAGACCTTCGTTTTGAATGGTTATGGCTCCCGTAACTCTAAACGAGGCAACAGTTATGGCCGTCCGAAGAATCGGTATCCACATGGTGCAACATCTGCGGTGCAAGGTGCAACATTCGTCCAAAAAGACGAAACAGCGCCGTGCAACTTTTAGAAATGGGTGCAGGGATTTGAAATGGACCAGTACCATGGTGTACCACTCTCCAGGGATGGTAAATCGAAGACCAGCCACGGTGTTCCCTTTTTAACGTAAAAATTCATGTGACGGAAAAACGAAGGCCAAAAAACTTCAAAGACCCGATTGAGGTTCTGATAGACTTTTTTGGGTATGAAACTATCCGTTGACGGCTTACAGCGGTCAAAGCCATAGAACTCACTGAGACCTTCGTTTTGACTGGTTATGGCTCCCGTAACTCTAATTGAGGCAACAGTTATGGCCGTCCGAAGAATCGGTATCCACAGGGTGCAACATCTGCGGTGCATGGTGCAACATTCGTCCAAAAAGACGAAACAGCGCCGTGCGACTTTTAGAAATGGGTGCAGGGATTTGAAATGGACCAGTACCATGGTGAACCACTCTCCAGGGATGGTAACTCGAAGACCAGCCACGGTGTTCCCTTTTTAACGTAAAAATTCATGTGACGGAAAAACGAAGGCCAAAAAACTTCAAAGACCCGATTGAGGTTCTGATAGACTTTTTTTGGGTATGAAACTATCCGTTGACGGCTTACAGCGGTCAAAGCCGTAGAACTCACTGAGACCTTCGTTTTGACTGGTTATGGCTCCCGTAACTCTAATTGAAGCAACAGTTATGGCCGTCCGAAGAATCGGTATCCACAGGGTGCAACATCTGCGGTGCAAGGTGCAACATTCGTCCAAAAAGAAGAAACAGCGCCGTGCGACTTTTAGAAATGGGTGCAGGGATTTGAAATGGACCAGTACCATGGTGCACCACTGTCCAGGGATGGTAAATCGAAGACCAGCTACGGTGTTCCCTTTTTAACGTAAAAATTCATGTGATGGAAAAACGAAGGCCAAAAAACTTCAGAGACCCGATTGAGGTTCGGATAGCCTTTTTTGAGTATGAAACTATTCGTTGACGGCTTACAGCCGTCAAAGCCGTAGAACTCACTGAGACCTTCATTTTGACTGGTTATGGCTCCCGTAACTCTAAACGTGGCAACAGTTTTGGCCGTCCGAAGAATCAGTATCCATAGGGTGCAACATCTGCGGTGCAAGGTGCAACATTCTTCCAAAAAGACGAAACAGCGCCGTGCGACTTTTAGAAATGGGTGCAGGGATTTGAAATGGACCAGTACCATGGTGCACCACTCTCCAGGGATAGTAAATCGAAGACCAGCCACGGTGTTCCCTTTTTAATGTAAAAATTCATGTGATGGAAAAACGAAGGCCAAAAAACTTCAGAGACCCGATTGAGGTTCGGATAGCCTTTTTTTGAGTATGAAACTATCCGTTGACGGCTTACAGCCGTCAAAGCCGTAGAACTCACTGAGACCTTCGTTTTGAATGGTTATGGCTCCCGTAACTCTAAACGAGGCAACAGTTATGGCCGTCCGAAGAATCGGTATCCACAGGGTGCAACATCTGCGGTGCAAGTTGCAACATTCGTCCAAAAAGATGAAACAGCGCCGTGCGACTTTTAGAAATGGGTGCAGGGATTTAAAATGGACCAGTACCATGGTGTACTACTCTCCAGGGATGGTAAATCGAAGACCAGCCACGGTGTTCCCTTTTTAACGTAAAAATTCATGTGACGGAAAAACGAAGGCCAAAAAACTTCAAAGACCCGATTGAGGTTCTGATAGACTTTTTTTGGGTATGAAACTATCCGTTGATGGCTTACAGCGGTCAAAGCCGTAGAACTCACTGAGACCTTCGTTTTGACTGGTTGTGGCTCCCGTAACTCTAATTTAGGCAACAGTTATGGCCGTCCGAAGAATCGGTATCCACAGGGTGCAACATCTGCGGTGCAAGGTGCAACATTCGTCCAAAAAGATGAAACAGCGCCATGCGACTTTTAGAAATGGGTGCAGGGATTTGAAATGGACCAGTACCATGGTTCACTACTCTCCAGGAATGGTAGATCGAAGGCCAGCCACGGTGTTCCCTTTTTAACGTAAAAATTCATGTGATGGAAAAACGAAGGCCAAAAAACTTCAGAGACCCGATTGAGGTTCGGATAGCCTTTTGTTGAGTATGAAACTATCCGTTGACGGCTTACGGCCGTCAAAGCCGTAGAACTCACTGAGACCTTCGTTTTGAATGGTTATGGCTCCCGTAACTCTAAACGAGGCAACAGTTATGGCCGTCCGAAGAATCGGTATCCACAGGGTGCAACATCTGCGGTGCAAGGTGCAACATTCGTCCAAAAAGACGAAACAGCGCCGTGCAACTTTTAGAAATGGGTGCAGGGATTTGAAATGGACCAGTACCATGGTGTACCACTCTCCAGGGATGGTAAATCGAAGACCAGCCACGGTGTTCCCTTTTTAACGTAAAAATTCATGTGACGGAAAAACGAAGGCCAAAAAACTTCAAAGACCCGATTGAGGTTCTGATAGACTTTTTTTGGGTATGAAACTATCCGTTGACGGCTTACAGCGGTCAAAGCCATAGAACTCACTGAGACCTTCGTTTTGACTGGTTATGGCTCCCGTAACTCTAATTGAGGCAACAGTTATGGCCGTCCGAAGAATCGGTATCCACAGGGTGCAACATCTGCGGTGCAAGGTGCAACATTCGTCCAAAAAGACGAAACAGCGTCGTGCGACTTTTAGAAATGGGTGCAGGGATTTGAAATGGACCAGTACCATGGTGAACCACTCTCCAGGGATGGTAACTCGAAGACCAGCCACGGTGTTCCCATTTTAACGTAAAAATTCATGTGACGGAAAAACGAAGGCCAAAAAACTTCAAAGACCCGATTGAGGTTCTGATAGACTTTTTTTGGGTATGAAACTATCCGTTGACGGCTTACAGCGGTCAAAGCCGTAGAACTCACTGAGACCTTCGTTTTGACTGGTTATGGCTCCCGTAACTCTAATTGAGGCAACAGTTATGGCCGTCCGAAGAATCGTTATCCACAGGGTGCAACATCTGCGGTGCAAGGTGCAACATTCGTCCAAAAAGAAGAAACAGCGCCGTGCGACTTTTAGAAATGGGTGCAGGGATTTGAAATGGACCAGTACCATGGTGCACCACTCTCCAGGGATGGTAAATCGAAGACCAGCTACGGTGTTCCCTTTTTAACGTAAAAATTCATGTGATGGAAAAACGAAGGCCAAAAAACTTCAGAGACCCGATTGAGGTTCGGATAGCCTTTTTTGAGTATGAAACTATTCGTTGACGGCTTACAGCCGTCAAAGCCGTAGAACTCACTGAGACCTTCATTTTGACTGGTTATGGCTCCCGTAACTCTAAACGTGGCAACAGTTTTGGCCGTCCGAAGAATCAGTATCCACAGGGTGCAACATCTGCGGTGCAAGGTGCAACATTCTTCCAAAAAGACGAAACAGCGCCGTGCGACTTTTAGAAATGGGAGCAGGGATTTGAAATGGACCAGTACCATGGTGCACCACTCTCCAGGGATAGTAAATCGAAGACCAGCCACGGTGTTCCCTTTTTAATGTAAAAATTCATGTGATGGAAAAACGAAGGCCAAAAAACTTCAAAGACCCGATTGAGGTTCGGATAGCCTTTTTTTGAGTATGAAACTATCCTTTGACGGCTTACAGCCGTCAAAGCCGTAGAACTCACTGAGACCTTCGTTTTGACTGGTTATGGCTCCCGTAAATCTAAACGAGGCAACAGTTATTGCCGTCCGAAGAATCGGTATCCATAGGGTGCAACATATGCGGTGCAAGGTGCAACATTCGTCCAAAAAGATGAAACAGCGCCGTGCGACTTTTAGAAATGGGTGCAGGGATTTAAAATGGACCAGTACCATGGTGCACAACTCTCCAGGGATGGTAAATCGAAGACCAGCCACGGTGTTCCCTTTTTAACGTAAAAATTCATGTGACGGAAAAACGAAGGCCAAAAAAATTTCAAAGACCCGATTGAGGTTCTGATAGCCTTTTTTTGGGTATGAAACTATCCGTTGATGGCTTACAGCGGTCAAAGCCGTAGAACTCACTGAGACCTTCGTTTTGACTGGTTATGGCTCCCGTAACTCTAAATGAGGCAACAGTTATGGCCTTCCGAAGAATCGGTATCCACAGGGTGCAACATCTGCGGTGCAAGGTGCAACATTCGTCCAAAAAGATGAAACAACGCCGTGCGACTTTTAGAAATGGGTGCATGGATTTGAAATGGACCAGTACCATGGTGCACCACTCTCCAGGGATGGTAAATCGAAGACCATCCACGGTGTTCCCTTTTTAACGTAAAAATTCATGTGATGGAAAAACGAAGGCCAAAAAACTTCAGAGACCCGATTGAGGTTCGGATAGCCTTTTTTGAGTATAAAACTATCCGTTGACGACTTACAGCCGTCATAGCCATAGAACTCACTGAGACCTTCGTTTTGACTGGTTATGGCTCCCGTAACTCTAAACGAGGCAACAGTTATGGCCGTCCGAAGAATCGGTATCCACAGGGTGCAACATCTGCGGTGCAAGGTGCAACATTCGTCCAAAAAGATGAAACAGCGCCGTGCGACTTTTAGAAATGGGTGCATGGATTTGAAATGGACCAGTACCATGGTGCACCACTCTCCAGGGATGGTAAATCGAAGACCATCCACGGTGTTCCCTTTTTAACGTAAAAATTCATGTGATGGAAAAACGAAGGACAAAAAACTTCAGAGACCCGATTGAGGTTCGGATAGCCTTTTTTGGGTATGAAACTATCCGTTGACGGCTTACAGCCATCAAAGCCGTAGAACTCACTGAGACCTTCGTTTTGACTAGTTATGGCTCCCGTAACTCTAAACGAGGCAACAGTTATGGCCGTCCGAAGAATCGGTATCCACAGGGTGCAACATCTGTGGTGCAAGGTGCAACATTCGTCCAAAAAGACGAAACAGCGCCGTGTGACTTTCAGAAATGGGTGCAGGGATTTGAAATGGACCAGTACCATGGTGAACCACTCTCCAGGGATGGTAAATCGAAGACCAGCCATGGTGTTCCATTTTTAACGTAAAAATTCATGTGATGGAAAAACGAAGGCCAAAAAACTTCAGAGACCCGATTGAGGTTCGGATAGCCTTTTTTGGGTATGATACTATCCGTTGACGGCTTACAGCCATCAAAGCCATAGAACTCACCGAGACCTTCGTTTTGACTGGTTATGGCTCCCGTAACTCAAAACGAGGCAACAGTTATGGCCGTCCGAAGAATCGGTATCCACAGGGTGCAACATCTACGGTGCAAGGTGCAACATTCGTCCAAAAAGACGAAACAGCGTCGTGCGACTTTTAGAAATGGGTGCAGGGATTTGAAATGGACCAGTACCATGGTGCACCACTCTCTAGGGATGGTAAATCGAAGACCAGCCATGGTGTTCCCTTTTTAACGTAAAAATTCATGTGATGGAAAAACGAAGGCCAAAAAACTTCAAAGACCCAATTGAGGTTCGTATAGCCTTTTTTGGGTATGAAACTATCCGTTGACGGTTTACAGCGGTCAAAGCCGTAGAACTCACTGAGACCTTCGTTTTGACTGGTTATGGCTCCCGTAACTCTAAACGAGGCAACAGTTATGGTCGTCCGAAGAATTGGTATCCATAGGGTGCAACATCTGCGGTGCAAGGTGCAACATTCGTCCAAAAAGACGAAGCAGCACCGTGCGACTTTTAGAAATGGGTGCAGGGATTTGAAATGGACTAGTACCATGGTGCACCATTCTCCAGGGATGGTAAATCGAAGACCAGCTACGGTGTTCCCTTTTTAACGTAAAAATTCATGTGATAGAAAAACGAAGGCCAAAAAACTTCAGAGACCCGATTGAGGTTCGGATAGCCTTTTTTGGGTATGAAACTATCCGTTGACGGCTTACAGCGTTCAATGCCGTAGAACTCACTGATACCTTCGTTTTGACTGGTTATGGCTCTCGTAACTCTAAACGAGGCAACAGTTATGGCCGTCCGAAGAATCGGTATCCACAAGGTGCAACATCTGCGGTGCAAGGTGCAACATTCGTCCAAAAACACGAAACAGCGCAGTGCGACTTTTAGAAATGGGTGCAGGGATTTGAAATGGACCAGTACCATGGTGCACCACTCTCCAGGGATGGTAAATTGAATACCAGCCACGGTGTTCCCTTTTTAACGTAAAAATTTCATGTGATGGAAAAACGAAGGCCAAAAAACTTCAAAGACCCGATTTAGGTTCGGATAGCCTTTTTTTGGGTATGAAACTATCCGTTAACGGCTTACAGCCGTCAAAGCCGTAGAACTCGCTGAGACCTTCGTTTTGACTGGTTATGGCTCCCATAACTCAAAACGAGGCAACAGTTATAGCCGTCCGAAGAATCGGTATCCACAGAGTGCAACATCTGCGGTGCAAGGTGCAACATTCGTCCAAAAAGACGAAACAGCGCCGTGCGACTTTTAGAAATGGGTGCAGGGATTTGAAATGGACCAGTACCATGGTGCACCACTGTACATGGATGGTAAATCGAAGACCAGCTACGGTGTTCCCTTTTTAACGTAAAAATTCATGTGATGGAAAAACGAAGGCCAAAAAACTTCAGAGACCCGATTGAGGTTCGGATAGCCTTTTATTGAGTATGAAACTATCCGTTGATGGCTTACAGCCGTCAAAGCCGTAGAACTCACTGAGTCCTTCGTTTTGACTGGTTATGGCTCCCGTAACTCTAAACGAGGCAACAGTTATGGCCGTCCGAAGAATCGGTATCCACAGGGTGCAACATCTGCGGTGCAAGGTGCAACATTCGTGCAAAAAGACGAAACAGCGTCGTGCGACTATTAGAAATGGGTGCAGGGATTTGAAATGGACCAGTACCATGGTGCACCACTCTCCAGGAATGGTAAATCGAAGACCAGCCACGGTGTTCCCTTTTTAACGTAAAAATTCATGTGATGGAAAAACGAAGGCCAAAAAAGTTCAAAGACCCGATTGAGGTTCAAATAGGCTTTTTCTGGGTATGAAACTATCCGTTGACGGCTAACAGTGGTCAAAGCCGTAGAACTCACTGAGACCTTCGTTTTGACTAGTTATGGCTCCCGTAACTCTAAACGAGGCAACAGTTATGGCCGTCCGAAGAATCGGTATCCACAGGGTGCAACATCTGCAGTGCAAGGTGCAACATTCGTCCAAAAAGACGAAACAGCGCCGTGCGACTTTTAGAAATGGGTGCAGGGATTTGAAATGGACCAGTACCATGGTGCACCACTCTCCAAGGATGGTAAATCGAAGACCAGCCACGATGTTCCCTTTTATTGAGTATGAAACTATCCGTTGACGGCTTACAGCCGTCAAAGCCGTAGAACTCACTGAGTCCTTCGTTTTGACTGGTTATGGCTCCCGTAACTCTAAACGAGGCAACAGTTATGGCCGTCCGAAGAATCGGTATCCACAGGGTGCAACATCTGCGGTGCAAGGTGCAACATTCGTGCAAAAAGATGAAACAGCGCCGTGCGACTTTTAGAAATGGGTGCAGGGATTTGAAATGGACCAGTACCATGGTGCACCACTCTCCAGGAATAGTAAATCGAAAACCAGCCACGATGTTCCCTTTTATTGAGTATGAAACTATCCGCTGACGGCTTACAGCCGTAAAAGCCGTAGAACTCACTGAGTCCTTCGTTTTGACTGGTTATGGCTCCCGTAACTCTAAACGAGGCAACAGTTATGGCCGTCCGAAGAATCGGTATCCACAGGGTGCAACATCTGCGGTGCAAGGTGCAACATTCGTGCAAAAAGACGAAACAGCGCCGTGCGACTTTTAGAAATGGGTGCAGGGATTTGAAATGGACCAGTACCATGGTGCACCACTCTCCAGGAATGGTAAATCGAAGACCAGCCACGGTGTTCCCTTTTTAACGTAAAAATTCATGTGATGGAAAAACGAAGGTCAAAAAAGTTCAAAGACCCGATTGAGGTTCAGATAGGCTTTTTCTGGGTATGAAACTATCCGTAGACGGCTTACAGTGGTCAAAGCCGTAGAACTCACTGAGACCTTCGTTTTGACTGGTTATGGCTCCCGTAACTCTAAACGAGGAAACAGTTATGGCCGTCCGAAGAATCGGTATCCACAGGGTGCAACATCTGCAGTGCAAGGTGCAACATTCGTCCAAAAAGACGAAACAGCGCCGTGCGACTTTTAGAAATGGGTGCAGGGATTTGAAATGGACCAGTACTATGGTGCACCACTCTCCAAGGATGGTAAATCGAAGACCGGCCACGATGTTCCCTTTTATTGAGTATGAAACAATCCGTTGACGGCTTACAGCCGTCAAAGCCGTAGAACTCACTGAGTCCTTCGTTTTGACTGGTTATGGCTCCCGTAACTCTAAACGAGGCAACAATTATGGCCGTCCGAAGAATCGGTATCCACAGGGTGTAACATCTGCGGTGCAAGGTGCAACATTCGTGCAAAAAGACGAAACAGCGCCGTGCGACTTTTAGAATTGGGTGCAGGGATTGAAATGGACCAGTACCATGGTGCACCACTCTCCAGGAATAGTAAATCGAAGACCAGCCACGATGTTCCCTTTTATTAAGTATGAAACTATCCGTTGACGGCTTACAGCCGTCAAAGCCGTAGAACTCACTGAGTCCTTCGTTTTGACTGGTTATGGCTCCCGTAACTCTAAACGAGGCAACAGTTATGGCCGTCCGAAGAATCGGTATCCACAGGGTGCAACATCTGCGGTGCAAGGTGCAACATTCGTGCAAAAAGACGGAACAGCGCCGTGCGACTTTTAGAAATGGGTGCAGGGATTTGAAATGGACCAGTACCATGGTGCACCACTCTCCAGGAATGGTAAATCGAAGACCAGCCACGGTGTTCCCTTTTTAACGTAAAAATTCATGTGATGGAAAAACGAAGCCCAAAAAAGTTCAGAGACCCGATTGAGGTTCAGATAGGCTTTTTCTGGGTATGAAACTATCCGTTGACGGCTTACAGTGGTCAAAGCCGTATAACTCACTGAGACCTTCGTTTTGACTGGTTATGGCTCCCGTAACTCTAAACGAGGCAATAGTTATGGTCGTCCGAAGAATCGGTGTCCACAGGGTGCAACATCTGCGGTGCAAGGTGCAACATTCATCCAAAAAGACGAAACAGCGCCGTGCGACTTTTAGAAATGGGTGCAGGGATTTGAAATGGACCAGTACCATAGTGCACCACTATCCAGGGATGGTAAATCTAAGACCAGCCACGGTGTTCCCTTTTTAACGTAAAAATTCATGTGATGGAAAAACGAAGGCAAAAAAACTTCAAAGACCCGATTGAGGTTCTGATAGCCTTTTTTTGGGTATGAAACTATCCGTTGATGGCTTACAGCAGTCAAAGCCATAGAACTCACTGAGACCATCGTTTTGACTGGTTATGGCTCCCGTAACTCTAAATGAGGCAACAGTTATGGCCGTCCGAAGAATCAGTATCCACAGGGTGCAATATCTGCGGTGCAAGGTGCAACATTCGTCCAAAAAGACGAAACAGCGCCGTGCGACTTTTAGAAATGGGTGCAGGGATTTGAAATGGACCAGTACCATAGTGCACCACTCTCCAGGGATGGTAAATCTAAGAAAAGCCACGGTGTTCCCTTTATAACGTAAAAATTCATGTGATGGAAAAACGAAGGCCAAAAAACTTCAGAGACCCGATTGAGGTTCGGAAATCATTTTTTTGGGTATGAAACTATCAGTTGACGGCTTACAGCGGTCAAAGCCGTAGAACTCACTGAGACCTTCGTTTTGACTGGTTATGGCTCCCGTAACTCTAAATGAGGCAACAGTTATGGCCGTCCGAAGAATCGATATCCACAGGGTGCAACATCTGCGGTGCAAGGTGCAACATTCGTCCAAAAAGACGAAACAGCGCCGTGCGACTTTTAGAAATGGGTGCAGGGATTTTAAATGGACCAGTATCATGGTGCACCACTCTCCAAGGATGGTAAATCGAAGACCAGCTACGGTGTTCCCTTTTTAACGTAAAAATTCATGTGATGGAAAAACGAAGGCCAAAAAACTTCAGAGACCCGATTGAGGTTCGGATAGCCTTTTTTTGAGTATGAAACTATCCGTTGATAGCTTACAGCCGTCAAAGCCATAGGACTCACTGAGACCTTCGTTTTGACTGGTTATGGCTCCCGTAACTCTAAACAAGGCAACAGTTATGGCCGTCCGAAGAATCGGTATCCACAGGGTGCAACATCTGCGGTGCAAGGTGCAACATTCGTCCAAAAAGACGAAACAGCACCGTGCGACTTTTAGAAATGGGTGCAGGGATTTGAAATGGACCAGTACATGGTGCACCACACTCCAGGGATGGAAAATCGAAGACCAGCCATCGTGTTCCCTTTTTAACGTAAAAATTCATGTGATGGAAAAACGAAGGCCAAAAAACTTCAAAGACCCGATTGAGGTTCAGATAGCCTTTTTTGGGTATGAAACTATCCGTTGACGGCTTACAGCCGTCAAAGCCGTAGAACTCACTGAGACCTTCGTTTTGACTGGTTATGGCTCCCGTAACTCTAAACGAGGCAACAGTTATGGCCGTCCGAAGAATCGGTATCCATAGGGTGCAACATCTGCGGTGCAAGGTGCAACATTCATGCAAAAAGACGAAACAGCGCAGTGCGACTTTTAGAAATAGGTGCAGGGATTTGAAATGGACCAATACCATGGTGCACCACTCTCCAGGGATGGTAAATCGAAGACCAGCCACGGTGTTCCATTTTTAACGTAAAAATTCATGTGATGGAAAAACGAAGGCCAAAAAACTTCAGAGACCCGATTAAGGTTCGGATAGCCTTTTTTTGGGTATGAAACTATCCGTTGACGGCTTACAGCCGTCAAAGCCATAGAACTCACCGAGTCCTTCATTTTGACTGGTTATGGCTCCCGTAACTCAAAACGAGGCAACAGTTATGGCCGTCCGAAGAATCGGTATCCACAGGGTGCAACATCTACGGTGCAAGGTGCAACATTCGTCCTAAAAGACGAAACAGCGTCGTGCGACTTTTAGAAATGGGTGCAGGGATTTATAATGGACCAGTACCATGGTGCACCACTCTCCAGGGATGGTAAATCAAAGACCATCCACGGTGTTTCCTTTTTAACGTAAAAATTCATGTGATGGAAAAACGAAGGCCAAAAAACTTCAGAGACCCGATTGAGGTTCGGATAGGCTTTTTCTGGGTATGAAACTATCCGTTGACGGCTTACAGCGGTCAGAGCCGTAGAACGCACTGAGAACTTTGTTTTGACTGGTTATGGTTCCAGTAACTCTAAACGAGGCAACAGTTATGGCCATCCGAAGAATCGATATCCACAGGGTGCAACATCTGCGGTGCAAGGTGCAACATTCATCCAAAAAGGCGAAACAGCGCCGTGCGACTTTTAGAAATGGGTGCAGGGATTTGAAATGGACCAGTACCATGGTGCACCACTCTCCAGGGATGGTAAATCGAAGACCAGCCATGGTGTTCCCATTTTAACGTAAAAATTCATGTGATGGAAAAACGAAGGCCAAAAAACTTCAGAGACCCGATTGAGGTTCAGATAGCCTTTTTTGGGTATGAAACTATCTATTGACGGCTTACAGCCGTGAAAGCCGTAGAACTCACTGAGACCTTCATTTTGACTGGTTATGGCTCCCGTAACTCAAAACGAGGCAACAATTATGGCCGTCCGAAGAATCGGTATCCACAGGGTGCAACATCTACGGTGCAAGGTGCAACATTCGTCCAAAAAGACGAAACAGCGCCGTGCGACTTTTAGAATTGGGTGCAGGGATTTGAAACGGACCAGTACCATGGTGTACCACTCTCTAGGGATGGTAAATCGAAGACCAGCTACGGTGTTCCCTTTTTAACGTAAAAATTCATGTGATGGAAAAACGAAGGCCAAAAAACTTCAGAGACCCGATTGAGGTTCGGATAGCCTTTTTTTTAGTATGAAACTATTCGTTGACGGCTTCCAGCCGTCAAAGCCGTAGAACTCACTGAGACATTCGTTTTGACTGGTTATGGCTCCCGTAACTCTAAACGAGGCAACAGCTATGGCCGTACGAAAAATCGGTATGCACATGGTGCAACATCTGCGGTGCAAGGTGCAACATTCGTGCAAAAAGACGAAACAGCGCAGTGCGACTTTTAGAAATGGGTGCAGGGATTTGAAATGGACCAGTACCATGGTGCACCACTCTCCAGGGATGGTAAATCGAAGACCAGCCATCGTGTTCCCTTTTTAACGTAAAAATTCATGTGATGGAAAAACGAAGGCCAAAAAACTTCAAAGACCCGATTGAGGTTCAGATAGCCTTTTTCGGGTATGAAACTATCTGTTGATGGCTTACAGCCGTCAAAGCCGTAGAACTCACTGAGACCTTCGTTTTGACTGGTTATGGCTCCCGTAACTCTAAACGAGGCAACAGTTATGGTCGTCCGAAGAATCGGTATCCACATGGTGCAACATCTGCGGTGCAAGGTGCAACATTCGTGCAAAAAGATGAAACAGCGCAGTGCGACTTTTAGAAATGGGTGCAGGGATTTGAAATGGACCACTACCATGGTGCACCACTCTCCAGGGATGGTAAATCGAAGACCAGCCACGGTGTTCCATTTTTAACGTAAAAATTCATGTGATTGGAAAAACGAAGGCCAAAAAACTTCAGAGACCCGATTGAGGTTCGGATAGCCTTTTTTTGGGTATGAAACTATCCGTTGACGGCTTATAGCCGTCAAAGCCATAGAACTCACCGAGACCTTCATTTTGACTGGTTATGGCTCCTGTAACTCAAAACGAGGCAACAATTATGGCCGTCCGAAGAATCGGTATCCACAGGGTGCAACATCTACGGTGCAAGGTGCAACATTCGTCCAAAAAGACGAAACAGCGTCGTGCGACTTTTAGAAATGGGTGCTGGGATTTGAAATGGACCAGTACCATGGTGCACCACTCTCCAGGGATGGTAAATCAAAGACCAGCCACGGTGTTTCCTCTTTAACGTAAAAATTCATGTGATGGAAAAACGAAGGCCAAAAAACTTCAGAGACCCGATTGAGGTTCGGATAGCCTTTTTTGGGTATGAAACTATCCGTTGACGGCTTACAGCGGTCAAAGCCGTAGAACTCACTAAGACCTTCGTTTTGACTGGTTATGGCTCCCGTAACTCAAAACGAGGCAACAGTTATGGCCGTCCGAAGAATCGGTATCCACAGGGTGCAACATCTGCGGTGCAAGGTGCAACATTCGTCCAAAAATACGAAACAGCGCCGTGCGACTTTTAGAAATGGGTGCAGGGATTTGAAACGGACCAGTACCATGGTGCACCACTCTCTAGGGATGGTAAATCGAAGACCAGCTACGGTGTTCCCTTTTTAACGTAAAAATTCATGTGATGGAAAAACGAAGGCCAAAAAACTTCAGAGACCCGATTGAGGTTCGGATAGCCTTTTTTTGAGTATGAAACTATCCGTTGACGGCTTACAGCCGTCAAAGCCGTAGAACTCACTAAGACATTCGTTTTGACTAGTTATGGCTCCCGTAATTCTAAACGAGACAACAGCTATGGCCGTACGAAGAATCGGTATCCACAGGGTGCAACATCTGCGGTGCAAGGTGCAACATTCGTGCAAAAAGACGAAACAGCGCAGTGCGACTTTTAGAAATGGGTGCAGGGATTTGAAATGGACCAGTACCATGGTGCACCACTCTCCAGGGATGGTAAATCGAAGACCAGCCACGGTGTTCCCTTTTTAACGTAAAAATTCATGTGATGGAAAAACGAAGGCCAAAAAACTTCAAAGACCCGATTGAGGTTCGGATAGCCTTTTTTTGGGTATGAAACTATCCGTTGATGGCTTACAGTGGTCAAAGCCGTAGAACTCACTGAGACCTTCGTTTTGACTGGTTATGGCTCCCGTAACTCTAAACGAGGCAACAGTTATGGCCGTCCGAAGAATCGGTATCCATAGGGTGCAACATCTGCGGTGCAAGGTGCAACATTCGTCCAAAAAGACGAAACAGCGCCGTGCGACTTTTAGAAATGGGTGCAGGGATTTGAAATGGACCAGTACCATGGTGCACCACTCTCCAGGGATGGTAAATCGAAGACCAGCCACGGTGTTCCCTTTTTAACGTAAAAATTCATGTGATGGAAAAACGAAGGCCAAAAAACTTCAAAGACCCGATTGAGGTTCGGATGGCCTTTTTTTGGGTATGAAACTATCCGTCGACGACTTACAGCGGTCAAAGCCATAGAACTCACTGAGACCTTCATTCTGACTGATTATGGCTCCCGTAACTCTAAACGAGGCAACAGTTATGGCCGTCCGAAGAATCGGTATCCACAGGGTGCAACATCTGCGGTGCAAGGTACAACATTCGTCCAAAAGGACGAAACAGCGCCGTGCGACTTTTAGAAACGGGTGCAGGGATTTGAAATGGAACAGTACCATGGTGCACCTCTCTTCCGGGATGGTTAATCGAAGACCAGCCACGGTGTTCCCTTTTTAACGTAAAAATTAATGTGATGGAAAAACGAAGGCCAAAAAACTTCAAAGACCCGATTGAGGTTCGGATAGCCTTTTTTGGGTATGAAACTATCCGTTGACGGCTTGCAGTGGTCAAAGCCGTAGAACTCACTGAGACCTTCATTCTGACTGATTATGGCTCCCGTAACTCTAAACGAGGCAACAGTTATGGCCGTCCGAAGAATCGGTATCCACAGGGTGCAACATCTACGGTGCAAGGTGCAACATTCGTCCAAAAAGACGAAACAGCGCCGTGCGACTTTTAGAAATGGGTGCAGGGATTTGAAATGGACAAGTACATGGTGCACCACTCTCTAGGGATGGTAAATCGAAGACCAGCCATCGTGTTCCCTTTTTAACGTAAAAATTCATGTGATGGAAAAACGAAGGCCAAAAAACTTCAAAGACCCGATTGAGGTTCAGATATCCTTTTTTGGGTATGAAACTATCCGTTGACGGCTTACAGCCGTCAAAGCCGTAGAACTCACTGAGACCTTCGTTTTGACTGGTTATGGCTCCCATAACTCTAAACGAGGCAACAGTTACAGCCGTCCGAAGAATCGGTATCCACAGGGTGCAACATCTGTGGTGCAAGGTGCAACATTCGTCCAAAAAGACGAAACAGCACCGTGCGACTTTTAGAAATGGGTGCAGGGATTTGAAATGGACCAGTACCATGGTGCACCACTCTCCAGGGATGGTAAATCGAAGACCAGCCACGGTGTTCCCTTTTTAACGTAAAAATTCATGTGATGGAAAAACGAAGGCCAAAAAACTTCAAAGACCCGATTGAGGTTCGGATGGCCTTTTTTTGGGTATGAAACTATCCGTCGACGACTTACAATGGTCAAAGCCATAGAACTCACTGAGACCTTCATTCTGACTGATTATGGCTCCCGTAACTCTAAACGAGGCAACAGTTATGGCCGTCCGAAGAATCGGTATCCACAGGGTGCAACATCTGCGGTGCAAGGTACAACATTCGTCCAAAAGGACGAAACAGCGCCGTGCGACTTTTAGAAACGGGTGCAGGGATTTGAAATGGAACAGTACCATGGTGCACCTCTCTTCCGGGATGGTTAATCGAAGACCAGCCACGGTGTTCCCTTTTTAACGTAAAAATTAATGTGATGGAAAAACGAAGGCCAAAAAACTTCAAAGACCCGATTGAGGTTCGGATAGCCTTGTTTGGGTATGAAACTATCCATTGACGGCTTGCAGTGGTCAAAGCCGTAGAACTCACCGAGACCTTCGTTTTGACTGGATATGGCTCCCATAACTCTAAACGAGGCAACAGTTATGGCCGTCTGAAGAATCGGTATCCACAGGGTGCAACATCTACGGTGCAAGGTGCAACATTCGTCCAAAAAGACGAAACAGCGCCGTGCGACTTTTAGAAATGGGTGCAGGGATTTGAAATGGACAAGTACATGGTGCACCACTCTCCAGGGATGGTAAATCGAAGACCAGCCATCGTGTTCCCTTTTTAACGTAAAAATTCATGTGATGGAAAAACGAAGGCCAAAAAACTTCAAAGACCCGATTGAGGTTCAGATATCCTTTTTTGGGTATGAAACTATCCGTTGACGGCTTACAGCCGTCAAAGCCGTAGAACTCACTGAGACCTTCGTTTTGACTGGTTATGGCTCCCATAACTCTAAACGAGGCAACAGTTACGGCCGTCCGAAGAATCGGTATCCACAGGGTGCAACATCTGCGGTGCAAGGTGCAACATTCGTCCAAAAAGACGAAACAGCGCCGTGCGACTTTTAGAAATGGGTGCAGGGATTTGAAATGGACCAGTACCATGGTGCACCACTCTCCAGGGATGGTAAATCGAAGACCAGCCACGGTGTTCCCTTTTTAATGTAAAAATTCATGTGATGGAAAAACGAAGGCCAAAAAACTTCAGAGACCCGATTGAGGTTCGGATAGCCTTTTTTTGAGTATGAAACTATCCGTTGACGGCTTACAGCCATCAAAGCCGTAGAACTCACTGAGACCTTCGTTTTGACTGGTTATGGCTCCCGTAAATCTAAACGAGGCAACAGTTATTGCCGTCCGAAGAATCGGTATCCATAGGGTGCAACATCTGCGGTGCAAGGTGCAACATTCGTCCAAAAAGATGAAACAGCGCCGTGCGACTTTTAGAAATGGGTGCAGGGATTTAAAATGGACCAGTACCATGGTGCACAACTCTCCAGGGATGGTAAATCGAAGACCAGCCACGGTGTTCCCTTTTTAACGTAAAAATTCATGTGATGGAAAAACGAAGGCCAAAAAAATTTCAAAGACCCGATTGAGGTTCTGATAGCCTTTTTTTGGGTATGAAACTATCCGTTGATGGCTTACAGCGGTCAAAGCCGTAGAACTCACTGAGACCTTCGTTTTGATTGGTTATGGCTCCCGTAACTCTAAATGAGGCAACAGTTATGGCCTTCCGAAGAATCGGTATCCACAGGGTGCAACATCTGCGGTGCAAGGTGCAACATTCGTCCAAAAAGATGAAACAGCACCGTGCGACTTTTAGAAATGGGTGCATGGATTTGAAATGGACCAGTACCATGGTGCACCACTCTCCAGGGATGGTAAATCGAAGACCAGCCACGGTGTTCCCTTTTTAACGTAAAAATTCATGTGATGGAAAAACGAAGGCCAAAAAACTTCAGAGACCCGATTGAGGTTCGGATAGCCTTTTTTGAGTATAAAACTATCCGTTGACGACTTACAGCCGTCATAGCCATAGAACTCACTGAGACCTTCGTTTTGACTGGTTATGGCTCCCGTAACTCTAAACGAGGCAACAGTTATGGCCGTCCGAAGAATCGGTATCCACAGGGTGCAACATCTGTGGTGCAAGGTGCAACATTCGTCCAAAAAGATGAAACAGCGCAGTGCGACTTTTAGAAATGGGTGCAGGTATTTGAAATGGATCAGTACCATGGTGCACCACTCTCCAGGGATGGTAAATCGAAGACCAGCCACGGGGTTCCCTTTTTAACGTAAGAATTCATGTGATGGAAAAACGAAGGACAAAAAACTTCAGAGACCCGATTGAGGTTCGGATAGCCTTTTTTGGGTATGAAACTATCCGTTGACGGCTTACAGCCATCAAAGCCGTAGAACTCACTGAGACCTTCGTTTTGACTGGTTATGGCTCCCGTAACTCTAAACGAGGCAACAGTTATGGCCGTCCGAAGAATCGGTATCCACAGGGTGCAACATCTGTGGTGCAAGGTGCAACATTCGTCCAAAAAGACGAAACAGCGCCGTGTGACTTTCAGAAATGGGTGCAGGGATTTGAAATGGACCAGTACCATGGTGCACCACTCTCCAGGGATGGTAAATCGAAGACCAGCCATGGTGTTCCATTTTTAACGTAAAAATTCATGTGATGGAAAAACGAAGGCCAAAAAACTTCAAAGACCCGATTGAGGTTCGGATAGCCTTTTTTGGGTATGAAACTATCCGTTGACGGCTTACAGCCATCAAAGCCATAGAACTCACCGAGACCTTCGTTTTGACTGGTTATGGCTCCCGTAACTCAAAACGAGGCAACAGTTATGGCCGTCCGAAGAATCGGTATCCATAGGGTGCAACATCTACGGTGCAAGGTGCAACATTCGTCCAAAAAGACGAAACAGCGTCGTGCGACTTTTAGAAATGGGTGCAGGGATTTGAAATGGACCAGTACCATGGTGCACCACTTTCTAGGGATGGTAAATCGAAGACCAGCCATGGTGTTCCCTTTTTAACGTAAAAATTCATGTGATGGAAAAACGAAGGCCAAAAAACTTCAAAGACCCAATTGAGGTTCGGATAGCCTTTTTTGGGTATGAAACTATCCGTTGACGGTTTACAGCGGTCAAAGCCGTAGAACTCACTGAGACCTTCGTTTTGACTGGTTATGGCTCCCGTAACTCTAAACGAGGCAACAGTTATGGTTGTCCGAAGAATCGGTATCCATAGGGTGCAACATCTGCGGTGCAAGGTGCAACATTCGTCCAAAAAGACGAAGCAGCACCGTGCGACTTTTAGAAATGGGTGCAGGGATTTGAAATGGACTAGTACCATGGTGCACCATTCTCCAGGGATGGTAAATCGAAGACCAGCTACGGTGTTCCCTTTTTAACGTAAAAATTCATGTGATAGAAAAACGAAGGCCAAAAAACTTCAGAGACCCGATTGAGGTTCGGATAGCCTTTTTTGGGTATGAAACTATCCGTTGACGGCTTACAGCGGTCAATGCCGTAGAACTCACTGATACCTTCGTTTTGACTGGTTATGGCTCCCGTAACTCTAAACGAGGCAACAGTTATGGCCGTCCGAAGAATCGGTATCCACAAGGTGCAACATCTACGGTGCAAGGTGCAACATTCGTCCAAAAACACGAAACAGCGCAGTGCGACTTTTAGAAATGGGTGCAGGGATTTGAAATGGACCAGTACCATGGTGCACCACTCTCCAGGGATGGTAAATTGAATACCAGCCACGGTGTTCCCTTTTTAACGTAAAATTTCATGTGATGGAAAAACGAAGGCCAAAAAACTTCAAAGACCCGATTTAGGTTCGGATAGCCTTTTTTTGGGTATGAAACTATCCGTTAACGGCTTACAGCCGTCAAAGCCGTAGAACTCACTGAGACCTTCGTTTTGACTGGTTATGGCTCCCATAACTCAAAACGAGGCAACAGTTATAGCCGTCCGAAGAATCGGTATCCACAGAGTGCAACATCTGCGGTGCAAGGTGCAACATTCGTCCAAAAAGACGAAACAGCGCCGTGCGACTTTTAGAAATGGGTGCAGGGATTTGAAATGGACCAGTACCATGGTGCACCACTGTACATGGATGGTAAATCGAAGACCAGCTACGGTGTTCCCTTTTTAACGTAAAAATTCATGTGATGGAAAAACGAAGGCCAAAAAACTTCAGAGACCCGATTGAGGTTCGGATAGCCTTTTATTGAGTATGAAACTATCCGTTGATGGCTTACAGCCGTCAAAGCCGTAGAACTCACTGAGTCCTTCGTTTTGACTGGTTATGGCTCCCGTAACTCTAAACGAGGCAACAGTTATGGCCGTCCGAAGAATCGGTATCCACAGGGTGCAACATCTGCGGTGCAAGGTGCAACATTCGTGCAAAAAGACGAAACAGCGCCGTGCGACTATTAGAAATGGGTGCAGGGATTTGAAATGGACCAGTACCATGGTGCACCACTCTCCAGGAATGGTAAATCGAAGACCAGCCACGGTGTTCCCTTTTTAACGTAAAAATTCATGTGATGGAAAAACGAAGGCCAAAAAAGTTCAAAGACCCGATTGAGGTTCAGATAGGCTTTTTCTGGGTATGAAACTATCCGTTGACGGCTTACAGTGGTCAAAGCCGTAGAACTCACTGAGACCTTCGTTTTGACTAGTTATGGCTCCCGTAACTCTAAACGAGGCAACAGTTATGGCCGTCCGAAGAATCGGTATCCACAGGGTGCAACATCTGCAGTGCAAGGTGCAACATTCGTCCAAAAAGACGAAATAGCGCCGTGCGACTTTTAAAAATGGGTGCAGGGATTTGAAATGGACCAGTACCATGGTGCACCACTCTCCAAGGATGGTAAATCGAAGACCAGCCATGATGTTCCCTTTTATTGAGTATGAAACTATCCGTTGACGGCTTACAGCCGTCAAAGCCGTAGAACTCACTGAGTCCTTCGTTTTGACTGGTTATGGCTCCCGTAACTCTAAACGAGGCAACAGTTATGGCCGTCCGAAGAATCGGTATCCACAGGGTGCAACATCTGCGGTGCAAGGTGCAACATTCGTGCAAAAAGATGAAACAGCGCCGTTCGACTTTTAGAAATGGGTGCAGGGATTTGAAATGGACCAGTACCATGGTGCACCACTCTCCAGGAATAGTAAATCGAAAACCAGCCACGATGTTCCCTTTTATTGAGTATGAAACTATCCGTTGACGGCTTAGAGCCGTCAAAGCCGTAGAACTCACTGAGTCCTTCGTTTTGACTGGTTATGGCTCCCGTAACTCTAAACGAGGCAACAGTTATGGCCGTCCGAAGAATCGGTATCCACAGGGTGCAACATCTGCGGTGCAAGGTGCAACATTCGTGCAAAAAGACGAAACAGCGCCGTGCGACTTTTAGAAATGGGTGCAGGGATTTGAAATGGACCAGTACCATGGTGCACCACTCTCCAGGAATGGTAAATCGAAGACCAGCCACGGTGTTCCCTTTTTAACGTAAAAATTCATGTGATGGAAAAACGAAGGCCGAAAAAGTTCAGAGACCCGATTGAGGTTCAGATAGGCTTTTTCGGGGTATGAAACTATCCGTAGACGGCTTACAGTGGTCAAAGCCGTAGAACTCACTGAGACCTTCGTTTTGACTGGTTATGGCTCCCGTAACTCTAAACGAGGCAACAGTTATGGCCGTCCAAAGAATCGGTATCCACAGGGTGCAACATCTGCAGTGCAAGGTGCAACATTCGTCCAAAAAGACGAAACAGCGCCGTGCGACTTTTAGAAATGGGTGCAGGGATTTGAAATGGACCAGTACCATGGTGCACCACTCTCCAAGGATGGTAAATCGAAGACCGGCCACGATGTTCCCTTTTATTGAGTATGAAACTATCCGTTGACGGCTTACAGCCGTCAAAGCCGTAGAACTCACTGAGTCCTTCGTTTTGACTGGTTATGGCTCCCGTAACTCTAAACGAGGCAACAATTATGGCCGTCCGAAGAATCGGTATCCACAGGGTGCAACATCTGCGGTGCAAGGTGCAACATTCGTGCAAAAAGACGAAACAGCGCCGTGCGACTTTTAGAATTGGGTGCAGGGATTTGAAATGGACCAGTACCATGGTGCACCACTCTCCAGGAATAGTAAATCGAAGACCAGCCACGATGTTCCCTTTTATTAAGTATGAAACTATCCGTTGACGGCTTACAGCCGTCAAAGCCGTAGAACTCACTGAGTCCTTCGTTTTGACTGGTTATGGCTCCCGTAACTCTAAACGAGGCAACAGTTATGGCCGTCCGAAGAATCGGTATCCACAGGGTGCAACATCTGCGGTGCAAGGTGCAACATTCGTGCAAAAAGACGGAACAGCGCCGTGCGACTTTTAGAAATGGGTGCAGGGATTTGAAATGGACCAGTACCATGGTGCACCACTCTCCAGGAATGGTAAATCGAAGACCAGCCACGGTGTTCCCTTTTTAACGTAAAAATTCATGTTATGGAAAAACGAAGCCCAAAAAAGTTCAGAGACCCGATTGAGGTTCAGATAGGCTTTTTCTGGGTATGAAACTATCCGTTGACGGCTTACAGTGGTCAAAGCCGTATAACTCACTGAGACCTTCGTTTTGACTGGTTATGGCTCCCGTAACTCTAAACGAGGCAATAGTTATGGTCGTCCGAAGAATCGGTGTCCACAGGGTGCAACATCTGCGGTGCAAGGTGCAACATTCATCCAAAAAGACGAAACAGCGCCGTGCGACTTTTAGAAATGGGTGCAGGGATTTGAAATGGACCAGTACCATAGTGCACCACTATCCAGGGATGGTAAATCTAAGACCAGCCACGGTGTTCCCTTTTTAACGTAAAAATTCATGTGATGGAAAAACGAAGGCAAAAAAACTTCAAAGACCCGATTGAGGTTCTGATAGCCTTTTTTTGGGTATGAAACTATCCGTTGATGGCTTACAGCAGTCAAAGCCGTAGAACTCACGGAGACCATCGTTTTGACTGGTTATGGCTCCCGTAACTCTAAATGAGGCAACAGTTATGGCCGTCCGAAGAATCGGTATCCACAGGGTGCAATATCTGCGGTGCAAGGTGCAACATTCGTCCAAAAAGACGAAACAGCGCCGTGCGACTTTTAGAAATGGGTGCAGGGATTTGAAATGGACCAGTACCATAGTGCACCACTCTCCAGGGATGGTAAATCTAAGAAAAGCCACGGTGTTCCCTTTTTAACGTAAAAATTCATGTGATGGAAAAACGAAGGCCAAAAAACTTCAGAGACCCGATTGAGGTTCGGAAATCATTTTTTTGGGTATGAAACTATCAGTTGACGGCTTACAGCGGTCAAAGCCGTAGAACTCACTGAGACCTTCGTTTTGACTGGTTATGGCTCCCGTAACTCTAAATGAGGCAACAGTTATGGCCGTCCGAAGAATCGATATCCACAGGGTGCAACATCTGCGGTGCAAGGTGCAACATTCGTCCAAAAAGACGAAACAGCGCCGTGCGACTTTTAGAAATGGGTGCAGGGATTTGAAATAAACCAGTATCATGGTGCACCACTCTCCAAGGATGGTAAATCGAAGACCAGCTACGGTGTTCCCTTTTTAACGTAAAAATTCATGTGATGGAAAAACGAAGGCCAAAAAACTTCACAGACCCGATTGAGGTTCGGATAGCCTTTTTTTGAGTATGAAACTATCCGTTGATAGCTTACAGCCGTCAAAGCCATAGGACTCACTGAGACCTTCGTTTTGACTGTTTATGGCTCCCGTAACTCTAAACAAGGCAACAGTTATGGCCGTCCGAAGAATCGGTATCCACAGGGTGCAACATCTGCGGTGCAAGGTGCAACATTCGTCCAAAAAGACGAAACAGCACCGTGCGACTTTTAGAAATGGGTGCAGGGATTTGAAATGGACCAGTACATGGTGCACCACTCTCCAGGGATGGAAAATCTAAGACCAGCCATCGTGTTCCCTTTTTAACGTAAAAATTCATGTGATGGAAAAATGAAGGCCAAAAAACTTCAAAGACCCGATTGAGGTTCAGATAGCCTTTTTTGGGTATGAAACTATCCGTTGACGGCTTACAGCCGTCAAAGCCGTAGAACTCACTGAGACCTTCGTTTTGACTGGTTATGGCTCCCGTAACTCTAAACGAGGCAACAGTTATGGCCGTCTGAAGAATCGGTATCCATAGGGTGCAACATCTGCGGTGCAAGGTGCAACATTCATGCAAAAAGACGAAACAGCGCAGTGCGACTTTTAGAAATAGGTGCAGGGATTTGAAATGGACCAATACCATGGTGCACCACTCTCCAGGGATGGTAAATCGAAGACCAGCCACGGTGTTCCATTTTTAACGTAAAAATTCATGTGATGGAAAAACGAAGGCCAAAAAACTTCAAAGACCCGATTAAGGTTCGGATAGCCTTTTTTTGGGTATGAAACTATCCGTTGACGGCTTACAGCCGTCAAAGCCATAGAACTCACCGAGTCCTTCATTTTGACTGGTTATGGCTCCCGTAACTCAAAACGAGGCAACAGTTATGGCCGTCCGAAGAATCGGTATCCACAGGGAGCAACATCTACGGTGCAAGGTGCAACATTCGTCCAAAAAGACGAAACAGCGTCGTGCGACTTTTAGAAATGGGTGCAGGGATTTGAAATGGACCAGTACCATGGTGCACCACTCTCTAGGGATGGTAAATCAAAGACCATCCACGGTGTTTCCTTTTTAGCGTAAAAATTCATGTGATGGAAAAACGAAGGCCAAAAAACTTCAGAGACCCGATTGAGGTTCGGATAGCCTTTTTTGGGTATGAAACTATCCGTTGACGGCTTACAGCGGTCAAAGCCGTAGAACGCACTGAGACCTTTGTTTTGACTGGTTATGGTTCCAGTAACTCTAAACGAGGCAACAGTTATGGCCATCCGAAGAATCGATATCCACAGGGTGCAACATCTGCGGTTCAAGGTGCAACATTCGTCCAAAAAGGCGAAACAGCGCCGTGCGACTTTTAGAAATGGGTGCAGGGATTTGAAATGGACCAGTACCATGGTGCACCACTCTCCAGGGATGGTAAATCGAAGACCAGCCATGGTGTTCCCATTTTAACGTAAAAATTCATGTGATGGAAAAACGAAGGCCAAAAAACTTCAAAGACCCGATTGAGGTTCAGATAGCCTTTTTTTGGGTATGAAACTATCTATTGACGGCTTACAGCCGTGAAAGCCGTAGAACTCACTGAGACCTTCATTTTGACTGGTTATGGCTCCCATAACTCAAAACGAGGCAACAGTTATGGCCGTCCGAAGAATCGGTATCCACAGGGTGCAACATCTACGGTGCAAGGTGCAACATTCGTCCAAAAAGACGAAACAGCGCCGTGCGACTTTTAGAAATGGGTGCAGGGATTTGAAACGGACCAGTACCATGGTGCACCACTCTCTAGGGATGGTAAATCGAAGACCAGCTACGGTGTTCCCTTTTTAACGTAAAAATTCATATGATTGAAAAACGAAGGCCAAAAAACTTCAGAGACCCGATTGAGGTTCGGATAGCCTTTTTTTTAGTATGAAACTATTCGTTGACGGCTTCCAGCCGTCAAAGCCGTAGAACTCACTGAGACATTCGTTTTGACTGGTTATGGCTCCCGTAACTCTAAACGAGGCAACAGCTATGGCCGTACGAAAAATCGGTATCCACATGGTGCAACATCTGCGGTGCAAGGTGCAACATTCGTGCAAAAAGACGAAACAGCGCAGTGCGACTTTTAGAAATGGGTGCAGGGATTTGAAATGGACCAGTACCATGGTGCACCACTCTCCAGGGATGGTAAATCGAAGACCAGCCATCGTGTTCCCTTTTTAAGGTAAAAATTCATGTGATGGAAAAACGAAGGCCAAAAAACTTCAAAGACCCGATTGAGGTTCAGATAGCCTTTTTCGGGTATGAAACTATCCGTTGATGGCTTACAGCCGTCAAAGCCGTAGAACTCACTGAGACCTTCGTTTTGACTGGTTATGGCTCCCGTAACTCTAAACGAGGCAACAGTTATGGCCGTCCGAAGAATCGGTATCCACAGGGTGCAACATCTGCGGTGCAAGGTGCAACATTCGTGCAAAAAGATGAAACAGCGCAGTGCTACTTTTAGAAATGGGTGCAGGGATTTGAAATGGACCACTACCATGGTGCACCACTCTCTAGGGATGGTAAATCGAAGACCAGCCACGGTGTTCCATTTTTAACGTAAAAATTCATGTGATTGGAAAAACGAAGGCCAAAAAACTTCAGAGACCCGATTGAGGTTCGGATAGCCTTTTTTTGGGTATGAAACTATCCGTTGACGGCTTATAGCCGTCAAAGCCATAGAACTCACCGAGACCTTCATTTTGACTGGTTATGGCTCCTGTAACTCAAAACGAGGCAGCAGTTATGGCCGTCCGAAGAATCGGTATCCACAAGGTGCAACATCTACGGTGCAAGGTGCAACATTCGTCCAAAAAGACGAAACAGCGTCGTGCGACTTTTAGAAATGGGTGCTGGGATTTGAAATGGACCAGTACCATGGTGCACCACTCTCCAGGGATGGTAAATCAAAGACCAGCCACGGTGTTTCCTCTTTAACGTAAAAATTCATGTGATGGAAAAACGAAGGCCAAAAAACTTCAAAGACCCGATTGAGGTTCGGATAGCCTTTTTTGGGTATGAAACTATCCGTTGACGGCTTACAGCGGTCAAAGCCGTAGAACTCACTAAGACCTTCGTTTTGACTGGTTATGGCTCCCGTAACTCAAAACGAGGCAACAGTTATGGCCGTCCGAAGAATCGGTATCCACAGGGTGCAACATCTGCGGTGCAAGGTGCAACATTCGTCCAAAAATACGAAACAGCGCCGTGCGACTTTTAGAAATGGGTGCAGGGATTTGAAACGGACCAGTACCATGGTGCACCACTCTCTAGGGATGGTAAATCGAAGACCAGCTACGGTGTTCCCTTTTTAACGTAAAAATTCATGTGATAGAAAAACGAAGGCCAAAAAACTTCAGAGACCCGATTGAGGTTCGAATAGCCTTTTTTTGAGTATGAAACTATCCGTTGACGGCTTACAGCCGTCAAAGCCGTAGAACTCACTAAGACATTCGTTTTGACTAGTTATGGCTCCCGTAATTCTAAACGACACAACAGCTATGGCCGTACGAAGAATCGGTATCCACAGGGTGCAACATCTGCGGTGCAAGGTGCAACATTCGTGCAAAAAGACGAAACAGCGCAGTGCGACTTTTAGAAATGGGTGCAGGGATTTGAAATGGACCAGTACCATGGTGCACCACTCTCCAGGGATGGTAAATCGAAGACCAGCCACGGTGTTCCCTTTTTAACGTAAAAATTTATGTGATGGAAAAACGAAGGCCAAAAAACTTCAAAGACCCGATTGAGGTTCGGATAGCCTTTTTTTGGGTATGAAACTATCCGTTGATGGCTTACAGTGGTCAAAGCCGTAGAACTCACTGAGACCTTCGTTTTGACTGGTTATGGCTCCCGTAACTCTAAACGAGGCAACAGTTATGGCCGTCCGAAGAATCGGTATCCATAGGGTGCAACATCTGCGGTGCAAGGTGCAACATTCGTCCAAAAAGACGAAACAGCGCCGTGCGACTTTTAGAAATGGGTGCAGGGATTTGAAATGGACCAGTACCATGGTGCACCACTCTCCAGGGATGGTAAATCGAAGACCAGCCACGGTGTTCCCTTTTTAACGTAAAAATTCATGTGATGGAAAAACGAAGGCCAAAAAACTTCAAAGACCCGATTGAGGTTCGGATGGCCTTTTTTTGGGTATGAAACTATCCGTCGACGACTTACAGCGGTCAAAGCCATAGAACTCACTGAGACCTTCATTCTGACTGATTATGGCTCCCGTAACTCTAAACGAGGCAACAGTTATGGCCGTCCGAAGAATCGGTATCCACAGGGTGCAACATCTGCGGTGCAAGGTACAACATTCGTCCAAAAGGACGAAACAGCGTCGTGCGACTTTTAGAAACGGGTGCAGGGATTTGAAATGGAACAGTACCATGGTGCACCTCTCTTCCGGGATGGTTAATCGAAGACCAGCCACGGTGTTCCCTTTTTAACGTAAAAATTAATGTGATGGAAAAACGAAGGCCAAAAAACTTCAAAGACCCGATTGAGGTTCGGATAGCCTTTTTTGGGTATGAAACTATCCGTTGACGGCTTGCAGTGGTCAAAGCCGTAGAACTCACTGAGACCTTCATTCTGACTGATTATGGCTCCCGTAACTCTAAACGAGGCAACAGTTATGGCCGTCCGAAGAATCGGTATCCACAGGGTGCAACATCTACGGTGCAAGGTGCAACATTCGTCCAAAAAGACGAAACAGCTCCGTGCGACTTTTAGAAATGGGTGCAGGGATTTGAAATGGACAAGTACATGGTGCACCACTCTCCAGGGATGGTAAATCGAAGACCAGCCATCGTGTTCCCTTTTTAACGTAAAAATTCATGTGATGGAAAAACGAAGGCCAAAAAACTTCAAAGACCCGATTGAGGTTCAGATATCCTTTTTTGGGTATGAAACTATCCGTTGACGGCTTACAGCCGTCAAAGCCGTAGAACTCACTGAGACCTTCGTTTTGACTGGTTATGGCTCCCATAACTCTAAACGAGGCAACAGTTACGGCCGTCCGAAGAATCGGTATCCACAGGGTGCAACATCTGTGGTGCAAGGTGCAACATTCGTCCAAAAAGACGAAACAGCGCCGTGCGACTTTTAGAAATGGGTGCAGGGATTTGAAATGGACCAGTACCATGGTGCACCACTCTCCAGGGATGGTAAATCGAAGACCAGCCACGGTGTTCCCTTTTTAACGTAAAAATTCATGTGATGGTAAAACGAAGGCCAAAAAACTTCAAAGACCCGATTGAGGTTCGGATGGCCTTTTTTTGGGTATGAAACTATCCGTCGACGACTTACAGCGGTCAAAGCCATAGAACTCACTGAGACCTTCATTCTGACTGATTATGGCTCCCGTAACTCTAAACGAGGCAACAGTTATGGCCGTCCGAAGAATCGGTATCCACAGGGTGCAACATCTGCGGTGCAAGGTACAACATTCGTCCAAAAGGACGAAACAGCGCCGTGCGACTTTTAGAAACGGGTGCAGGGATTTGAAATGGAACAGTACCATGGTGCACCTCTCTTCCGGGATGGTTAATCGAAGACCAGCCACGGTGTTCCCTTTTTAACGTAAAAATTAATGTGATGGAAAAACAAAGGCCAAAAAACTTCAAAGACCCGATTGAGGTTCGGATAGCCTTGTTTAGGTATGAAACTATCCGTTGACGGCTTGCAGTGGTCAAAGCCGTAGAACTCACCGAGACCTTCGTTTTGACTGGATATGGCTCCCGTAACTCTAAACGAGGCAACAGTTATGGCCGTCTGAAGAATCGGTATCCACAGGGTGCAACATCTACGGTGCAAGGTGCAACATTCGTCCAAAAAGACGAAACAGCGCCGTGCGACTTTTAGAAATGGGTGCAGGGATTTGAAATGGACAAGTACATGGTGCACCACTCTCCAGGGATGGTAAATCGAAGACCAGCCATCGTGTTCCCTTTTTAACGTAAAAATTCATGTGATGGAAAAACGAAGGCCAAAAAACTTCAAAGACCCGATTGAGGTTCAGATATCCTTTTTTGGGTATGAAACTATCCGTTGACGGCTTACAGCCGTCAAAGCCGTAGAACTCACTGAGACCTTCGTTTTGACTGGTTATGGCTCCCATAACTCTAAACGAGGCAACATTTACGGCCGTCCGAAGAATCGGTATCCACAGGGTGCAACATCTGTGGTGCAAGGTGCAACATTCGTCCAAAAAGAAGAAACAGCGCCGTGCGACTTTTAGAAATGGGTGCAGGGATTTGAAATGGACCAGTACCATGGTGCACCACTCTCCAGGGATGGTAAATCGAAGACCAGCCACGGTGTTCCATTTTTAACGTAAAAATTACTGTGATGGAAAAACGAAGGCCAAAAAACTTCAGAGACCCGATTGAGGTTCGGATAGCCTTTTTTTGGGTATGAAACTATCCGTTGACGGCTTATAGCCGTCAAAGCCGTAGAACTCACTGAGACCTTCGTTTTGACTGGTTATGGCTCCCGTAACTCAAAACGAGGCAACAATTATGGCCGTCCGAAGAATCGGTATCCACAAGGTGCAACATCTACGGTGCAAGGTGCAACATTCGTCCAAAAAGACGAAACAGCGTCGTGCGACTTTTAGAATTGGTTGCAGGGATTTGAAATGGACCAGTACCATGGTGCACCACTCTCCAGGGATGATAAATCAAAGACCAGCCACGGTGTTTCCTTTTTAACGTAAAAATTCATGTGATGGAAAAACGAAGGCCAAAAAACTTCAGAGACCCGATTGAGGTTCGGATGGCCTTTTTTGGGTATGAAACTATCCGTTGACAGCTTACAGTGGTCAAAGCCGTAGAACTCACTGAGACCTTCATTCTGATTGATTATGGCTCCCGTAACTCTAAACGAGGCAACAGTTATGGCCGTCCGAAGAATCGGTATCCACAGTGTGCAACATCTGCGGTGCAAGGTGCAACATTCGTCCAAAAGGACGAAACAGCGCCGTGCGACTTTTAGAAATGGGTGTAGGGATTTGAAATGGACCAGTACCATGGTGCTCCTCTCTTCAGGGATGGTAAATCGAAGACCAGCCACGGTGTTCCCTTTTTAACGTAAAAATTAATGTGATGGAAAAACGAAGGCCAAAAAACTTCAAAGACCCGATTGAGGTTCGGATAGCCTTTTTTTGGGTATGAAACTATCCGTTGACGGCTTGCAGCGGTCAAAGCCGTAGAACTCACCGAGACCTTCGTTTTGACGGGTTATGGCTCCCGTAACTCTAAACGAGGCAACAGTATGGCCGTCCGAAGAATCGGTATCCACAGGGTGCAACATCTGCGGTGCAAGGTGCAACATTCGTCCAAAAAGACGAAACAGCGCCGTGCGACTTTTAGAAATGGATGTAGGGATTTGAAATGGACCAGTACATGGTGCACCACTCTCCAGGGATGGTAAATCGAAGACCAGCCATCGTGTTCCCTTTTTAACGTAAAAATTCATGTGATGGAAAAATGAGGGCCAAAAAACTTCAAAGACCCTATAGAGGTTCTGATAGCCTTTTTTGGGTATGAAACTATCCGTTGACAGCTTACAACCGTCAAAGCCGTAGAACTCACTAAACCTTCATTTTGACTGGTTATGGCTCCCGTAACTCTAAACGAGGCAACAGTTATGGCCGTCCGAAGAATCGGTATCCACATGGTGCAACATCTGTGGTGCAAGGTGCAACATTCGTCCAAAAAGACGAAACAGCGCCGTGCGACTTTTAGAAATGGGTGCAGGGATTTGAAATGGACCAGTACCATGGTGCACCACTCTCTAGGGATAGTAAATCGAAGACCAGCCACGGTGTTCCATTTCTAACGTAAAAATTCATGTGTTGGAAAAACAAAGGCCAAAAAACTTCAGATACCCGATTGAGTTTCGGATAGCCTTTTTTTGGGCATGAAACTATCCGTTGACGGCTTACAGCCGTCAAAGCCGTAGAACTCACCGAGACCTTCGTTTTGACTAGTTATGGCTCCCGTAACTCAAAACGAGGCAACAGTTATGGCCGTCCGAAGAATCGGTATCCACAGGGTGCAACATCTACGGTGCAGGGTGCAACATTCGTCCAAAAAGACGAAACAGCGTCGTGCGACTTTTAGAAATGGGTGCAGGGATTTGAAATGGACCAGTACCATGGTGCACCACTCTCCAGGGATGGTAAATCGAAGACCAGCCACGGTGTTTCCTTTTTAACGTAAAAATTCATGTGATGGAAAAACGAAAGCCAAAAAACTTCAGAAACCCGATTGAGGTTCGGATAGCCTTTTTTGGGTATGAAACTATCCGTTGACGGCTTACAATGGTCAAAGCCGTAGAACGCACTGAGACCTTCGTTTTGACTGGTTATGGCTCCTGTAACTCTAAACGAGGCAACAGTTATGGCCATCCGAAGAATCGGTATCCATAGGGTGCAACATCTGCGGTGCAAGGTGCAAAATTCGTCCAAAAAGACGAAACAGCACCGTGCGACTTTTAGAAATGGGTGCAGGGATTTGAAATGGACCAGTACCATGGTGCACCACTCTCCAGGGATGGTAAATCGAAGACCAACCATGGTGTTCCCATTTTAACGTAAAAATTCATGTGATGGAAAAGCGAAGGCCAAAA
Organism: Allium fistulosum; assembly: GCA_030737815.1. Taxonomy (NCBI): domain Eukaryota; kingdom Viridiplantae; phylum Streptophyta; class Magnoliopsida; order Asparagales; family Amaryllidaceae; genus Allium; species Allium fistulosum. Next base: position 4,905,377 of record JASFAW010000014.1, read on the forward strand.
AACTTCAGAGACCCGATTGAGGTTCGGATAGCCTTTTTTGGGTATGAAACTATCAGTTGACGGCTTACAGCAGTCAAAGCCGTAGAACTCACCGAGACCTTCGTTTTGACTGGTTATGGCTCCCGTAACTCTAAACGAGGCAACAGTTATGGCCGTCCGAAGAATCGGTATCCATAGGGTGCAACATCTGCGGTGCAAGGTGCAACATTCGTCCAAAAAGATGAAACAGCGTCGTGCGACTTTTAGAAATGGGTGCAGGGATTTGAATCAGACCAGTACCATGGTGCACCACTCTCCAGGGATGGTAAATCGAAGACCAGCTACGGTGTTCCATTTTTAACGTAAAAATTCATGTGATGGAAAAACGAAGGCCAAAAAACTTCAGAGACCCGATTGAGGTTCGGATAGCCTTTTTTTGAGTATGAAACTATCCGTTGACGGCTTACAGCTGTCCAAGCCGTAGAACTCACTGAGACATTCGTTTTGACTGGTTATGGCTCCCGTAACTCTAAACGAGGCAACAGTTATGGCCGTACGAAGAATCGGTATCCACAGGGTGCAACATCTGCGGTGCAAGGTGCAACATTCGTGCAAAAAGACGAAACAGTGCAGTGCGACTTTTAGAAATGGGTGCAGGGATTTGAAATGGACCAGTACCAAGGTGCACCACTCTCCAGGGATGGTAAATCGAAGACCAGCCACGGTGTTCCCTTTTTAACGTAAAAATTCATGTGATGGAAAAACGAAGGCCAAAAAACTTCAGAGACCCGATTGAGGTTCGGATAGCCTTTTTTTGGGTATGAAACTATCCGTTGATGGCTTACAGCGGTCAAAGCCGTAGAACTCACTGAGACCTTTGTTTTGACTGGTTATGGCTCCCGTAACTCTAAACGAGGCAACAGTTATGGCCGTCCGAAGAATCGGTATCCACAGGGTGCAACATCTGCGGTGCAAGGTGCAACATTCGTGCAAAAAGATGAAACAGCGCAGTGCGACTTTTAGAAATGGGTGCAGGGATTTGAAATGGACCAATACCATGGTGCACCACTCTCCAGGGATGGTAAATCGAAGACCAGCCACGGTGTTCCCTTTTTAACGTAAAAATTCATGTGATGGAAAAACGAAGGCCAAAAAACTTCAAAGACCCGATTGAGGTTCGGATAGCCTTTTTTTGGGTATGAAACTATCCGTTGATGGCTTACAGCGGTCAAAGCCGTAGAACTCACTGAGACCTTCGTTTTGACTGGTTATGGCTCCCGTAAATCTAAACGAGGCAACAGTTATGGCCGTCCGAAGAATCGGTATGCACAGGGTGCAACATCTGCGGTGCAAGGTGCAACATTCGTCCAAAAAGACGAAACAGCGCAGTGCGACTTTTAGAAATGGGTGCAGGGATTTGAAATGGACCAGTACCATGGTGCACCACTCTCCAGGGATGGTAAATCGAAGACCATCCACGGTGTTCCCTTTTTAACGTAAAAATTCATGTGATGGAAAAACGAAGGCCTAAAAACTTCAAAGACCCGATTGAGGTTCGGATAGCCTTTTTTTGGGTATGAAACTATCCGTTGATGGCTTACAGCGGTCAAAGCCATAGAACTCACTGAGACCTTCGTTTTGACTGGTTATGGCTCCCGTAACTCTAAACGAGGCAACAGTTATGATCGTCCGAAGAATCGGAATCCACAGGGTGCAACATCTGCGGTGCAAGGTGCAACATTCGTCCAAAAAGACGAAACAGCGCCGTGCGACATTTAGAAATGGGTGCAGGGATTTGAAATGGACCAGTACCATGGTGCACCTCTCTCCAGGGATGGTAAATCGAAGACCAGCCACGGTGTTCCCTTTTTAACATAAAAATTCATGTGATGAAAAATGAAGGCCAAAAAACTTCAGAGACCCGATTGAGGTTCGGATGGCCTTTTTTGGGTATGAAACTATCCATCGACGGCTTACAGCGGTCAAAGCCGTAGAACTCACTGAGACCTTCATTCTGACTGATTATGGCTCCCGTAACTCTAAACGAGGCAACAGTTATGGCCGTACGAAGAATCGGTATCCACAGGGTGCAACATCTGCGGTGCAAGGTGCAACATTCGTCCAAAAGGACGAAACAGCGCCGTGCGACTTTTAGAAATGGGTGCAGGGATTTGAAATGGACTAGTACCATGGTGCACCTCTCTTCAGGGATGGTAATCAAAGACCAGCCACGGTGTTCCCTTTTTAACGTAAAAATTAATGTGATGGAAAAACGAAGGCCAAAAAACTTCAGAGACCCGATTGAGGTTCGGATAGCCTTTTTTTGGGTATGAAACTATCCGTTGACGGCTTGCAGCGGTCAAAGCCGTAGAACTCACCGAGACCTTCGTTTTGACTGGTTATGGCTCTCGTAACTCTAAACGAGGCAACAGTTATGGCCGTCCGAAGAATCGGTATCCACAGGGTGCAACATCTGCGGTGCAAGGTGCAACATTCGTCCAAAAAGACGAAACAGCGCCGTGCGACTTTTAGAAATGGGTGCAGGGATTTGAAATGGACCAATACATGGTGCACCACTCTCCAGGGATGGTAAATCGAAGACCAGCCATCGTGTTCCCTTTTTAACGTAAAAATTTATGTGATGGAAAAACGAAGGCCAAAAAACTTCAAAGACCCGATTGAGGTTTAGATAGCCTTTTTTGGGTATGAAACTATCCGTTGACGGCTTACAGCCGTCAAAGCCGTAGAACTCACTGAGACCTTCGTTTTGACTGGTTATGGCTCCCGTAACTCTAAACGAGGCAATAGTTATGGCCGTCCGAAGAATCGGTATCCACAGGGTGCAACATCTGTGGTGCAAGGTGCAACATTCGTCCAAAAAGACGAAACATCGCCGTGCGACTTTTAGAAATTGGTGCAGGGATTTGAAATGGACCAGTACCATGGTGCACCACTCTCCAGGGATGGTAAATTGAAGACCAGCCACGGTGTTCCATTTTTAACGTAAAAATTCATGTGATGGAAAAACGAAGGCAAAAAAACTTCAGAGACCGGATTGAGGTTCGGATAGCCTTTTTTTGGGTATGAAACTATCCGTTGACGGCTTACAGCCGTCAAAGCCGTAGAACTCACCGACACCTTCGTTTTGACTGGTTATGGCTCCCGTAACTCAAAACGAGGCAACAGTTATGGCCGTCCGAAGAATCGATATCCACAGGGTGCAACATCTACGGTGCAAGGTGCAACATTCGTCCAAAAAGACGAAACAGGGTCGTGCGACTTTTAGAAATGGGTGCAGGGATTTGAAATGTACCAGTACCATGGTGCACCACTCTCCAGGGATGATAAATGGAAGACCAGCCACGGTGTTTCCTTTTTAACGTAAAAATTCATGTGATGGAAAAACGAAGGCCAAAAAATTTCAGAGACCCGATTGAGGTTCGGATGGCCTTTTTTTGGGTATGAAACTATCCATCGACGGCTTACAGTGGTCAAAGCCGTAGAACTCACTGAGACCTTCGTTCTGACTGATTATGGCTCCCGTAACTCTAAACGAGGCAACAGTTATGGCCGTCCGAAGAATCGGTATCCACAGGGTGCAACATCTGCGGTGCAAGGTGCAACATTCATCCAAAAGGATGAAACAACGCCGTGCGACTTTTAGAAATGGGTGCAGGGATTTGAAATGGACCAGTACCATGGTGCACCTCTCTTCAGGGATGGTTAATCGAAGACCAGCCACGGTGTTCCCTTTTTAACGAAAAAATTAATGTGATGGAAAAACAAAGGCCAAAAAACTTCAGAGACCCGATTGAGGTTCGGATAGCCTTTTTTTGGGTATGAAACTATCCGTTGATTGGTTGCAGCGGTCAAAGCCGTAGAACTCACCGAGACCTTCGTTTTGACTGGTTATGTCTCCCGTAACTCTAAACGAGGCAACAGTTATGGCCGTCCGAAGAATCGGTATCCACAGGGTGCAACATCTGCGGTGCAAGGTGCAACATTCGTCCAAAAAGACCAAACAGCGCCGTGCGATTTTTAGAAATGGGTGCAGGGATTTGAAATGGACCAGTACATGGTGCACCACTCTCCAGGGATGGTAAATCGAAGACCAGCCATCGTGTTCCCTTTTTAACGTAAAAATTCATGTGATGGAAAAATGAAGGCCAAAAAACTTCAAAGACCCGACTGAGGTTCAGATAGCCTTTTTTGGGTATGAAACTATCCGTTGACAGCTTACAACCATCAAAGCCGTAGAACTCACTGAGACCTTTTTTTTGACTGGTTATGGCTCCCGTAACTCTAAACGAGGCAATAGTTATGGCCGTCCGAAGAATCGGTATCCACAGGGTGCAACATCTGTGGTGCAAGGTGCAACATTCGTCCAAAAAGACGAAACAGCGCCGTGCGACTTTTAGAAATGGGTGCAGGGATTTGAAATGGACCAGTACCATGGTGCACCACTCTCCAGGGATGGTAAATCGAAGACCAGCCACGGTGTTCCATTTTTAACGTAAAAATTCATGTGATGGAAAAACGAAGGCAAAAAAACTTCAGATACCGGATTGAGGTTCGGATAGCCTTTTTTTGGGTATGAAACTATCTGTTGACGACTTACAGCCGTCAAAGCCGTAGAACTCACCGAGACCTTCGTTTTGACTAGTTATGGCTCCTGTAACTCAAAACGAGGCAACAGTTATGGCCGTCCGAAGAATCGGTATCCACAGGGTGCAACATCTACGGTGCAAGGTGCAACATTCGTCCAAAAAGACGAAACAGCGTCGTGCGACTTTTTGAAATGGGTGCAGGGATTTGAAATGGACCGGTACCATGGTGCACCACTCTCCAGGGATGTTAAATCGAAGACCAGCCTCGGTGTTTCCTTTTTAACGTAAAAATTCATGTGATGGAAAAACGAAGGCCAAAAAACTTCAGAGACCCGATTGAGGTTCGGATAGCCTTTTTTGGGTATGAAACTATCCGTTGACGGCTTACAATGGTCAAAGCCGTAGAACGCACTAAGACCTTCGTTTTGACTGGTTATGGCTCCCGTAACTCTAAACCAGGCAACAATTATGACCATCCGACGAATCGATATCCATAGGGTGCAACATCTACGGTGCAAGGTGCAACATTCGTCCAAAAAGACGAAACAGCGTCGTGCGACTTTTAGAAATGGGTGCAGGGATTTGAAATGGACCAGTACCATGGTGCACCACTCTCCAGGGATGGTAAATCGAAGACCAGCCATGGTGTTCCCATTTTAACGTAAAAATTCATGTGATGGAAAAACGAAGGCCAAAAAACTTCAGAGACCCGATTGAGGTTCGGATAGCCTTTTTTGGGTATGAAACTATCCGTTGACGGCTTACAGCGGTCAAAGCCGTAGAACTCACCGAGACCTTCGTTTTGACTTGTTATGGCTCTCGTAACTCTAAACGAGGCAACAGTTATGGCCGTCCGAAGAATCGGTATCCATAGGGTGCAACATCTACGGTGCAAGGTGCAACATTCGTCCAAAAAGACGAAACAGCGCCGTGCGACTTTTAGAAATGGGTGCAGGGATTTAAAACGGACCAGTACCATGGTGCACCACTCTCCAGGGATGGTAAATCGAAGACCAGCTACGGTGTTCCCTTTTTAACGTAAAAATTCATGTGATGGGAAAACGAAGGCCAAAAAACTTCAGAGACCCGATTGAGGTTCGGATAGCCTTTTTTTGAGTATGAAACTATCCGTTGACGGCTTACTGCCGTCAAAGCCGTAGAACTCACTGAGACATTCGTTTTGACTGGATATGGCTCCCATAACTCTAAGCGAGGCAACAGTTATGGCCGTCCGAAGAATCGGTATCCACATGGTGCAACATCTGTGGTGCAAGGTGCAACATTCGTCCAAAAAGACGAAACAGCGCCGTGCGACTTTTAGAAATGGGTGCAGGGATTTGAAATGGACCAGTACCATGGTGCACCACTCTCCAGGGATGGTAAATCGAAGACCAGCCACGGTGTTCCATTTTTAACGTAAAAATTCATGTGATGGAAAAACGAAGGCAAAAAAACTTCAGAGACCGGATTGAGGTTCGGATAGCCTTTTTTTGGGTATGAAACTATCCGTTGATGGCTTACAGCTGTCAAAGCCGTAGAACTCACCGAGACCTTCGTTTTGACTGGTTATGGCTCCCGTAACTCAAAACGAGGCAACAGTTATGGCCGTCCGAAGAATCGGTATCCACAGGGTGCAACATCTACGGTGCAAGTTGCAACATTCGTCCAAAAAGATGAAACATCGTCGTGCGACTTTTAGAAATGGGTGCAGGGATTTGAAATGGACCAGTACCATGGTGCACCACTCTCCATGGATGGTAAATCGAAGACCAGCCACGGTGTTTCCTTTTTAACGTAAAAATTCATGTGATGGAAAAACGAAGGCCAAAAAACTTCAGATACCCGATTGAGGTTCGGATAGCCTTTTTTGGGTATGAAACTATCCGTTGACGGCTTACAATGGTCAAAGCCGTAGAACACACTGAGACCTTCGTTTTGACTGGTTATGGCTCCCGTAACTCTAAACGAGGCAACAGTTATGGCCATCCGAAGAATCGGTATCCATAGGGTGCAACATCTGCGGTGCAAGGTGCAACATTCGTCCAAAAAGACGAAACAGCGCCGTGCGACTTTTAGAAATGGGTGCAGGGATTTGAAATGGACCAGTACCATGGTGCACCACTCTCTATGGATGGTAAATCGAAGACCAGCCATGGTGTTCCCATTTTAACGTAAAAATTCATGTGATGGAAAAACGAAGGCCAAAAAACTTCAGAGACCCGATTGAGGTTCGGATAGCCTTTTTTGGGTATAAAACTATCCGTTGACGGCTTACAGCGGTCAAAGCCGTAGAACTCACCGAGACCTTCATTTTGACTGGTTATGGCTCCCTTAACTCTAAACGAGGCAACAGTTATGGCCGTCCGAAGAATCGGTATCCATAGGGTGCAACATCTGCGGTGCAAGGTGCAACATTCGTCCAAAAAGACGAAACAGCGCCGTGCAACTTTTAGAAATGGGTGCAGGGATTTGAAACAGACCAGTACCATGGTGCACCACTCTCCAGGGATGGTAAATCGAAGACCAGCTACGGTGTTCCCATTTTAACGTAAAAATTCATGTGAGGGAAAAACGAAGGCTAAAAAACTTCAGAGACCCGATTGAGGTTCGGATAGCCTTTTTTGGGTATGAAACTATCCGTTGACGGCTTACAGCGGTCAAAGCCGTAGAACTCACCGAGACCTTCGTTTTGACTGGTTATGGCTCCCTTAACTCTAAACGAGGCAACAGTTATGGCCGTCCGAAGAATCGGTATCCATAGGGTGCAACATCTGCGGTGCAAGGTGCAACATTCGTCCAAAAAGACGAAACAGCGCCGTGCGACTTTTAGAAATGGGTGCAGGGATTTGAAACGGACCAGTACCATGGTGCACCACTCTCCAGGGATGGTAAATCGAAGACCAGCTACGGTGTTCCCATTTTAACGTAAAAATTCATGTGAGGGAAAAACGAAGGCTAAAAAACTTCAGAGACCCGATTGAGGTTCGGATAGCCTTTTTTGGGTATGAAACTATCCGTTGACGGCTTACAGCGGTCAAAGCCGTAGAACTCACCGAGACCTTCGTTTTGACTGGTTATGGCTCCCGTAACTCAAAACGAGGCAACAGTTATGGCCGTCCGAAGAATCGGTATCCACAGGGTGCAACATCTACGGTGCAAGTTGCAACATTCGTCCAAAAAGATGAAACATCGTCGTGCGACTTTTAGAAATGGGTGCAGGAATTTGAAATGGACCAGTACCATGGTGCACCACTCTCCATGGATGGTAAATCGAAGACCAGCCACGGTGTTTCCTTTTTAACGTAAAAATTCATGTGATGGAAAAACGAAGGCCAAAAAACTTCAGATACCCGATTGAGGTTCGGATAGCCTTTTTTGGGTATGAAACTATCCGTTGATGGCTTACAATGGTCAAAGCCGTAGAACACACTGAGACATTCGTTTTGACTGGTTATGGCTCCCGTAACTCTAAACGAGGCAATAGTTATGGCCATCCGAAGAATCGGTATCCATAGGGTGCAACATCTGCGGTGCAAGGTGCAACATTCGTCCAAAAAGACGAAACAGCGCCGTGCGACTTTTAGAAATGGGTGCAGGGATTTGAAATGGACCAGTACCATGGTGCACCACTCTCTATGGATGGTAAATCGAAGACCAGCCATGGTGTTCCCATTTTAACGTAAAAATTCATGTGATGGAAAAACGAAGGCCAAAAAATTTCAGAGACCCGATTGAGGTTCGGATAGCCTTTTTTGGGTATAAGACTATCCGTTGACGGCTTACAGCGGTCAAAGCCGTAGAACTCACCGAGACCTTCGTTTTGACTGGTTATGGCTCCCTTAACTCTAAACGAGGCAACAGTTATGGCCGTCCGAAGAATCGGTATCCATAGGGTGCAACATCTGCGGTGCAAGGTGCAACATTCGTCCAAAAAGACGAAACAGCGCCGTGCGACTTTTAGAAATGGGTGCAGGGATTTGAAACGGACCAGTACCATGGTGCACCACTCTCCAGGGATGGTAAATCGAAGACCAGCTACGGTGTTCCCATTTTAACGTAAAAATTCATGTGAGGGAAAAACGAAGGCTAAAAAACTTCAGAGACCCGATTGAGGTTCGGATAGCCTTTTTTGGGTATGAAACTATCCGTTGACGGCTTACAGCGGTCAAAGCCGTAGACTCACCGAGACCTTCGTTTTGACTGGTTATGGCTCTCGTAACTCTAAACGAGGCAACAGTTATGGCCGTCCGAAGAATCGGTATCCATAGGGTGCAACATCTACGGTGCAAGGTGCAACATTCGTCCAAAAAGACGAAACAGCGCCGTGCGACTTTTAGAAATGGGTGCAGGGATTTGAAACAAACCAGTACCATGGTGCACCACTCTCCAGGGATGGTAAATCGAAGACCAGCCACGGTGTTCCCATTTTAACGTAAAAATTCATGTGATGGAAAAACGAAGGCCAAAAAACTTCAGAGACCCGATTGAGGTTCGGATAGCCTATTTTGGGTATGAAACTATCCGTTGACGGCTTACAGCGGTCAAAGCCGTAGAACTCACCGAGACCTTTGTTTTGACTGGTTATGGCTCCCTTAACTCTAAACGAGGCAACAGTTATGGCTGTCCGAAGAATCGGTATCCATAGGGTGAAACATCTGCAGTGCAAGGTGCAACATTCGTCCAAAAAGACGAAACAGCGCCGTGCGACTTTTAGAAATGGGTGCAGGGATTTGAAACGGACCAGTACCATGGTGCACCACTCTCCAGGGATGGTAAATCGAAGACCAGCTACGGTGTTCCCATTTTAACGTAAAAATTCATGTGAGGGAAAAACGAAGGCTAAAAAACTTCAGAGACCCGATTGAGGTTCGGATAGCCTTTTTTGGGTATGAAACTATCCGTTGACGGCTTACAGCGGTCAAAGCCGTAGAACTCACCGAGACCTTCGTTTTGACTGGTTATGGCTCTCGTAACTCTAAACGAGGCAACAGTTATGGCCGTCCGAAGAATCGGTATCCATAGGGTGCAACATCTACGGTGCAAGGTGCAACATTCGTCCAAAAAGACGAAACAGCGCCGTGCGACTTTTAGAAATGGGTGCAGGGATTTGAAACGGACCAGTACCATGGTGCAACATTCTCCAGGGATGGTAAATCGAAGACCAGCTACGGTGTTCCCTTTTTAACGTAAAAATTCATGTGATGGGAAAACGAAGGCCAAAAAACTTCAGAGACCCGATTGAGGTTCGGATAGCCTTTTTTTGAGTATGAAACTATCCGTTGACGGCTTACTGCCGTCAAAGCCGTAGAACTCACTGAGACATTCGTTTTGACTGGTTATGGCTCCCATAACTCTAAGCGAGGCAACAGTTATGGCCGTCCGAAGAATCGGTATCCACAGGGTGCAACATCTGTGGTGCAAGGTGCAACATTCGTCCAAAAAGACGAAACAGCGCCGTGCGACTTTTAGAAATGGGTGTAGGGATTTGAAATGGACCAGTACCATGGTGCACCACTCTCCAGGGATGGTAAATCGAAGACCAGCCACGGTGTTCCATTTTTAACGTAAAAATTCATGTGATGGAAAAACGAAGGCAAAAAAACTTCAGAGACCGGATTGAGGTTCGGATAGCCTTTTTTTGGGTATGAAACTATCCGTTGATGGCTTACAGCCGTCAAAGCCGTAGAACTCACCGAGACCTTCGTTTTGACTGGTTATGGCTCCCGTAACTCAAAACGAGGCAACAGTTATGGCCGTCCGAAGAATCGGTATCCACAGGGTGCAACATCTACGGTGCAAGTTGCAACATTCGTCCAAAAAGATGAAACATCGTCGTGCGACTTTTAGAAATGGGTGCAGGGATTTGAAATGGACCAGTACCATGGTGCACCACTCTCCATGGATGGTAAATCGAAGACCAGCCATGGTGTTCCCATTTTAACGTAAAAATTCATGTGATGGAAAAACGAAGGCCAAAAAACTTCAGAGACCCGATTGAGGTTCGGATAGCCTTTTTTGGGTATGAAACTATCCGTTGACGGCTTACAGCGGTCAAAGCCGTAGAACTCACCGAGACCTTCGTTTTGACTAGTTATGGCTCTCGTAACTCTAAACGAGGCAACAGTTATGGCCGTCCGAAGAATCGGTATCCATAGGGTGCAACATCTACGGTGCAAGGTGCAACATTCGTCCAAAAAGACGAAACAGCGCCGTGCGACTTTTAGAAATGGGTGCAGGGATTTGAAACGGACCAGTACCATGGTGCACCACTCTCCAGGGATGGTAAATCGAAGACCAGCCATGGTGTTCCCAGTTTAACGTAAAAATTCATGTGATGGAAAAACGAAGGCCAAAAAACTTCAGAGACCCGATTGAGGTTCGGATAGCCTTTTTTGGGTATGAAACTATCCGTTGACGGCTTACAGCGGTCAAAGCCGTAGAACTCACCGAGACCTTCGTTTTGACTGGTTATGGCTCTCGTAACTCTAAACGAGGCAACAGTTATGGCCGTCCGAAGAATCGGTATCCATAGGGTGCAACATCTGCGCTGCAAGGTGCAACATTCGTCCAAAAAGACGAAACAGCGCCGTGCGACTTTTAGAAATGGGTGCAGGGATTTGAAACGGACCAGTACCATGGTGCACCACTCTCCAGGGATGGTAAATCGAAGACCAGCTACGGTGTTCCCATTTTAACGTAAAAATTCATGTGAGGGAAAAACGAAGGCTAAAAAACTTCAGAGACCCGATTGAGGTTCGGATAGCCTTTTTTGGGTATGAAACTATCCGTTGACGGCTTACAGCGGTCAAAGCCGTAGAACTCACCGAGACCTTCGTTTTGACTGGTTATGGCTCTCGTAACTCTAAACGAGGCAACAGTTATGGCCGTCCGAAGAATCGGTATCCATAGGGTGCAACATCTACGGTGCAAGGTGCAACATTCGTCCAAAAAGACGAAACAGCGCCGTGCGACTTTTAGAAATGGGTGCAGGGATTTGAAACGGACCAGTACCATGGTGCAACATTCTCCAGGGATGGTAAATCGAAGACCAGCTACGGTGTTCCCTTTGTAACGTAAAAATTCATGTGATGGGAAAACGAAGGCCAAAAAACTTCAGAGACCCGATTGAGGTTCGGATAGCCTTTTTTTGAGTATGAAACTATCCGTTGACGGCTTACTGCCGTCAAAGCCGTAGAACTCACTGAGACATTCGTTTTGACTGGTTATGGCTCCCATAACTCTAAGCGAGGCAACAGTTATGGCCGTCCGAAGAATCGGTATCCACAGGGTGCAACATCTGTGGTGCAAGGTGCAACATTCGTCCAAAAAGACGAAACAGCGCCGTGCGACTTTTAGAAATGGGTGTAGGGATTTGAAATAGACCAGTACCATGGTGCACCACTCTCCAGGGATGGTAAATCGAAGACCAGCCACGGTGTTCCATTTTTAACGTAAAAATTCATGTGATGGAAAAACGAAGGCAAAAAAACTTCAGAGACCGGATTGAGGTTCGGATAGCCTTTTTTTGGGTATGAAACTATCCGTTGATGGCTTACTGCCATCAAAGCCGTAGAACTCACCGAGACCTTCGTTTTGACTGGTTATGGCTCCCGTAACTCAAAACGAGGCAACAGTTATGGCCGTCCGAAGAATCGGTATCCACAGGGTGCAACATCTACGGTGCAAGTTGCAACATTCGTCCAAAAAGATGAAACATCGTCGTGCGACTTTTAGAAATGGGTGCAGGGATTTGAAATGGACCAGTACCATGGTGCACCACTCTCCATGGATGGTAAATCGAAGACCAGCCACGGTGTTTCCTTTTTAACGTAAAAATTCATGTGATGGAAAAACGAAGGCCAAAAAACTTCAAATACCCGATTGAGGTTCGGATAGCCTTTTTTGGGTATGAAACTATCCGTTGACGGCTTACAATGGTCAAAGCCGTAGAACACACTGAGACCTTCGTTTTGACTGGTTATGGCTCCCGTAACTCTAAACGAGGCAACAGTTATGGCCATCCGAAGAATCGGTATCCACAGGGTGCAACATCTCCGGTGCAAGTTGCAACATTCGTCCAAAAAGATGAAACATCGTCGTGCGACTTTTAGAAATGGGTGCAGGGATTTGAAATGGACCAGTACCATGGTGCACCACTCTCCATGGATGGTAAATCGAAGACCAGCCACGGTGTTCCCATTTTAACGTAAAAATTCATGTGATGGAAAAACGAAGGCCAAAAAACTTCAGAGACCCGATTGAGGTTCGGATAGCCTTTTTTGGGTATGAAACTATCCGTTGACGGCTTACAGCGGTCAAAGCCGTAGAACTCACCGAGACCTTCGTTTTGACTGGTTATGGCTCCCTTAACTCTAAACGAGGCAACAGTTATGGCCGTCCGAAGAATCGGTATCCATAGGGTGCAACATCTGCGCTGCAACGTGCAACATTCGTCCAAAAAGACGAAACAGCGCCGTGCGACTTTTAGAAATGGGTGCAGGGATTTGAAACGGACCAGTACCATGGTGCACCACTCTCCAGGGATGGTAAATCGAAGACCAGCTACGGTGTTCCCATTTTAACGTAAAAATTCATGTGAGGGAAAAACGAAGGCTAAAAAACTTCAGAGACCCGATTGAGGTTCGGATAGCCTTTTTTTGAGTATGAAACTATCTGTTGACGGCTTACTGCCGTCAAAGCCGTAGAACTCACTGAGACATTCGTTTTGACTGGTTATGGCTCCCATAACTCTAAGCGAGGCAACAGTTATGGCCGTCCGAAGAATCGGTATCCACAGGGTGCAACATCTGTGGTGCAAGGTGCAACATTCGTCCAAAAAGACGAAACAGCGCCGTGCGACTTTTAGAAATGGGTGTAGGGATTTGAAATGGACCAGTACCATGGTGCACCACTCTCCAGGGATGGTAAATCGAAGACCAGCCACGGTGTTCCATTTTTAACGTAAAAATTCATGTGATGGAAAAACGAAGGCAAAAAAACTTCAGAGACCGGATTGAGGTTCGGATAGCCTTTTTTTGGGTATGAAACTATCCGTTGATGGCTTACAGCCGTCAAAGCCGTAGAACTCACCGAGACCTTCGTTTTGACTGGTTATGGCTCCCGTAACTCAAAACGAGGCAACAGTTATGGCCGTCCGAAGAATCGGTATCCACAGGGTGCAACATCTACGGTGCAAGTTGCAACATTCGTCCAAAAAGATGAAACATCGTTGTGCGACTTTTAGAAATGGGTGCAGGGATTTGAAATGGACCAGTACCATGGTGCACCACTCTCCATGGATGGTAAATCGAAGACCAGCCACGGTGTTTCCTTTTTAACGTAAAAATTCATGTGATGGAAAAACGAAGGCCAAAAAACTTCAGATACCCGATTGAGGTTCGGATAGCCTTTTTTGGGTATGAAACTATCCGTTGACGGCTTACAATGGTCAAAGCCGTAGAACACACTGAGACCTTCGTTTTGACTGGTTATGGCTCCCGTAACTCTAAACGAGGCAACAGTTATGGCCATCCGAAGAATCGGTATCCACAGGGTGCAACATCTCCGGTGCAAGTTGCAACATTCGTCCAAAAAGATGAAACATCGTCGTGCGACTTTTAGAAATGGGTGCAGGGATTTGAAATGGACCAGTACCATGGTGCACCACTCTCCATGGATGGTAAATCGAAGACCAGCCACGGTGTTCCCATTTTAACGTAAAAATTCATGTGATGGAAAAACGAAGGCCAAAAAACTTCAGAGACCCGATTGAGGTTCGGATAGCCTTTTTTGGGTATGAAACTATCCGTTGACGGCTTACAGCGGTCAAAGCCGTAGAACTCACCGAGACCTTCGTTTTGACTGGTTATGGCTCCCTTAACTCTAAACGAGGCAACAGTTATGGCCGTCCGAAGAATCGGTATCCATAGGGTGCAACATCTACGCTGCAAGGTGCAACATTCGTCCAAAAAGACGAAACAGCGCCGTGCGACTTTTAGAAATGGGTGCAGGGATTTGAAACGGACCAGTACCATGGTGCACCACTCTCCATGGATGGTAAATCGAAGACCAGCTACGGTGTTCCCATTTTAACGTAAAAATTCATGTGATGGAAAAACGAAGGCCAAAAAACTTCAGAGACCCGATTGAGGTTCGGATAGCCTTTTTTGGGTATGAAACTATCCGTTGACGGCTTACAGCGGTCAAAGCCGTAGAACTCACCGAGACCTTCGTTTTGACTGGTTATGGCTCTCGTAACTCTAAACGAGGCAACAGTTATGGCCGTCCGAAGAATCGGTATCCATAGGGTGCAACATCTACGGTGCAAGGTGCAACATTCGTCCAAAAAGACGAAACAGCGCCGTGCGACTTTTAGAAATGGGTGCAGGGATTTGAAACGGACCAGTACCATGGTGCACCACTCTCCAGGGATGGTAAATCGAAGACCAGCTACGGTGTTCCCTTTTTAACGTAAAAATTCATGTGATGGGAAAACGAAGGCCAAAAAACTTCAGAGACCCGATTGAGGTTCGGATAGCCTTTTTTGAGTATGAAACTATCCGTTGACGGCTTACTGCCGTCAAAGCCGTAGAACTCACTGAGACATTCGTTTTGACTGGTTATGGCTCCCATAACTCTAAGCGAGGCAACAGTTATGGCCGTCCGAAGAATCGGTATCCACAGGGTGCAACATCTGTGGTGCAAGGTGCAACATTCGTCCAAAAAGACGAAACAGCGCCGTGCGACTTTTAGAAATGGGTGCAGGGATTTGAAATGGACCAGTACCATGGTGCACCACTCTCCAGGGATGGTAAATCGAAGACCAGCCATGGTGTTCCCATTTTAACGTAAAAATTCATGTGATGGAAAAACGAAGGCCAAAAAACTTCAGAGACCCGATTGAGGTTCGGATAGCCTTTTTTGGGTATGAAACTATCCGTTGACGGCTTACAGCGGTCAAAGCCGTAGAACTCACCGAGACCTTCGTTTTGACTGGTTATGGCTCTCGTAACTCTAAACGAGGCAACAGTTATGGCCGTCCGAAGAATCGGTATCCATAGGGTGCAACATCTACGGTGCAAGGTGCAACATTCGTCCAAAAAGACGAAACAGCGCCGTGCGACTTTTAGAAATGGGTGCAGGGATTTGAAACGGACCAGTACCATGGTGCACCACTCTCCAGGGATGGTAAATCGAAGACCAGCTATGGTGTTCCCTTTTTAACGTAAAAATTCATGTGATGGGAAAACGAAGGCCAAAAAACTTCAGAGACCCGATTGAGGTTCGGATAGCCTTTTTTTTAGTATGAAACTATCCGTTGACGGCTTACTGCCGTCAAAGCCGTAGAACTCACTGAGACATTCGTTTTGACTGGTTATGGCTCCCATAACTCTAAGCGAGGCAACAGTTATGGCCGTCCGAAGAATCGGTATCCACAGGGTGCAACATCTGTGGTGCAAGGTGCAACATTCGTCCAAAAAGACGAAACAGCGCCGTGCGACTTTTAGAAATGGGTGCAGGGATTTGAAATGGACCAGTACCATGGTGCACCACTCTCCAGGGATGGTAAATCGAAGACCAGCCACGGTGTTCCATTTTTAACGTAAAAATTCATGTGATGGAAAAACGAAGGCAAAAAAACTTCAAAGACCGGATTGAGGTTCGGATAGCCTTTTTTTGGGTATGAAACTATCCGTTGATGGCTTACAGCCGTCAAAGCCGTAGAACTCACCGAGACCTTCGTTTTGACTGGTTATGGCTCCCGTAACTTAAAACGAGGCAACAGTTATGGCCGTCCGAAGAATCGGTATCCACAGGGTGCAACATCTACGGTGCAAGTTACAACATTCGTCCAAAAAGATGAAACATCGTCGTGCGACTTTTAGAAATGGGTGCAGGGATTTGAAATGGACCAGTACCATGGTGCACCACTCTCCATGGATGGTAAATCGAAGACCAGCCACGGTGTTTCCTTTTTAACGTAAAAATTCATGTGATGGAAAAACGAAGGCCAAAAAACTTCAGATACCCGATTGAGGTTCGGATAGCCTTTTTTGGGTATGAAACTATCCGTTGACGGCTTACAATGGTCAAAGCCGTAGAACGCACTGAGACCTTCGTTTTGACTGGTTATGGCTCCCGTAACTCTAAACGAGGCAGAAGTTATGGCCATCCGAAGAATCGGTATCCATAGGGTGCAACATCTGCGGTGCAAGGTGCAACATTCGTCCAAAAAGACGAAACAGCGTCGTGCGACTTTTAGAAATGGGTGCAGGGATTTGAAATGGACCAGTACCATGGTGCACCACTCTCTAGGGATGGTAAATCGAAGACCAGCCATGGTGTTCCCATTTTAACGTAAAAATTCATGTGATGGAAAAACGAAGGCCAAAAAACTTCAAAGACCCGATTGAGGTTCGGATAACCTTTTTTGGGTATGAAACTATCCGTTGACGGCTTACAGCGGTCAAAGCCGTAGAACTCACCGAGTCCTTCGTTTTGACTGGTTATGGCTCCCTTAACTCTAAACGAGGCAACAGTTATGGCCGTCCGAAGAATCGGTATCCATAGGGTGCAACATCTGCGGTGCAAGGTGCAACATTCGTCCAAAAAGACGAAACAGCGCCGTGCGACTTTTAGAAATGGGTGCAGGGATTTGAAACGGACCAGTACCATGGTGCACCACTCTCCAGGGATGGTAAATCGAAGACCAGCTACGGTGTTCCCATTTTAACGTAAAAATTCATGTGAGGGAAAAACGAAGGCCAAAAAACTTCAGAGACCCGATTGAGGTTCGGATAGCCTTTTTTTCAGTATGAAACTATCCATTGACGGCTTACAACCATCAAAGCCGTAGAACTCACTGAGACATTCGTTTTGACTGGTTATGGCTCCCGTAACTCTAAACGAGGCAACAGTTATGGCCGTACGAAGAATCGGTATCCACAGGGTGCAACATCTGCGATGCAAGGTGCAACATTCGTGCAAAAAGACGAAACAACGCAGTGCGACTTTTAGAAATGGGTGCAGGGATTTGAAATGGACCAGTACCATGGTGCACCACTCTCCAGGGATGGTAAATCGAAGACCAGCCACGGTGTTCCCTTTTTAACGTTAAAATTCATGTGATGGAAAAACGAAGGCCAAAAAACTTCAGAGACCCGATTGAGGTTCGGATAGCCTTTTTTTGGGTATGAAACTATCCGTTGATGGCTTACAGCGGTCAAAGCCGTAGAACTCACTGAGACCTTCGTTTTCACTGGTTATGGCTCCCGTAACTCTAAACGAGGCAACAGTTATGGCCGTCCGAAGAATCGGTATGCACAAGGTGCAACATCTGCGGTGCAAGGTGCAACATTCGTCCAAAAAGACGAAACAGCGCCGTGCGACTTTTAGAAATGGGTGCAGGGATTTGAAATGGACTAGTACCATGGTGCACCACTCTCCAGGGATGGTAAATCGAAGACCAGCCATGGTGTTCCCTTTATAACGTAAAAATTCATGTGATGGAAAAACGAAGGCCAAAAAACTTCAAAGACCCGATTGAGGTTCGGATGGCCTTTTTTTGGGTATGAAACTATCCGTCGACGGCTTACAGCGGTCAAAGCCGTAGAACTCACTGAGACCTTTGTTCTGACTGATTATGGCTCCTGTAACTCTAAACGAGGCAACAGTTATGGCCGTCCGGAGAATCGGTATCCATAGGGTGCAACATCTACGGTGCAAGGTGCAACATTCGTCCAAAAGGACGAAACAGCGCAGTGCGACTTTTAGAAATGGGTGCAGGGATTTGAAATGGACTAGTACCATGGTGCACCACTCTCCAGGGATGGTAAATCGAAGACCAGCCACGGTGTTCCCTTTTTAACGTAAAAATTCATGTGACGGAAAAACGAAGGCCAAAAAACTTCAGAGACCAGATTGATGTTCGGATAGCCTTTTTTGGGTATGAAACTATCCGTTGACGGCTTGCAGCGGTCAAAGCCGTAGAACTCACCGAGACCTTCGTTTTGACTGGTTATGGCTCCCATTACTCTAAACGAGGCAACATTTATGGCCGTCCAAAGAATCGATATCCACAGGGTGCAACATCTGCGGTGCAAGGTGCAACATTCATCCAAAAAGATGAAACACCACCGTGCGACTTTTAGAAATGGGTGCAGGGATTTGAAATGGACCAGTACCATGGTGCACCACTCTCCAGGGATGGTAAATTGAAGACCAGCCACGGTGTTCCCTTTTTAACATAAAAATTCATTTGACGGAAAAACGAAGGCCAAAAAACTTCAGAGACCCGATTGAGGTTCGGATACCCTTTTTTTGGGTATGAAACTATCCATTGACGGCTTACAGCAGTCAAAGCCGTATAACTCACTGAGACCTTCATTTTGACTGGTTATGGCTCCAGTAACTCTAAACGAGGCAACAGTTATGGCCGTCCGAAGAACCGATATCCACAGGTTGCAACATCTGCGGTGCAAGGTTCAACATTCGTTCAAAAAGTCGAAACAGCGCCATGCGACTTTTAGAAATGGGTGCAGGGATTTGAAATGGACCGGTACGATGGTGCACCACTCTCCAGGGATGGTAAATCGAACACAAGCCATGGTGTTCCCTTTTTAACGTAAAAATTCATGTGACGGAAAAACGAAGGCCAAAAAACTTCAGAGACCCGATTGAGGTTCGGATAGCCTTTTTTTGGTATGAAACTATCCATTGATGGCTTACAGCGGTCAAAGCCATAGAACTCATAGAGACCTTCGTTTTGACTGGTTATGGCTCCCGTAACTCTAAACGAGGCAATAGTTATGACCGTCCGAAGAATCGATATCAACAGGGTGCAACATCTGCAGTGCAAGGTGCAACATTCATCCAAAAAGACGAAACAGCGCCTTACGACTTTTAGAAATGGGTGCAGGGATTTGAAATGGACCAGTACCATGGTGCACCACTCTCCAGCGATGGTAAATCGAAGACCAGCCACGGTGTTCCCTTTTTAACGTAAAAATTCATGTGACGGAAAAACGAAGGCCAAAAAACTTCAAAGACCTAATTGTGGTTCGGATACCCTTTTTTGGGTATGAAACTATCCGTTGACGGCTTATAGTAGTCAAAGCCGTAGAACTCACTAAGACCTTCGTTTTGACTGGTTATGGCTCCCGTAACTCTAAACGAGGCAACAGTTATGGCCGTCCGAAGAATCGATATCCACAGGGTGCAACATCTGCGGTGCAAGGTGCAACATTCATCCAAAAAGACGAAACAGCGCTGTGCGACTTTTAGAAATGGGTGCAGGGATTTGAAATGGACCAGTACCATGGTGCACCACTCTCCAGGGATGGTAAATTGAAGACCAGCCACGGTGTTCCCTTTTTAACGTAAAAATTCATGTGACGGAAAAACGAAGGCCAAAAAACTTCAGAGACCCGATTGAGGTTCGGATACCGTTTTTTTGGGTATGAAACTATCCGTTGACGGCTTACAGCCGTCAAAGACGTAGAACTCACTGAGACCTTCGTTTTGACTGGTTATGGCTCCTGTCACTCTAAACGAGGCAACAGTTATGGCCGTTCCAAGAATCGATATCCACAGGGTGAAATATCTGCGGTGCAAGGTTCAACATTCGTTCAAAAAGTCGAAACAGCGCCATGCGACTTTTAGAAATGGGTGCAGGGATTTGAAATGGACCAGTACCATGGTGCACCTCTCTTCAGGGATGGTAAATCGAAGACCAGCCAGGTTCCCTTTTTAACGTAAAAATTAATGTGATGGAAAAACGAAGGCCAAAAAACTTCAGAGACCCGATTGAGGTTCGGATAGCCTTTTTTTGGGTATGAAACTATCCGTTGACGGCTTGCAGCGGTCAAAGCCGTAGAACTCACCGAGACCTTCGTTTTGACTGGTTATGGCTCCAATAAATCTAAACGAGGCAACAGTTATGGCCGTCCGAAGAATCGGTATCCACAGGGTGCAACATCTGCGGTGCAAGGTGCAACATTCGTCCAAAAGGACGAAACAACGCCGTGCGACTTTTAGAAATGGGTGCAGGGATTTGAAATGGACCAGTACCATGGTGCACCACTCTCCAGGGATGGTAAATCGAAGACAAGCCACGGTGTTCCCTTTTTAACGTAAAAATTCATGTGACGGAAAAACGAAGGCCAAAAAACTTCAGAGACCCGATTAAGGTTCGGATAGCCTTTTTTGGGTATGAAACTATCCGTTGACGGCTTATAGCGGTCAAAGCCGTAGAACTCACTGAGACCTTCATTTTGACTGGTTATGGCTCCCATTACTCTAAACGAGGCAACAGTTATGACCGTCCAAAGAATCGATATCCACAGGGTGCAACATCTACGGTGCAAGGTGCAACATTCATCCAAAAAGATGAAACACCACCGTGCGACTTTTAGAAATGGGTGGAGGGATTTGAAATGGACTAGTACCAAGGTGCACCACTCTCCAGGGATGGTAAATTGAAGACCATCCACGGTGTTCCCTTTTTAACGTAAAAAATCATGTGATGGAAAAACGAAGGCCAAAAAACTTCAGAGACCCGATTGAGGTTTGGATACCCTTTTTTTGGGTATGAAACTATCCATTGACGGCTTACAGCAGTCAAAGCCGTAGAACTCACTGAGACCTTCATTTTGACTAGTTATGGCTCCAGTAACTCTAAACGAGGCAACAGTTATGGCCGTCCGAAGAATTGATATCCACAGGGTGCAACATCTGCGGTGCAAGGTTCAACATTCGTTCAAAAAGTCGAAACAACGCCATGCGACTTTTAGAAATGGGTGCAGGGATTTGAAATGGCCAAAAAACTTCAGAGACCCGATTGAGGTTCGGATAGCCTTTTTTTGGTATGAAACTATCCGTTGATGGCTTACAGCGGTCAAAGCCATAGAACTCATAGAGACCTTCGTTTTGACTGGTTATGGCTCCCGTAACTCTAAACGAGGCAACAGTTATGACCGTCCGAAGAATCGATATCAACAGGGTGCAACATCTGCGGTGCAAGGTGCAACATTCATCCAAAAAGACGAAACAACGCCTTACGACTTTTAGCAATGGGTGCAGGGATTTGAAATGGACCAGTACCATGGTGCACCACTCTCCAGCGATGGTAAATCGAAGACCAGCCACGGTGTTCCCTTTTTAACGTAAAAATTCATGTGACGGAAAAACGAAGGCCAAAAAACTTCAAAGACCTAATTGTGGTTCGGATACCCTTTTTTTTGGTATGAAACTATCTGTTGACGGCTTATAGCAGTCAAAGCCGTAGAACTCACTAAGACCTTCGTTTTGACTGGTTATGGCTCCCGTAACTCCAAACGAGGCAACAGTTATGGCCGTCCGAAGAATCGATATCCACAGGGTGCAACATCTGCGGTGCAAGGTGCAACATTCATCCAAAAAGACGAAACAGCGCCGTGCGACTTTTAGAAATGGGTGCAGGGATTTGAAATGGACCAGTACCATGGTGCACCACTCTCCAGGGATGGTAAATTGAAGACCAGCCACGGTGTTCCCTTTTTAACGTAAAAATTCATGTGACGGAAAAACGAAGGCCAAAAAACTTCAGAGACCCGATTGAGGTACGGATACCCTTTTTTTGGGTATGAAACTATCCGTTGACGGCTTACAGCAGTCAAAGCCGTAGAACTCACTGAGACCTTCATTTTGACTGGTTATGGCTCCCGTAACTCTAAACGAGGCAACAGTTATGGCCGTCTGAAGAATCGATATCCACAGGGTGCAACATCTGTGGTGCAAGGTGCAACATTCGTCGAAAAAGACGAAACAGCGCCGTGCGACTTTTAGAAATGGGTGCAGGGATTTGAAATGGACCAGTACCATGTTGCACCACTCTCCAGGGATGGTAAATCGAACACAAGCCACGGTATTCCCTTTTTAACGTAAAAATTCATGTGACGGAAAAACGAAGGCCAAAAAACTTCAGAGAGCCGATTGAGGTTCGGATAGCCTTTTTTTGGTATGAAACTATCCGTTGATGGCTTATAGCGGTCAAAGCCGTAGAAATCACAAAGACCTTCATTTTGACTGGTTATGGCTCCCGTTACTCTAAACGAGGCAACAGTTATGGCCATCCGAAGTATCGATATCCACAGGGTGCAACATCTGCGGTGCAAGGTTCAACATTCGTCCAAAAAGATGAAACAGCGCCGTGCGACTTTTAGAAATGGGTGCAGGGATTTGAAATGGAACAGTACCATGGTGCACCACTCTCCAGCGATGGTAAATCGAAGAACAGCCACGGTGTTCCCTTTTAACGTAAAAATTCATGTGGTGGAAAAACGAAGGCCAAAAAACTTCAAAGACCTAATTGAGGTTCGGATACCCTTTTTTTGGGTATGAAACAATCCGTTGTTGGCTTATAGCAGTCAAAGCCATAGAACTCACTAAGACCTTTGTTTTTACTGGTTATGGCTTCCGTAACTCTAAACGAGGCAACAGTTATGGCCATCCGAAGAATCGATATCCACAGGGTGCAACATCTGCGGTGCAAGGTGCAACATTCGTCCAAAAAGACGAAACAACGCCGTGGGACTTTTAGAAATTAGTACAGGGATTTGAAATGGACCAGTACCATGGTGCACCACTCTCCAGGGATGGTAAATCGAAGACCAACCATGGTGTTCCCTTTTTAACGTAAAAATTCATGTGACGGAAAAACGAAAGCCAAAAAACTTCAGAGACCCGATTGAGGTTCGGATAGCCTTTTTTGGGTATGAAACTATCCGTTGACGGCTTACAGTGGTCAAAGCCGTAAAACTCACTAAGATCTTCGTTTTGACTGGTTATGGCTCCCTTAACTCTAAACGAGGCAACAGTTATGGCCGTCCGAAGAATCGATATCCACAAGGTGCAACATCTGTGGTGCAAGGTGGAACATTCGTCCAAAAAGACGAAACAGCGCCGTGCGACTTTTAGAAATGGGTGCAGGTATTTGAAATGGACCAGTACCATGGTGCACCACTTTCCAGGGATGGTAAATCGAACACAAGCCACGGTGTTCCCTTTTTAACGTAAAAATTCATGTGACGGAAAAACGAAGGCCAAAAAACTTCAAAGACCCGATTGTGGTTCGGATAGCCTTTTTTTGGTATGAAACTATCCGTTGACGGCTTACAGCAGCCAAAGCCATAGAACTCACTGAGACCTTCGTTTTGACTGGTTATGGCTCTCGTAACTCTAAACGAGGCAACAGTTATGGTCGTCCGAATAATCGATATCCACAGGGTGCAACATCTGTGGTGCAAGGTGCAACATTCGTCCAAAAAGACGAAACAACGCCGTGGGACTTTTAGAAATTGGTGCAGGGATTTGAAATGGACCAGTACCATGGTGCACCACTCTCCAGGGATGGTAAATCGAAGACCATCCACGGTGTTCCCTTTTTAACGTAAAAATTCATGTGACGGAAAAACGAAAGCCAAAAAACTTCAGAGACCCGATTGAGGTTCGGATAGCCTTTTTTGGGTATGAAACTATACGTTGAAGGCTTACAGTGGTCAAAGCCGTAAAACTCACTAAGACCTTCGTTTTGACTGGTTATGGCTCCCATGACTCTAAACGAGGCAACAGTTATGGCCGTCCGAAGAATCGATATCCATAGGGTGCAACATCTGTGGTGCAAGGTGCAACATTCGTCTATAAAGACGAAACAGCGCCGTGCGACTTTTAGAAATGGGTGCAGGGATTTGAAATGGACCAGTACCATGGTGCACCACTCTCCAGGGATGGTAAATCGAAGACCAGCCATGGTGTTCCATTTTTAACGTAAAAATTCATGTGACGGAAAAACGAAGGCCAAAAAACTTCAGAGACCCGATTGAGGTTCGGATAGCCTTTTTTGGGTATGAAACTATTCGTTGACGGCTTACAGTGGTCAAAGCCCTAAAACTCACTAAGACCTTCGTTTTGACTGGTTATGGCTCCCGTAACTCTAAACGAGGCAACAGTTATGGCCGTCCGAAGAATCGGTATCCACAGGGTGCAACATCTGCGGTGCAAGGTGCAACATTCGTCCAAAAAGACGAAACAGCGCCGTGCGACTTTTAGAAATGGGTGCAGGGATTTGAAATGGACCAGTACCATGGTGCACCACTCCCCAGGGATGGTAAATCGAAGACCAGCCACGGTGTTCCCTTTTTAACGTAAAAATTAATGTGACGGAAAAACGAAGGCCAAAAAACTTCAGAGACCCGATTGAGGTTCAGATACCCTTTTTTTGGGTATGAAACTATCCGTTGACGGCTTACAGCAGCCAAAGCCATAGAACTCACTGAGACCTTCATTTTGACTGGTTATGGCTCTCGTAACTCTAAACGAGGCAACAGTTATGGTCGTCCGAATAATCGATATCCACAGGGTGCAACATCTGTGGTGCAAGGTGCAACATTCGTCCTAAAAGACGAAACATCGCCGTGCGACTTTTAGAAATGGGTGCAGGGATTTGAAATGGACCAGTACCATGGTGCACCACTCTCCAGGGATGGTAAATCGAAGACCATCCACGGTGTTCCCTTTTTAACGTAAAAATTCATATGACGGAAAAACGAAGGCCAAAAAACTTCAAAGACCCGATTAAGGTTCGGATACCCTTTTTTTGGTATTAAACTATCTGTTGATGGCTTACAGCGGTCAAAGCCGTAGAACTCACAGAGACCTTCGTTTTGACTGGTTATGGCTCCCGTAACTCTAAACGAGGCAACAGTTATGGCCGTCCGAAGAATCGATATCCACAGGGAGCAACATCTATGGTGCAAGGTGCAACATTCGTCCAAAAAGACGAAACAGCGCCGTGCGACTTTTAGAAATTGGTGCAGGGATTTGAAATGGACCAGTACCATGGTGCACCACTCTCCAGGGATGGTAAATCGAACACAAGACACGGTGTTCCCTTTTTAACGTAAAAATTCATGTGATGGAAAAACGAAGGCCAAAAAACTTTAGAGACCCGATTGAGGTTCGGATAGCCTTTTTTTGGTATGAAACTATCTGTTGATGGCTTACAACGGTCAAAGCCGTAGAACTCACAGAGACCTTTGTTTTGACTGGTTATAGCTCCTGTAACTCTAAACGAGGCAACAGTTATGGCCGTCCGAAGAATCGATATCCACAGGGTGCAACATCTGCGGTGCAAGGTTCAACATTCGTCCAAAAAGACGAAACAATGCCGTGGGACTTTTAGAAATTGGTGCAGGGATTTGAAATGGACCAGTACCATGGTGCACCACTCTCCAGGGATGGTAAATCGAAGACCATCCACGGTGTTCCCTTTTTAACGTAAAAATTCATGTGACGGAAAAACGAAAGCCAAAAAACTTCAGAGACCCGATTGAGGTTCGGATAGCCTTTTTTGGGTATGAAACTATACGTTGACGGCTTACAGTGGTCAAAGCCGTAAAACTCACTAAGACCTTCGTTTTGACTGGTTATGGCTCCCATGACTCTAAACGAGGCAACAGTTATGGCCGTCCGAAGAATCGATATCCATAGGGTGCAACATCTGTGGTGCAAGGTGCAACATTCGTCTATAAAGACGAAACAGCGCCGTGCGACTTTTAGAAATGGGTGCAGGGATTTGAAATGGACCAGTACCATGGTGCACCACTCTCCAGGGATGGTAAATCGAAGACCAGCCATGGTGTTCCATTTTTAACGTAAAAATTCATGTGACGGAAAAACGAAGGCCAAAAAACTTCAGAGACCCGATTGAGGTTCGGATAGCCTTTTTTGGGTATGAAACTATTCGTTGACGGCTTACAGTGGTCAAAGCCCTAAAACTCACTAAGACCTTCGTTTTGACTGGTTATGGCTCCCGTAACTCTAAACGAGGCAACAGTTATGGCCGTCCGAAGAATCGGTATCCACAGGGTGCAACATCTGCGGTGCAAGGTGCAACATTCGTCCAAAAAGACGAAACAGCGCCGTGCGACTTTTAGAAATGGGTGCAGGGATTTGAAATGGACCAGTACCATGGTGCACCACTCCCCAGGGATGGTAAATCGAAGACCAGCCACGGTGTTCCCTTTTTAACGTAAAAATTAATGTGACGGAAAAACGAAGGCCAAAAAACTTCAGAGACCCGATTGAGGTTCAGATACCCTTTTTTTGGGTATGAAACTATCCGTTGACGGCTTACAGCAGCCAAAGCCATAGAACTCACTGAGACCTTCGTTTTGACTGGTTATGGCTCTCGTAACTCTAAACGAGGCAACAGTTATGGTCGTCCGAATAATCGATATCCACAGGGTGCAACATCTGTGGTGCAAGGTGCAACATTCGTCCTAAAAGACGAAACATCGCCGTGCGACTTTTAGAAATGGGTGCAGGGATTTGAAATGGACCAGTACCATGGTGCACCACTCTCCAGGGATGGTAAATCGAAGACCAGCCACGGTGTTCCCTTTTTAACGTAAAAATTCATATGACGGAAAAACGAAGGCCAAAAAACTTCAAAGACCCGATTGAGGTTCGGATACCCTTTTTTTGGTATTAAACTATCTGTTGATGGCTTACAGCGGTCAAAGCCGTAGAACTCACAGAGACCTTCGTTTTGACTGGTTATGGCTCCCGTAACTCTAAACGAGGCAACAGTTATGGCCGTCCGAAGAATCGATATCCACAGGGAGCAACATCTATGGTGCAAGGTGCAACATTCGTCCAAAAAGACGAAACAGCGCCGTGCGACTTTTAGAAATGGGTGCAGGGATTTGAAATGGACCAGTACCATGGTGCACCACTCTCCAGGGATGGTAAATCGAACACAAGACACGGTGTTCCCTTTTTAACGTAAAAATTCATGTGATGGAAAAACGAAGGCCAAAAAACTTCAGAGACCCGATTGAGGTTCGGATAGCCTTTTTTTGGTATGAAACTATCTGTTGATGGCTTACAACGGTCAAAGCCGTAGAACTCACAGAGACCTTCGTTTTGACTGGTTATAGCTCCCGTAACTCTAAACGAGGCAACAGTTATGGCCGTCCGAAGAATCGATATCCACAGGGTGCAACATCTGCGGTGCAAGGTTCAACATTCGTCCAAAAAGACGAAACAGCGCCGTGCGACTTTTAGAAATGGGTGCAAGGATTTGAAATGGACCAGTACCATGGTGCACCACTCTCCAGCGATGGTAAATCGAAGACCAGCCACGGTGTTCCCTTTTTAACGTAAAAATTCATGTGATGGAAAAACGAAGGCCAAAAAACTTCAAAGACCTAATTGAGGTTCGGATACCCTTTTTTTGGGTATGAAACAATCCGTTGACGGCTTATAGCAGTCAAAGCCGTAGAACTCACTAAGACCTTCGTTTTGACTGGTTATGGCTTCCGTAACTCTAAACGAGGCAACAGTTATGGCCGTCCAAAGAATCGATATCCACAGGGTGCAACATCTGCGGTGCAAGGTGCAACATTCGTCCAAAAAGATGAAACAACGCCGTGGGACTTTTAGAAATTGGTGCAGGGATTTGAAATGGACCAGTACCATGGTGCACCACTCTCCAGGGATGGTAAATCGAAGACCAGCCACGGTGTTCCCTTTTTAACGTAAAAATTCATGTGATAGAAAAACGAAAGCCAAAAAACTTCAGAGACCCGATTGAGGTTCGGATAGCCTTTTTTGGGTATGAAACTATCCGTTGACGGCTTACAGTGGTCAAAGCCGTAAAACTCACTAAGACCTTCGTTTTGACTGGTTATGGCTCCCATAACTCTAAACGAGGCAACAGTTATGGCCGTTTGAAGAATCGATATCCACAGGGAGCAACATCTGTGGTGCAAGGTGCAACATTCGTCGAAAAAGACGAAACAGCGCCGTGCGACTTTTAGAAATGGGTGCAGGGTTTGAAATGGACCAGTACCATGGTGCACCACTCTCCAGGGATGGTAAATCGAAGACCAGCTATGGTGTTCCCTTTTTAACGTAAAAATTCATGTGATGGAAAAACGAAGGCTAAAAAACTTCAGAGACCCGATTGTGGTTCGGATACCCTTTTTTCGGTATGAAACTATCCGTTGACGGCTTACAGCAGCCAAAGCCATAGAACTCAATGAGACCTTCGTTTTGACTGGTTATGGCTCCCGTAACTCTAAACGAGGCAACAGTTATGGTCGTCCGAATAATCGATATCCACAGGGTGCAACATCTGTGGTGCAAGGTGGAACATTCGTCCAAAAAGACGAAACAGCGCCATGCGACTTTTAGAAATGGGTGCAGGGATTTGAAATGGACCAGTACCATGGTGCACCACTCTCCAGTTATGGTTAATCGAAGACCAGCCACGGTGTTCTCTTTTTAACGTAAAAATTCATATGACGGAAAAACGAAGGCCAAAAAACTTCAGAGACCCGATTGAGGTTCGGATACCCTTTTTTGGGTATGAAACTATCCGCTGACGGTTTACAGCAGTCAAAGCCGTAGAACTCACTGAGACCTTCGTTTTGACTGGGTATGGCTCTCGTAACTCTAAACGAGGCAACAGTTATGGCCGTCCGAAGAATCGATATCCACAGGGAGCAACATCTGCGGTGCAAGGTTCAACATTCGTTCAAAAAGTCGAAACAGCGCCATGCGACTTTTAGAAATGGGTGTAGGGATTAGAAATGGACCAGTACCATGGTGCACCACTCTCCAGGGATGGTAAATCGAACACAAGCCACGGTGTTCCCTTTTTAACGTAAAAATTCATGTGACGGAAAAACGAAGGCCAAAAAACTTGAAAGAACCGATTGAGGTTCGGATAGCCTTTTTTTGGTATGAAACTATCCGTTGATGGCTTACAGCGGCCAAAGTCGTAGAACTCACTGAGACCTTCGTTTTGACTAGTTATGGCTCCCGTAACTCTAAACGAGGCAACAGTTATGGCCGTCCGAAGAATCGATATCCACAAGGTGCAACATCTGCGGTGCATGGTTAAACATTCGTCCAAAAAGACGAAACAGCGCCGTGCGACTTTTAGAAATGGGTGTAGGGATTTGAAATGGACCAGTACCATGGTGCACCACTCTCCAGCGATGGTAAATCGAAGACCAGCTACGGTGTTCCCTTTTTAACGTAAAAATTCATGTGATGGAAAAACGATGGCCAAAAAACTTCAAAGACCTAATTGAGGTTAGGATACCCTTTTTTTGGGTATGAAACAATCCGTTGATGGCTTAGAGCATTCAAAGCCGTAGAACTCACTAAGAACTTCATTTTGACTGGTTATGGCTCTCGTAACTCTAAACGAGGCAACAGTTATGGCCGTCCGAAGAATCGATATACACAGGGTGCAACATCTGCGGTTCAAGGTGCAACATTCGTCCAAAAATACGAAACAACGCCGTGTGACTTTTATAAATTGGTGCAGGGATTTGAAATGGACCAGTACCATGGTGCACCACTCTCCAGGGATGGTAAATAGAAGACCAGCCACGGTGTTCCCTTTTTAACGTAAAAATTCATGTGATGGAAAAACGAAGCCCCAAAAACTTCAGAGACCCGATTGAGGTTCGGATAGCCTTTTTTGGATATGAAACTATCCGTTGACGGCTTACAGCGGTCAAAGCCATTGAACTCACTAAGACCTTCGTTTGGACTGTTTATGGCTCCCATAACTCTAAACGAGGCAACAGTTATGGCCGTCCGAAGAATCGATATCCACAGGGTGCAACATCTACGGTGCAAGGTGCAAAATTCGTCAAAAAAGACGAAACAGCGCCGTGCGACTTTTAGAAATGGGTGCAGGGATTTGAAATGGACCAGTACCATGGTGCACCACTCTCCAGGGATGGTAAATCGAACACAAGACACGGTGTTCCCTTTTTAACGTAAAAAATTCATGTGATGGAAAAATGAAGGCCAAAAAACTTCAGAGACCCGATTGAGGTTCGGATAGCCTTTTTTTGGTATGAAAGTATCTATTGATGGCTTACAACGGTCAAAGCCGTAGAACTCACAGAGACCTTCGTTTTGACTGGTTATAGCTCCCGTAACTCTAAACGAGGCAACAGTTATGGCCGTCCGAAGAATCGATATCCACAGGGTGCAATATCTGCGGTGCAAGGTTCAACATTCGTCCAAAAAGACGAAACAGCGCCGTGCGACTTTTAGAAATGGGTGCAGGGATTTGAAATGGACCAGTACCATGGTGCACCACTCTCCAGCGATGGTAAATCGAAGACCAGCCACGGTGTTCCCTTTTTAACGTAAAAATTCATGTGATGGAAAAACGAAGGCCAAAAAACTTCAAAGACCTAATTGAGGTTCGGATACCCTTTTTTTGGGTATGAAACAATCCGTTGACGACTTATAGCAGTCAAAGCCGTAGAACTCACTAAGACCTTCGTTTTGACTGGTTATGGCTTCCGTAACTCTAAACGAGGCAACAGTTATGGCCGTCCAAAGAATCGATATCCACAGGGTGCAACATCTGCGGTGCAAGGTGCAACATTCGTCCAAAAAGACGAAACAACGTCGTGGGACTTTTAGAAATTGGTGCAGGGATTTGAAATGGACCAGTACCATGGTGCACCACTCTCCAGGGATGGTAAATCGAAGACCAGCCACGGTGTTCCCTTTTTAACGTAAAAATTCATTTGATAGAAAAACGAAAGCCAAAAAACTTCAGAGACCCGATTGAGGTTCGGATAGCCTTTTTTGGGTATGAAACTATCCGTTGACGGCTTACAGTGGTCAAAGCCGTAAAACTCACTAAGACCTTCGTTTTGACTGGTTATGGCTCCCATAACTCTAAACGAGGCAACAGTTATGGCCGTCTGAAGAATCGATATCCACAGGGTGCAACATCTGTGGTGCAAGGTGCAACATTCGTCGAAAAAGACGAAACAGCGCCGTGCGACATTTAGAAATGGGTGCAGGGTTTGAAATGGACTAGTACCATGGTGCACCACTCTCTAGGGATGGTAAATCGAAGACCAGCTACGGTGTTCCCTTTTTAACGTAAAAATTCATGTGATGGAAAAACGAAGGCCAAAAAACTTCAGAGACCCGATTGAGGTTCGGATACCCTCTTTTTGGGTATGAAACTATCCGTTGACGGCTTACAGCAGCCAAAGCCGTAGAACTCAATGAGACCTTCGTTTTTACTAGTTATGGCTCCCGTAACTCTAAACGAGGCAACAGTTATGGTCGTCCGAATAATCGATATCCACAGGGTGCAACATCTGTGGTGCAAGGTGGAACATTCGTCCAAAAAGACGAAACAGCGCCGTGCGACTTTTAGAAATGGGTGCAGGGATTTGAAATGGACCAGTACCATGGTGCACCACTCTCCAGGTATGGTAAATCGAAGACTAGCCACGGTGTTCTCTTTTTAACGTAAAAATTCATATGACGGAAAAACGAAGGCCAAAAAACTTCAAAGACCCGATTGAGGTTCGGATATCCTTTTTTGGGTATGAAACTATCCGCTGACGGCATATAGCAGTCAAAGCCGTAGAACTCACTGAGACCTTCGTTTTGACTGGTTATGGCTCTCGTAACTCAAAACGAGGCAACAGTTATGGTCGTCCGAAGAATCGATATCCATAGGGACCAACATCTGCGGTGCAAGGTTCAACATTCGTTCAAAAAGTCGAAACAGCGCCATGCGACTTTTAGAAATGGGTGCAGGGATTAGAAATGGACCAGTACCATGGTGCACCACTCTCCAGGGATGGTAAATCGAACACAAGCCACGGTGTTCCCTTTTTAACGTAAAAATTCATGTGACGGAAAAACGAAGGCCAAAAAACTTCAAAGAACCGATTGAGGTTCGGATAGCCTTTTTTTGGTATGAAACTATCCGTTGATGGCTTACAGCGGCCAAAGTCGTAGAACTCACTGAGACCTTCGTTTTGACTGGTTATGGCTCCCGTAACTCTAAACGAGGCAACAGTTATGGCCGTCCGAAGAATCGATATCCATAGGGTGCAACATCTGCGGTGCATGGTTCAACATTCGTCCAAAAAGACGAAACAGCGCCGTGCGACTTTTAGAAATGGGTGCAGGGATTTGAAATGGACCAGTACCATGGTGCACTACTCTCCAGCGATGGTAAATCGAAGACCAGCTACGGTGTTCCCTTTTTAACGTAAAAATTCATGTGATGGAAAAACGAAGGCCAAAAAACTTCAAAGACCTAATTGAGGTTAGGATACCCTTTTTTTGGGTATGAAACAATCCGTTGATGGCTTAGAGCATTCAAAGCCGTAGAACTCACTAAGACCTTCATTTTGACTGGTTATGGCTCTCGTAACTCTAAACGAGGCAACAGTTATGGCCGTCCGAAGAATCGATATCCACAGGGTGCAACATCTGCGGTGCAAGGTGCAACATTCGTCCAAAAAGACGAAACAACGCCGTGTGACTTTTATAAATTGGTGCAGGGATTTGAAATGGACCAGTACCATGGTGCACCACTCTCCAGGGATGGTAAATAGAAGACCAGCCACGGTGTTCCCTTTTTAACGTAAAAATTCATGTGACGGAAAAACGAAGCCCCAAAAACTTCAGAGACCCGATTGAGGTTCGTATAGCCTTTTTTGGATATGAAACTATCCGTTGACGGCTTACAGCGGTCAATGCCATAGAACTCACTAAGACCTTCGTTTGGACTATTTATGGCTCCCATAACTCTAAACGAGGCAACAGTTATGGCCGTCCGAAGAATCGATATCCACAGGGTGCAACATCTACGGTGCAAGGTGCAAAATTCGTCAAAAAAGACGAAACAGCGCCGTGCGACTTTTAGAAATGGGTGCAGGGATTTGAAATGGACCAGTACCATGGTGCACCACTCTCCAGGGATGGTAAATCGAAGACCAGCCACGGTGTTCCCTTTTTAACGTAAAAATTCATGTGAAGGAAAAACGAAGTCCAAAAAACTTCAAAGACCCGATTGAGGTTCGGATAGCCTTTTTTTGGGTATGAAACTATCCCTCGACGGCTTGCAGCGGTCAAAGCCGTAGAAATCACTAAGACCTTCGTTTTGACTGGTTATGGCTCCCGTAACTCTAAACGAGGCAATAGATATGGCCGTCCGAAGAATCGATATCCATAAGGTGCAACATCTGCGGTGCAAGGTGCAACATTCGTCCAAAAAGACGAAATAGCGCCGTGCGACTTTTAGAAATAGGTGCAGGGATTTGAAATGGACCAGTACCATGGTGCACCACTCTCCAGGAATGGTAAATCGAAGACCAGCCACGGTGTTTCTTTTTTAACGTAAAAATTCATGTGACGGAAAAACGAAGGACAAAAAACTTCAAAGACTCGATTGAGGTTCGGATAGCCTTTTTTATGTATGAAACTATCCGTTGACGGCTTACAGTGGTCAAAGCCGTAGAACTCCTTGAGACCTTCATTTTGACTGGTTATGGCTCCCGTAAATCTAAACGAGGCAACAGTTATGGCTGTCCGAAGAATCGATATCCACAGGGTGCAACATCTACGGTGCAAGGTGCAACATTCGTCCAAAAAGACGAAACAGCGCCGTGCGACTTTTAGAAATGGGTGCAGAGATTTGAAATGGACCAGTACCATGGTGCACCACTCTCCAGGGATGGTAAATAAAAGACTAGCCACGGTGTTCCCTTTTTAACGTAAAAATTCATGTGACGGAAAAACGAAAGCCAAAAACCTTCAGAGACCCGATTGAGGTTCAGATAGCCTTTTTTGGGTAATAAACTATCCGTTGACGGCTTACAGTAGCCAAAGCCGTAGAACTCACTGAGACCTTCGTTTTGACTGGTTATGGCTCCCGTAACTCTAAACGAGGCAACAGTTATGGCCGTCCGAAGAATCGATATCCACAGGGTGCAACATCTGCGGTGCAAGGTGCAACATTCGTCCAAAATGACGAAACAGCACCATACGACTTTTAGAAATAGGTGCAGGGATTTGAAATGGACCAGTACCATGGTGCACCAGTCTCCAGGGATAGTAAATCGAAGACCAGCCACGGTGTTCCCTTTATAACGTAAAAATTCATGTGATGGAAAAACGAAGGCCAAAAAACTTCAAAGACTCGATTGAGGTTCGGATAGCTATTTTTGGGTATGAAACTATCCATTGATGGCTTACAATGGTCAAAGCCGTAGAACTCACTGAGACCTTCGTTTTGATTGGGTATGGCTCCCGTAACTCTAAATAAGGCAACAGTTATAGCTGTCCGAAGAATCGATATTCACAGGGTGCAACATCTGCGGTGCAAGGTTCAACATTCGTCCAAAAAGACGAAACAGCGCCGTGCGACTTTTAGAAATGGTTGCAGGGATTTGAAATGGACCAGTACCATGGTGCAGCACTCTCCAGCGATGGTAAATCGAAGACCAGCCACGGTGTTCCCTTTTTAACGTAAAAATTCATGTGACGGAAAAACGAAGTCCAAAAAACTTCAAAGACCCGATTGAGGTTCGGATAGCCTTTTTTTGGGTATGAAACTATCCCTCGACGGCTTACAGCGGTCAAAGCCGTAGAAATCACTAAGACCTTCGTTTTGACTGGTTATGGCTCCCGTAACTCTAAACGAGGCAACAGTTATGGCCGTCCGAAGAATCGATATCCACAGGGTGCAACATCTGCGGTGCAAGGTGCAACATTCGTCCAAAATGACGAAACAGCACCATACGACTTTTAGAAATAGGTGCAGGGATTTGAAATGGACCAGTACCATGGTGCACCAGTCTCCAGGGATAGTAAATCGAAGACCAGCCACGGTGTTCCCTTTATAACGTAAAAATTCATGTGATGGAAAAACGAAGGCCAAAAAACTTCAAAGACTCGATTGAGGTTCGGATAGCTATTTTTGGGTATGAAACTATCCATTGATGGCTTACAACGGTCAAAGCCGTAGAACTCACTGAGACCTTCGTTTTGATTGGTTATGGCTCCCGTAACTCTAAATAAGGCAACAGTTATAGCTGTCCGAAGAATCGATATTCACAGGGTGCAACATCTGCGGTGCAAGGTTCAACATTCGTCCAAAAAGACGAAACAGCGCCGTGCGACTTTTAGAAATGGTTGCAGGGAATTGAAATGGACCAGTACCATGGTGCAGCACTCTCCAGCGATGGTAAATCGAAGACCAGCCACGGTGTTCCCTTTTTAACGTAAAAATTCATGTGATGGAAAAACGAAGGCCAAAAAACTTCAAAGACCTAATTGAGGTTCGGATACCCTTTTTTTGGGTATGAAACAAGCCGTTGACGGCTTATAGAGGTCAAAGCCGTAGAACTCACTAAGACCTTCGTTTTGACTGGTTATGGCTTCCGTAACTCTAAACGAGGCAACAGTTATGGCCGTCCAAAGAATCGATATCCACAGGGTGCAACATCTGCGGTGCAAGGTGCAACATTCGTCCAAAAAGACGAAACAACGCCGTGGGACTTTTAGAAATTGGTGCAGGGATTTGAAATGGACCAGTACCATGGTGCACCACTCTCCAGGGATGGTAAATCGAAGACCAGCCATGGTGTTCCCTTTTTAACGTAAAAATTCATGTGACGGAAAAACGAAATCCAAAAAAATTCAGAGACCCGATTGAGGTTCGGATAGCCTTTTTTGGGTATGAAACTATCCGTTGACGGCTTACAGCGGTCAAAGCCGTAGAACTCCTTGAGACCTTCATTTTGACTGGTTATGGCTCCCGTAAATCTAAACGAGGCAACAGTTATGGCTGTCCGAAGAATCGATATCCACAGGGTGCAACATCTACGGTGCAAGGTGCAGCATTCGTCCAAAAAGACGAAACAGCGCCGTGCGACTTTTAGAAATGGGTGCAAAGATTTGAAATGGACCAGTACCATGGTGCACCACTCTCCAGGGATGGTAAATAAAAGACCAGCCACGGTGTTCCCTTTTTAACGTAAAAATTCATGTGACGGAAAAACGAAAGCCAAAAACCTTCAGAGACCCGATTGAGGTTCAGATAGCCTTTTTTGGGTAATAAACTATCCGTTGACGGCTTACAGTAGCCAAAGCCGTAGAACTCACTGAGACCTTCGTTTTGACTGGTTATGGCTCCCGTAACTCTAAACGAGGCAACAGTTATGGCCGTCCGAAGAATCGATATCCACAGGGTGCAACATCTGCGGTGCAAGGTGCAACATTCGTCCAAAATGACGAAACAGCACCATACGACTTTTAGAAATAGGTGCAGGGATTTGAAATGGACCAGTACCATGGTGCACTAGTCTCAAGGGATAGTAAATCGAAGACCAGCCACGGTGTTCCCTTTATAACGTAAAAATTCATGTGATGGAAAAACGAAGGCCAAAAAACTTCAAAGACTCGATTGAGGTTCGGATAGCTATTTTTGGGTATGAAACTATCCATTGATGGCTTACAACGGTCAAAGCCGTAGAACTCACTGAGACCTTCGTTTTGATTGGTTATGGCTCCCGTAACTCTAAATAAGGCAACAGTTATAGCTGTCCGAAGAATTGATATTCACAGGGTGCAACATCTGCGGTGCAAGGTTCAACATTCGTCCAAAAAGACGAAACAGCGCCGTGCGACTTTTAGAAATGGGTGCAGGGATTTGAAATGGACCAGTACCATGGTGCAGCACTCTCCAGCGATGGTAAATCGAAGACCAGCCACGGTGTTCCCTTTTTAACGTAAAAATTCATGTGATGGAAAAACGAAGGCCAAAAAACTTCAAAGACCTAATTGAGGTTCGGATACCCTTTTTTTGGGTATGAAACAAGCCGTTGACGGCTTATAGAGGTCAAAGCCGTAGAACTCACTAAGACCTTCGTTTTGACTGGTTATGGCTTCCGTAACTCTAAACGAGGCAACAGTTATGGCCGTCCAAAGAATCGATATCCACAGGGTGCAACATCTGCGGTGCAAGGTGCAACATTCGTCCAAAAAGACGAAACAACGCCGTGGGACTTTTAGAAATTGGTGCAGGGATTTGAAATGGACCAGTACCATGGTGCACCACTCTCCAGGGATGGTAAATCGAAGACCAGCCATGGTGTTCCCTTTTTAACGTAAAAATTCATGTGACGGAAAAACGAAATCCAAAAAAATTCAGAGACCCGATTGAGGTTCGGATAGCCTTTTTTGGGTATGAAACTATCCGTTGACGGCTTACAGTAGTCAAAGCCATAAAATTCACAAAACCTTCGTTTTGACTGGTTATGGCTCCCATAACTCTAAACGAGGCAACAGTTATGGCCGTACGAATAATCGATATCCATAGGGTGCAACATCTGTGGTGCAAGGTGCAACATTCGTCCAAAAAGACGAAACAGCACCGTGCGACTTTTAGAAATGGGTGCAGGGATTTGAAATGGACCAGTACCATTGTGCACCACTCTCCAGGGATGGTAAATCGAAGACCAGCCACGGTGTTCCCTTTTTAACGTAAAAATTCATGTGACGGAAAAACGAAAGCCAAAAAACTTCAGAGGCCCGATTGAGGTTCGGATAGCCTTTTTTGGGTATGAAACTATCCGTTGACGGCTTACAGTGGTCAAAGCCGTAAAACTCACTAAGACCTTCGTTTTGACTGGTTATGGCTCACATAACTCTAAACGAGGCAACAGTTATGGCCGTCCGAAGAATCGATATCCATAGGGTGCAACATCTGTGGTGCAAGGTGCAACATTCGTCCAAAAAGACGAAACAGCGCCGTGCGACTTTTAGAAATGTGTGCAGGGATTTGAAATGGACAAGTACCATGGTGCACCACTCTCCAGGGATGGTAAATCGAAGACCAGCCACGGTGTTCCCTTTTTAACGTAAAAATTCATGTGACGGAAAAACGAAGGCCAAAAAACTTCAAAGACCCGATTGAGGTCCGGATACCCTTTTTTTGGGTATTAAACTATCCGTTGACGGCTTACAGCAGCCAAAGCCGTAGAACTCACTGAGACCTTCGTTTTGACTGGTTATGGCTCCCGTAACTCTAAACGAGGCAACAGTTATGGTCGTCCGAATAATCGATATCCACAGGGTGAAACATCTGTGGTACAAGGTGCAACATTCGTCCAAAAAGACGAAACATCGCCGTGCGACTTTTAGAAATGGGTGCAGGGATTTGAAATGGACCAGTACCATGGTGCACCACTCTCCAGGGATGGTAAATCGAAGACCAGCCACGGTGTTCCCTTTTTAACGTAAAAATTCATGTGACGGAAAAACGAAGGCCAAAAAACTTCAGAGACCCGATTGAGGTTCGGATACCCATTTTTTGGGTATTAAACTATCCGTTGACGGCTTACAGTAGCCAAAGCCGTAGAACTCACTGAGACCTTCGTTTTGACTGGTTATGGCTCCCGTAACTCTAAACGAGGCAACAGTTATGGCCGTCCGAAGAATCGATTTCCACAGGGAGCAACATCTATGGTGCAAGGTGCAACATTCGTCCAAAAAGACGAAACAGCGCCGTGCGACTTTTAGAAATGGGTGCAGGGATTTGAAATGGACCAGTACCATGGTGCAGCACTCTCCAGCGATGGTAAATCGAAGACCAGCCACGGTGTTCCCTTTTTAACGTAAAAATTCATGTGATGGAAAAACGAAGGCCAGAAAACTTCAAAGACTCGATTGAGGTTCGGATAGCTATTTTTGGGTATGAAACTATCCATTGACGGCTTACAACGGTCAAAGCCGTAGAACTCACTGAGACCTTCGTTTTGATTGGTTATGGCACCCGTAACTCTAAATAAGGCAATAGTTATGGCTGTCCGAAGAATCGATATCCACAGGGTGCAACATCTGCGGTGCAAGGTTCAACATTCGTCCAAAAAGACGAAACAGCGCCGTGCGACTTTTAGAAATGGGTGCAGGGATTTGAAATGGACCAGTACCATGGTGCACCACTCTCCAGCGATGGTAAATCGAAGACCAGCCACGGTGTTCCCTTTTTAACGTAAAAATTCATGTGATGGAAAAACGAAGGCCAAAAAACTTCAAAGACCTAATTGAGGTTCGGATACCCTTTTTTTGGGTATGAAACAAGCCGTTGACGGCTTATAGAGGTCAAAGCCGTAGAACTCACTAAGACCTTCGTTTTGACTGGTTATTGCTTCCGTAACTCTAAACGAGGCAACAGTTATGGCCGTCCAAAGAATCGATATCCACAGGGTGCAACATCTGCGGTGCAAGGTGCAACATTCGTCCAAAAAGACGAAACAACGCCGTGGGACTTTTAGAAATTGGTGCAGGGATTTGAAATGGACCAGTACCATGGTGCACCACTCTCCAGGGATGGTAAATCGAAGACCAGCCATGGTGTTCCCTTTTTAACGTAAAAATTCATGTGACGGAAAAACGAAATCCAAAAAAATTCAGAGACCCGATTGAGGTTCGGATAGCCTTTTTTGGGTATGAAACTATCCGTTGACGGCTTACAGTGGTCAAAGCCATAAAATTCACTAAGACCTTCATTTTGACTGGTTATGGCTCCCATAACTCTAAACGAGGCAACAATTATGGCCGTCCGAAGAATCGATATCCATAGGGTGCAACATCTGTGGTGCAAGGTGCAACATTCGTCCAAAAAGAAGAAACAGCGCCGTGCGACTTTTAGAAATGGGTGCAGGGATTTGAAATGGACCAGTACCATTGTGCACCACTCTCCAGGGATGGTAAATCGAAGACCAGCCACGGTGTTCCCTTTTTAACGTAAAAATTCATGTGACGGAAAAACGAAAGCCAAAAAACTTCAGAGGCCCGATTGAGGTTCGAATAGCCTTTTTTGGGTATGAAACTATCCGTTGACGGCGTACAGTGGTCAAAGCCGTAAAACTCACTAAGACCTTCGTTTTGACTGGTTATGGCTCATATAACTCTAAACGAGGCAACAGTTATGGCCGTCCGAAGAATCGATATCCATAGGGTGCAACATCTGTGGTGAAAGGTGCAACATTCGTCCAAAAAGACGAAACAGCGCCGTGCGACTTTTAGAAATGTGTGCAGGGATTTGAAATGGACAAGTACCATGGTGCACCACTCTCCAGGGATGGTAAATCGAAGACCAGCCACGGTGTTCCCTTTTTAACATAAAAATTCATGTGACGGAAAAACGAAGGCCAAAAAACTTCAAAGACCCGATTGAGGTTCGGATACCCTTTTTTTGGGTATTAAACTATCCGTTGACGGCTTACAGCAGCCAAAGCCGTAGAACTCACTGAGACCTTCGTTTTGACTGGTTATGGCTCCCGTAACTCTAAACGAGGCAACAGTTATGGTCGTCCGAATAATCGATATCCACAGGGTGAAACATCTGTGGTGCAAGGTGCAACATTCGTCCAAAAAGACGAAACATCGCCGTGCGACTTTTAGAAATGGGTGCAGGGATTTGAAATGGACCATTACCATGGTGCATCACTCTCCAGGGATGGTAAATCGAAGACCAGCCACGGTGTTCCCTTTTTAACGTAAAAATTCATATGATGGAAAAACGAAGGCCAAAAAACTTTAGAGACCCGATTGAGGTTCGGATACCCTTTTTTGGGTATGAAACTATCCGCTGACGGCTTACAGCAGTCAAAGCCATAGAACTCACTGAGACCTTCGTTTTGACTGGTTATGGCTCCCGTAACTCTAAACGAGGCAACAGTTATGGCCGTCCGAAGAATCGATTTCCACAGGGAGCAACATCTGTGGTGCAAGGTGCAACATTCGTCCAAAAAGACGAAACAGCGCCGTGCGACTTTTAGAAATTGGTATAGGGATTTGAAATGGACCAGTACCATGGTGCACCACTCTCCAGGGATGGTAAATCGAACACAAGCCACAGTGTTCCCTTTTTAACGTAAAAATTCATGTGATGGAAAAACGAAGGCCAAAAAACTTCAGAGACCCGATTGAGGTTCGAATAGCCTTTTTTGGTATGAAACTATCTGTTGATGGCTTACAGCGGTCAAAGCCGTAGAACTCACAGAGACCTTCGTTTTGACTGGTTATGGCTCCCGTAACTCTAAACGAGGCAACAGTTATGGTCGTTCGAATAATCAATATCCACAGGGTGCAACATCTGTGGTGCAAGGTGCAACATTCGTCCAAAAAGACGAAACAGCGCCGTGCGACTTTTAGAAATGGGTGCAGGGATTTGAAATGGACCATTACCATGGTTCACCACTCTCCAGGTATGGTAAATCGAAGACCAGCCACGGTGTTCTCTTTTTAACGTAAAAATTCATATGACGGAAAAACGAAGGCCAAAAAACTTCAGAGACCCGATTGAGGTTCGGATACCCTTTTTTGGGTATGAAACTATCCGCTGATGGCTTACAGCAGTCAAAGCCGTAGAACTCACTGAGACCTTCGTTTTGACTGGTTATGGCTCTCGTAACTCTAAACGAGGCAACAGTTATGGCCGTCCGAAGAATCGATATCCACAGGGAGCAACATCTACGGTGCAAGGTTCAACATTCGTTCAAAAAGTTGAAACAGCGCCATGCGACTTTTAGAAATGGGTGCAGGGATTAGAAATGGACCAGTACCATGGTGCACCACTCTCCAGGGATGGTAAATCGAACACAAGCCATGGTGTTCCCTTTTTAACGTAAAATTTCATGTGACGGAAAAACGAAGGCCAAAAAACTTCAAAGAACCGATTGAGGTTCGGATAGCCTTTTTTTGGTATGAAACTATCCGTTGATGGCTTACAGCGGCCAAAGTTGTAGAACTCACTGAGACCTTCGTTTTGACTGGTTATGGCTCCCGTAACTCTAAACGAGGCAACAGTTATGGCCGTCCGAAGAATCGATATCCATAGGGTGCAACATCTGTGGTGCAAGGTGCAACATTCGTCCAAAAAGACGAAACAGCGCCGTGCGACTTTTAGAAATGTGTGCAGGGATTTGAAATGGACAAGTACCATGGTGCACCACTCTCCAGGGATGGTAAATCGAAGACCAGCCACGGTGTTCCCTTTTTAACGTAAAAATTCATGTGACGGAAAAACGAAGGCCAAAAAACTTCAAAGACCCGATTGAGGTTCGGATACCCTTTTTTTGGGTATTAAACTATCCGTTGACGGCTTACAGCAGCCAAAGCCGTAGAACTCACTGAGACCTTCGTTTTGACTGGTTATGGCTCCCGTAACTCTAAACGAGGCAACAGTTATGGTCGTCCGAATAATCGATATCCACAGGGTGAAACATCTGTGGTGCAAGGTGCAACATTCGTCCAAAAAGACGAAACATCGCCGTGCGACTTTTAGAAATGGGTGTAGGGATTTGAAATGGACCAGTACCATGGTGCACCACTCTCCAGGGATGGTAAATCGAAGACCAGCCACGGTGTTCCCTTTTTAACGTAAAAATTCATGTGACGGAAAAACGAAGGCCAAAAAACTTCAGAGACCCGATTGAGGTTCGGATACCCATTTTTTGGGTATTAAACTATCCGTTGACGGCTTACAGCAGCCAAAGCCGTAGAACTCACTGAGACCTTCGTTTTGACTGGTTATGGCTCCCGTAACTCTAAACGAGGCAACAGTTATGGCCGTCCGAATAATCGATTTCCACAGGGAGCAACATCTGTGGTGCAAGGTGCAACATTCGTCCAAAAAGACGAAACAGCGCCGTGCGACTTTTAGAAATGGGTGCAGGGATTTGAAATGGACCAGTACCATGGTGCAGCACTCTCCAGCGATGGTAAATCGAAGACCAGCCACGGTGTTCCCTTTTTAACGTAAAAATTCATGTGATGGAAAAACGAAGGCCAGAAAACTTCAAAGACTCGATTGAGGTTCGGATAGCAATTTTTGGGTATGAAACTATCCGTTGACGGCTTACAACGGTCAAAGCCGTAGAACTCACTGAGACCTTAGTTTTGATTGGTTATGGCACCCGTAACTCTAAATAAGGCAATAGTTATGCCTGTCCGAAGAATCGATATCCACAGGGTGCAACATCTGCGGTGCAAGGTTCAACATTCGTCCAAAAAGACGAAACAGCGCCGTGCGACTTTTAGAAATGGGTGCAGGGATTTGAAATGGACCAGTACCATGGTGCACCACTCTCCAGCGATGGTAAATCGAAGACCAGCCACAGTGTTCCCTTTTTAACGTAAAAATTCATGTGATGGAAAAACGAAGGCCAAAAAACTTCAAAGACCTAATTGAGGTTCGGATACCCTTTTTTTGGGTATGAAACAAGCCGTTGACGGCTTATAGAGGTCAAAGCCGTAGAACTCACTAAGAC
Organism: Allium fistulosum; assembly: GCA_030737815.1. Lineage (NCBI taxonomy): Eukaryota > Viridiplantae > Streptophyta > Magnoliopsida > Asparagales > Amaryllidaceae > Allium > Allium fistulosum. The sequence goes on from JASFAW010000014.1 coordinate 4,949,142, forward strand.
CTTCGTTTTGACTGGTTATGGCTTCCGTAACTCTAAACGAGGCAACAGTTATGGCCGTCCAAAGAATCGATATCCACAGGGTGCAACATCTGCGGTGCAAGGTGCAACATTCGTCCAAAAAGATGAAACAACGCCGTGGGACTTTTAGAAATTGGTGCAGGGATTTGAAATGGACCAGTACCATGGTGCACCACTCTCCAGGGATGGTAAATCGAAGACCAGCCATGGTGTTCCCTTTTTAACGTAAAAATTCATGTGACGGAAAAACGAAATCCAAAAAAATTCAGAGACCCGATTGAGGTTCGGATAGCCTTTTTTGGGTATGAAACTATCCGTTGACGGCTTACAGTGGTCAAAGCCATAAAATTCACTAAGACCTTCGTTTTGACTGGTTATGGCTCCCATAACTCTAAACGAGGCAACAGTTATGGCCGTCCGAAGAATCGATATCCATAGGGTGCAACATTTGTGGTGCAAGGTGCAACATTCGTCCAAAAAGACGAAACAGCGCCGTGCGACTTTTAGAAATGGGTGCAGGGATTTGAAATGGACCAGTACCATTGTGCACCACTCTCCAGGGATGGTAAATCGAAGACCAGCCACGGTGTTCCCTTTTTAACGTAAAAATTCATGTGACGGAAAAACGAAAGCCAAAAAACTTCAGAGGCCCGATTGAGGTTCGAATAGCCTTTTTTGGGTATGAAACTATCCGTTGACGGCGTACAGTGGTCAAAGCCGTAAAACTCACTAAGACCTTCGTTTTGACTGGTTATGGCTCATATAACTCTAAACGAGGCAACAGTTATGGCCGTCCGAAGAATCGATATCCATAGGGTGCAACATCTGTGGTGCAAGGTGCAACATTCGTCCAAAAAGACGAAACAGCGCCGTGCGACTTTTAGAAATGTGTGCAGGGATTTGAAATGGACAAGTACCATGGTGCACCACTCTCCAGGGATGGTAAATCGAAGACCAGCCACGGTGTTCCCTTTTTAACATAAAAATTCATGTGACGGAAAAACGAAGGCCAAAAAACTTCAAAGACCCGATTGAGGTTCGGATACCCTTTTTTTGGGTATTAAACTATCCGTTGACGGCTTACAGCAGCCAAAGCCGTAGAACTCACTGAGACCTTCGTTTTGACTAGTTATGGCTCCCGTAACTCTAAACGAGGCAACAGTTATGGTCGTCCGAATAATCGATATCCACAGGGTGAAACATCTGTGGTGCAAGGTGCAACATTCGTCCAAAAAGACGAAACATCGCCGTGCGACTTTTAGAAATGGGTGCAGGGATTTGAAATGGACCAGTACCATGGTGCATCACTCTCCAGGGATGGTAAATCGAAGACCAGCCACGGTGTTCCCTTTTTAACGTAAAAATTCATATGACGGAAAAACGAAGGCCAAAAAACTTTAGAGACCCGATTGAGGTTCGGATACCCTTTTTTGGGTATGAAACTATCCGCTGACGGCTTACAGCAGTCAAATCCATAGAACTCACTGAGACCTTCGTTTTGACTGGTTATGGCTCCCGTAACTCTAAACGAGGCAACAGTTATGGCCGTCCGAAGAATCGATTTCCACAGGGAGCAACATCTGTGGTGCAAGGTGCAACATTCGTCCAAAAAGACGAAACAGCGCCGTGCGACTTTTAGAAATGGGTGAAGGGATTTGAAATGGACCAGTACCATGGTGCACCACTCTCCAGTGATGGTAAATCGAACACAAGCCACAGTGTTCCCTTTTTAACGTAAAAATTCATGTGATGGAAAAACGAAGGCCAAAAACTTCAGAGACCCGATTGAGGTTCGAATAGCCTTTTTTGGTATGAAACTATCTGTTGATGGCTTACAGCGGTCAAAGCCGTAGAACTCACAGAGACCTTCGTTTTGACTGGTTATGGCTCCCGTAACTCTAAACGAGGCAACAGTTATGGTCGTCCGAATAATCAATATCCACAGGGTGCAACATCTGTGGTGCAAGGTGCAACATTCGTCCAAAAAGACGAAACAGCGCCGTGCGACTTTTAGAAATGGGTGCAGGGATTTGAAATGGACCATTACCATGGTGCACCACTCTCCAGGTATGGTAAATCGAAGACCAGCCACGGTGTTCTCTTTTTAACGTAAAAATTCATATGACGGAAAAACGAAGGCCAAAAAACTTCAGAGACCCGATTGAGGTTCGGATACCCTTTTTTGGGTATGAAACTATCCGCTGATGGCTTACAGCAGTCAAAGCCGTAGAACTCACTGAGACCTTCGTTTTGACTGGTTATGGCTCTCGTAACTCTAAACGAGGCAACAGTTATGGCCGTCCGAAGAATCGATATCCACAGGGAGCAACATCTACGGTGCAAGGTTCAACATTCGTTCAAAAAGTCGAAACAGCGCCATGCGACTTATAGAAATGGGTGCAGGGATTAGAAATGGACCAGTACCATGGTGCACCACTCTCCAGGGATGGTAAATCGAACACAAGCCATGGTGTTCCCTTTTTAACGTAAAATTTCATGTGACGGAAAAACGAAGGCCAAAAAACTTCAAAGAACCGATTGAGGTTCGGATAGCCTTTTTTTGGTATGAAACTATCCGTTGATGGCTAACAGCGGCCAAAGTCGTAGAACTCACTGAGACCTTCGTTTTGACTGGTTATGGCTCCCGTAACTCTAAACGAGGCAACAGTTATGGCCGTCCGAAGAATCGATATCCACAAGGTGCAACATCTGCGGTGCATGGTTCAATATTCGTCCAAAAAGACGAAACAGCGCCGTGCGACTTTTAGAAATGGGTGCAGGGATTTGAAATGGACCAGTACCATGGTGCACCACTCTCCAGCGATGGTAAATCGAAGACCAGCTACGGTGTTCCCTTTTTAACGTAAAAATTCATGTGATGGAAAAACGAAGGCCAAAAAACTTCAAAGACCTAATTGAGGTTAGGATACCGTTTTTTTGGGTATGAAACAATCCGTTGACGGCTTATAGCATTCAAAGCCGTAGAACTCACTAAGACCTTCGGTTATGGCTTTCGTAACTCTAAACGAGGCAACAGTTATGGCCGTCCGAAGAATCGATATCCACAGGGTGCAACATCTGCGGTGCAAGGTGCAACATTCGTCCAAAAAGACGAAACAACGCCGTGTGACTTTTATAAATTGGTGCAGGGATTTGAAATGGACCAGTACCATGGTGCACCACTCTCCAGGGATGGTAAATAGAAGACTAGCCACGGTGTTCCCTTTTTAACGTAAAAATTCATGTGACGGAAAAACGAAGCCCCAAAAACTTTAGAGACCCGATTGAGGTTCAGATAGCCTTTTTTGGATATGAAACTATCCGTTGACGGCTTACAGCGGTCAAAGCCATAGAACTCACTAAGACCTTCGTTTGGACTGTTTATGGCTCCCATAACTCTAAACGAGGCAACAGTTATGGCCGTCCGAAGAATCGATATCCACAGGGTGCAACATCTACGGTGCAAGGTGCAAAATTCGTCAAAAAAGACGAAACAGCGCCGTGCGACTTTTAGAAATGGGTGCAGGGATTTGAAATGGACCAGTACCATGGTGCACCACTCTCCAGGGATGGTAAATCGAAGACCAGCCACGGTGTTCCCTTTTTAACGTAAAAATTCATGTGATGGAAAAACGAAGGACAAAAAACTTCAAAGACTCGATTGAGGTTCGGATAGCCTTTTTTATGTATGAAACTATCCGTTGACGGCTTACAGCGGTCAAAGCCGTAGAACTCCTTGAGACCTTCATTTTGACTGGTTATGGCTCCCGTAAATCTAAACGAGGCAACAGTTATGGCTGTCCGAAGAATCGATATCCACAGGGTGCAACATCTACGGTGCAAGGTGCAACATTCGTCCAAAAAGACGAAACAGCGCCGTGCGACTTTTAGAAATGGGTGCAGAGATTTGAAATGGACCAGTACCATGGTGCACCACTCTCCAGGGATGGTAAATAAAAGACCAGCCACGGTGTTCCCTTTTTAACGTAAAAATTCATGTGACGGAAAAACGAAAGCCAAAAAACTTCAAAGACCCGATTGAGGTTCGGATAGCCTTTTTTTGGGTATGAAACTATCCCTCGACGGCTTACAGCGGTCAAAGCCGTAGAACTCACTGAGACCTTCGTTTTGACTGGTTATGGCTCCCGTAACTCTAAACGAGGCAATAGTTATGGCCGTCCGAAGAATCGATATCCATAGGGTGCAACATCTGCGGTGCAAGGTGCAACATTCGTCAAAAAAGACGAAACAGCGCCGTGCGACTTTTAGAAATGGGTGCAGGGATTTGAAATGGACCAGTACCATGGTGCACCACTCTCCAGGAATGGTAAATCGAAGACCAGCCACGGTGTTTCTTTTTTAACGTAAAAATTCATGTGATGGAAAAACGAAGGACAAAAAACTTCAAAGACTCGATTGAGGTTCGGATAGCCTTTTTTATGTATGAAACTATCCGTTGACGGCTTACAGCGGTCAAAGCCGTAGAACTCCTTGAGACCTTCATTTTGACTGGTTATGGCTCCCGTAAATCTAAACGAGGCAACAGTTATGGCTGTCCGAAGAATCGATATCCATAGGGTGCAACATCTACGGTGCAAGGTGCAACATTCGTCCAAAAAGACGAAACAGCGCCGTGCGACTTTTAGAAATGGGTGCAGAGATTTGAAATGGACCAGTACCATGGTGCACCACTCTCCAGGGATGGTAAATAAAAGACCAGCCACGGTGTTCCCTTTTTAACGTAAAAATTCATGTGACGGAAAAACGAAAGCCAAAAACCTTCAAAGACCCGATTGAGGTTCAGATAGCCTTTTTTGGGTAATAAACTATCCGTTGACAGCTTACAGCCGTCAAAGCCGTAGAACTCACTGAGACCATCGTTTTGACTGGTTATGGCTCTCGTAACTCTAAACGAGGCAACAGTTATGGCCGTCCGAAGAATCGATATCCACAGGGTGCAACATCTGCGTTGCAAGGTGCAACATTCGTCCAAAATGACGAAACAGCACCAAACGACTTTTAGAAATGGGTGCAGGGATTTGAAATGGACCAGTACCATGGTGCACCAGTCTCCAGGGATGGTAAATCGAAGACCAGCCACGGTGTTCCCTTTATAACGTAAAAATTCATGTGATGGAAAAACGAAGGCCAAAAAACTTCAAAGACTCGATTGAGGTTCGGATAGCTATTTTTGGGTATGAAACTATCCGTTGACGGCTTACAACGGTCAAAGCCGTAGAACTCACTGAGACCTTCGTTTTGATTGGTTATGGCTCCCGTAACTCTAAATAAGGCAACAGTTATGGCTGTCCGAAGAATCGATATTCACAGGGTGCAACATCTGCGGTGCAAGGTTCAACATTCGTCCAAAAAGACGAAACAGCGCCGTGCGACTTTTAGAAATAGGTGCAGGGATTTGAAATGGACCAGTACCATGGTGCACCACTCTCCAGCGATGGTAAATCGAAGACCAGCCACGGTGTTCCCTTTTTAAGGTAAAAATTCATGTGATGGAAAAACGAAGGCCAGAAAACTTCAAAGACTCGATTGAGGTTCGGATAGCTATTTTTGGGTATGAAACTATCCGTTGACGGCTTACAACGGTCAAAGCCGTAGAACTCACTGAGACCTTCGTTTTGATTGGTTATGGCTCCCGTAACTCTAAATAAGGCAACAGTTATGGCTGTCCGAAGAATCGATATCCACAGGGTGCAACATCTGCGGTGCAAGGTTCAACATTCGTCCAAAAAGACGAAACAGCGCCGTGCGACTTTTAGAAATGGGTGCAGGGATTTGAAATGGACCAGTACCATGGTGCACCACTCTCCAGCGATGGTAAATCGAAGACCAGCAACGGTGTTCCCTTTTTAACGTAAAAATTCATGTAATGGAAAAACGAAGGCCAAAAAACTTCAAAGACCTAATTGAGGTTCGGATACCCTTTTTTTGGGTATGAAACAAGCCGTTGACGGCTTATAGAGGTCAAAGCCGTAGAACTCACTAAGACCTTCGTTTTGAATGGTTATGGCTTCCGTAACTCTAAACGAGGCAACAGTTATGGCCGTCCAAAGAATCGATATCCACAGGGTGCAACATCTGCGATGCAAGGTGCAACATTCGTCCAAAAAGACGAAACAACGCCGTGGGACTTTTAGAAATTGGTGCAGGGATTTGAAATGGACCAGTACCATGGTGCACCACTCTCCAGGGATGGTAAATCGAAGAGCAGCCATGGTGTTGCCTTTTTAACATAAAAATTCATGTGACGGATAAACGAAATCCAAAAAAATTCAGAGACCCGATTGAGGTTCGGATAGCCTTTTTTGGGTATGAAACTATCCGTTGACGGCTTACAGTGGTCAAAGCCGTAAAATTCACTAAGACCTTCGTTTTGACTGGTTATGGCTCCCATAACTCTAAACGAGGCAACAGTTATGGCCGTCCGAAGAATCGATATCCATAGGGTGCAACATCTGTGGTGCAAGGTGCAACATTCGTCCAAAAAGACGAAACAGCGCCGTGCGACTTTTAGAAATGTGTGCAGGGATTTGAAATGGACAAGTACCATGGTGCACCACTCTCCAGGGATGGTAAATCGAACACAAGCCACGGTGTTCCCTTTTTAACGTAAAAATTCATGTGATGGAAAAACGAAGGCCAAAAAACTTCAGAGACCCGATTGAGGTTCGGATACCCTTTTTTTGGGTATGAAACTATCCGTTGACGGCTTACAGCAGCCAAAGCCGTAGAACTCACTGAGACCTTCGTTTTGACTGGTTATGGCTCCCGTAACTCTAAACGAGGCAACAGTTATGGCCGTCCGAAGAATCGATATCCACAGGGTGCAACATCTGCGGTGCATGGTTCAACATTCGTCCAAAAAGATGAAACAGCGCCGTGCGACTTTTAGAAATGGGTGCAGGGATTTGAAATGGACCAGTACCATGGTGCACCACTCTCCAGCGATGGTAAATCGAAGACCAGCTACGGTGTTCCCTTTTTAACGTAAAAGTTCATGTGATGGAAAAACGAAGGCCAAAAAACTTCAAAGACCTAATTGAGGTTAGGATACCCTTTTTTTGGGTATGAAACTGTTTGTACCAAAAATGGGCACAACACTCTTCGGAAGTTTTTGAAGAGATAAAAGTGAAGAATGAAAATTAAAACTGTGGATTATCTAACAAAAACTCCAAATAACAGAAAGTAAATTGCAAAGACAAGCGATTTAGAGTGGTTCGGCGTTTTGCCTACGTCCACTATGAAGTTTGATGATTTTATTGCTCGATTCCTTGAAGGTTACAGTAGTTGATAATGTAATACAACTGAATTCAAATGCTAAGTGTCAATCTAAAGCAGCGGCGGTGTTCTGGAGTAAATCTGGCAGAATCTGGGCGCTCTTCAGTACTTAGAATTCTCCGACCTCTTTTCTGAATGACCAGGGGGTCTATTTATAGGTGTAGGAGGCTGGTATTTCGCCCAAAATGTGGGGAGACCAGTTCTGGTACGTCAGGGGGCCCACACGGCCGAAATTTAGAGACCCGGGCCCACTTTGGGATCGATTCGACCCTTGGTTCGAATCGATCAAGAAATCATCCAATCGAGCTGAAATTTGGTGTGTACATTCTTCATCATGTATTTGAGCTTCTGTGAAAATTTCATGGGATTTGGACTTGTAGAACTCGAGTTATGATCGATTCAAGTTGGTGTTTTTCGTATTCTGGAGTCGTTCGAATCGATATGCTCGAATCGATTCGTTCGAATCGATCTTCCTGCTTGTGAAGATGGTGACGTGGTGCGCTTTCTTCGAATCGGTCCGCTTTGCACTCCGCTTTGACTGGGTCGAATCCACGACATGGATTCGAAGATGGTGGAGTCGAGGGCAAGCTGCGTCTCCCGGATTCGAAGTGAAGTTTTGTCTTATCGATTCGAAGGTAAGCTTTGTCTTATCGATTCGAAGGTAAGCTTCCACGATGGATTCGAAGTGAAGCAATGTCTTCTGGATTCGAAGTTCCCTCTCTTGATGGATTCGAATTGTAGAAAACTCCAATCGATTCGAACTCAAGGTATCGTTCGAATCGATTCGAAGTACAGCTAACTACTTGGTCCGGCTGGATTCGAACGAGAGCTTCTAAGCTGATGGAGTCGAAGCAAGGGAGAGCTGCTGGAGTCGAGGCAATGGTAGTTCGATGGATTCGAACTGTTTCCTGGCTAATGGATTCGAACATAGGCGAAACCTATGGATTCGAACTAAAGGTGCCCTACTCCATCTTTCGTCGACGATATCTCGAGCATACGAACTCGGATTGACTTGAAACTTGGATCGCTGGTTCCCAAGGCTCTGCTTGACGCGTCTTATCAATTGCAGCCCGAACTGGACTCGGACAAAATCCATCGATATCCGTAGTGATCCTCACGTGTAACCGACTTCCGAGACAATCTGTTACCGGTATCTAGTCAAGTCCTTGGTGTCACGGCCTTGCCAAAAGGCGGGATAACATTTGCCCCCCAAAGTACGTCTTGTGTAAATATGACGTGCTTTGAAAAGTCGCAGTCTCTCACTGGACAGCTATGACATGCTTTACCGAAAGTTGCATTCTGTATCGCTGTAATCGACCGTCGTACAATAGTGACTGGCCGTCAGTTTTTTGAGTGATGACGAGATGAACATTCGATCCCTGTAAATGATAGAGATCAAACATTAGTCAGAAATACGTGCATACGTGTATTACCTTGGCTTTGATTAACGTTGCGTGATCGCAAGTCGTTGTCAGTTCGGTTTACTATCGAAATCTGCATCGGTCCTCTCCTGGACCGATTTGAGATTTGAGTTAGAACACTGCTCTTATGATTGTCTACGATCACCCTCTCGTACTGATCCTCTCCTGAATCAGTACAAGAGTAGACAAACAATTTTAAACATTGAGACTATTCGTCCATTTTCATTAGTGGTTGGCGATGGATTCGATGGTGTGCCTCTTCGAATCGATATGGCGTGGATTCGATGTTCTCTGAGTTGATGGAGCCGAAGTTGTGAGTGCTCGAATCAATGTTGCTTTGTTTCGATGCTACTGGAATGGATTCGATGTGGCAAAGGATTTGAAACCGGATGGATTCGAACTAAAGGAGGGATTCGAACTGGTGGAACGACGCTGCGTTGTGATGGATTCGAACTAAAGGTTATAATGGATTCGAAGATGTCGCAACGAATCGATTCGAGTCGATTATCCCACCTATAGAAGCCGGTCAGATATACCGGGAGGCGAATCGCCACATCTCCCCTATATATACCGGGCTCCTATTCATTTCTCACTTTTCACTTTTTACTGTTACGAGAGCTTCTCCTTCGAATCGATTTCTCCTAGGCCAAGACAAACGTGCTCTCTTCAAAACAATCGATCTCTTCCACGCTTTTACTCGAAATCCAAACAGGTATTCAAATGGATCGATTCGAGATGAGGAAAATAGAACCATCTTCGCCTTAGAAAATTCTGAGAAGTGACGAGGTCTGAATGAAATGGGTTGACTCGATGGAGTCGAGGAGCGATGAGATCTGAATGGATTGGGTCGCCTCCCGTTGCTTCGCATCGATCCAGGAATGACCGGTTCGAATCGATTTCGAGGGCAGGATTTCGAATCGATGACTTGGAGGGATTTGATCGATTCGAAGTGATGTCATTTAAATCGATTCGAAGGGATTGAATACTGATCGATTCGAAGCAATGCGGAGCCTACGGATTCGAAGCGCTCCTCTATCACTCAGTTACATCGAGTCGAACCATACGGATTCGAAGTACCTGGAATCGAACTCCATCGATTCGACCCTTATCGATTCGAAGTCGATGGATTCGAACGTCTTCGTCCTCTGATACCATTGCTTCCTGACTTGCTCCATCATATGAACTACGACCAGTTTTAAGTTTTTCTCTGATGAACTTAATGAACTTTGGCATAATTGACTCCGACGAGCTTCGGCCTTGCATAATCGAACTTGATTAACAGACTTGAACCTGAATTTCCTTTGAAGCTCGTCGATGGAACCATGACTTAACCAATAATACAACTGACTTATACTTGAAGTCGGTCCGTAGCGTTTGGATGGTGCGGAAATGACGGTCAGCGATGACGGTCACTTTCTTTCTTAAATTCCCAAGCTATGTTGTACGAACATCTCGCTTCATTCTGTTAAATTTGCTCGAGTGATGTATAATACTTGCACTGCACGACATGTTCACACACACTACACTGGGGCATGCACGGGCTTGTTCATAAACTTAATGTTGCTTTCTAATGAGTTAGCTAATTATGGAATCTTCGAGCTCCCAACAACAAGAGGTGCAGAGCTCGACTCCTCCCGTGCTTGAGATTCCTGACATCCCTGCCGACGTAATCGATCCGGCTCCAGATGAATTGCCGGAGGCGATATTTATTGAGGACCCTGTCGACTCGGTCCAGTCCAACATTTCTGAATCTTTATTGGGACGAATATGCTTAAAGCATAACATATCTCTTGGTGACGTTCTATTGCCCAGCACCACCGATAGACCGCACAATCCGCCTGAAGGATATACAGCATTTTACCGTCATGCTTGTGCGGCTGGAACTCTTCCTCCCTTCAATCAATATATCCGAAGGATGCTATCATATTTAGGGATCGCTCCTTCGCAACTTCATCCCAACGGTCACGCGTTGCTGAATAGTGTCTTCGTAATATTCATGGACTGTCTTTTTCGCCCGCCGAGGCCCTCTGAAATCAGACATATATTCAACTTCAAGAGCAGGGGTGATAGCCCGTCGTTTACATTTTTGGAGGCAGTCAGAAATTGCCAAGTTGTAGTTGGAGCTTGGACGCGACTGAGCTATTTCAAGAACGAATGGTTCTACGTTCGATGCCCTCCGGGTTTTGCTAGGCGATGGTTGTCTAGACGTAAGCGCCTTAACCTGTTTCTTTGACCAATTTCTCTTCGGTGTTAAAATTGACATTTCATTCCCTTTTCAGCTATTATCTCTAGGCCCGATGGAGGGCGTTTCAAGGGTGCCGTCCGGAGTCTTCAAGAAGTTCCGAGCGAGCTGAGGCATATTGACTTGGTGCTGAACGACTACAACTTAAGAGTTCTGGGTTTGATCGACATTAATCAAAGCATAGTTGTCGAGGGATTTTCAAAGTCCGTCTCCAAGAAGGAAAATAAGAAGAAACCCAAGAAGAAAAAGGCGAAAAGGTCACTCGGGATCAGAATAATCGAAGCGAGTGACGAAGAAAGAACCCAGACGGATTCAGAGCTAATGGCCGACCTTTCGGGAAACTTGGAGGAATCGGGAGAAAAACGGAAAGGCAAGGCCGCCGTTTCCAAAAAACTTAAGTCAAAGGGGGGGAAATCCGTAGATGTGTTTTTCCCCGCTTCCGGAGTTATGATTTCTGAGGCCGCCCCTTCTCATTCGAGAGATTCTCTCAAAGGGCTTGACGATATTCCTATCCCAGATTATATACCGATCTCTCATAACCCTGGGTTGGAGGAATTACAAGATGTCCTAAATATGAGCGAGCCCTTTACTTTAAGTGCGGTCAACACTTCCAGTCGGTTTGGGGGTTTACACATTTACACACACTTCCACGGCACTTCATGACTTATGCATAGTAAACATTGCTTTATGGGATTTTAATCCGTAATTCTTTCTTATCGCAGGTGAGATGTCAGGACGTGGCTCCACTCTAGACAGGCTTAGGAATGTGCGCCAATCTTCTCCATTTTATGATTCCCGTAGGAGAGAGACGGATAGGGACCATGGGCGAGGCTACTCGAGTCAAGAACGTTATGATAGAGACAGAGATTACTCGCGCAACCGTTCTGGCTATGATTACTCTGACAGAGATCGGGGATACCAACACCGACCCCGATCTCGCTCTCCTCCGCCTCCCAGGGCTCCAGTAGACCTCCCAGGGCCATCTCATCAGCAACAGTTGCCTTCTCAGTCTTCTCGGCCTGATGCTCAACGGCCAAGAGTGGAACCAACAGCAGCTGCTATAATTGAACAAGCTCCGGCCGAGCTGACAAGCGAGGGAGCTGCCAAACTCGCCCAGATGAAAAACGACTACCCGGAGATTTGCATGGACGGCTACATCTTCCCGCCTAACTTCAAAAGAATTCCACCAGAGGCTGAGACCACTGCTCATAACTACATCCACGACTTCTACGCTCAGTACAAGGAGTGGTATAAGGCAGCCGTGAAGGCTTCTAGAGTAGCTTTCGACAGGGCGAAAGTCATTGCTGAACGTGACGTCGACATTGCGAAGCAGAAACGCATTATCCAAGTTCTTCAATCCGAAGTGGAGACGTCCCGAAAGTCAGAGCTTGAAACTCTTAAGAAACACGAGGGCGTCGTGGCCAAACTAGCGAGGATGCAGCAAGAACACTGTGCCACAGTGGAAGAGATGGGCCATCGCAATACCACCGTTGCAGCTGAGCGAGACTTAGCCGTTAAAGAGCTGAACGAGCTCAAGGCCAAATTCGCTGAAATGGTGAAGGAGAAAGACGATGCGAACGCTACTGCTCAAGAGGCTTGCGACCAAGCAGTATCCCTCAGGGCCGAACTTGCTGCGGCGGCGGTCAAGGCTAAGTCTGTGGAAGCGGAGATTCAGGAAAAAATCTTGGAGGAGAGGTCCAGGCTAGATGCTGAGTTTGACGATCTCCTGGTTACGTATAACGCTAATGTGCTGGAACACAGAAATCTAGCGTGGCTGGGAGATGACTCCATGATCTTGTATAATGCCTGGACCCGGCTGGTGAACGAGAAGAGAGCGGCGCATCCAGATGGATCACTTGACGACTTTGAACTGGAGATGCGCCTGCTTACTGAGGATGAGAGGAAGGCCCTTCATGAGGTGGTAATTTCTATGGCGAAAGAAAGACTCGGCGTCCAGTCATCAGAGACAGGCGAAGGTTCGGGGACCGCGCATCACGAGGCAAGTGTTGGAGCCGTAATCTCAACATTGCCCGAGACTACTGGTGCGGTAGACCCCCAATCCGTTCCTGCATATAATCCTGACCAACCGTTGTTATCTTCCGCCGATAATTCTACCCATGTTTCGGTCCAGACTAAGGAAGGTATTTGAACGCTTCTCGTAGTTTTGTTGTGAAGATCCTTAAGCAACACACTTGGCTAACAGTCTTCGTTTTGTCGTATTTCAGTGACCGAAGTTATAGTTTCTGCGCCCCTTGCTTTATCAGTTCCTCAGCGAACACAAGGGGTAGTTTTTTCTGAAGCTATCACGACTTCTACTTTGATTGGCGAGGAGGGAGATGCAAATATGTTTTCTTTCAGCGCTCAGATGATTGAGGAGCTTCTCAATGAACCCATCGATCCCTCTGCTAACCCGTCCGACGTTGTAAGTGAGGCTGCTCCGGTCGCTAGTTTACCTATGCCAGCCATTGGCACATCTGATGCGGCCCTAGCATCTCGTGAGGACGACGTTTTAGCTGAGATTGCTGCCGAGATGACAGCAGGGAATGTTGGTTCTAGTCCACCCGGGCCCGCCCCGTTAATGGTGATTTCGCCGGGTGGTACTGTATTGATTGAGACCGCTCCTGTCCCTCCTCCTGCTACTACTCCTATGCCCCCGGCTCGTCCTCCTAGAAGAACTTCCGTCGCCTCCAGCTCTGAGGAAGATGTCGATATCATATCGCTGCCGGAGGGCAAGCCTGAAAAGAGCAAGCGATTGAGGAAGAAGTCGGGCAGCGGATCAGGTGGAGCTACTCCAAAGAAGAAGATAAGGAAGAAGAAAGAATGAACTTCTTTCCCTAAATCTTTGTTGCGTAGGGTAGCATTTTGTCGATTTTTCTATGGCCGTGTATAGATGTGGATTCGGCTCCCACTAGCAGAAATTTTCATAAACACTTTGTAATCAGATTCTTTTTGTTGATAATGGAAATGAAAATCTATTCTCTTTCTGTCTTCAACTTGTTATGTGTTATGGTTCTGCCCCCTGTACTGGGGAGAAGTGTGGAGTTGACGTATGTTTATACTCTGCCTTGTGTACTGGAAGCACGGAGTTAATTAATGTTTACACTCCAGTTCGCGTCCTCGGAAGCTGGAGTTCGTTAATGTTTATACTCCAGTTCGCGTTCTCGGAAGCTGGAGTTTGTTAGTGTTTATACCCAGCTCGCGCTCTCGGAGTTCTCTGGGGATTTTAGGAGAATGTTTATACTCCGCCTCGCACTCTGGGAGTACGGAGTTAGATGAATGTTTATACTCCGTCTCGCACTCTAGGAGTACGGAGTTAAGTAAAAAGCTTGTACCCAGCTCGCGCTCTCGGAGTACTCTGGGATTTAGGAAAAATGTTTATACTCCGCCTCGCACTCTGGGAGTACGGAGTTAAATGAGAGTTTATACTCCGCCTCGCGCTCTGGGAGCACGAAGTTTAGTAAAATGTTTATACTCCGCCTTGCACTCTGGGAGTACGGAGTTAAATGAGAGTTTATACTCCGCCTCGCGCTCTGGGAGCACGGAGTTTAGTAAAATGTTTATACTCCGCCTCGCACTCTGGGAGTACGGAGTTAAATGAAGGGTTGTCGTGTATCAACCCATTTTCGTGGCCTGACGTGATGGCTTGCCCCCGAGCTCGGGTTTCATTTAGTGAGTGGTTGATTGCTTCACAGCCACTCCCTACTTGAATAAATTCCACTGTGCGATGGAACTTAGCTCTTCGTGCATCGTGATGTTGTACATTGTATTTAATGAATCACAGCTCTGGCTCGAAGAGATGGCATTTTATTGCTGAAATAAGAAAATATGGCAAATCAGTTGCCTTATTACAAATTCTAATTTCGAAATGCAAAAGTAAATTGCTGAATAAAAAACATAATGAAATGAATAAAGCCTGTCATATGTAATAGCGGCGGAGACTCTCGCTGTTCCAGGCTCTTGGCAAAACTAGACCGTCCACGGTTGATAGTTTGAATGTGCCATCTCCAAGTCGTTGCGTAATCACGTATGGTCCTTCCCAATTTGGTTTCATGTGTGAAGGAACCGGGTATACTCTCTTGAGGACCAGATCGCCGAGATCAAAGGTTCGGGGGCGAACTTTGGTGTTATATAATCGGGCGACCCGACTTCGGTAAGCGGCCGCTCTTAAATCAGCTTCTTCTCGTTTCTCGTCCAACAGATCTAAAGACTCAGCGAGTAATATAGCGTTTGTTTTCGGATCGTAATAAGTTACGCGGTGAGAAAATACTTCTGTCTCCACTGGAATGACGGCCTCCGAGCCATAGGATAAGGAAAATGGGGTGTGTCCAGTTGCGGTCTTGTGAGTTGTTCGATAAGCCCATAACGCCATAGGAAGTTCATCGACCCATTTGCCCCCAGCCTTTTCCAGTCGCTTCTTTAAGATGGATTTGATAACTTTGTTAACAGCTTCGACCTGACCATTTGCTTGTGGATGTGCGACTGCAGAGAACTTTTTATGAATATGAAATCGTTGGCAGAAACTCTTGAACTCTGAACTTTCGAATTGGGTCCCGTTATCGGTGATGATGGTGTGCGGGAGTCCAAATCGGCAAATGATATTGCGGACCACAAAGTTTATCACTTTCTTTGACGTAATCGTTGCGAGAGCTTCGGCTTCAGCCCATTTCGTGAAGTAATCAACTGCAACGATGGCATACTTCGCACCACCTTTTGCCAGAGGCAAAGCGCCAATGATATCGATACCCCACATAGCGAACGGCCAGGGACTGACCATTTGAGTTAACTCGGTAGGCGGGGCTCTTGGAATTCGAGCGTGTTTTTGGCACTTGTCGCACTTCCTGGCGTAATTGGCAGCATCTCGATTCACGGTCGGCCAGTAATATCCATATCTGAGTATCTTCTTAGCAAGCGCTTGTCCACCGGTGTGATCGCCACATTCTCCCTCGTGTACATCATGTAACACTCGTTTGACTTCGTCGTGAGCGATACACCGGAGGAGTGGAACAGAATAACCTTTTCTATACATGATCCCGTCCTGAATGATAAACCGCGAAGCTTTTCGTAGAATTTGCCTTTTCTCATTTCGGTGTTCAGGTAATATTCCATTCTCAATATAATTTCGATATGGAGTCATCCATGATTCTCTGCTGGGAAAAGTCTCTAACACATCAGTTGTTTTGATTTGATCGATGCTCGGGGAAGGCAAAGTTTCGACCGGGACGAGTCCCATTTGCTGTGCTTCACCTGTGCTGGCCAATTTTTCCAATGAATCGGCCTTTTGATTGCGATCTCGTGGTATATAGTAAATAGCATAATAATCAAATTGATCCAGCGCTTCCTGAACTCGGGCTAGATAAGCAGCCAACCTTCGATCTCTCGCTTGATATTCTCCTCGTACTTGACACACAACCAACTGCGAATCACAATAAACTTCTATAGCGATAATTTTCAGATCTCTGGCAAGCTTTAACCCTGCCAACAGGGCTTCATACTCGGCCTCGTTGTTGGTTGCGTGAAAATCGAACTTCAGAGCATAGCATATGGATCGACCTTCGGGGGTTTCTAGTACAACTCCAGCGCCCGAACATCGATCGTTTGATGCACCATCTGTATAAAGTTTCCATACATATTCAGGAGACTCGCTGGTTTCAGGTAATTCGTCAGGAACAGTAAATTCAGCTATGAAGTCAGCTAAGACTTGCCCTTGAATGGCCCTCCGCTGAGCATAAGTAATGTCAAATTGGCTCAGTTCTATATTCCACTTGAGCAACCTTCCAGACGTCTCAGGCCGCGTGAGGACCTGTCGTAACGGCTGATCGGTATACACAGTAAGCGGATGTGCTTGGAAATAAGGACGAAGCTTTCTCGAGGCAATGACCAAGCAGTAAGCCAGTTTCTCCAACCTGGGGTAATTTCTTTCAGCTCCGGTCAGTCGTTTACTGACATAATAGACCGGTTTCTGCATTCGATCTTCTTCCCGGACCAAAGCAGCACTGATCGCATGCTCTGATACCGCCAGGTAAAGGTATAATTGTTCGTGATCAATTGGTTTCGACAAAATCGGTGGCGTAGAGAGGTGTTGAACCAGCGATCGGAACGCGCCTTCACATTCCATGGTCCATTCAAAGTTTCGTTTCCCTTTCCGGATTAGATCGAAGAAAGGAATACATTTATCAGTGGATTTTGAGATGAACCTGCTTAGCGCTGCTACCTTCCCGTTGAGACTCTGGACTTGCTTGATGGTCTTTGGAGTTTGCAAATTCCTTATCGCCCAGATCTTCTCGGGGTTTGCCTCTATCCCACGAGCGTTAACAATGAACCCTAGAAACTTTCCGGATGCGACGCCGAAATGGCATTTTAGCGGGTTAAGCTTCATTCCATATTCACGCAAGATACGGAACATTGAATTTAAATCCTTGACGTGATCTGTGGAAAATCGGGACTTAACTAACATGTCATCCACATAGACTTCCATGGTCTTCCCGATTTGATCAGCGAACATTCGATTAACCAAGCGTTGGTAAGTTGCTCCGGCATTCTTTAAACCAAAGGGCATGACTCTGTAGCAGTAGAGTCCCAGACCGGTTACGAAACTAGTATGCTCTTGATCGGGTAAATGCATGGGTATCTGATTATAACCTGAATAAGCATCCATAAAGGATAACAATTCGTGACCAGCAGTTGAGTCAACGAGTTGGTCAATTCGGGGAAGTGGAAAACTATCTTTTGGACAGGCTTTGTTTAAATCAGAGTAATCGACACAAGTTCTCCATTTCCCGTTCGGCTTTCGAACCATTACCGGATTTGACACCCACTCTGGGTATAGAGCATCTCGGATGAAACCATTCGAATGTAATTTGTCAATTTCTTCTTTAAGGGCGGCAGATCTCTCTGGATCCATACCACGCCTCTTTTGCTTGATCGGAACATGTCGTGGATCAATATTTAAAGAGTGACTTGCAATGTTCGGTGAGATTCCGCACATGTCGGAGTGCGTCCAGGCAAAGACATCAAGATTCGCCTGAAGAAATTCAACCAATTCCTGTTGTATCTGTTCTCCCAGTTGAGATCCAATTTTCAGTACTTTCGAGTCGTCATCCTCACTGACCGGGACGTCCACAGTTAGTTCGGCTGGAGACGCTTGATTCTCTTCTACTTCAGCTTTATCTTCGCTATCTCTAGGGTCGAGATCTCTAAGGAATTGGTGGTGGTGCCCGGGCCGGGGCCCAGGCGTTAGCTGTCAATTATCAGAAAAACGGACGCAGAGAGATTCCTCTACGCCCTTTCCTTTCTCCTTCTTCTGTGCTTCTCGCAATTCAGCAACATAACAGGCTCTTCCTGCTGCCTGATCTCCCTGAACGATTCCTATACCATGATCGGTTGGGAATTTTAAAGTCAAACACCACGGGGCAATGGCTGCCCTGAATTCAGCGAGAGCTGGTCGACCTAGGAAGGCATTGTATGGTGAAGCAATGTCAAGAACAACGAATTGCAGCAGTCGAACTCTCCTGCGCTCTCCGATCCCCAGTTCCACTGGTAGTTCCACTATTCCAGTAGGTATCGTTGCACTGCCATTGAAGCCATGAACCCGGGATTGGCAGGGTTTTAGGTCTTTTGCCTCCATCTTCATTAAATCATAAGCTCGCTTGAATAGAATGTTTACAGAACTCCCACTGTCAACCAGGATCCTCTTCATCCAAGCAGGACCAACCTGGGCAGATATGACCAGTGGATCAATCGTTGGAGCTTCGATTTTGTCAGCATCTCTGCTTCTGAATATGATATCGTCAGACATCGTCTTTTGTTGCTTAGCCGGGGTTCCATCCTCACAATTACTGCAGCATTCGAAGCTCGCATGCCTGATAGAGCTAGCATACGACTCCATTTCCCTCCAGCTCCTGTCTGCTGGATGAGGACCGCCACTTATGGTATTGATAACTAGCCTCCCGCCTGTACGAGCGGGTTCCTCCTGTCTTTCCTGATCTTGCGCACGGTTTGGATTCGATGGGCCCGCACCACCAGACTGCGGCGCCCGCACGAATTGATCTAACTTCCTTTCCCTGATCAACTTTTCTATCAGATCTTGCAAATGGCGACAGTCATTAGTATTGTGGCCATAGCTCTCATGAAATCTACAAAACTTTCCCGTCTGAATCTGCCTTTCTGACGACCGCTTCGGAGCGGGTTTCTTATATTGTTCGGTGTTGCAAGTCTGCAGATACACATTCTCCAGTGATGTGTTTAACGGTGTATAACTTTCGAACATCGGAGTCCTTCGCCGTGGGCCCGGATTCGGGTCTCTCTTCTTATTCTGACCATTGCCACCTCTTGGCTGAGCTTGCTTGTTCTGTATGTTTAACTGGACTTTTCCGGAATTGTCACCGGACTGTTTAACTGCGACATTGCTTTGTATTTCCTCACTCCCGGGTTTTGCATCGTCCTGCTTCCTAGACTGTTTCGCGTCCTCTTGCCGTAAGAATTGAGCGGCTTTGGAGTAGAAACGGTCCAACGATGCGGGGGGTTTTCCGGCTAACCAGTTTCCAAATTCAGAATCGGGATCAATTCCCTTTGTCAATGCCATTAAAATTGAGTTGTCATTGGGATTACTTATTTCCACGCATGCCGCATGGAACCTCTCCAAGTAACGCCTTAACGTTTCCCCTCGAGCCTGGGTAACATTGGACAGGGTGTTAACATCTTTGGGTCTGGCAACATGCATACGGAACTGTTCAACAAATTTCTTAGCCAACTGGTCGAATGACGAGATAGATCTTGGAGGTAGTCTTGTAAACCACATTGTTGCAATTCCTCCCAGTGAAATGGGGAAGCTACGGCATTTCACTACATCGTCGGCCCTTGCGGCGCTCATTGACCACTCGTATTTCAGTATATGCTGATTGGGATCAGAACTTCCCTCGTACATAGGGAGAGTCGGCATTCTGAATCGCCGAGGAGGTTCAGCGTATAGTATTTCGTCCGTGAAAGGAGTATGGCTTCGAGAGATCCCCCAATCGTCATTGGTAAGTCCCTGGCTTTCACGGATCATTTGACGTATCATAGTCGGGATGTCCGGCATTGCTACATTCTGAGCCTGCTGAGCTAAGGTGTGGTCGGGTTCCACAATGCGAGTTTGGACCGGGCGCTGTCGACGGTCCAAGTTTCGCCTCCTTGGCTCAGCGTCTTCCTGGACGTATGGTTCAGAAGTACGTCCTTGCTGTTGATTACCCGAATCTGGAAGATATCGGGCATCGACCCTTGTTTCCGCGGTTGCAGCTGTGACATGATTGTCCGTAGTGTATTGTGAAGTGCGGCCACCCCGTGCTGATGGCCCAGCCTGGAAGCTGGTTGATGGTCCTACCCTCAATTGCCCGACAGTCAGAGCGGGTTGATATCCCGTAGTCTGAGCATAATCTCCGTTTAATCGGGGACGGGTAGATCTACGATGATAGTCAGATGAAGCAGAACTTTCAGTGGGTGAACGGGAAACATCATCCCTCCTGGACCTCCTACGGCCCTGGCGATTCAGTTGATTTGTCAACTCAATATTGGCTCGCAGCTGTTCGGCTAACTGTTGCCGACTCTGAGTCAATTCTTGGAGTAACATCTGAAATTCTTGTCTAGTGACTGCCCCAGACGGATCTGAGTGGGCAGTGTTGTCTTGGTTGGGTGGCTGCTGTTGAGCAGGATTTTGTCCATCCCTACCTTCTTGTCCTGGAGCTGCAGAAGTGGTTCTCGTGCTAACCATTTTGAACGATGAATCCTTTTCCTAGATTTTATGCAAATCTGAGTAGAATGGAAGGACTGTGAATCGAAGATCTGGATCTTCCTCTTGGATTTGTGCAATCCGGTATCGATGGTAGATCCAAGGAGCAGGAGAAAAAAGCTGGTTTTTTTCTCAGTGAAAGCACCAAAGTGTTTGTACCAAAAATGGGCACAACACTCTTCGGAAGTTTTTGAAGAGATAAAAGTGAAGAATGAAAATTAAAACTGTGGATTATCTAACAAAAACTCCAAATAACAGAAAGTAAATTGCAAAGACAAGCGATTTAGAGTGGTTCGGCGTTTTGCCTACGTCCACTATGAAGTTTGATGATTTTATTGCTCGATTCCTTGAAGGTTACAGTAGTTGATAATGTAATACAACTGAATTCAAATGCTAAGTGTCAATCTAAAGCAGCGGCGGTGTTCTGGAGTAAATCTGGCAGAATCTGGGCGCTCTTCAGTACTTAGAATTCTCCGACCTCTTTTCTGAATGACCAGGGGGTCTATTTATAGGTGTAGGAGGCTGGTATTTCGCCCAAAATGTGGGGAGACCAGTTCTGGTACGTCAGGGGGCCCACACGGCCGAAATTTAGAGACCCGGGCCCACTTTGGGATCGATTCGACCCTTGGTTCGAATCGATCAAGAAATCATCCAATCGAGCTGAAATTTGGTGTGTACATTCTTCATCATGTATTTGAGCTTCTGTGAAAATTTCATGGGATTTGGACTTGTAGAACTCGAGTTATGATCGATTCAAGTTGGTGTTTTTCGTATTCTGGAGTCGTTCGAATCGATATGCTCGAATCGATTCGTTCGAATCGATCTTCCTGCTTGTGAAGATGGTGACGTGGTGCGCTTTCTTCGAATCGGTCCGCTTTGCACTCCGCTTTGACTGGGTCGAATTCACGACATGGATTCGAAGATGGTGGAGTCGAGGGCAAGCTGCGTCTCCCGGATTCGAAGTGAAGTTTTGTCTTATCGATTCGAAGGTAAGCTTTGTCTTATCGATTCGAAGGTAAGCTTCCACGATGGATTCGAAGTGAAGCAATGTCTTCTGGATTCGAAGTTCCCTCTCTTGATGGATTCGAATTGTAGAAAACTCCAATCGATTCGAACTCAAGGTATCGTTCGAATCGATTCGAAGTACAGCTAACTACTTGGTCCGGCTGGATTCGAACGAGAGCTTCTAAGCTGATGGAGTCGAAGCAAGGGAGAGCTGCTGGAGTCGAGGCAATGGTAGTTCGATGGATTCGAACTGTTTCCTGGCTAATGGATTCGAACATAGGCGAAACCTATGGATTCGAACTAAAGGTGCCCTACTCCATCTTTCGTCGACGATATCTCGAGCATACGAACTCGGATTGACTTGAAACTTGGATCGCTGGTTCCCAAGGCTCTGCTTGACGCGTCTTATCAATTGCAGCCCGAACTGGACTCGGACAAAATCCATCGATATCCGTAGTGATCCTCACGTGTAACCGACTTCCGAGACAATCTGTTACCGGTATCTAGTCAAGTCCTAGGTGTCACGGCCTTGCCAAAAGGCGGGATAACAGAAACAATCCGTTGACGGCTTATAGCATTCAAAGCCGTAGAACTCACTAAGACCTTCATTTTGACTGGTTATGGCTTTCGTAACTCTAAACGAGGCAACAGTTATGGCCGTCCGAAGAATCGATATCCACAGGGTGCAACATCTGCGGTGCCAGGTGCAACATTCGTCCAAAAAGACGAAACAACGCCGTGTGACTTTTATAAATTGGTGCAGGGATTTGAAATGGACCAGTACCATGGCGCACCACTCTCTAGGGATGGTAAATAGAAGACCAGCCACGGTGTTCCCTTTTTAACGTAAAAATTCATGTGACGGAAAAACGAAGCCCCAAAAACTTCAAAGACCCGATTGAGGTTCGGATAGCCTTTTTTGGATATGAAACTAACCGTTGACGGCTTACAGCGGCCAAAGCCGTAGAACTCACTAAGGCCTTCGTTTGGACTGTTTATGGCTCCCATAACTCTAAACGAGGCAACAGTTATGGCCGTCCGAAGAATTGATATCCACAGGGTGCAACATCAACGGTGCAAGGTGCAAAATTCGTCAAAAAAGACGAAACAGCGCCGTGCGACTTTTAGAAATGGAAGCAGGGATTTGAAATAGACCAGTACCATGGTGCACCACTCTCCAGGGATGGTAAATCGAAGACCAGCCACGGTGTTCCCTTTTTAACGTAAAAATTCATGTGATGGAAAAACGAAGTCCAAAAAACTACAAAGACCCGATTGAGGTTCGGATAGCCTTTTTTTGGGTATGAAATTATCCCTTGACGGCTTACAGCGGTCAAAGCCGTAGAACACACTGAGACCTTCGTTTTGACTGGTTATGGCTCCCGTAACTCTAAACGAGGCAATAGTTATGGCCGTCCGAAGAATCGATATCCATAGGGTGCAACATCTGCGGTGCAAGGTGCAACATTCGTCCAAAAAGACGAAACAGCGCCGTGCGACTTTTAGAAATGGGTGCAGGGATTTGAAATGGACTAGTACCATGGTGCACCACTCTCCAGGTATGGTAAATCGAAGACCAGCCACGGTGTTTCTTTTTTAACGTAAAAATTCATGTGACGGAAAAACAAAGGACAAAAAACTTCAAAGACTCGATTGAGGTTCGGATAGCCTTTTTTATGTATGAAACTATCCGTTGACGGCTTACAGCGGTCAAAGCCGTAGAACTCCTTGAGACCTTCGTTTTGACTGGTTATGGCTCCCGTAAATCTAAACGAGGCAACAGTTATGGCTGTCCGAAGAATCGATATCCACAGGGTGCAACATCTACGGTGCAAGGTGCAACATTCGTCCAAAAAGACGAAACAGCGCCGTGCGACTTTTAGAAATGGGTGCAGAGATTTGAAATGGACCAGTACCATGGTGCACCACTCTCCAGGGATGGTAAATAAAAGACCAGCCACGGTGTTCCCTTTTTAACGTAAAAATTCATGTGACGGAAAAACGAAAGCCAAAAACCTTCAGAGACCCGATTGAGGTTCGGATAGCTATTTTTGGGTATGAAACTATCCGTTGACGGCTTACAACGGTCAAAGCCGTAGAACTCACTGAGACCTTCGTTTTGATTGGTTATGGCTCCCGTAACTCTAAATAAGGCAACAGTTATGGCTGTCCGAAGAATCGATATCCACAGGGTGCAACATCTGCGGTGCAAGGTTCAACATTCGTCCAAAAAGACGAAACAGCGCCGTGCGACTTTTAGAAATGGGTGCAGGGATTTGAAATGGACTAGTACCATGGTGCACCACTCTCCAGCGATGGTAAATCGAAGACCATCCACGGTGTTCCCTTTTTAACGTAAAAATTCATGTGATGGAAAAACGAAGGCCAAAAAACTTCAAAGACCTAATTGAGGTTCGGATACCCTTTTTTTGGGTATGAAACAATCCGTTGACGGCTTATAGCAGTCAAAGCCGTAGAACTCACTAAGACCTTCGTTTTGACTAGTTATGGCTTCCGTAACTCTAAACGAGGCAACAGTTATGGCCGTCCAAAGAATCGATATCCACAGGGTGCAACATCTGCGGTGCAAGGTGCAACATTCGTCCAAAAAGACGAAACAACGCCGTGGGACTTTTAGAAATTGGTGCAGGGATTTGAAATGGACCAGTACCATGGTGCACCACTCTCCAGGGATGGTAAATCGAAGACCAGCCACGGTGTTCCCTTTTTAACGTAAAAATTCATGTGACGGAAAAACGAAATCCAAAAAACTTCAAAGACCCGATTGAGGTTCGGATAGCCTTTTTTGGGTATGAAACTATCCGTTGACGGCTTACAGTGGTCAAAGCCGTAAAACTCACTAAGACCTTCATTTTGACTGGTTATGGCTCCCATAACTCTAACCGAGGCAACAGTTATGGCCGTCCGAAGAATCGATATCCATAGGGTGCAACATCTGTGGTGCAAGGTGCAACATTCGTCCAAAAAGACGAAACAACGCCGTGCGACTTTTAGAAATGGGTGCAGGGATTCGAAATGGACCAGTACCATGGTGCACCACTCTCCAGGGATGGTAAATCGAAGACCAGCCACGGTGTTCCCTTTTTAACGTAAAAATTCATGTGACGGAAAAACGAAAGCGAAAAAACTTCAAAGGCCCGATTGAGGTTCGGATAGCCTTTTTTGGGTATGAAACTATCCGTTGACGGCTTACAGTGGTCAAAGCCGTAAAACTCACTAAGACCTTCGTTTTGACTGGTTATGGCTCACATAACTCTAAACGAGGCAACAGTTATGGCCGTCCGAAAAATCGATATCCATAGGGTGCAACATCTGTGGTGCAAGGTGCAACATTCGTCCAAAAAGACGAAACAGCGCCGTGCGACTTTTAGAAATGTGTGCAGGGATTTGAAATGGACCAGTACCATGGTGCACCACTCTCCAGGGATGGTAAATCGAAGACCAGCCACGGTGTTCCCTTTTTAACGTAAAAATTCATGTGACGGAAAAACGAAGGCCAAAAAACTTCAGAGACCAGATTGAGGTTCGGATACCCTTTTTTTGGGTATGAAACTATCCGTTGACGGCTTACAGCAGCCAAAGCCGTAGAACTCACTGAGACCTTCGTTTTGACTGGTTATGGCTCCCGTAACTCTAAACGAGGCAACAATTATGGTCGTCCGAATAATCGATATCCACAGGGTGAAACATCTGTGGTGCAAGGTGCAACATTCGTCCAAAAAGACGAAACATCGCCGTGCGACTTTTAGAAATGGGTGCAGGGATTTGAAATGGACCAGTACCATGGTGCACCACTCTTTAGGGATGGTAAATCGAAGACCAGCCACGGTGTTCCATTTTTAACGTAAAAATTCATATGACGGAAAAACGAAGGCCAAAAAACTTTAGAGACCCGATTGAGGTTCGGATACCCTTTTTTGGGTATGAAACTATCCGCTGACGGCTTACAGCAGTCAAAGCCATAGAACTCACTGAGACCTTCGTTTTGACTGGTTATGGCTCCTATAACTCTAAACGAGGCAACAGTTATGGCCGTCCGAAGAATCGATTTCCACAGGGAGCAACATCTGTGGTGCAAGGTGCCACATTCGTCCAAAAAGACGAAACAGCGCCGTGCGACTTTTAGAAATGGGTGCAGGGATTTGAAATGGACCAGTACCATGGAGCACCACTCTCCAGGGATGGTAAATCAAACACAAGCCACGGTGTTCCCTTTTTAACGTAAAAATTCATGTGATGGAAAAACGAAGGCCAAAAAACTTCAGAGACCCGATTGAGGTTCGGATAGCCTTTTTTTGGTATGAAACTATCTGTTGATGGCTTACAGCGGTCAAAGCCGTAGAACTCACAGAGACCTTCGTTTTGACTGGTTATGGCTCCCGTAACTCTAAACGAGGCAACAGTTATGGCCGTCCGAAGAATCGATATCCACAGGGTCCAACATCTGCGGTGCAAGGTTCAACATTCGTCCAAAAAGACGAAACAGCGCCGTGCGACTTTTAGAAATGGGTGCAGGGATTTGAAATGGACCAGTACCATGGTGCACCACTCTCCAGCGATGGTAAATCGAAGACCAGCCACGGTGTTCCCTTTTTAACGTAAAAATTCATGTGATGGAAAAACGAAGGCCAAAAAACTTCAAAGACCTAATTGAGGTTCGGATACCCTTTTTTGGGTATGAAACAATCCGTTGACGGCTTATAGCGGTCAAAGCAGTAGAACTCACTAAGACCTTCGTTTTGACTGGTTATGGCTTCCGTAACTCTAAACGAGGCAACATTTATGGCCGTCCGAAGAATCGATATCCACAGGGTGCAACATCTGCGGTGCAAGGTGCAACATTCGTCCAAAAAGACGAAACAACGCCGTGGGACTTTTAGAAATTGGTGCAGGAATTTGAAATGGACCAGTACCATGGTGCACCACTCTCTAGGGATGGTAAATCGAAGACCAGCCACGGTGTTCCCTTTTTAACGTAAAAATTCATGTGACGGAAAAACGAAAGCCAAAAAACTTCAGAGACCCGATTGAGGTTCGGATAGCCTTTTTTGGGTATGAAACTATCCGTTGACGGCTTATAGTGGTCAAAGCCGTAAAACTCACTAAGACCTTCGTTTTGACTGGTTATGGCTCCCATAACTCTAAACGAGGCAACAGTTATGGCCGTCTGAAGAATCGATATCCACAGGGTGCAACATCTGTGGTGCAAGGTGCAACATTCGTCCAAAAAGACGAAACAGCGCCGTGCGACTTTTAGAAATGGGTGCAGGGATTTGAAATGGACCAGTACCATGGTGCACCACTCTCCAGGGATGGTAAATCGAAGACTAGCTATGGTGTTCCCTTTTTAACGTAAAAATTCATGTGATGGAAAAACGAAGGCCAAAAAACTTCAAAGACCCGATTGAGGTTCGGATACCCTTTTTTGGGTATGAAACTATCCGTTGACGGCTTACAGCAGCCAAAGCCGTAGAACTCAATGAGACCTTCATTTTGACTGGTTATGGCTCCCGTAACTCTAAACGAGGCAACAGTTATGGTCGTCCGAATAATCAATATCCACAGGGTGCAACATCTGTGGTGCAAGGTGCAACATTCGTCCAAAAAGATGAAACAGCGCCGTGCGACTTTTAGAAATGGGTGCAGGGATTTGAAATGGACCAGTACCATGGTGCACCACTCTCCAGGTATGGTAAATCGAAGACCAGCCACGGTGTTCTCTTTTTAACGTAAAAATTCATATGATGGAAAAACGAAGGCCAAAAAACTTCAGAGACCCGATTGAGGTTCGGATACCCTTTTTTGGGTATGAAACTATCCGCAGATGGCTTACAGCAGTCAAAGCCGTAGAACTCACTGAGACCTTCGTTTTGACTGGTTATGCCTCTTGTAACTCTAAACGAGGCAACAATTATGGCCGTCCGAAGAATCGATATCCATAGGGAGCAACATCTGCGGTGCAAGGTTCAACATTCGTTCAAAAAGTCGAAACAGCGCCATGTGACTTTTAGAAATGGGTGCAGGAATTAGAAATGGACCAGTACCATGGTGCACCACTCTCCAGGGATGGTAAATCGAACACAAGCCACGGTCTTCCCTTTTTAACGTAAAAATTCATGTGACGGAAAAACGAAGGCCAAAAAACTTCAAAGACCCGATTGAGGTTCGGATAGCCTTTTTTCGGTATGAAACTATCCGTTGATGGCTTACAGCGGCCAAAGCCGTAGAACTCACTGAGACCTTCGTTTTGACTGGTTATGGCTCCCGTAACTCTAAACGAGGCAACAGTTATGGCCGTCCGAAGAATCGATATCCACAGGGTGCAACATCTGCGGTGCATGGTTCAACATTCGTCCAAAAAGACGAAACAGCGCCGTGCGACTTTTAGAAATGGGTGCAGGGATTTGAAATGGACCAGTACCATGGTGCACCACTCTCCAGCGATGGTAAATCGAAGACCAGCTACGGTGTTCCCTTTTTAACGTAAAAATTCATGTGATGGAAAAACGAAGGCCAAAAAACTTCAAAGACCTAATTGAGGTTAGGATACCCTTTTTTTGGGTATGAAACAATCCGTTGACGGCTTATAGCATTCAAAGCCGTAGAACTCACTAAGACCTTCGTTTTGACTGGTTATGGCTTTCGTAACTCTAAACGAGGCAACAGTTATGGCCGTCCGAAGAATCGATATCCACAGGGTGCAACATCTGCGGTGCAAGGTGCAACATTCGTCCAAAAAGACGAAACAACGCCGTGTGACTTTTATAAATTGGTGCAGGGATTTGAAATGGACCAGTACCATGGTGCACCACTCTCCAGGGATGGTAAATAGAAGACCAGCCACGGTGTTCCCTTTTTAACGTAAAAATTCATGTGACGGAAAAACGAAGCCCCAAAAACTTCAGAGACCCGATTGAGGTTCGGATAGCCTTTTTTGGATATGAAACTATCCGTTGACGGCTTACAGCGGCCAAAGCCGTAGAACTCACTAAGACCTTCGTTTGGACTGTTTATGGCTCCCATAACTCTAAACGAGGCAACAGTTATGGCCGTCCGAAGAATCGATATCCACAGGGTGCAACATCTACGGTGCAAGGTGCAAAATTCATCAAAAAAGACGAAACAGCGCCGTGCGACTTTTAGTAATGGATGCAGGGATTTGAAATGGACCAGTACCATGGTGCACCACTCTCCAGGGATGGTAAATCGAAGACCAGCCACGGTGTTCCCTTTTTAACGTAAAAATTCATGTGATGGAAAAACGAAGTCCAAAAAACTTCAAAGACCCGATTGAGGTTCGGATAGCCTTTTTTTGGGTATGAAACTATCCCTCGACGGCTTACAGCGGTCAAAGCCGTAGAACTCACTGAAACCTTCGTTTTGACTGGTTATGGCTCCCGTAACTCTAAACGAGGCAATAGTTATGGCCGTCCGAAGAATCGATATCCATAGGGTGCAACATCTGCGGTGGAAGGTGCAACATTCGTCCAAAAAGACGAAACAGCGCCGTGCGACTTTTAGAAATGGGTGCAGGGATTTGAAATGGACCAGTACCATGGTGCACCACTCTCCAGGTATGGTAAATCGAAGACCAGCCACGGCGTTTCTTTTTTAACGTAAAAATTCATGTGACGGAAAAACGAAGGACAAAAAACTTCAAAGACTCGATTGAGGTTCGGATAGCCTTTTTTATGTATGAAACTATCCGTTGACGGCTTACAGCGGTCAAAGCCGTAGAACTCCTTGAGACCTTCGTTTTGACTGGTTATGGCTCCCGTAAATCTAAACGAGGCAATAGTTATGGCTGTCCGAAGAATCGATATCCACAGGGTGCAACATCTACGGTGCAAGGTGCAACATTCGTCCAAAAAGACGAAACAGCGCCGTGCGACTTTTAGAAATGGGTGCAGAGATTTGAAATGGACCAGTACCATGGTGCACCACTCTCCAGGGATGGTAAATAAAAGACTTGCCATGGTGTTCCCTTTTTAACGTAAAAATTCATGTGACGGAAAAACGAAAGCCAAAAACCTTCAGAGACCCGATTGAGGTTCGGATAGCCTTTTTTGGGTAATAAACTATCCATTGACGGCTTACACCCGTCAAAGCCGTAGAACTCACTGAGACCTTCGTTTTGACTGGTTATGGCTCCCGTAACTCTAAACGAGGCAACAGTTATGGCCGTCCGAAGAATCGATATCCATAGGGTGCAACATCTGCGGTGCAAGGTGCAACATTCGTCCAAAATGACGAAACAACACCATACGACTTTTAGAAATGGGTGCAGGGATTTGAAATGGACCGGTACCATGGTGCACCAGTCTCCAGGGATGGTAAATCGAAGACCAGCCACGGTGTTCCCTTTATAACGTAAAAATTCATGTGATGGAAAAACGAAGGCCAAAAAACTTCAAAGACCACTAGTACAAAACAGATCAGTTGCTTCGCCTCATTTTTGTCGGTTGTCCATAAAACCGACACAAATAGTGTAATTTGTGTCGGTTGTTCATTAACAACCGAAACTATTGACTTATGGGGTAAGAAGAAAATGTTAAAAATGTAATTTGCATCGGTTGTTCTTAAGAAACCGACACAGTTGAAGGGAAGCAATAGATCTACTCGTGTCGATTGTTTGAACAACCGAAACAATTAAATACAATAGCATCGGTTGTCCAAAAACCGACACAATAGGCACACAACTTTTCCCCCCAAATTAATTTCAGCCGCCCCATCTTTTACCGCGAACCAAAAAATTTAGCCATTACGTACCCGACCCGTCTCCTTCTTTTCTTCTTCGTCTCCTTAACCATAAATTTTATTCCGTCTCCTTATGCTTCTCTCTCTTTTGAACTAAAGTCGAGTGATTGAAGAGTTTGCGCACCATCTACTCTCCTTCTCCTCTAACCCGCAACAACTATCTCAGAAGAACTCGAACCCATAAAACACAAGCATCAAAAACGTCCTATCCGGCACCAATGAAAGGATTCCCATACCTGCCTCCATCGCAGAAAGATCTAATGAACAACCTCATTTCATCCATTGAAGCTTCCGTAGGTCCCACCCTTCTTCCATCCCAAGTAGCAGCCGATGTCCTTCACTTCCAGAACGACCTAGGCATTTCTCAAGGCTCTCTTGATATCAGATCCGGTTCTCCCACTTCCACTGTAATTTCCTTTCTTCAGTCTGTTTTTACTAAGCTTTTAACATTCCAAATTGATGTTTGGAGATTTGGAAGACAATTTTTTAAATAAAGACATCACTATTAAACACCGATCAGCAGAGATTTTCTTCTATATATCATCTGTTGATAATACTTCTAAGCATGCTAAGTTAGTGTCAATATTTTTATTGCTTGGTACTGCTCTAGTTTTGTTTTGGGAAGCAGTCTGTTCTTTTTGTAGATTGCACTGTTGAGTGTTTATGCGTGCGTGAGATCTACATCTACTTGTGCGTTGATTCTTCAGTTGAGTTTTGTTGTGAAATATCTTGTCCAGCCATGGTCTCGAGTATGTTTATAGGAGTTTGTGTCACTGTTTGAATACCTAAACTGTAGTTTGTTTGTTGTATATCATTTACGTTCAATTTCAGTTTGTTTGAATACCTAACTTGCTTAAATTTCAAAACAAACAATCTGCCATCCAATTAAGTTAGTAAAAGAGGATTATCTTTCTTTCAGTTAAGCTGTCTTGACAATATAAACAAGTTCATACCAAATCCATTTCATTTTATTTACATAACAAAGCAAACTATTACAATTGATCAATAAAGAATAATATTTCCAGTGACAAAACAAAGCAAAAGTCGAAACAATTTAGCCTTGAGCTCAGGTATATATATGACTGCTAAGTAACAGACAACTATCGGATACAAATAGGTTCAAAACCTCAGTTTACGGCATTCTTACATACATCCTAATCAAACTGGTATAAAAATCTCAATATTTGGCACTCTCACATACAAATTAGGTTCTCGTTACAACCGATTAATGCAGTATAAATATGTCTATGTTGCTGATAGATACATCTCGTTTCAAAGTCGCATTTAAAGAACAAGTGAGTAGTGGTTTCTGGGGCTATTTTACAAAAAAATGGATTATGGTTGAAATTATTTGTTATTTTGGTATTTAAAATGTAATAGTGTTAAGGTTACCATGTAGAACAATTCACATATGAACTTTTACTTTGTAAAGTGCTTTGATTTTCCAAATTGGTTTAAAAATAGCTCAAAATAAACATGCCTGAAAAGGTTAAAATTTGTACATATATCTTGAAGTGTAGCTTTTCTTTTTACCCCAACATCAGACAAGTTGATCATGTAGGTCTGTCATAGTACTATGTTCCATAATGTTAATTAGCTTTTGAAATTGAGTGAAGACATTCCCTCGTGGTTTTGCCTAAAAGAGATGTTTCAGTCAAAAGCGTCATTTGGTGCAGATGTCCATTATAAGGTTGTTTTTGCTGTTAGAAGCTAGGAAAAGTTCGAGAAAATCATATTTAAGGAAAAGCAGGGTAACGCATGGGTAGTTCCAAAAAGAAGTTGAATTTGCAGAGTATGTGTTGAGTTCAAGGCCCAGTATAAATAACTGAAATAGGTTAGATATATTTTTCTAAAAAAAGAAGAATATGTGATTGTTTGGTTTTGTAAATATTTTTAGAGCTATTGTAGTAATAGTCACAGATTATTATTTTTCCATGAGGTATCGATCGACAGCGGCAGGAAGCTACACTGTTAAAGGATTTTCCATGAGGTAGAAGTCTCGGTTGATGGTAATAATTTTATGGTGGATTTTAATTTTAAAATGTTCATGAATTAAAATTAATTCACTTAACCTTAAAGTGATAAGTCCAACAGCACATTTGATCTAAAAGGTGATAGTCCAATAACACCACAACTTGTCCTCCAACCGATAATCGTTCCCATGCACGCACTTGCATTGGCTTATTTTGTGGATATATGGTATGATCAATGGTGGATTTAAGCTTTCAGATAGTTTTCATATATACCTAGTATAACAATATTATCCTAATTCAGGTTAAAGAACTTTTGGACGATGAGCCGGGAAACTCGGAATATGTTGACCTAGAAAAGGAGCTTGAAGAGGTGATAGTTTTTCCTATTTTTTTTTAATTGGATTATTCATATTTTTTTCCAAATTTTATTCAGTTCTTTGAAAATTTGTATTACTGGGTCAGTGAGTATAGGATTACGGGATTAAGTTAAGTACAAACTATGATCGTGCCTATAGAACTATCTGACTGTCTAATTCTCCCCATTTTGTACTTGCTTTGTTTTTAAGTTCATTTTATCAAGTGTTGAAGTCTGTCTTGCGACTTCATGTTGCTTTTAACAGTGACCATATCTCTACGTAGCCGTTGAGATGTGAGGAATGTACATTACATATCAGGTAAGGTGAAAAGAAAAAACATTGGGGATGTCTGATACAAACAATAATGAAGTATGTGCTCCTTGGCTTTATAGAGATTCCCATCACCCTTTATCTTTGATTCTTTTGCAGGTCTAATATGTATCCTTACCTGCTTGGAAATTCATGATGTGTTGTGTCCGTGCTGAATCTCTAAGTTTGAAACTCATATTTCAACGCAATGAACTAATGATAAGAAGATGTAATTATATATGTAACTGATTAGGCGATTTATACAAAATGCAGGCCATTGCACTTACTGAAGAACTGTTAGCTGCTGCAAAACACAATGATCAAGTTGGCATGGTGGCGCAGTCACATACAAAACACAATAAAATGGAGCAGCCTGACATTGTAAGCTTTTCTTATTGAAATATGGCTTGTGGTGTCTTTTGTATGTTAACCTGTTAATTGGTAATCTAGCAAAAATGTGTACGGGATTGGACTGAAATATTAAAGGAAGCAGTACTATAGGAGACCATGCGGCAAAATTACTGTTAATAAATGTGCTATTTTTGTGTTGGGCTTAAACAGATATGGTAGTCTCTATATTGAATTAAAATATGAAAAAGTGTATCATCTTTAGCAGTTCCTTTTGTACCCGTATAATGGCCTTAAGAATAGTGTTTTTAGAAATGAAGTTTAGGGGAATTACGTTTAGAATTGCTTGGAGTTTTGTGTAAATTTGGAAGAAGTGTAAAGGGAGAAGAAAATTAAATGACAGGAAGAAATAATGGTAGAAAGTTAGAAACTGAATTGGATTGTCAGGGGTATTGCAGTCCTAGAAATGTATAATACATTTATCCCAAATAAATTTAATTCCCTTAAGATAAAATTGAAATTACGCTACTGTGCTCGTAGATGGCAAGCCAACAGACAATTTGATAATGCAAATGTCCTCAAACATGTTTGTGCTTAGCATAATAATATGACAGGGTTCTAGCTTACTTTGACTGTTTAAGTGGTTGATAAAGCTCTATCATCTATCTCATGGTCAAATAAGCATAATTGTACTGCTATTTAGCCCAGGGTAAAACATGAATAGGTCCGTCCCTGGTTTCACATACCTTCTGTCTTGTGTATATATAAAGGAACCTTATCTAAATGTTAATGTATGGTGGCTGAGCATAATTGAATGCATTAGCTTGTGTATATCTCCATGTCATTCTATTTCTCTATGTCGTTGTTCTAACAGCATTAGCATGTGTATTTCATTGTTTTTAACTTGACAAAACTTGTCTGAAAGGTAGCTGATGAAAACTAAACACGTAACTATGGGATATAATTGGAATATTCCATATTTGATTATAAATTTATAATTGTTGGATTAAGAAACGAATTTAGATAAGCATACCACATGTAATCCGTACTAAATCGATGCTAAAACCAATTCAGTATCCATCAACCAGTAGACACCATTCGGTATTCATCAATCAGTAGGCACATGACTCCAAACCTTCATAGTTCATACAGTCCATGCCACTTTTCTTAGTGTTGGTATGTGCACGTTTCGACGTCATTATTTACACTGGTTTAGTGAAGACGCCCATGAGGTGCGTCTTAACGTTGGCATGATGTCATACTTCCTTCCCAAATTGTCAAAAGTCGAGAGAAATTATGGCTAACCACAGTCAACTGATATCTTAGTGATGAAATTATACAAACCATAGTCTTGCCGCTATCCAATTCCCTGGGACAAAAAGAAAGAAAGAACCATTTATTTGATTGATTTTGTTGTTGAGTAGGTTGCTAGGGATAACCAACAACTCGATTTAATAAATAAAAATAGCCTCGAGGATTGAATATAATATTTCACATGTACTTTAGATTCTGTCGCGTGCAGATGCATATGTACATGCATATATGTACGTGTGTTATGTAATCCCTTCTAAATTGAGGAATGTTTTGATGCTTGCGTTCAAATCGCCTGTGTTTGAATCAATTATTTGCTCTCATTATTGATGTTTTTGGGATATTGATGACCTACGATATACACATGGGGTGAATTAGAAGACAAAACAAAATACCTTAGACCGTTTGAGTCACGTGAGGAATTTAGTTCGTTAGCATCACTTGTCACGTCATACAGTAACAGCTCTTTCAACCCGTCTTCACTTCTAAATCTTCAACTTTCAACCCATTTTGGAACAAACAGTTCATTCCCTTTTTTTTTTGTGTATTCGCGTTTGCTTAAGTCCTACATCACGTATATTTTTCAAATTGCTTATTCTTCTTTTCTATTTAGAAAATTTGGAATTTCATCTTTGATTCATCATCGCCAGGATCAATTGTTGATTGAACTGTCCGACGCACATTTGCATTCGTTGATATGTGTTGTCAGACAGTTGATTGAGGAAGAAGTCTCGTATAAAGTGATATGGGTTGCAATGCAGCAGTTAAAGGAAGTACACTGGTGGTTGGTGGGTGAAAGCAAGTTGATATGCAAAAGGAAATGTAGACTTGTTTGTTTTGTGGAGTTAACAGCAAGATGTAGGAGGTTGGCTATGAAGTGTTGAGAAGAAGGCAGAGGACAGTACGTGCAGGAAGTGAACGGTACCGTATCATTTTAGTATGTTCTGTAAACAATATTAAGTTCGATTTTGTAGTTGTATCTTTTGCTCCAAATAAGTTGTAGGCACGAACATTTACAAAAGCCGTTAAGAAAGAAAATAATACAAGATAGATATTTACCAGTTCAGCAAAAATGTATATACATCGGAACGTAAGCTTTACATTAAAGAAATTTAGGAGACGGAACTTCCAAATCGTTGTCTTCTTTGTGGAAGAATATTGCATCTCTCTTTATGAAACGCTTCTTTTAATTCCATGTCTTCGCCATTGTCTATATCACAACAAAAAGGAAAATCGAATAAATTGCAGCTTTGCAGATGAAAGGATAAAAACAAAGATGAGTGTTATGTCATAACTAATGATTGCATCTGGAGGGATGCCGTCTTCTCATTCTTCAACAGTAACTGCTCTGGCTGTAGCAATCGGATTTCAAGAAGGCTTTGTTGATTCTGTCTTTGCTATTGCTATGATATTAGCATGCGTGGTAAGCACAGTTTTACAATCTATTTATATTATGTTTACTCTGAAATTACATAATTATGATATTAATCATGTTTTCATATGATACATGTGTGTATGTCAGGTAATGTATGATGCTGTTGGTGTTCGTTTACATGTTGGAAAGCAGGCTGAGGTTGTTTATAAACTCACATTCAAAGTCATATATTACGTACCATTCATTGATACACTAAAACATTTTTATATATTGGATGTTTTCCAGGTATTGAATCAAATTGTATATGAACTGCCTTCTGAACACCCGTTAGCTGAAGCAAGACCATTACGAGAGCTTCTTGGCCATACTCCTTGTCAGGTTTTGCTCATCATCTCATCACTTCTTTTTTATCTATTTATTGTTTAAAAAAAATAGTACTCACAGTCGTAGAAATTTTATATATTCGTATGTTTAGATTCAGGTATTAGCTGGATCCGTTCTAGGAATAGTCATAGCGGTTATAGGACATCTCGTCAGGTTCACCACAAGCAAATCCTGATTCATTTGCTGGCTGTGATTATTTTCATATTGTGATTAAAATATTGGTTGAACTACTTCATTCTGTAAATACACATTGATTTCTGAGAAAAATTCATTATATTTTTTGTTGATGGATAATATAATTATATTTTTTGTTCAATCAGTTCATAGTAATGTTGGTTTATAAAAAATTAAAATTCAATTTCATACTGTTTCTGTAATCTTAAACGGTAATAATATTTTTTTTTACTTCAGATATTACTTGTGTCGGTTGTTACTTCAAAGGGAACCGATACAACTTTATATCAATTGTGTCGGTTGAACAAACAAACATAACCGACACAAATATCAATCATTTGTGTCGGTTGTTATTAAAGAACCGACACAAAATTATTTACAGTTGTGTCGGTTTTTCTAAAAGGACCGACACAATAAACGGCAGTGTGCTTCACTATACAAGCTGATTTGTGTCGGTCCTTTTAGAAAGACCGACACAACTGTTCATAGTTTTGTGTCGGTTCTTTAATAACAACCGACACAAATGATTGATATTTGTGTCGGTCGTACAACCGACACAATAGAAAAATGTCTTTTGTGTCGTCTTCATATGAGTCGGTTGTAAAACCGACACAACATGGGTTACACAACCGACACAAATGACCAGTTTTGTACTAGTGGACTCGATTGAGGTTCGGATAGCTATTTTTGGGTATGAAACTATCCGTTGACGGCTTACAATAGTCAAAGCCGTAGAACTCACTGAGACCTTCGTTTTGATTGGTTATGGCTCCCGTAACTCTAAATAAGGTTATGGCTGTCCGAAGAATCGATATCCACAGGGTGCAACATCTGCGGTGCAAGGTGCAACATTCGTCCAAAAAGAAGAAACAGCGCCGTGCGACTTTTAGAAATGGGTGCAGGGATTTGAAATGGACCAGTACCATGGTGCACCACTCTCCAGGGATGGTAAATTGAAGACAAGCCACGGTGTTCCCTTTTTAACGTAAAAATTAATGTGACGGAAAAACGAAGGCCAAAAAACTTCAAAGACCCGATTGAGGTTCGGATACCCTTTTTTTGGGTATGAAACTATCTGTTGACGGCTTACAGTGGTCAGAGACGTAGAACACACTGAGACCTTCGTTTTGACTGGTTATGGCTCTCGTAACTCTAAACGAGGCAACAGTTATGGCCGTCCGAAGAATCGATATCCACAGGGTGCAACATCTGTGGTGCAAGGTGCAACATTCGTCCAAAAAGACGAAACAGCGCCGTATGACTTTTAGAAATGGGTGCAGGGATTTGAAATAGACCTGTACCAAGGTGCACCACTCTCTAGGGATGGTAAATCGAAGACCAGCCACGGTGTTTCTTTTTTAACGTAAAAATTCATGTGACGGAAAAACGAAGGCCAAAAAACTTCAAAGACTCGATTGAGGTTCGGATAGCCTTTTTTTTGGTATTAAACTATCCGTTGACGACTTACAGCGGTCAAAGCCGTAGAACTCATTGAGACCTTCGTTTTGACTGGTTATGGCTCACGTAACTCTAAACGAGGCAACAGTTATCGCCGTCCGAAGAATCGATATCCACAGGGTGCAACATCTACGGTGCAAGGTGCAACATTCGTCCAAAAAGACGAAACAGCACCGTGTGACTTTTAGAAATGGGTGCAGGGATTTGAAATGGACCAGTACCATGGTGCACCACTCTCCAGGGATGGTAAATCAAAGACCAGCCACGGTGTTCCCTTTTTAACGTAAAAATTCATGTGACGGAAAAACGAAAGCCAAAAAACTTCAGAGACCCGATTGAGGTTCGGATAGCCTTTTTTGGGTATGTAACTTTCCATTGACTGCTTACAGCCGTCAAAGCCGTAGAACTCACTGAGACCTTCGTTTTGACTGGTTATGGCTCCCGTAACTCTAAACGAGGCAACAGTTATGGCCGTCCGAAGAATCGATATCCATAGGGTGCAACATCTACGGTGCAAGGTGCAACATTCGTCCAAAATGACGAAACAGCGCCGTGCGACTTTTAGAAATGGGTGCAGGGATTTAAAATGGACCAATACCATGGTGCACCACTCTCCAGGGATGGTAAATCGAAGACCAGCCACGGTGTTCCCTTTATAACGTAAAAATTCATGTGACGGAAAAATGAAGGCCAAAAAACTTCAGAGACCCGATTGAGGTTCGGATAGCCTTTTTTGGGTATGAAACTATCTGTTGACGGCTTACAACGGTCAAAGCCATAGAACTCACTGAGACCTTCGTTTTGATTGGTTATGGCTCCCGTAACTCTAAATAAGGCAACAGTTATGGCTGTCCGAAGAATTGATATCCACAGGGTGCAACATCTGCGGTGCAAGGTGCAACATCTGCGGTGCAAGGTGCAACATTCGTCCAAAAAGACGAAACAGCGCCGTGCGACTTTTAGAAATGGGTGCAGGGATTTGAAATGGACCAGTACCATGTTGCACCACTCTCCAGGGATGGTAAATCGAAGACCAGCCACGGTGTTCCCTTTTTAACGTAAAAATTCATGTGACGGAAAAACGAAGGCCAAAAAACTTCAAAGACCCGATTGAGGTTCGGATACCCTTTTTTTGGGTATGAAACTATCTGTTGACGGCTTACAATGGTCAAAGACGTAGAACACACTGAGACCTTCGTTTTGACTGGTTATGGCTCTCGTAACTCTAAACGAGGCAACAGTTATGGCCGTCCGAAGAATTGATATCCACAGGGTGCAACATCTGTGGTGCAAGGTGCAACATTCGTCCAAAAAGACGAAACAGCGCCATATGACTTTTAGAAATGGGTGCTGGGATTTGAAATAGACCTGTACCAAGGTGCACCACTCTCTAGGGATGGTAAATCGAAGACCAGCCATGGTGTTTCTTTTTTAACGTAAAAATTCATGTGACGGAAAAACGAAGGCCAAAAAACTTCAAAGACTCGATTGAGGTTCGGATAGCCTTTTTTTTGGTATTAAACTATCCGTTGACGGCTTACAGCGGTCAAAGCCGTAGAACTCATTGAGACCTTCGTTTTGACTGGTTATGGCTCACGTAACTCTAAACGAGGCAACAGTTATGGCCGTCCGAAGAATCGATATCCATAGGGTGCAACATCTACGGTGCAAGGTGCAACATTCGTCCAAAAAGACGAAACAGCACCGTGCGACTTTTAGAAATGGGTGCAGGGATTTGAAATGGACCAGTACCATGGTGCACCACTCTCCAGGGATGGTAAATCAAAGACCAGCCACAGTGTTCCCTTTTTAACATAAAAATTCATGTGACGGAAAAACGAAAGCCAAAAAACTTCAGAGACCCGATTGAGGTTCGGATAGCCTTTTTTGGGTATGAAACTTTCCATTGACTGCTTACAGCCGTCAAAGCCGTAGAACTCACCGAGACCTTCGTTTTGACTGGTTATGGCTCCCGTAACTCTAAACGAGGCAACAGTTATGGCCGTTCGAAGAATCGATATCCACAGGGTGCAACATCTACGGTGCAAGGTGCAACATTCGTCCAAAATGACGAAACAGCGCCGTGCGAATTTTAGAAATGGGTGCAGGGATTTAAAATGGACCAATACCATGGTGCACCACTCTGCAGGGATGGTAAATCGAAGTCCAGCCACGGTGTTCCCTTTATAACGTAAAAATTCATGTGACGGAAAAATGAAGGCCAAAAAACTTTAGAGACCCGATTGAGGTTCGGATAGCCTTTTTTGGGTATGAAACTATCTGTTGACGGCTTACAACGGTCAAAGCCATAGAACTCACTGAGACCTTCGTTTTGATTGGTTATGGCTCCCGTAACTCTAAATAAGGCAACAGTTATGGCTGTCCGAAGAATTGATATCCACAGGGTGCAACATCTGCGGTGCAAGGTGCAACATCTGCGGTGCAAGGTGCAACATCTGCGGTGCAAGGTGCAACATTCGTCCAAAAAGACGAAACAGCGCCGTGCGACTTTTAGAAATGGGTGCAGGGATTTGAAATGGACCAGTACCATGGTGCACCACTCTCCAGGGATGGTAAATCGAAGACCAGCCACGGTGTTCCCTTTTTAACGTAAAAATTCATGTGACGGAAAAACGAAGGCCAAAAAACTTCAAAGACCCGATTGAGGTTCGGATACCCTTTTTTGGGTATGAAATTATCCGTTGACGGCTTATAGTGGTCAAAGCCGTAGAACTCACTGAGACCTTCGTTTTGACTGGTTATGGCTCCCGTAACTCTACACGAGGCAACAGTTATGGTCGTCTGAAGAATCGATATCCATAGGGTGCAACATCTGTGGTGCAAGGTGCAACATTCGTCCAAAAAGACGAAACAGCGCCGTGCGACTTTTAGAAATGGGTGCAGGGATTTGAAATGGACCTGTACCATGGTGCACCACTCTCTAGGGATGGTAAATCGAAGACCAGCCATGGTGTTTCTTTTTTAACGTAAAAATTCATGTGACGGAATAACGAAGGCCAAAAAACTTCAAAGACTCGATTGCGGTTCGGATAGCCTTTTTTTTGGTATGAAACTATCCGTTGACGGCTTACATCGGTCAAAGCCGTAGAACTCATTGAGACCTTCGTTTTGACTAGTTATGGCTCCCGTAACTCTAAACGAGGCAATAGTTATGGCCATCCGATGAATCGATATCCACAGGGTGCAACATCTACGGTGCAAGGTGCAACATTCGTCCAAAAAGACGAAACAGCGCCGTGCGACTTTTAGAAATGGGTGCAGGGATTTGAAATGGACCAGTACCATGGTGCACCACTCTCCAGGGATAGTAAATCAAAGACCAGCCATGGTGTTCCCTTTTTAACATAAAAATTCATGTGACGGAAAAACTAAAGCCAAAAAACTTCAAAGACCCAATTGAGGTTCGGATAGCCTTTTTTGGGTATGAAACTATCCGTTGACGGCTTACAGCCGTCAAAGCCGTAGAACTCACTGAGACCTTCGTTTTGGCTGATTATGGCTCCCGTAACTCTAAACGAGGCAACAGTTATGGCCGTCCGAAGAATCGATATCCACAGGGTGCAACATCTGCGGTGCAAGGTGCAACATTCGTCCAAAATGACGAAACAGCGCCGAGCGACTTTTAGAAATGGGTACAAGGATTTGAAATGGACCAGTACCATGGTGCACCAGTCTACAGGGATGGTAAATCGAAGACCAGCCACGGTGTTCCCTTTATAACGTAAAAATTCATGTGACGGAAAAATGAAGGCCAAAAAACTTCAGAGACCCGATTGAGGTTCGGATAGCTATTTTTGGGTATGAAACTATCCGTTGACGGCTTACAATGGTCAAAGCCGTAGAACTTACTGAGATCTTCGTTTTGATGGGTTATGGCTCCCGTAACTCTAAATAAGGCAACAGTTATGGCTGTCCGAAGAATCGATATCCATAGGGTGCAACATCTACGGTGCAAGGTGCAACATTCGTCCAAAAAGACGAAACAGCGCCGTGCGACTTTTAGAAATGGGTGCAGTGATTTGAAATGGACCAGTACCATGGTGCACCACTCTCCAGGGATGGTAAATCGAAGACAAGCCACGGCGTTCTCTTTTTAACGTAAAAATTCATGTGACGGAAAAACGAAGGCCAAAAAACTTCAAAGACCCGATTGAGGTTCGGATACCCTTTTTTTGGGTATGAAACTATCCGTTGACGGCTTACAGCGGTCAAAGCCGTAGAACTCACTAAGACCTTCGTTTTGACTGGTTATTGCTCCCGTAACTCTAAATGAGGCAACAGTTATGGCCGTCCGAAGAATCGATATCCACAGGGTGCAACATCTACGGTGCAAGGTGCAACATTCGTCCAAAATGACGAAACAGCGCCGTGCGACTTTTAGAAATGGGTGCAGGGATTTAAAATGGACCAATACCATGGTGCACCACTCTCCAGGGATGGTAAATCGAAGACCAGCCACGGTGTTCCCTTTATAACGTAAAAATTCATGTGACGGAAAAATGAAGGCCAAAAAACTTCAGAGACCCGATTGAGGTTCGGATAGCCTTTTTTGGGTATGAAACTATCTGTTGACGGCTTACAACGGTCAAAGCCGTAGAACTCACTGAGACCTTCGTTTTGATTGGTTATGGCTCCCGTAACTCTAAATAAGGCAACAGTTATGGTTGTCCGAAGAATTGATATCCACAGGGTGCAACATCTGCGGTGCAAGGTGCAACATCTGCGGTGCAAGGTGCAACATTCGTCCAAAAAGATGAAACAGCGCCGTGCGACTTTTAGAAATGGGTGCAGGGATTTGAAATGGACCAGTACCATGTTGCACCACTCTCCAGGGATGGTAAATCGAAGACCAGCCACGGTGTTCCC
Source organism: Allium fistulosum (assembly GCA_030737815.1). Taxonomy (NCBI): domain Eukaryota; kingdom Viridiplantae; phylum Streptophyta; class Magnoliopsida; order Asparagales; family Amaryllidaceae; genus Allium; species Allium fistulosum. Next base: position 4,992,240 of record JASFAW010000014.1, read on the forward strand.
TTTTTAACGTAAAAATTCATGTGACGGAAAAACGAAAGCCAAAAAACTTCAGAGACCCGATTGAGGTTCGGATAGCCTTTTTTGGGTATGTAACTTTCCATTGACTGCTTACAGCCGTCAAAGCCGTAGAACTCACTGAGACCTTCGTTTTGACTGGTTATGGCTCCCGTAACTCTAAACGAGGCAACAGTTATGGCCGTCCGAAGAATCGATATCCACAGGGTGCAACATCTACGGTGCAAGGTGCAACATTCGTCCAAAATGACGAAACAGCGCCGTGCGACTTTTAGAAATGGGTGCAGGGATTTAAAATGGACCAATACCATGGTGCACCACTCTCCAGGGATGGTAAATCGAAGACCAGCCACGGTGTTCCCTTTATAACGTAAAAATTCATGTGACGGAAAAATGAAGGCCAAAAAACTTCAGAGACCCGATTGAGGTTCGGATAGCCTTTTTTGGGTATGAAACTATCTGTTGACGGCTTACAACGGTCAAAGCCGTAGAACTCACTGAGACCTTCGTTTTGATTGGTTATGGCTCCCGTAACTCTAAATAAGGCAACAGTTATGGCTGTCCGAAGAATTGATATCCACAGGGTGCAACATCTGCGGTGCAAGGTGCAACATCTGCGGTGCAAGGTGCAACATTCGTCCAAAAAGACGAAACAGCGCCGTGCGACTTTTAGAAATGGGTGCAGGGATTTGAAATGGACCAGTACCATGTTGCACCACTCTCCAGGGATGGTAAATCGAAGACCAGCCACGGTGTTCCCTTTTTAACGTAAAAATTCATGTGACGGAAAAACGAAGGCCAAAAAACTTCAAAGACCCGATTGAGGTTCGGATACCCTTTTTTTGGGTATGAAACTATCTGTTGACGGCTTACAATGGTCAAAGACGTAAAACACACTGAGACCTTCGTTTTGACTGGTTATGGCTCTCGTAACAATAAACGAGGCAACAGTTATGGCCGTCCGAAGAATTGATATCCACAGGGTGCAACATCTGTGGTGCAAGGTGCAACATTCGTCCAAAAAGACGAAACAGCGCCATATGACTTTTAGAAATGGGTGCTGGGATTTGAAATAGACCTGTACCAAGGTGCACCACTCTCTAGGGATGGTAAATCGAAGACCAGCCATGGTGTTTCTTTTTTAACGTAAAAATTCATGTGACGGAAAAACGAAGGCCAAAAAACTTCAAAGACTCGATTGAGGTTCGGATAGCCTTTTTTTTGGTATTAAACTATCCGTTGACGGCTTACAGCGGTCAAAGCCGTAGAACTCATTGAGACCTTCGTTTTGACTGGTTATGGCTCACGTAACTCTAAACGAGGCAACAGTTATGGCCGTCCGAAGAATCGATATCCACAGGGTGCAACATCTACGGTGCAAGGTGCAACATTCGTCCAAAAAGACGAAACAGCACCGTGCGACTTTTAGAAATGGGTGCAGGGATTTGAAATGGACCAGTACCATGGTGCACCACTCTCCAGGGATGGTAAATCAAAGACCAGCCACAGTGTTCCCTTTTTAACGTAAAAATTCATGTGACGGAAAAACGAAAGCCAAAAAACTTCAGAGACCCGATTGAGGTTCGGATAGCCTTTTTTGGGTATGAAACTTTCCATTGACTGCTTACAGCCGTCAAAGCCGTAGAACTCACTGAGACCTTCGTTTTGACTGGTTATGGCTCCCGTAACTCTAAACGAGGCAACAGTTATGGCCGTTCGAAGAATCGATATCCACAGGGTGCAACATCTACGGTGCAAGGTGCAACATTCGTCCAAAATGACGAAACAGCGCCGTGCGAATTTTAGAAATGGGTGCAGGGATTTAAAATGGACCAATACCATGGTGAACCACTCTGCAGGGATGGTAAATCGAAGTCCAGCCACGGTGTTCCCTTTATAACGTAAAAATTCATGTGACGGAAAAATGAAGGCCAAAAAACTTCAGAGACCCGATTGAGGTTCGGATAGCCTTTTTTGGGTATGAAACTATCTGTTGACGGCTTACAACGGTCAAAGCCGTAGAACTCACTGAGACCTTCGTTTTGATTGGTTATGGCTCCCGTAACTCTAAATAAGGCAACAGTTATGGCTGTCCGAAGAATTGATATCCACAGGGTGCAACATCTGCGGTGCAAGGTGCAACATCTGCGGTGCAAGGTGCAACATTCGTCCAAAAAGACGAAACAGCGCCGTGCGACTTTTAGAAATGGGTGCAGGGATTTGAAATGGACCAGTACCATGGTGCACCACTCTCCAGGGATGGTAAATCGAAGACCAGCCACGGTGTTCCCTTTTTAACGTAAAAATTCATGTGACGGAAAAACGAAGGCCAAAAAACTTCAAAGACCCGATTGAGGTTCGGATACCCTTTTTTTGGGTATGAAATTATCCGTTGACGGCTTATAGTGGTCAAAGCCGTAGAACTCACTGAGACCTTCGTTTTGACTGGTTATGGCTCCCGTAACTCTACACGAGGCAACAGTTATGGTCGTCTGAAGAATCGATATCCAAAGGGTGCAACATCTGTGGTGCAAGGTGCAACATTCGTCCAAAAAGACGAAACAGCGCCGTGCGACTTTTAGAAATGGGTGCAAGGATTTGAAATGGACCTGTACCATGGTGCACCACTCTCTAGGGATGGTAAATCGAAGACCAGCCATGGTGTTTCTTTTTTAACGTAAAAATTCATGTGACGGAAAAACGAAGGCCAAAAAACTTCAAAGACTCGATTGCGGTTCGGATAGCCTTTTTTTTGGTATGAAACTATCCGTTGACGGCTTACATCGGTCAAAGCCGTAGAACTCATTGAGACCTTCGTTTTGACTAGTTATGGCTCCCGTAACTCTAAACGAGGCAATAGTTATGGCCATCCGATGAATCGATATCCACAGGGTGCAACATCTACGGTGCAAGGTGCAACATTCGTCCAAAAAGACGAAACAGCGCCGTGCGACTTTTAGAAATGGGTGCAGGGATTTGAAATGGACCAGTACCATGGTGCACCACTCTCCAGGGATGGTAAATCAAAGACCAGCCATGGTGTTCCCTTTTTAACATAAAAATTCATGTGACGGAAAAACTAAAGCCAAAAAACTTCAAAGACCCAATTGAGGTTCGGATAGCCTTTTTTGGGTATGAAACTATCCGTTGACGGCTTACAGCCGTCAAAGCCGTAGAACTCACTGAGACCTTCGTTTTGGCTGATTATGGCTCCCGTAACTCTAAACGAGGCAACAGTTATGGCCGTCCGAAGAATCGATATCCACAGGGTGCAACATCTGCGGTGCAAGGTGCAACATTCGTCCAAAATGACGAAACAGCGCCGAGCGATTTTTAGAAATGGGTACAAGGATTTGAAATGGACCAGTACCATGGTGCACCAGTCTACAGGGATGGTAAATCGAAGACCAGCCACGGTGTTCCCTTTATAACGTAAAAATTCATGTGACGGAAAAATGAAGGCCAAAAAACTTCAGAGACCCGATTGAGGTTCGGATAGCTATTTTTGGGTATGAAACTATCCGTTGACGGCTTACAATGGTCAAAGCCGTAGAACTTACTGAGATCTTCGTTTTGATGGGTTATGGCTCCCGTAACTCTAAATAAGGCAACAGTTATGGCTGTCCGAAGAATCGATATCCACAGGGTGCAACATCTGCGGTGCAAGGTGCAACATTCGTCCAAAAAGACGAAACAGCGCCGTGCGACTTTTAGAAATGGGTGCAGTGATTTGAAATGGACCAGTACCATGGTACACCACTCTCCAGGGATGGTAAATCGAAGACAAGCCACGGCGTTCTCTTTTTAACGTAAAAATTCATGTGACGGAAAAACGAAGGCCAAAAAACTTCAAAGACCCGATTGAGGTTCAGATACCCTTTTTTTGGGTATGAAACTATCCGTTGACGGCTTACAGCGGTCAAAGCCGTAGAACTCACTAAGACCTTCGTTTTGACTGGTTATTGCTCCCGTAACTCTAAACGAGGCAACAGTTATGGCCGTCCGAAGAATCGATATCCACAGGGTGCAACATCTGCGGTGCAAGGTGCAACATTCGTCCAAAAAGACGAAACAGCGCAGTGCGACTTTTAGAAATGGGTGCAGTGATTTGAAATGGACCATTACCATGGTGCACCACTCTCCAGGGATGGTAAATCGAAAACCAGCCACGGTGTTCCCTTTTTAACGTAAAAATTCATCTGATGGAAAAACGAAGGCCAAAAAACTTCAAAGACCCGATTGAGGTTCGGATAGCCTTTTTTTGGGTATGAAACTATCCCTCGACGGCTCACAGCGGTCAAAGCCGTAGAACTCACTGAGACCTTCGTTTTGACTGGTTATGGCTCCCGTAACTCTAAACGAGGCAACAGTTATGGCCGTCCGAAGAATCGATATCCATAGGGTGCAACATCTGCGGTGCAAGGTGCAACATTCGGCCAAAAAGATGAAACAGCGCCGTGCGACTTTTAGAAATGGGTGCAGGGATTTGAAATGGACCAGTACCATGGTGCACCACTCTCCAGGGATGGTAAATCGAAGACAAGCCACGGTGTTCCCTTTTTAACGTAAAAATTCATGTGACGGAAAAACGAAGGCCAAAAAACTTCAAAGACCCGATTGAGGTTCGGATACCCTTTTTTTGGGTATGAAACTATCCGTTGACGGCTTACAGCGGTCAAAGCCGTAGAACTCACTAAGACCTTCGTTTTGACTGGTTATTGCTCCCGTAACTCTAAACGAGGCAACAGTTATGGCCGTCCGAAGAATCGATATCCACAGGGTGCAACATCTGCGGTGCAAGGTGCAACATTCGTCCAAAAAGACGAAACAGCGCAGTGCGACTTTTAGAAATGGGTGCAGTGATTTGAAATGGACCAGTACCATGGTGCACCACTCTCCAGGGATGGTAAATCGAAAACCAGCCACGGTGTTCCCTTTTTAACGTAAAAATTCATGTGATGGAAAAACGAAGGCCAAAAAACTTCAAAGACCCGATTGAGGTTCGGATAGCCTTTTTTTGGGTATGAAACTATCCCTCGACAGCTCACAGCGGTCAAAGCCGTAGAACTCACTGAGACCTTCGTTTTGACTGGTTATGGCTCCCGTAACTCTAAACGAGGCAACAGTTATGGCCGTCCGAAGAATCGATATCCATAGGGTGCAACATCTGCGGTGCAAGGTGCAACATTCGTCCAAAAAGATGAAACAGCGCCGTGCGACTTTTAGAAATGGGTGCAGGGATTTGAAATGGAGCAGTACCATGGTGCACCACTCTCCTAGTATGGTAAATCAAAGACCAGCCACGTTGTTTCTTTTTTAACGTAAAAATTCATGTGACGGAAAAACGAAGGCAAAAAAACTACAAAGAATCGATTGAGGTTCGGATAGCCTTTTTTTGGGTATGAAACTATCCGTTGACGGCTTACAGCGGTCAAAGCCGTAGAACTGACTGAGACCTTCATTTTGACTGGTTATGGCTCCTGTAACTCTAAACGAGGCAACAGTTATGGCCGTCCGAAGAATCGATATCCACAGGGTGCAACATCTACGGTGCAAGGTGCAACATTCGTCCAAAAAGACGAAACAGCGCCGTGCGACTTTTAGAAATGGGTGCAGGGATTTGAAATGGACCAGTACCATGGTGCACCACTCTCCAGGGATGGTAAATCAAAGACCAGCCACGGTGTTCCCTTTTTAACGTAAAAATTCATGTGACGGAAAAACTAAAGCCAAAAAACTTCAGAGACCCAATTGAGGTTCGGATAGCCTTTTTTGGGTATGAAACTATCCGTTGACGGCTTACAGCCGTCAAAGCCGTAGAACTCACTGAGACCTTTGTTTTGACTGGTTATGGCTCCCGTAATCCAAACGAGGCAACAGTTATGGCCGTCCGAAGAATGGATATCCACAGGGTGCAACATCTGCGGTGCAAGGTGCAACATTCGTCCAAAAAGACGAAACAGCGCCGTGCGACTTTTAGAAATGGGTGCAGGGATTTGAAATGGACCAGTACCATGGTGCACCACTCTCCAGGGATGGTAAATCGAAGACCAGCCACGGTGTTCCCTTTTTAACGTAAAAATTCATGTGACGGAAAAACGAAGTCCAATAAACTTCAGAGACCCGATTGAGGTTCGGGTACCCTTTATTTGGGTATGAAACTATCCGTTGACGGCTTATAGCGGTCAAAGCTGTAGAACTCACTGAGACCTTCGTTTTTACTGGTTATGGCTCCCGTAACTCTAAACTAGGCAACAGTTATGGCTGTCCGAAGAATCGATATCCACAGGGTGCAACATCTGCGGTGCAAGGTGCAACATTCGTCCAAAAAGACGAAACAGCGCCGTGCGACTTTTAGAAATGGGTGCAGGGATTTGAAATGGACCAGTACCATGGTGCACCACTCTCCAGGGATGGTAAATCGAAGACCAACCATGGTTTTCCATTTTTAACGTAAAAAATCATGTGACGGAAAAACGAAGGCCAAAAAACTTCAGAGACCCGATTGAGGTTCGGATAGCCTTTTTTGGGTATGAAACTATCCGTTGACTCCTTACATCTGTCAAAGCAGTAGAACTCACAGAGACCTTCGTTTTGACTGGTTATGGCTCCCGTAACTCTAAATGAGGCAACAGTTATGGCCGTCCGAAGAATCGATATCCACAGGGTGCAACATCTGCGGTGCAAGGTGCAACATTCGTCCAAAAAGATGAAACGGTACCGTGCGACTTTTGGAAATGGGTGCAGGGATTTGAAATGGACCAGTACCATGGTGCACCACTCTCCAGGGATGGTAAATCGAAAACCAGCCACAGTGTTCTCTTTTTAACGTAAAAATTCATGTGATGGAAAACGAAGGCCAAAAAACTTCAGAGACCCGATTGAGGTTCGGATAGCCTTTTTTTGGGTATGAAACTATCCCTTGACGGCTTACAGCGGTCAAAGCCGTAGAACTCACTAAGACCTTCGTTTTTACTGGTTATGGCTCGTGTAACTCTAAACAAGGCAACAGTTATGGCCGTCCGAAGAATCGATATCCACAGGGTGCAACATCTGCAGTGCAAGGTGCAACATTCGTCCAAAAAGACGAAACAGCGCCATGCGACTTTTAGAAATGGGTGCAGTGATTTGAAATGGACCAGTACCATGGTGCACCACTCTCCAGGGATGGTAAATCGAAAACCAGCCACGGTGTTCCCTTTTTAACGTAAAAATTCATGTGATGGAAAAACGAAGGCCAAAAAACTTCAAAGACCCGATTGAGGTTCGGATAGCCTTTTTTTGGGTATGAAACTATCCCTCGACAGCTCACAGCGGTCAAAGCCGTAGAACTCACTGAGACCTTCGTTTTGACTGGTTATGGCTCCCGTAACTCTAAACGAGGCAACAGTTATGGCCGTCCGAAGAATCGATATCCATAGGGTGCAACATCTGCGGTGCAAGGTGCAACATTCGTCCAAAAAGATGAAACAGCGCCGTGCGACTTTTAGAAATGGGTGCAGGGATTTGAAATGGAGCAGTACCATGGTGCACCACTCTCCTAGTATGGTAAATCAAAGACCAGCCACGTTGTTTCTTTTTTAACGTAAAAATTCATGTGACGGAAAAACGAAGGCAAAAAAACTACAAAGAATCGATTGAGGTTCGGATAGCCTTTTTTTGGGTATGAAACTATCCGTTGACGGCTTACAGCGGTCAAAGCCGTAGAACTGACTGAGACCTTCATTTTGACTGGTTATGGCTCCTGTAACTCTAAACGAGGCAACAGTTATGGCCGTCCGAAGAATCGATATCCACAGGGTGCAACATCTACGGTGCAAGGTGCAACATTCGTCCAAAAAGACGAAACAGCGCCGTGCGACTTTTAGAAATGGGTGCAGGGATTTGAAATGGACCAGTACCATGGTGCACCACTCTCCAGGGATGGTAAATCAAAGACCAGCCACGGTGTTCCCTTTTTAACGTAAAAATTCATGTGACGGAGAAACGAAAGCCAAAAAACTTCAGAGACCCAATTGAGGTTCGGATAGCCTTTTTTGGGTATGAAACTATCCGTTGACGGCTTACAGCCGTCAAAGCCGTAGAACTCACTGAGACCTTTGTTTTGACTGGTTATGGCTCCCGTAATCCAAACGAGGCAACAGTTATGGCCGTCCGAAGAATGGATATCCACAGGGTGCAACATCTGCGGTGCAAGGTGCAACATTCGTCCAAAAAGACGAAACAGCGCCGTGCGACTTTTAGAAATGGGTGCAGGGATTTGAAATGGACCAGTACCATGGTGCACCACTCTCCAGGGATGGTAAATCGAAGACCAGCCACGGTGTTCCCTTTTTAACGTAAAAATTCATGTGACGGAAAAACGAAGTCCAATAAACTTCAGAGACCCGATTGAGGTTCGGGTACCCTTTATTTGGGTATGAAACTATCCGTTGACGGCTTATAGCGGTCAAAGCTGTAGAACTCACTGAGACCTTCGTTTTTACTGGTTATGGCTCCCGTAACTCTAAACTAGGCAACAGTTATGGCTGTCCGAAGAATCGATATCCACAGGGTGCAACATCTGCGGTGCAAGGTGCAACATTCGTCCAAAAAGACGAAACAGCGCCGTGCGACTTTTAGAAATGGGTGCAGGGATTTGAAATGGACCAGTACCATGGTGCACCACTCTCCAGGGATGGTAAATCGAAGACCAACCATGGTTTTCCATTTTTAACGTAAAAAATCATGTGACGGAAAAACGAAGGCCAAAAAACTTCAGAGACCCGATTGAGGTTCGGATAGCCTTTTTTGGGTATGAAACTATCCGTTGACTCCTTACATCTGTCAAAGCAGTAGAACTCACAGAGACCTTCGTTTTGACTGGTTATGGCTCCCGTAACTCTAAATGAGGCAACAGTTATGGCCGTCCGAAGAATCGATATCCACAGGGTGCAACATCTGCGGTGCAAGGTGCAACATTCGTCCAAAAAGATGAAACGGTACCGTGCGACTTTTGGAAATGGGTGCAGGGATTTGAAATGGACCAGTACCATGGTGCACCACTCTCCAGGGATGGTAAATCGAAAACCAGCCACAGTGTTCTCTTTTTAACGTAAAAATTCATGTGATGGAAAACGAAGGCCAAAAAACTTCAGAGACCCGATTGAGGTTCGGATAGCCTTTTTTTGGGTATGAAACTATCCCTTGACGGCTTACAGCGGTCAAAGCCGTAGAACTCACTAAGACCTTCGTTTTTACTGGTTATGGCTCGTGTAACTCTAAACAAGGCAACAGTTATGGCCGTCCGAAGAATCGATATCCACAGGGTGCAACATCTGCAGTGCAAGGTGCAACATTCGTCCGAAAAGACGAAACAGCGCCATGCGACTTTTAGAAATGGGTGCAGGGATTTGAAATGGACCAGTACCATGGTCCACCAATCTCCAAGGATGGTAAATCGAAGACCAGCCACGGTGTTCCCTTTTTAACGTAAAAATTCATGTGACGTAAAAACGAAGGCCAAAAAACTTCAAAGACCCGATTGAGGTTCGGATAACCTTTTCTGGGTATGAAACTATCCATTGACGGCTTACAGCCGTCAAAGCCGTAGAACACACTGAGACCTTCGTTTTGACTGGTTATGGCTCCCGTAACTCTAAACGAGGCAATAGTTATGGCCGTCTGAAGAATCGATATCCACAGGGTGCAACATCTGCGGTGCAAGGTGCAACATTTGTCCAAAATGACGAAACAGCGCCGTGCGACTTTTAGAAATGGGCGTAGGGATTTGAAATGGACCAGTACCATGGTGCACTAGTCTCCAGGGATGGTAAATCAAAGACCAGCCACGGTGTTTCCTTTATAACGTAAAAATTCATGTGACGGAAAAATGAAGGCCAAAAAACTTCAGAGACCCGATTGAGTTTCGGATAGCCTTTTTTTGGTATGAAACTATCCGTTGACTGCTTACAATGGTCAAAGCCGTAGAACTCACTGTGACCTTCGTTTTGATTGGTTATGGCTCCCGTAACTCTAAATAAGGCAACAGTTATGGCCGTCCGAAGAATCGATATCCACAGGGTGCAACATCTGCGGTGCAATGTGCAACATTCGTCCAAAAAGACGAAACAGCGCCGTGCGACTTTTAGAAATGGGTGCAGGGATTTGAAATGGATCGGTACCTTGGTGCACCACTCTCCAGGGATGGTAAATCGAAGACCAGCCACGGTGTTCCCTTTTTAACGTAAAAATTCATGTGATGGAAAAACGAAGGCCAAAAAACTTCAAAGACCCAATTGAGGTTCGGATACCGTTTTTTTGGGTATGAAACTATCCATTGACGACTTACAGTGGTCAAAGCCGTAGAACTCACTGAGACCTTCGTTTTGACTAGTTATGGCTCCCGTAACTCTAAACGAGGCAACAATTATGGTCGTCCGAAGAATCGATATCCACAGGGTGCAACATCTGTGGTGCAAGGTGCAACATTCGTCGAAAAAGACGAAACAGCGCCGTGCGACTTTTAGAAATGGGTGCAGAGATTTGAAATGGACATGTACCATGGTGCACCACTCTCCAGGGATGGTAAATCGAAAACCAGCCACGGTGTTCTCTTTTTAACGTAAAAATTCATGTGATGGAAAAACGAAGGCCCAAAAACTTCAGAGACCCGATTGAGGTTCGGATAGCCTTTTTTTGGGTATGAAACTATCCCTTGACGGCTTACAGCGGTCAAAGCCGTAGAACTCACTGAGACCTTCGTTTTGACTGGTTATGGCTCTCGTAACTCTAAACGAGGCAACAGTTATGGCCGTCCGAAGAATCGATATCCACAGGGTGCAACATCTGCGGTGCAAGGTGCAACATTCGTCCAAAAAGACGAAACAGCGACGTGCGACTTTTAGAAATGGGTGTAGGGATTTGAAATGGACCAGTACCATGGTGCACCACTCTCCAGGGATGGTAAATCGAAGACCAGCCACGGTGTTCCCTTTTTAACGTAAAAATTCATGTGACGGAAAAACGAAGGCCAAAAAACTTCAGAGACCCGACTGAGGTTCGGATAGCCTTTTTTGGGTATTAAACTATCTATTGACGGCTTACAGCCGTCAAAGCCGTAGAACTCACATAGACCTTCGTTTTGACTAGTTATGGCTCCCGTAACTCTAAACCAGGCAACAATTATGGCCGTCCAAAGAATCGATATCCACAGGGTGCAACATCTGCGGTGCAAGGTGCAACATTCGTCCAAAAAGACGAAACAGCGCCGTGCGACTTTTAGAAATGGGTGCAGGGATTTGAAATGGACCAGTACCATGGTGCACCACTCTCCAGGGATGGTAAATCGAAAACCAGCCACGGTGTTCCCTTTTTAACGTAAAAATTCATGTGATGGAAAAACGAAGGCCAAAAAACTTCAAAGACCCGATTGAGGTTCAGATAGCCTTTTTTTGGGTATGAAACTATCCCTCGACGGCTTACAGTGGTCAATGCCGTAGAACTCACTGAGACCTTCGTTTTGACTAGTTATGGCTCCCTTAACTCTAAACGAGGCAACAGTTATGGCCGTCCGAAGAATCGATATCCATAGGGTGCAACTTCTGCGGTGCAAGGTGCAACATTCGTCAAAAAAGACGAAACAGCGCCGTGCGACTTTTAGAAATGGGTGCAGGGATTTGAAATGGACCAGTACCATGGTGCACCACTCTCCAGGGATGGTAAATCGAAGACCAGCCATGGTGTTTCTTTTTTAACGTAAAAATTCATGTGATGGAAAAACGAAGACCAAAAAACTTCAAAGAATCGATTGAGGTTCGGATAGCCTTTTTTTGGGTATGAAACTATCCGTTGACGGCTTACAGTGGTCAAAGCCGTAGAACTCACTGAGACCTTCGTTTTGACTGGTTATGGCTCCCGTAACTCTAAACGAGGCAACAGTTATGGCCGTCCGAAGAATCGATATCCATAGGGTGCAACATCTACGGTGCAAGGTGCAACATTCGTCCAAAAAGACGAAACAGGACCGTGCGACTTTTAGAAATGGGTGCAGGGATTTGAAATGGACCAGTACCATGGTGCACCACTCTCCAGGGATGGTAAATCAAAGACCACCCACGGTGTTCCCTTTTTAAAGTAAAAATTCATGTGATGGAAAAACGAAAGCCAAAAAACTTCAGAGACCCGATTGAGGTTCGGATAGCCTTTTTTGGGTAAGAAACTATCCGTTGACGACTTACAGCCATCAAAGCCGTAGAACTCACTGAGACCTTCGTTTTGACTGGTTATGGCTCCCGTAACTCCAAACGAGGCAACAGTTATGGCCGTCCGAAGAATCGATATCCACAGGGTGCAACATCTACGGTGCAAGGTGCAACATTCGTCCAAAAAGACGAAACAGCGCCGTGCGACTTTTAGAAATGGGTGTAGGGATTTGAAATGGACCAGTACCATGGTGCACCACTCTCCAGGGATGGTAAATCGAAAACCAGCCACGGTGTTCCCTTTTTAACGTAAAAATTCATGTGATGGAAAAACGAAGGCCAAAAAACTTCAGAGACCCGATTGAGGTTCGGATAGCCTTTTTTGGGTATGAAAATATCCCTCGACGGCTTATAGCGGTCAATGCCGTAGAACTCACTGAGACCTTCGTTTTGACTGGTTATGGCTCCCGTAACTCTAAACGAGGCAACAGTTATGGCCGTCCGAAGAATCGATATCCATAGGGTGCTACATCTGCGGTGGAAGGTGCAACATTCGTCCAAAAAGACGAAACAACGCCGTGCGACTTTTAAAAATGGGTGCAGGGATTTGATATGGACCAGTACCATGGTGCACCACTCTCCAGGGATGGTAAATCGAAGACCAGCCACGTTGTTTCTTTTTTAACGTAAAAATTCATGTGATGGAAAAACGAAGGCCAAAGAACTTCAAAGAATCGATTGAGGTTCGGATAGCCTTTTTTTGGGTATGAAACTATCCGTTGACGGCTTACAGCGGTCAAAGCCGTAGAACTCACTGAGACCTTCGTTTTGACTAGTTATGGCTCCCGTAACTCTAAACGAGGCAACAGTTATGGCCGTCCGAAGAATCGATATCCATAGGGTGCAACATCTACGGTGCAAGGTGCAACATTCGTCCAAAAAGACGAAATAGCGCCGTGCGACTTTTAGAAATGGGTGCAGGGATTTGAAATGGCCAGTACCATGGTGCACCACTCTCCAGTGATGGTAAATCAAAGACCAGCCACGGTGTTCCCTTTTTAACGTAAAAATTCATGTGACGGAAAAACGAAAGCCAAAAAACTTCAGAGACCCGATAGAGGTTCGGATAGCCTTTTTTGGGTATGAAACTATCCGTTAACGCCTTACAACCGTCAAAGCCGTAGAACTCACTGAGACCTTTGTTTTGACTGGTTATGGCTCCCGTAACTCCAAACAAGGCAACAGTTATGGCCGTCCGAAGAATCGATATCCATAGGGTGCAACATCTACGGTGCAAGGTGCAACATTCGTCCAAAAAGACGAAACAGCGCCGTGCGACTTTTAGAAATGGGTGCAGGGATTTGAAATGGACCAGTACCATGGTGCACCACTCTCCAGGGATGGTAAATCGAAAACCAGCCACGGTGTTCCCTTTTTAACGTAAAAATTCATGTGATGGAAAAACGAAGGCCAAAAAACTTCAGAGACCCGATTGAGGTTCGGATAGCCTTTTTTGGGTATGAAAATATCCCTCGACGGCTTACAGCGGTCAATGCCGTAGAACTCACTGAGACCTTCGTTTTGACTGGTTATGGCTCCCGTAACTCTAAACGAGGCAACAGTAATGGCCATCCGAAGAATCGATATCCATAGGGTGCTACATCTGCGGTGCAAGGTGCAACATTCGTCCAAAAAGACGAAACAGCGCCGTGCGACTTTTAACAATGGGTGCAGGGATTTGAAATGGACCAGTACCATGGTGCACCACTCTCCAGGGATGGTAAATCGAAGAACATCCACGTTGTTTCTTTTTTAACGTAAAAATTCATGTGACGGAAAAACGAAGGCCAAAAAACTTCAGAGACCCGATTGAGGTTCGGATACCCTTTTTTGGGTATGAAACTATCCGTTGACGGCTTATAGCGGTCAAAGCCGTAGAACTCACTGAGACCTTCGTTTTGACTGGTTATGACTCCCGTAACTCTAAATGAGGCAACAGTTATGGCCGTCCGAAGAATCGATATCCACAGGGTGCAACATCTGCGGTGCAAGGTGCAACATTCGTCCAAAAAGACGAAACAGCGCCGTGCGACTTTTAGAAATGGGTGCAGGGATTTGAAATGGACCAGTACCATGGTGCACCACTCTCCAGGGATGGTAAATCGAAGACCAGCCACGGTGTTCTCTTTTTAACGTAAAAATACATGTGATGGAAAAACGAAGGCCAAAAAACTTCAGAGACCCGATAGAGGTTCGGATAGCCTTTTTTTGGGTATGAAACTATCCCTCGACGGCTTACAGCGGTCAATGCCGTAGTACTCACTGAGACCTTCGTTTTGACTAGTTATGGCTCACGTAACTCTAAACGAGGCAACAGTTATGACCGTCCGAAGAATCGATATCCACAGGGTGCAACATCTGCGGTGAAAGGTGCAACATTCGTCCAAAAAGACGAAACAGCGCCGTGCGACTTTTAGAAATGGGTGCAGGGATTTGAAATGGACCAGTACCATGGTGCACCAATCTCCAGGGATGGTAAATCGAAGATCAGCCACGGTGTTCCCTTTTTAACGTAAAAATTCATGTGACGGAAAAACGAAGGTCAAAAAACTTCAAAGACCCGATTGAGGTTCGGATAGCCTTTTTTGGGTATGAAACTATCCGTTGACGGCTTACAGCCATCAAATCCGTAGAACTCACTGAGACCTTTGTTTTGACTGGTTATGGCTCTCGTAACTCTAAACGAGGCAACAGTTATGGCCGTCCGAAGAATCGATATCCACAGGGTGCAACATCTGTGGTGCAAGGTGCAACATTCGTCCAAAATGACGAAACAGCGCCGTGCGACTTTTATAAATGGGTGCAGGGATTTGAAATGGACCAGTACCATGGTGCACCAGTCTCCAGGGATAGTAAATCGAAGACCAGCCACGGTGTTCCCTTTATAACGTAAAAATTCATGTGACGGAAAAATGAAGGCCAAAAAACATCAGAGACCCGATTGAGGTTCGGATAGCCTTTTTTGGGTATGAAACTATCCGTTGACGGCTTACAACGGTCAAAGCCGTAGAACTCACTGAGACCTTCGTTTTGATTGGTTATGGCTCCCGTAACTCTAAATAAGACAACAGTTATGGCCGTCCGAAGAATCGATATCCACAGGGTGCAACATCTGCGGTGCAAGGTGCAACATTCATCCAAAAAGACGAAACAGCGCCGTGCGACTTTTAGAAATGGGTGCAGGGATTTGAAATGGACCATTACCATGGTGCACCACTCTCCAGGGATGATAAATCGAAGACCAGCCACGGTGTTCCCTTTTTAACGTAAAAATTCATGTGACTGAAAAATGAAGGCCAAAAAACTTCAAAGACCAGATTGAGGTTCGGATACCCTTTTATTGGGTATGAAACTATCCGTTGACGGCTTACAGTGGTCAAAGCCGTAGAACTCACTGAGACCTTCGTTTTGACTGGTTATGGCTCCCGTAACTCTAAACGAGGCAACAGTTATGGCCGTCCGAAGAATCGATATCCACCGGGTGCAACATCTATGGTGCAAGGTGCAACATTCGTCCAAAAAGACGAAACAGCGTCGTGCGACTTTTAGAAATGGGTGCAGGGATTTGAAATGGACCTGTACCATGGTGCACCACTTTCCAGGGATGGTAAATCGAAAACCAGCTGTTTGTACCAAAAATGGGCACAACACTCTTCGAGAGTTATTTGAAGAGATAAAATGAAGATTGTAAATGTAAAACAGAGGTTATCTAACAAAAACTCCAACAAACGGAAATGGAAAATGCACATACAAGCAATTTAGAGTGGTTCGGCGTATAGCCTACGTCCACTATGAAGTTCAGATGATTTTATTGATTCTCCTTCAACGATTACAAGCGATTACAGTGAACAACAGCGGATTACAGAATAGAATTCGAAATTAACAGCAAAGATATGATGCAAATCTCAATCCGGCAGAGTCTGGACGCTTCAGAGAAAAAGAGATCCCTTTTCTGTTAGTTCTGGGGCTCTATTTATAGGCGTAGGAAGCTCAGATCTCGCTCAAACTCCGGGAGACTTGGTCTGGCATGTGAGGGGACCCACTCGACCGTTTCCAGAAAGTTTGGCCTCGATCTGCAATCGATACGAATCCATTTCGTATCGATCAAGAGGACATCCAATTAAGCTGAAATTTGGTGGAGACCTTCTTTAGTGTGAATTCAAGCTTCCCTTAAAATTTCACTGGATTTGGATTAGTAGATCACGAGATATGGTCGATACGAACTGAGATTTCTCGAAGGCTGTCTGGTTCGTCTCCATGACTTCGACTCCATCACCTCATGTCGATGACTGCACGTGTTCTCAAGATGATGTGGCGCGCGCGCTTCGCTTCGATCCGGCCTTTACTCCGCATTGCCTGTTTCGACTCCATATACTTCGCCTCGTTTGGTTCGATGAATGGCATGTCATCCCAGTTTATTGACTCGTTGAACATGAAGTGGTCGTTGACTGATGGTTGCGATACACGTCACCTGTTGATGGATACGAGTCTAGATCTATGCAAACACGATGGATTTGAATGAAGGAGATCCGATGGATGCGAAGCAGACGTTGGCTGATGGATACGAAGCGCTTCAACTGCTGATGTGTACGGAGTCCATCGATACGAGTTCGACGGATTCGAAGGAAACCGAGTCGAACCTGTGTACTTCGATGGATTCGAAGCTGATTGGTACGAACCTTGATCGATCCGAACTAGGGCTTCGGTGATGGATACGAAACCACCCAGAGTGATGGATATGAAATCATCCAAAGTGATGGATACGAAATCTGGGCCTTTCCCTTCAATTTGAATCATTCATATCCTGAGCGTATGAACCCAGATTGTTTTGAAACTTGGAACGTTGGCTTCCTTTGTTCTACTAATCACGTCTCATCAATTGTAGCTTGATTTGGACTCAGACAAAATTCATCGATATCCATGACGAGCGATATTTGGAATCCAATCAATTCCTTGGTATCCTGGCCTTGCCAAAAGGCGGGATAACATTTGACCCCCAAAGTACGTCTTGTGAAAACATGACGTGCTTTGAAAAGCCACAAATTTGTGAGTCATCATCAGCATTTGTCGCACTTAACCATCGGGACAATGAAACATTCGACTCCGTATGGGGGTTATGAATCTACACCAGATCTGGCTCGAAGCTACGATGGCCATGGCGATTTATGCAGATTGGAGAAGAAAGGACGGAGAGGGCGATTTTGAATTGATATGGGGGTTATGTTTTAATTGGTGAGAGCGATGAGATTTTTCTTGGATTTCGCATCGATTCTTGGAGTGAACTGGTGTCAATGCAGTTCGAACCAATGGCTCTGGCGGTTGATCGTACCGATATGAAATGGTTGATACGAATGAATGAGTTACATGAATCCCTTAGCTTCGGATCGACGCAAACTTTGTTTCTACGATCGATACGAAAACCGTCGATTCTAGCGTCATCGATGTCAACCTAAAACTTTTCTGATCGGTACGAACCAAGCAACCAAGGACCGATGCGAAGTTACCTCATTCTGATCGATACGAACTCAGCCCCTGATAATCGACTCGAAATGTGCTCACTGGTATCGATTCGAACTGATACATTGATGGGTTCGAACGAACTCCATCTGACCGATTCGAACTGACATCATGATGGAGTTGAATGAACTCCATTCTTTACCATAATTCTAATGAGCTTCACTTTTGCATACCTTGACCCTCGACTCCGAGGAGCTTCTACCTTGCATAACTGAACTTGATCACAGGACCGCATATTTGACTGCCTTTTGAAGCTCGTCGACGAAACTGTAACCTAACGAATATATAACGGACTTACACCTGAATCAACCATCTAGCATCTGGATTGCGTGGTCATGACGGTCAGCGATGACGGTCACTTCCAGGCTGACTTCCAAAGTTTTGCCGTTTTCACATTTCGGCTTTTTTCATAGAATCTGCTCGAGTCACACACAACACTTGCACCGCACAACACACACTTTACACGGGGGAATGCACGGGCTGTTTATCGTCTAATGATAATTTCTTGTGAGTTAGCTAGCCATGGAACCGCCAAGTTCACAGCAGCAAGAAACTCCCAGACTTGAGATCCCAGACATCGAGGCCGAAGTCATCAGTCCAGCTCCGGACGAGTTACCCGACGCGTCCTTCATCAATAGTCCACCCGATTCTGTTCCGTCCAATATCTCTGAAGATATGCTAGGGAGAATATGCTTAAGGCATGGCTTATTCTTGGACGATGAAATGTGTCCTGGCCCGGACGACAGACCACATAATCCCCCGGAGGGGTATACGGCTTTTAATCGACATGCATGCGCAGCCGGTACACTTCCTCCGTTCAACGATTCCATAAGAGAAGTGTTGGCTTACCTGGATATCGCTCCGTCTCAGTTACATCCAAATGGATATGCTTCACTCAACATCTTGTTCATTGCATTCATGGAATACCTCCATCGTCCTCCCCGTATGACCGACATACGATACTTGTTTAATTTCAAGAGCCGGACTGACAGCCCATCTTTTACATTCTTGGAGTCTGTAAGAAACTGCCAAGTTGTCATGGGGTCGTGGACTAGGCTGAGCTACTTCAAGTCGGAGTGGTTATATGTCCGATGTCCGCCGGGGTTTGCCAGAAGATGGCTGTTTAGACGTAAGCATTGTCTTTTTCCCAAGTAGTTGACGGGGCAATTTTCGAATGAAATTAAACTCATCTCTTCTATTCCTTTTCTTTCAGCAATAATACAACGACCTGAAGGCGGTTACTATAAAGAGATAGTCCGGGTCCTTCAAGAAATTCCTAGTGACGAAAGGAATATTGAGTTGCTACTGACGGACCAGAATCTTAGAGTTCTTGGGTTGATTGGACGGCGGCAGAGCATAAGGCTTGATGGAGCATTAATGACCGTCTCCAGAGAAAAGGTCAAGCGGAAGAAACCCAGGGTTGTAATAATTGAGGAGCCCGATTCTGAGAGAACTCATACCGACGAGGAACCGTTGGTCGGACCCGCTAATGCAACCCCGAATTCCGATGCAAAGAGGAAAGGCAAAGCAGTGGCCTCAAAACAGCCTAAATCCGGGAGGCGAAAGTCCGTGGTTTTACACCGCCCCCTTTCAGGAGTCCGAATTGCGGAGGCACCCTCCCTGCAAACCGAAAATCAATTCGAAGGGCTCACCGACCTTTTGATTCCGGATATTGCGTCCGAACAACATGACACTGACTTGGATGACCTGCAACATACGTTCGATGTTAGAGAGTCTCTTCCCACTAGTGCGATCGACATTCCTGGTTGGTCCGGGGGGTTGCACATCCACACACTCTTCACGGCCTAACACAGTTTCCTAACCATAAACAACATATCACGAATGGTTGTTAACTTTCCTTGTTTTGATTTTCAGGTACGATGTCTGGATGAGGTACCGTGCTGAGCAGCCTGCGCAACAAACGGCGATATTACGAGCCAAGTCGGAGAGAGGGAGAGAGGGATTATGATTCCGGACATTCAGGTCAGGAGAGGTCCAACAGAGACAGGGGATACGTGCACCGATCCCGATCTCGCTCTCATCCTCCCAAGACTTCGGCACCGCCCACAGTAACAGCTGTTCATCCCCCCGAGACTTCACGGCCTAGGCTGCCTCCTCAAGCTTCAAGGTCCGATCTTCCGCGCGGCACTGAAATAGCTACTTCCTCATCCACTACACCGGTCAGAACTGATTCGACCGGGGAAGGAGCACTTAAACTGGCACAGATAAGGAAGGAGTTTCCCGACATCTGTTTTGATGACTATGTCTTTCCTCCGCATCTAAAGGGGATTCCGCCTACAGCCGAAGCATGATTTCGTTGCAGATATCTTCTTTCAGTACAGAGAGTGGGCAAGAGCCGCGAGGAAAGCATCTAAACTGGCATTCGATAGGGTTGTCGAAATTGAGAAGCTTAAGAAGGAGTTGGGTCAAAACGACCGAATCATGAAGGCGCTCAACGCGGAGGCTGAGTCTTCCCGTAAATCTGAAATTGAGGCCCTGAAAAAGGTTGACGGAGTAAACTCTGCCATGACCAGAATGAAACAAGAGCACTATACCACTATCGAAGACATGGGTCATAGGAACACCACCATTACCGCCGAGAGGGACGCCGCTCTTAAGGATCTTAATGAGCTGAAATCGAAGTTCTCCGAAATGGCGAAGGAGAAGGACGCGGCCAATGTCTCTGCGCAGGAAGCCTGTGATCAGGCGGTGGTGCTTCGAAAGGAGAAAGAAGCGGCTATGGAAAAACTCCGCGAAGCTGAAGCCGGAGTTGATGAGAAGGTACGACAGGCGGAGGCCAGGGTTGAGGCCGAGGTAGAAGAGCTACTTGTCACTTATAATGCCAACGTGCTAAGGCACCGAGATTTGACATGGCTCGATGATTACTGTTTGTAACAAAAATGGGCACAACACTCTTCGGGAGTTATTTGAAGAGATAAAAATGAAGATTATAAATGTAAAACAGAGGTTATCTAACAAAAACTCCAACAAACAGAAATGTAAAATGCACAGACAAGCAATTTAGAGTAGTTCGGCGTATAGCCTACATCCACTATGAAGTTTTGATGATTTTATTGATTCTCTTTCAATGATTACAAGCGGTTACAGAAATGAACAGCGGATTACAGATTAGAATTCGAAATTGGCAGCAAAAGTAGGATGCAAATCTCAATCCGGCAGAGTCTGGACGCTTCAGAGAAAAAAGATCCTTTTTCTGCGGATTCTGGGGCTCTATTTATAGGCATAGGAGGCTCAGAATTCGATCAAACTCCGGGAGACTTGGTCTGGCACGTGAGGGGGCCCACGCGACCGTTTCCAGAAAGTTTCATCTCGATCTGCGATCGGTACGACTCCATTTCGTATCGATCAAGATTACCTCCAATTGAGCTCAAATTTGGTGGAGACGTTCCTCGGTATGTGTGCAACCTTATGTTAAAATTTCATGGTATTTGGGTCAGTGGATTGAGAGATATCATCGATACGAGGCGATGTTCTTTGCTAGGCTGTCTGGTTCGAATCCATCTCTCCGAGCTGAGGGCTTCGAATCGATGGTGTCACGCGCCTCTGTGAAGACGTGGAACGCACACTTCGCCTCGATCCGGTCTTTACTCCGAGTCGACCGTGTCGACTCCATATATCTCGGCGCATTTGCATCGAGGGATGACGTGGTGCGCGCACTTCGCCTCGATCCGGCTTTTGCTCCGCGTTGGCTGTTTCGACTCCATGTATCTCGCCTCGTTTTCTTCGAGAAATGACACGTTATCCAAGCTGGTTGACCTGATGGATTCGAGTAGGATTTCATCCATGGATTCGAACCACGGTCATTCATGGATACGAACTGATGGTCAAATGGAGACAGAGAGTCCCTTTCTTGATGGATACGAAACACGTAGCTCCTCAATGGGTATGAAGTCAAAGAATGCAAGTTGGAGCCTTTCGATGGATGTGAAGTATCGAACATCTGACGGATACGAAGTCGACATTAAGCGATCGTTACGAACCAGGTGACTTATTGATGGATACGAACAAGTCTTTCCGGCTGAAGGTTTTATCGATGCGAAGCTTATCAATGTGTGGACTTAATCATTCTAATCGACACGAGACCGATGGATGCGAAACGAGGACCACCGATGGATACGAAATCCATCGATACGAACTCGATGTACTAGCTCCATCGAAACGAACAGATACGTTTTAATGGATACGAAATGGGGTCTGCCGATGGATACGAAAACATGTTTTTTCCTCCCACTTGTATCCATCATAACCTGTGCATATGAGCTCGGATTGACTTGAAACTTGGAACGTTGGTTTGCCTTATTTTCCCGATCATGTCTCATCAATTGGGGCTTGATCCGGACTTGGTCAGAATTCAACGATATCCATGACAAGTGACATTTGGAATCCAACTCCTTGGTGTCCTGGCCTTGCCAAAAGGCGGGATAACATTTGCCCCCCAAAGTACGTCTTGTGAAAACATGACGTGCTTTGAAAAGCTGCAGGTCTTCTTTGAATAATTTGAAAGCCGTACTCTTTAACCATCCTCATGTATCGGTCCTCTCATGAATCGATGCTAAAGTTGGAAAGCTTTTCTTCGTATTGATGCGGGTTGACCTTGATGGATACAAAAAATAGTCATTCGTATCGATGGTCACAAATCGCGGTGGATTCTGATTTGAATTGGCGATATCTGATGGATACGTAGTGACTGCTCGTATCGATAGGTTGGCTCTGTTGTGAGTCGATGGATCACAAAGTGGACATTTCGAACCGATGGAGTCTGTTACCTTCAGGTGGCTTCCCTATGCGCTTCGAAACGATGGAGTCCAGTGCCTTCAGGTGGCTCTCTTGTGCGCTCCGAATCGATGAAGGCTAGTGGGCTCGAAATGAATGTTCGCATCGATGCGCTGCTTGACTGGCTGCGACCGGTCATGTTGACTGGGAGGCGAATCGACCCAGTCTAATTCGAGGCTTCATATAAATACTCTGGACTTCGCCACTTTTTCACTTTTACTTTTTTACTGCCGTCTTCAGCTCCTTGCGATCGATCCAGAACTTAGAAAGAGATAATAGTTCTGTGCTTTCGACTCCATCAGCTTCAATCCACCAGATCTTGAAATCCCAATCTTAAACTAGGTAATCCACCACGAATCTAAACGACGAGACTATCTCCGATCTACTCTTTCTTCGTCAGTCAACCACTCTGGCAATTGGTAAAACTAGATCTGGTTCGAAGTCTGGATGGCCATGGCGACGCTCTTGTAGATTGGAGAAGAAAGATTGGAGAAGACAAAAGCGTATCGATCTAGGGGTCGTGTTCGAATCGACGAAGACAGCGACATTTTTTCTTAGATCCCATATCGATTCTTGGGATAAGTCAATGGGGGAGATCCAGTTCGTATCGATGGATATGGTGATGGTCCTTAGTTTCAGATCGATACGAATCTTGCCTTCACGATCGATGTTAAGCTAAGGCCTTTTCTGATCGATACGGACCAGGCAACCAAGGATCGATGCGAAGTACTCTGATCTTTGATGGATTCGAACTTGACTCCTGACGATCGATTCGAAACATGCTCACGGGTATCGATTCGAACCGGTATCATGATGGATTCGAACGAGCCTCTTTTGGTCGATTCGAACTTCCCATGTCGGATGCGAAATCTTGACATTCTTCAGCATAACTCCGATGAGCTTCATTCTTGCATATCTGGACTCGATAATTAAATTGCATATTTGACTACCTCTCGAAGCTCGTCGATGGAACTGCCATTTAACAGAAAAGTACAATGAACTCTTTAATCTTGAATCGATCGTTATCACCGGGATGGCGCGGTCATGACGGTTAGCGATGACGGTCATGCCTGTCTGACTTCCAGAATTTAGTCGCTTGCATGTTTTCTTTAACTCTGTAGAATTTGCTCAAGTCACGCATAACATTCGCACTGTACAACACATTCACACACTTTACACTGGGGAACGCACGGGCTTTTTATCAGCTAATGGTGATTTCTCGTGAGTTAGCTAGCCATGGAACCGTCAAGTTCACAGCAACAAGAAACTCCCAGACTTGAGATTCCGGATATTCAGGCTGACGTGATCGGTCCAGCCCCGGATGAATTGCCTGAGGCGTCTCTCATCAATAGCCCACCTGATTCTGTCCCGTCCAATATCTCTAAAGACATGCTAGGGATAATATGCTTAAGGCATGGCTTATCTTTGGATGAAGTATTGTTGCCTGGACCGGACGACAGACCACATAATCCCCCGGAGGGGTATACTGCTTTTAATCGACATGCGTGCGCAGCCGGCACACTTCCTCCATTCAATGATTACATAAGAGAAGTGTTGGCTTATCTGGACATCGCTCCGTCTCAATTGCATCCAAATGGATATGCTTCACTCAACAGCTTGTTCATTGTATTCATGGAGTATCTCCATCGTCCTCCCCGTATGATCGACATAAGATACTTGTTTAATTTCAAGAGTCGGACTGACAGCCCATCTTATACATTCTTGGAGTCTGTAAGGAACTGCCAAGTTGTCGCGGGGTCGTGGACTAGGCTAAGCTACTTTAAGTCGGATTGGTTCTATGTCCGATGTCCTCCGGGGTTTGCCAGAAGATGGCTGTTCAGACCTGAGTATTGTCTTTTTTTTTCAAGTAATTGACAGGGCAATTTTCGGAGTGAAATTAAATTCATGTCTTCTTCTCTTTTTCTTTCAGCAATCATCCAACGGCCTGAGGGTGGCTACTATAAAGAGATAGTTCGGGTCCTCCAAGAGATTCCTAGCGAAGAAAGGAATATTGAACTGTTACTGACAGATCGGAATCTCAGAGTTCTTGGGTTGATCGGCCGGAGGCAGAGCATAAGGCTCGATGGTGCATTAAAGACCATCTCCAGAGAAAAGGTCAAGCGGAAGAAACCCAGGGTTGTGATAATTAAGGAACCCGATTCCGAGAGAACTCATACCGACGAGGAACCGTTGGTCGGACCCGCTAATGCAACCCCGGAATCCGATGCAAAGAGGAAAGGCAAAGCTGTGGCCTCAAAACAACCTAAGTCCGGGAGACGGAAGTCTGTGGTTTTGCACCGTCCTTTGCCAGGAGATAGAATTATGGAAGCACCCTCCATGCAAGCTGAAAATCAATTCGAAGGGCCTGCTGACCCTCCAATCCCGGACATCGAGCCTGAGCAACACGACGTTGAATCGGGTGGACCGCGACATATCGTCGATGTCAGCGAGTCTCTTCCTGCCAGTGCGATTGACACTTCTGGTTGGTCCGGGGGGTTACACATTCACACACTCTTCACGGCACAACACATTTTCCTAACCGTAAACAACATATTGCAAACGGTTACCGATTTTTCGTGGTTTTCTTTTCAGGTACGATGTCTGGGCAAGGTTCTGTGCTGGGTAGTTTGCGCAACAAGCGCCGTTATCACGAGCCACGCAGGAGAGAGGGTGAGAGGGATTACGACTCCGGACATTCTGGTCAGGAGAGGTCTGATAGAGATAGGGGGTACGTTCACCGATCCCGATCTCGCTCTCCTCCTCCCAGGACCTCTGCACCTCCTACGGTAGCAGTTGTTCGTCCTCCTGAAACTTCACGGCCTAGGCCACCTTCTCAAGCTTCGAGGTCCGATCCTCCGCGCAGGGCTAAAATAGCCACCTCCTCGGCTACTGTACCGGTCCCGACTGAAGCGTCTAGTGAAGGAGCGCTTAAATTGGCACAGATGAGGAAGGAATTCCCCGACATCTGTTTTGATGGTTATGTCTTCCCCCCGCACTTGAAGAGAATTCCGCCAACCGCTGAAACCACTATCCATGATTATGTTGCGGACATCTTTTTCCAGTACAGGGAATGGGGACGGGCCGCGAGGAAAGCGTCCAAAGTGGCATTCGACCGGGGCGTCACTATTGAGAAACTCGAGAAGGAGTTGGGTCACAACGACCAAATCATAAAAGCGCTCAACTCGGAGGCTGAGTCTTCCCGTAAATCTGAAATGGAGGCTCTAAAGAAGGTCGATGAAGTAAACGCTGCCATGACCAGGATGAAGCAAGAGCATTATACCGCCATCGAGGATATGGGTCATAGGAACACCACCATCACCGCCGAGAGGGATGAAGCTCTCAAGGTGCTTAATGAGCTGAAATAAAAGTTTTCTAAGATGGCGAAGGAAAAAGACGCAGCTAATGTCTCTGCGTAGGAGGCCTGTGATCAGGCAGTGACGCTCCGAAAGGAGAAAGAAGCGGCTATACAACAAGCTCACAAAGCTGAGGCTAGGGTTGACGAGAAGGTACGGCAGGCGGAGGCCAGGATTGAGGCCGAGGTGGAAGAGCTACTTGTCACTTATAACGCCAATGTGCTAAGGCATCGAGATTTGACATGGATCGATGATTACCCCACGCATCTCTACAACGCCTGGAGCTTATTGGTTGATGAGGAGAAGTCTGGGCACCCTGATGAAGCCCTTGATGAATTCGAGCTGGAGAACCGCATCCTCAATGATGACGAAAAGAAGGTTCTCCATGACTCCATGATTTCCCACGACAAGGTGAGGCTTGGAGCCCAGACCCAGGAAGTCGGAGAGAGCTCTGGTGCAGAACACCATGTTATGAGTTTTGAGATAATCGTGTCATCTCAATCTGAGCCAACTCCGATGATCTACCCCCAGCCTATCCCGGCATATGATCCAGATCAACCGCATCTACCTCCTATTAAGGAACATCCTTCTGAAGTTGTTCAGACGACCTCGAGCCAAACCGAGGAAGGTACTCTGAACTAACTTCTTGTATATTTGGATTGAAGAGTCTGTGTTGAAATGTTGCTAATGACATGTCCTTTTCCTTTGGTCAGTGACAGAAGTTGCACCAGCCGTGCCCCTTACCACCCAAGAATCAGGCCAAGCGCTAGGAGCCATCATCTCTGAGGCGCCCTCCGTCGCGGCAATGGCACCAGTTGGAGTAACGCAGGGGAGCTCACTTTCTTTCGATGAACAGATGATAAACGAGCTCCTTGGCCGTCAGAGTGATCCTTTTGCGGACTTGCCATTCGGCTTGGGTGGATTCACGGCTACTTCTGACACCTCATCCCAGACTACCACGGCTCCTAGTGAAGCCAGAGCACAGCGGGAAGCGGCGATGTTGGCCGAGATTAATGCCGAGATGGCGGCCGCGGCGCACGGCGGCGATGTAGATGGCGGAGCAGCAGCATGGTGCCCTACTCCTCTTATGATTGTGTCTCCTGGGGGCACACTTACTGATACTAATGTGCTAGTCCCTCCTCCGGCTGCGGAGTTTGTTCCTCCAACTCCTCCCACGGGAAGCATCCCTATAGAGTCCAGTTCGGATGAGGACGTCGACATTATGCCTTCACCCGAGGGGAGCCTGCCTAAGGAGAAAGGTTCCAAGCGGAAGGGTACTGGTGGTTCCAGTAGCTCCTCGAGGAAGAAGAAGTTGAGGAAGCAGAAGGATTAGACATCCTCTTCATAGGCAGTTAGGGACTTTTGTTATCTTCTCTGTTTTTCCCTTTTGTAGGCCGTGTTTAGATGCGGGTTCGGCCCCTGCTAGTAGGAATATTTTGGAAAAAACTCATGTATGAACCATTGTTCTTGAGTTAGTTGAAATAAAATTTTGTTTTCTAGTTTCAGCTCATGTTCCTTTCTATGCTTGAATATTGTAGTGTTCGGACTTTGGTCCAGTGTACTTGCATTATCTGATTGTTTCAAGAATAGCTCATTTTACTTGTTAAGTATGGAAATCTCGGACTTGAGTTGTGATAGGGGATCACATCGGAGCTGAGCATCGCATAGTTTAGGGTAATGACTAACATTTGCCTCTGCCCCCAGTTCCAGGGTTAAGTTGTGATGATCAGCTTGTGATTGCATCAAGCGAGGACCGAGTGGCCGAACTACACTTGTTCTCTTATGAATCGTTTCATCCACACTCCGGGGATATATGTCATCTCGTAAGCGGTTGTTCGCACTCTGGGAACACGGAGTTGACTGATGTTTGCACTCCGTCTCGCACTCTGGGAGCACGAAGTTAGTCGTTTATACTCCGCTTCATACTCTAGGAACACGGAGTTAGTTGTTTATACTCCGTTCCGCACTCCGGGAACACGGAGTTGATTGATGTTTATACTCCGCTTCGCACTCTGGGAATGCGGAGTTGAATGTTTATACTCCGTCTCACACTCTGGGAGCACGGAGTCGAATGTTTATACTCCACTTCGCACTCTGGGAATATGGAGTTAAATGTTTATACTCCGTCTCGCACTCCGGGAACACGGAGTTGATTGATGTTTATACTCCGCTTCGCACTCTGGGAATGCGGAGTTGAATGTTTATACTCCGTCTCACACTCTGGGAGCACGGAGTCGAATGTTTATACTCCGCTTCGCACTCTGGGAATGCGGAGTTAAATGTTTATACTCCGTCTCGCACTCTGGGAATACGGAGTTGATTGATGTTTATACTCCGCTTCGCACTCTGGGAATGCGGAGTTGAATGTTTATACTCCGTCTCACACTCTGGGAGCACGGAGTCGAATGTTTATACTCCGCTTCGCACTCTGGGAATGCGGAGTTAAATGTTTATACTCCGTCTCGCACTCTGGGAATACGGAGTTGATTGATGTTTATACTCCACTTCGCACTCTGGGAATATGGAGTTGAATGTTTATACTCCGTCTCGCACTCTGGGAATATGGAGTTGAATGCAGGATTGTCGTGTGTCAACCCTATCAATATCGGTGTCATGGCTTGTCCCTGAGCTCGGATTTCACCTAGTGAGTGGCCGGTCGTATCACAGCCACTCTCCATTTGAATAAGTCCCATTGCATGATGGGATTTAGCTCTTCGTGCATCGTGATGTTGTATATCGTACTTAATGAATCACAGCTCTAGCTCGAAGAAGTGGCATTTTATTGCTGAAATAAGAAAATGCGGCAAAGTCAGTTGCCTTATTACAAAATTCAAATTTCGAAATGCAGAAACAAATTGCTAAATAGAATGAAATAAATAAAGCCTGTCATATGTAATAGCGGCGGAGACTTTCGCTGTTCCAAGCCCTTGGTAAATCGAGACCGTCAACAGTCGACTGCTTGAATGTACCATCTCCGAGCTTTCGTGTAATTACATACGGTCCTCCCCAGTTCGGTTTCATGTGTGAAGGAACTGGGTAGATTCTCTTGAGCACGAGGTCGCCGAGTTCAAAGGTTCAAGGTCGAACTTTGGTGTTGTACAGTCGGGCGACTCGGCTTCGATGTGCGGCTGCTCTCAAATCAGCCTCTTCCCGTTTTTCATCCAATAGATCCAAATATTCGGCCAGGAGTATAGCGTTCGTTTTTGGATCATAATAAGTCACGCGATGAGAGAACACTTCTGTCTCGACCGGAATAACAGCCTCTGAGCCATAAGATAGGGAAAACGGAGTGTGTCCGGTCGCGGTTTTGTGGGTCGTTCGATAGGCCCATAACGCCATAGGAAGTTCATCGACCCACTTGCCCCCAGCCTTCTCCAATCGTTTCTTCAGGATCGATTTTATAACTTTATTGACAGCTTCAACCTGTCCATTCGCTTGGGGGTGTGCGACAGCCGAGAACTTTTTGCGGATATGAAACCGTTGACAGAAATTCTTGAATTCCACACTCTCGAATTGGGCTCCGTTATCAGTGATGATAGTATGCGGGAGTCCAAATCGACAGATGATGTTGCGAACCATGAAATTTATCACTTTCTTTGTCGTAATGGTTGCAAGGGCTTCGGCCTCAGCCCACTTTGTGAAGTAGTCAACAGCGACGATGGCGTATTTCGCACCGCCTTTTGCTAAAGGTAAAGCGCCGATGATGTCGATGCCCCACATTGCGAATGGCCAGGGACTGACCATTTGGGTTATCTCAGTAGGCGGAGCTCTCGGAATTCGGGCATGTATCTGGCACTTATCGCACTTCCGGGCATAGTTTGCCGCATCTCGGTTCACTGTCGGCCAGTAGTACCCATATCGGAGTATCTTCTTAGCGAGAGCTTGTCCTCCGGTATGATCGCCACACTCTCCTTCGTGCACGTCATGTAACACTCGTTTGATTTCCTCGTGGGCGATACACCTGAGGAGAGGAACGGAATAACCTCTCCTGTACATGACTCCGTTTTGGATGACGAACCGCGAAGCTTTTCGCTGAATTTGTCTCTTCTCATTTCTAGGTTCAGGCAGCGCCCCATTCTCAATGTAATTCTGATACGGAGTCATCCAAGATTCTCTACTGGGAGCAGTTTCAAACACAGAGTTCATTTCTATCCGATCGATGCTCGGGGAGGCCAAAGTTTCAACGGGGACCAGTCCCATTTGCTGCGCTTCACCTGTACTAGCTAGCTTTGCCAGTGAATCGGCTTTCTGATTGTGCTCCCGAGGCACATAATAGATGGCATAATAATCAAACTGGTTTAGTATTTCCTGAACTCGAGCCAAGTAAGCAGCCAGTCTTCGGTCTCTTGCCTGATATTCTCCTCATACTTGACATACTACTAATTGTGAATCGCAATAAATTTCCACAGCGATAATCCTCAAGTCTCTGGCAAGTCTTAAGCCAGTTAGGAGGGCTTCATATTCGGCTTCATTATTAGTTGCACGAAAGTCGAATTTAAGAGCATAACATATGGATCGGCCCTCGGGAGTCTCAAGTACAACCCCAGCGCCCGAACATCGGTCATTTGACGCACCGTCAGTATACAGCTTCCAGATGTATTCGGGAGATTTACTGGTCTCGGGCAAGTCTTCTGGAACGGTGAATTCAGCTATGAAATCTGCCAGGACTTGTCCTTGAATGGCTCTCCGCGGAGCGTATGCGATATCAAATTGGCTTAGCTCAATGTTTCACTTGAGTAACCTACCGGACGTCTCAGGCCGCGTGAGGACCTGTCGTAACGGCTGGTCGGTGTACACAGTAAGCGGATGAGCTTGGAAGTAAGGACGGAGCTTTCTTGAGGCAATGACCAAGCAATAGGCCAGTTTTTCTAGTCTCGGGTAATTTCTTTCAGCTCCTGTTAGCCGCTTACTAACATAGTAGACCGGGTTTTGCACTTTGTCTTCTTCCTGGACCAGAGCAGCACTGATCGCATGTTCTGATACTGCCAGGTAGAGATATAGTTGTTCGTGGTCAACCGGTTTTGATAAGATCGGAGGTGTGGAGAGATGTTGAACTAATGATCGGAACGCGCCTTCACACTCCGTGGTCCATTCAAAGTTTCGTTTGCCCTTCCGGATCAGGTCGAAGAAAGGAATGCATTTATCGGTGGACTTTGAGATGAACCTGCTCAATGCTGCGACCTTCCCGTTAAGACTCTGGACTTGCTTTATAGTTCTAGGGGTTTGCAAATTTCTAATAGCCCAGATCTTCTCAGGATTCGCCTCTATTCCTCGAGCGTTGACGATGAACCCAAGGAATTTTCCAGATGCAACGCCAAAGTGACACTTGAGTGGGTTGAGCTTCATTCCGTACTCCCGGAGGATGCTGAACATCGAATCCAAATCTCTGACGTGATCTGTGGAGAATCGGGACTTCACCAGCATGTCATCCACGTAAACCTCCATGGTCTTCCCGATCTGATCAGCGAACATTCGGTTGACTAAGCGTTGGTATGTTGCACCAGCGTTCTTTAGACCAAACGGCATGACTTTGTAACAATAGAGTCCCAGATCGGTCACGAAGCTGGTATGTTCCTGATCGGGTAAATGCATGGGTATTTGGTTGTAGCCGGAATAAGCGTCCATAAAGGATAGTAGTTCATGTCCGGCCGTTGAATCTACGAGCTGATCGATTCGCGGAAGTGGGAAGCTATCTTTTGGACAGGCCTTGTTTAGGTCAGAGTAATCAATGCAGGTTCTCCACTTCCCGTTTGGTTTCCGAACTAGCACAGGGTTGGACACCCATTCTGGATACAAGGCATCTCGAATGAACCCATTCGATTGTAGTTTATCAACTTCCTCCTTAAGGGCGGCAGATCTCTCTGGATCCATACCGCACCTTTTTTGCTTTACTGGGACATGTCGCGGATCTATATTCAGGGAGTGACTTGCAATGCTCGACGAGATTCCGCACATGTCAGAGTGTGTCCAGGCGAAGACGTCGAGATTCGCCCGAAGGAATTCGACCAATTCCTGCTGTGTCTGCTCGTTCAGTTGAGACCCAACTTTCAGCATCTTTGAATCATCATCCTCATTGATTGGGACGTCCACAGTCAGTTCAGCTAGAGAAGCTTGACTCTCCGTGGATTCATCTTTATCCTCGTTGTCCCTAGGGTCCAGATCTTTCAGGAACTGGTCGTGGTGCCCGGGCCGAGACCCAGGCATCAATTGTCAATTATCAATAGAGCGGACGCAGAGGGATTCCTCTACGCCCTTTCCCTTCTCTTTACGCTATGCCCCGCGCAGCTCAGCAACATAACAGGCCCTTCCTGTGGCCTGATCTCCTTGAACAACTCCAATCCCATGATCAGTGGGAAATTTCGGTCCTCCCCAGTTCGGTTTCATGTGTGAAGGAACTGGATAGATTCTCTTGAGCACGAGGTCGCCGAGTTCAAAGGTTCGGGGTCGAACTTTGGTGTTGTACAGTCGGGCGACCCGACTTCGATGTGCGGCAGCTCTCAAATCAGCCTCTTCCCGTTTTTCATCCAATAGATCAAAAGATTCGGCCAGGAGTATAGCGTTCGTTTTCGGATCATAGTAAGTCATGCGATGAGAAAACACTTCCACCTCGACCGGAATAACAGCCTCTGAGCCATAAGATAGGGAAAATGGAGTGTGTCCGGTCGCGGTTTTGTGAGTCGTTCGATAGGCCCATAACGCCATAGGAAGTTCATCGACCCACTTGCCCCCGGCCTTTTCCAGTCGTTTCTTCAGGATTGATTTTATAACTTTATTGACGGCTTCAACCTGTCCATTTGCCTGGGGGTGTGCGACAGCCGAGAACTTTTTGTGGATATGAAACCGTTGACAGAAATTCTTGAATTCCGCACTCTCGAATTGGGCTCCGTTATCAGTGATGATAGTATGCGGGAGTCTGAATCGACAGATGATGTTGCGAACCACGAAATTTATCACTTTCTTTGTCGTAATGGTTGCAAGGGCTTCAGCCTCAGCCCACTTTGTAAAGTAGTCAACGGCAACGATGGCGTATTTCGCACCGCCTTTCGCCAAAGGTAAAGCGTCGATGATATCGATACCCCACATTGCGAATGGCCAGGGACTGACCATTTGGGTTATTTCGGTAGGCGAGGCTCTTGGAATTCGGGCATGTATCTGGCATTTATCGCACTTCCTGGCATAGTTCGCCGCATCTCGGTTCACTGTCGGCCAGTAATACCCATATCGTAGTATCTTCTTAGCAAGAGCTTGTCCTCCGGTATGATTGCCACACTCTCCTTCGTGTACGTCGTGTAACACTCGTTTGATTTCCTCGTGGGCGATACATCTGAGGAGAGGAACGGAATAACCTCTCCTTTACATGACTCCGTTCTGGATGACGAATCGCGAAGCTTTCCGTTGAATTTGTCTCTTCTCATTTCTAGGCTCAAGCAACGTATCATTCTCAATGTAATTTCGATACGGAGTCATCCAAGACTCTTTACTGGGAGCGGTTTCAAACACAAAGTTCATTTCTATCCGATCGATGCTCGGGGAGGCCAAAGTTTCAACGGGGACAAGTCCCATTTGCTGCGCTTCACCTGTGCTGGCTAACTTTGCCAGTGAATCGGCTTTCTAATTGTGTTCCCGAGGCACATAATAATCAAACTGGTTCAGTATTTCCTGAACTCGGGCCAAGTAAGCAGCCAGTCTTTGGTCTCTTGCTTGATACTCCCCTCGTACTTGACATACCACTATCTGTGAATCGCAATAAATTTCCACAGCGGTAATTCTCAAGTCTCTGGCAAGTTTTAGGCCGGTTAAGAGGGCTTCATATTCAGCTTCATTATTAGTTGCACGAAAGTCGAACTTCAAAGCATAACATATGGATCGGCCCTCGGGAGTCTCAAGTACAACCCCAGCGCCCGAACATCGGTCATTTGACGCACCGTCAGTATACAACTTCCAGATGTATTCGGGGGATTCACTGGTCTCGGGCAAGTCTTCTGGAACGGTGAATTCAGCTATGAAATCTGGCAGGACTTGTCCTTGAATTGCTCTTCGCGGAGCGTACGTGATATCAAATTGGCTTAGCTCAATGTTCCACTTGAGTAACCTACCGGATGTCTCGGTTCGCGTGAGGACCTGTCGTAACGGCTGATCGGTGTACACAGTAAGAGGATGAGCTTGGAAGTAAGGGCGGAGCTTTCTTGAGGCAATGACCAAGCAATAGGCCACTTTCTCCAGTCTCGGGTAATTTCTTTCAGCTCCTGTTAACCGCTTACTAACATAGTAGACCGGGTTTTGCACTTTGTCTTCTTCCCGAACTAGAGCAGCACTGATTGCATGTTCCGATACTGCCAGGTAGAGGTACAATTGCTCGTGGTCGACCGGTTTTGACAAGATCAGAGGTGTGAAAAGATGTTGAACTAGTGATCGGAACGTGCCTTCACACTCCGTGGTCCGTTCAAAGTTTCGTTTTCCCTTCCGGATCAGGTCGAAGAAAGGAATGCATTTATCGGTGGACTTTGAAATGAACCTGCTCAATGCTGCGACCTTTCCGTTGAGACTCTGGACTTGCTTTATGGTTCTAGGGATTTGCAAATTTCTTATAGCCCAGATCTTCTCAGGATTTGCTTATATCCCTCGAGCATTGACGATGAACCCAAGGAATTTTCCAGATGCGACGCCGAAGTGACACTTGAGCGGGTTGAGCTTCATTCCATATTCCCGGAGGATGCTGAACATTGAATTCAAATCTCTGACGTGATCTGTGGAGAATCGAGACTTCACCAGCATGTCATCCACGTAAACCTCCATGGTCTTCCTGATTTGATCGGCGAACATCCGGTTGACTAAGCGTTGGTATGTTGCTCCAGCGTTCTTTAGACCAAACGGCATGACTTTGTAACAATAGAGTCCCAGATCAGTCATGAAGCTGGTATGTTCCTGATCAGGTAAATGCATGGATATTTGATTGTAGCAGGAATAAGCATCCAAAAAGGATAGTAGCTCATGTCCGGCCGTTGAATCTACGAGCTGATCAATTCGTGGAAGTGGGAAGTTATCTTTTGGACAGGCCTTGTTTAGGTCAGAGTAATCAACGCAGGTTCTCCATTTTCCGTTTGGTTTTCGAACCAGTATAGGGTTGGATACCCATTCTGGATACAAGGCATCTCGAATGAACCCGTTTGATTGTAGTTTATCAACTTCCTCCTTAAGGGCGGCAGATCTCTCTGGATCCATACCGCGCCTTTTCTGCTTTACTGGGACATGTCGCGGATCTATATTCAGGGAGTGACTTGCAATGCTCGGCGAGATTCTGCACATGTCAGAGTGTGTCCAGGCGAAGACGTCGAGATTCGCCCGAAGAAACTCGACCAATTCCTGCTGTGTCTGCTCGCTCAGTTGAGACCCAACTTTCAGCATCTTTGAATCATCATCCTTACTGATTGGGATGTCCACAGTCAGTTCGGCTGGAGAAGCTTGACTCTCCATAGATTCGTCTTTATCCTCATTGTCCCTAGGGTCCAGGTCTTTCAGGAATTGGTCGTGGTGCCCGGGCCGAGGCCCAGGCATCAATTGTCTATTATCAATAGAACGGACGCAGAAAGATTCCTCTACGCCCTTTCCCTTCTCTTTACGTTGCGCCCCGTGCAGCTCAGCAACATAACAGGCCCTTCCCGTGGCCTGATCTCCTTGAACAACTCCAATCCCATGATCAGTGGGGAACTTCAGAGTTAAACACCATTGGGCGATGGCTGCCCTGAATTCGGCTAGGGCCGGTTGGCCCAAAAATGCGTTATAAGGTGAATCAATCTCTAAGACGACAAACTGTAAAATCCGGACTCTCCGGCGTTCTCCAACCCCCAACTCAACTGGTAGTTCAGTTACTCCAACGGGTATCGTGGCACTCCCGTTAAAACCGTGGATTCGGGATAGGGAGGGTTTCAAATCCTTTGCCTCCATTTTCATTAAGTCGTAAGCCCGTTTATGGTTCATGTGATGGAAAAACGAAGGCCAAAAAACTTCAGAGACCCGATTGAGGTTTGGATAGGCTTTTTTTGGGTATGAAACTATCCCTTGACGGCTTACAGCGGTCAAAGCCGTAGAACTCACTGAGACCTTCGTTTTGACTGGTTATGGCTCTCGTAACTCTAAACGAGGCAACAGTTATGGCCGTCCGAAGAATCGATATCCACAGGGTGCAACATCTGCGGTGCAAGGTGCAACATTCGTCCAAAAAGGCGAAACAGCGCCGTGCGACTTTTAGAAATGGGTGCAGGGATTTGAAATGGACCAGTACCATGGTGCACCACTCTCCAGGGATGGTAAATCGAAGACCTGCCACGCTGTTCCCTTTTTAACGTAAAAATTAATGTGACGGAAAATCGAAGGCCAAAAAACTTTAAAGAACCGATTGAGGTTCGGATAGCCTTTTTTGGGTATGAAACTATCCGTTGACGGCTTACAGCCGTCAAAGCCGTAGAACTCACAGAAACCTTTATTTTGACTGGTTATTGCTCCCGTAACTCTAAACGAGGCAACAGTTATGGCCGTCCAAAGTATCGATATCCACAGGGTGCAACATCTGCGTGCAAGGTGCAACATTCGTCCAAAAAGACGAAACAGCGCTGTGCGACTTTTAGAAATGGGTGCAGGGATTTGAAATGGACCAGTACCATGGTGCACCACTCTCCAGGGATGGTAAATCGAAAACCAGTCACGGTGTTCCCTTTTTAACGTAAAAATTCATGTGATGGAAAAACGAAGGCCAAAAAATTTCAAAGACCCGATTGAGGTTCAGATAGCCTTTTTTTGGGTATGAAACTATCCCTCGACGGCTTACAGTGGTCAATGCCATAGAACTCACTGAGACCTTCGTTTTGACTGGTTATGGCTCCCGTAACTCTAAACGAGGCAACAGTTATGGCCGTCCGAAGAATCGATATCCATAGGGTGCAACATCTGCGGTGCAAGGTGCAACATTCGTCCAAAAAGACGAAACAGCGTCGTGCGACTTTTAGAAATGGGTGCAGGGATTTGAAATGGACCAGTACCATGGTGCACCACTCTCCAGGGATGGTTAATCGAAGACCAGCCACGGTGTTTCTTTTTTAACGTAAAAATTCATGTGACGGAAAAATGAAGGCCAAAAAACTTCAAAGAATCGATTGAGGTTCGGATAGCCTTTTTTGGGTATGAAACTATCCGTTGATGGCTTATGCGGTCAAAGCCGTAGAACTCACTGAGACCTTCATTTTGACTGGTTATAACTCCCGTAACTCTAAACGAGGCAACAGTTATGGCCGTCCGAAGAATCGATATCCACAGGGTGCAACATCTGCGGTGCAAGGTGCAACATTCGTCCAAAAAAATGAAACAGCGCCATGCGACTTTTAGTAATGGGTGCAGGGATTTGAAATGGACCAGTACCATGGTGCACCACTCTCCAGGGATGGTAAATCAAAGACCAGCCATGGTGTTCCCTTTTTAATGTAAAAATTCATGTGATGGAAAAACGAAAGGCAAAAAACTTCAGAGACCCGATTGAGGTTCGGATAGCCTTTTTTGGGTATGAAACTATCCGTTGACGGCTTACAGCCGTCAAAGCCGTAGAACTCACTGAGACCTTTGTTTTGACTTGTTATGGCTCCCGTAACTCCAAACGAGGCAACAGTTATGGCCGTCCGAAGAATCGATATCCACAGGGTGCAACATCTGCAGTGCAAGGTGCACCATTCATCCAAAAAGAAGAAACAACACCGTGCGACTTTTAGAAATGGGTGCAGGGATTTCAAATGGACCAGTACCATGGTGCACCACTCTCCAGGGATGGTAAATCGAAGACCAGCCACAGTGTTCCCTTTTTAACGTAAAAATTCATGTGACGGAAAAACGAAGGCCAATAAACTACAGAGACCCGATTGAGGTTCGGATACCCTTTTTTTGGGTATGAAACTATCTGTTGACGGCTTACAGCAGTCAAAGCCGTAGAACTAACTAAGACCTTCGTTTTGACTGGTTATGGCTCCCGTAACTCTAAAAGAGGCGATAGTTATGGCTGTCCGAAGAATTGATATCCACAGGGTGCAACATTTGCGGTGCAAGGTGCAACATTCGTCCAAAAAGACGAAACAGCGCCGTGCGACTTTTAGAAATGGGTGCAGGGATTTGAAATGGACCAGTACCAAGGTGCACCACTCTCCAGGGATGGTAAATCGAAGACCAGCCACGGTGTTCCCTTTTTAACGTAAAAAATCATGTGATGGAAAAACGAAGGCCAAAAAACTTCAGAGACCCGATTGAGGTTCGGATAGCCTTTTTTGGGTATGAAACTATCCTTTGACGGCTTACATCTGTCAAAGCTGTAGAACTCACAGAGACCTTCGCTTTGACTGGTTATGGCTCCCGTAACTCTAAACGAGGCAACAGTTACGGCCGTCCGAAGAATCGATATCCACAGGGTGCAACATCTGCGGTGCAAGGTGCAACATTCGTCCAAAAAGATGAAACAGTGCCGTGCGACTTTTAGAAATGGGTGCAGGGATTTGAAATGGACCAGTACCATGGTGCACCACTCTCCAGGGATGGTAAATCAAAGACCAGACACGGTGTTCCATTTTTAACATAAAAATTCATGTGACGGAAAAACTAAAGCCAAAAAACTTCAAAGACCCGATTGAGGTTCGGATAGCCTTTTTTGGGTATGAAACTATCCGTTGACGGCTTACAGCCGTCAAAGCCGTAGAACTCACTGAGACCTTCGTTTTTACTGGTTATGGCTCTCGTAACTCTAAACGAGGCAACAGTTATGGCCGTCTGAAGAATCTATATCCATAGGGTGCAACATTTGCGGTGCAAGGTAAAACATTCGTCCAAAAAGACGAAACAGCGCCGTGCGACTTTTAGAAATGGGTGCAGGGATTTGAAATGGACCAGTACCATGGTGCACCACTCTCCAGAGATGGTAAATCGAAGACCAGCCACGGTGTTCCCTTTTTAACGTAAAAATTCATGTGACGGAAAAACGAAGGCCAAAAAACTTCAAAGACCCGATTGAGGTTCGTATAGCCTTTTTTGGGTATGAAACTATCCGTTGATAGCTTACAGTGGTCAAAGCCGTAGAACTCACTGAGACCTTCGTTTTGACTGGTTATGGCTCCCGTAACTCTAAACGAGGCAACAGTTATGGCCGTCCGAAGAATCGATATCCATAGGGTGCAACATCTACGGTGCAAGGTGCAACATTCGTCCAAAAAGACGAAACAGCGCCGTGCGACTTTTAGAAATGGGTGCAGGGATTTGAAATGGACCAGTACCATAGTGCACCACTCTCCAGGTATGGTAAATCAAAGACCAGCCACGGTGTTCCCTTTTTAACGTAAAAATTCATGTGACGGAAAAACGAAAGCCAAAAAACTTCAGAGACCCGATTGTGGTTCAGATAGCCTTTTTTGGGTATGAAACTATCCGTTGACGGCTTATAGCTGTCAAAGCCGTAGAACTCACTGAGACCTTTGTTTTGACTGGTTATGGCTCCCGTAACTCCAAACGAGGCAACAGTTATGGCCGTCCGAAGAATCGATATCCACAGGGTGCAACATCTGCGGTGCAAGGTGCACCATTCATCCAAAAAGACGAAACAGCGCCGTGCGACTTTTAGAAATGGGTGCAGGGGTTTGAAATGGACCAGTACCATGGTGCACCACTCTCCAGGGATGGTAAATCGAAGACCAGCCATGGTGTTCCCTTTTTAACGTAAAAACTAATGTGACGGAAAAACGAAGGCCAATAAACTTCAAAGACCCGATTGAGGTTCGGATACCCTTTTTTTGGGTACGAAACAGCGCCGTGCGACTTTTAGAAATGGGTGCAGGGATTTGAAATGGACCAGTACCATGGTGCACCACTCTCCAGGTATGGTAAATCGAAGACCAGCCACGGTGTTCTCTTTTTAACGTAAAAATTCATATGACGGAAAAACGAAGGCCAAAAAACTTCAGAGACCCGATTGAGGTTCGGATACACTTTTTTGGGTATGAAACTATCCGCTGATGGCTTACAGCAGTCAAAGCCGTAGAACTCACTGAGACCTTCGTTTTGACTGGTTATTCCTCTCGTAACTCTAAACGAGGCAACAATTATGGCCGTCCGAAGAATCGATATCCATAGGGAGCAACATCTGCGGTGCAAGGTTCAACATTCGTTCAAAAAGTCGAAACAGCGCCATGCGACTTTTAGAAATGGGTGCAGGAATTAGAAATGGACCAGTACCATGGTGCACCACTCTCCAGGGATGGTAAATCGAACACAAGCCACGGTCTTCCCTTTTTAACGTAAAAATTCATGTGACGGAAAAACGAAGGCCAAAAAACTTCAAAGACCCGATTGAGGTTCGGATAGCCTTTTTTCGGTATGAAACTATCCGTTGATGGCTTACAGCGGCCAAAGCCGTAGAACTAACTGAGACCTTCGTTTTGACTGGTTATGGCTCCCGTAACTCTAAAAGAGGCAACAGTTATGGCTGTCCGAAGAATTGATATCCACAGGGTGCAACATCTGCGGTGCAAGGTGCAACATTCGTCCAAAAAGACGAAACAGCGCCGTGCGACTTTTAGAAATGGGTGCAGGGATTTGAAATGGACCAGTACCATGGTGCACCACTCTCCAGGGATGGTAAATCGAAGACCAGCCACGGTGTTCCCTTTTTAACGTAAAAATTCATGTGACGGAAAAACGAATGCCAAAAAACTTCAGAGACCCGATTGAGGTTCGGATAGCCTTTTTTGGGTATGAATCTATCCGTTGATGGCTTACAGCAGTCAAAGCCGTAGAACTCAAAAAGGCCTTCGTTTTGACTGGTTATGGCTCCCTTAACTCTAAACGAGGCAACAGTTATGGCCGTCCGAAGAATCGATATCCACAGGGTGCAATATTTGCGGTGCAAGGTGCAACATTCGTCCAAAAAGATGAAACAGCGCCGTGCGACTTTTAGAAATGGGTGCAGGGATTTGAAATGGACCAGTACCATGGTGCACCACTCTCCAGGGATGGTAAATCGAAAACCAGCCACAGTGTTCTCTTTTTAACGTAAAAATTCATGGGATGGAAAAACGAAGGACAAAAAACTTCAGATACCCGATTGAGGTTCAGATAGCCTTTTTTTTTGGGTATGAAACTATCCCTTGACGGCTTACAGCGGTCAAAGCCGTAGAACTCACCCAGACCTTCGTTTTTACTGGTTATGGCTCTCGTAACTCTAAACGAGGCAACAGTTATGGCCGTCCGAAGAATCGATATCCATAGGGTGCAACATCTGCGGTGCAAGGTGCAACATTCGTCCAAAAAGATGAAACAGCGCTGTGCGACTTTTAGAAATGGGTGCAGGGATTTGAAATGGACTAGTACCATGGTACACCACTCTCCAAGGATGGTAAATCGAAGACCAGCTACGGTGTTTCTTTTTTAACGTAAAAATTCATGTGACGGAAAAACGAAGGCCAAAAAACTTCAAAGACTCGATTGAGGTTCGGGTAGCCTTTTTTTGGGTATGAAACTATCCGTTGACGGCTTATAGCGGTCAAAGCCGTAGAACTCACTGAGACCTTCATTTTGACTGGTTATGGCTCCCGTAACTCTAAACGAGGCAACAGTTATGGCCGTCCGAAGAATCGATATCCACAGGGTGCAACATCTACGGTGCAAGGTGCAACATTCGTCCAAAAAGACAAAACAGCGCCGTGCGACTTTTAGAAATGGGTGCAGGGATTTGAAATGGACCAGTACCATGGTGCACCACTCTCCAGGGATGGTAAATCAAAGACCAGCCACGGTGTTCCCTTTTTAACATAAAAATTCATGTGACGGAAAAACGAAAGCCAAAAAACTTCAGAAACCCGATTGAGGTTCGGATAGCCTTTTTTGGGTATGAAACTATCCGTTGACGGCTTACAATCGTCAATGCCGTAGAACTCAATGAGACCTTCATTTTGACTGGTTGTGGCTCCCGTAACTCTAAACGAGGCAACAGTATTGGCCGTCCGAAGAATCGATATCCACAGGGTGCAACATCTGCGGTGCAAGGTGCAACATTCGTCCAAAATGACGAAACAGCGCCGTGAGACTTTTAGAAATGGGTGTAGGGATTTGAAATGGACTAGTACCAAGGTGCACCACTCTCTAGGGATGGTAAATTGAAGACCAGCTGTTATCCCGCCTTTTGGCAAGGCCAGGACACCAAGGAACCGACTAGAGAACAAGGATAGCTCGCCATGGATATCACTGAATTTTGTCCGAGCCTAGAACAATCTACAATTGATAGGACATGACAAGAAAGATTATGGAGATCAGCGCCTCAAATTTCAAGTCAATCCGGACTCGTACGCTCAAGTTATGATCGAGTCAAATTGAAGGGAAAAGACCGGATTTCGTATCCATCGCTATGGCTATAGTTCGAATCGATCACGTTCGTATCAATGAGGAGCAGTCGTGTTCGAATCCATCGAGTTCGTGTCGATAGACTTCATATCCCTCAGCAGATGAAGCGCTCCGCATCCATCAGATCATTTTTATTCGTATCCATCAGAGAAGGGTTTGTTCGACTCCATCGGCAAGGCCTTGTTCGAATCCATTAGTGATGCCTCATTCGGGTCCATCAAGCCAGCAAGCCAAGGTGACGTGTCATCCCTCGATGCGGATGCGCCAAGATATATGGAGTTGACGCGGTCGACTCGGAGTAAAGACCGGATCGAGACGAAGTATGTGCTCCACGTCTTCCCAAAGGCGTGTGACACCATCGATTCGAAGCCATCAATTCGAGAAGATGGATTCGAACCAAACAGCCCAGCAAAGAACATCGCTTCGTATCGACGATATCTTTTAATCCGCTGATCCAAATGCTATGAAATTTTCACTGGAGGTCGCACACATACTGAGGAACGTCTCCACCAAATTTCAGCTCATTTGGACATCATCTTGATCGATACGAAATGGATTCATATCGATCACAGATCGAGACCAAATTCTCTGAAAACGGTCGAATGGGTCCCCTCACGTGCCAGACCAAGTCTCCCGGAGTTTGAGCGAAATCTGAGCCTCCTACGCCTATAAATAGAGCCCCAGAATCAACAGAAAAAGGGGCTTTTTTCTCTGAAGCGTCCAGACTCTGCCAGATTGAGATTTGCATCCTACTTTTGCTGTCAATTTCGAATTCTAATCTGTAATCCGCTGTTCATTGCTATAACCGCTTGTAACCATTGAAAGAGAATCAATAAAATCATCAAAACTTCATAGTGGACGTAGGCTATACGCCGAACCACTCTAAATTGCTTGTCTGTGCATTTTACATTTCTGTTTGTTGGAGTTTTTGTTAGATAACCTCTATTTTACATTTATAATCTTCACTTTATCTCTTCAAATAACTCCCGAAGAGTGTTGTGCCCATTTTTTGTACAAACACTTTGGTGCTTTCACTGAGAGAACCAGTTTGTTTCTCCTGCTCTTTGGATCTGCCATCGATACCGGATTGCACAAATCCAAGAGGAAGATCTAGATATCCAGTCCGGAATCCTTCCGTTCTATTCAGATTTGCTCAAAATCTAGGAGAGGACTCCACCACCGAGAATGGTCAGCACAAGAACTGGCGCTACCGCTACAGAGCAAGAAGGCCGAGATAGGCAGAATCCCACACAGCCGCCTTCTTCCAATCAAGACAATACCACTCACTCGGACTCAACGGGGCTAGTCACCCGACAGGAGTTTCAAGTATTGCTCCAGGAGCTGACCCAAAGCCATCAGCAGTTGGCGGAACAGTTGCACGCCAATATCGAGCTGACCAACCAGCTAAACCGCCGGGGGCACAGAAGGTCCAGGAGAGATGATGCCTCCAGAGCGTCTACCGAAAGCTCAGCTTCATCCGATTATCACCACCGAACTACTCGTCCTCGGCTAGAGGGGAGTCGCGCTCAAGCT
Source organism: Allium fistulosum (assembly GCA_030737815.1). Lineage (NCBI taxonomy): Eukaryota > Viridiplantae > Streptophyta > Magnoliopsida > Asparagales > Amaryllidaceae > Allium > Allium fistulosum. Next base: position 5,036,110 of record JASFAW010000014.1, read on the forward strand.
GCTGAATATCAGCCCGCCTTAACTGTTGGGCAACTGAGGGTAGGACCATCGACCAGCTTCCAAACGGGTCTCTCAACATGAGGAGGTACTGCCCCGCAGTACACTACTGCCCCACAGTACACCACGGATAACCACGCCACAACCGCCGCAGCAGAAACAAGGGTTGATACCCGAAATCAATCAGAGCCGATCAATCAACAGCGTGGACATACTCCTGAACCTTATGTCCCAGAAGACGCTGAGCCAAGGAGGCGAGATACGGATTGTCGACAGCGCCCGATCCAAACTCGCACCGTGGAACCCGACCACGCCTTAGCTCATCAAGCTCAGAATCTGCCCGTGTAGGATATATCAACCATGATACATCAGATGATCCGCGAGAGTCAGGGGCTCACTAATGATGATTGGGGGATTTCTCATAGTCATACCCCTTTCACAGACGAAGTGTTACACGCTGAACCCCCTAGGCGATTCAGAATGCCAACTCTCCCGATGTATGAAGGAAATAGTGACCCCAACCAGCATATTCTGAAATATGAATGGTCGATGAGCGCTGCATGGGCCGACGACGCAGTGAAGTGTCGAAGTTTCCCCATCTCTCTGGGGGGAATCGCGACAATGTGGTTTACACGCCTACCACCTAGATCAATTTCTTCGTTCGATCAATTGGCCAAGAGGTTTGTAGAGAAATTCCGTATGCATGTTGCTTGGCCAAAAGACGTTAACACCCTGTCCAGCGTCACTCAAGCTCATGGAGAAACGCTCAGACGTTACCTGGAGAGGTTCCACGCGGCATGCATTGAGATCACCAATCCTAACAATAATTCAATATTGATGGCTCTGACCAAGGGAATTGATCCTAATTGTGAATTCGGGAACTGGCTAGTTGGAAAACCGCCCGCATCGTTGGACCGTTTTTACTCCAAGGCCGCACAATTCTTGCGGCAAGAGGACGCAAAACAGTCTAGGAAGCAGGACGAAGCGAGGCCCAGCATTGAGGGAATACAGAGCAATGTAGCAGTTAAACAGTCCGGTGAGGGTTCCGGGAAAGTTCAACTGAATATACAAAACAAACAAACCCAGCAGAGATGAAACAATGGCCAGAATAAGAAGAGAGATGAGAACCGAGGTCCACGACGTAGAGCTCAGATGTTCGACAGTTATACACCGCTAAACACGTCATTGGAAAACGTATACTTACAGACTTGTAACACTGTACAGTATAAGAAGCCTGCTTCGAAGCCCTCGTCGGAGAGGCAGGTTCAGACAGGGAAATTCTGTAGGTTCCATGAAAGCTATGGACACAATACCAATGAGTGTCGGCACTTACAGGACCTCATCGAGAAGTTGATTAGAGAGAGGAAGCTAGATCAGTTTGTACGGGCGCCGCAGTCTGGCGGAGCGGGCCCCTCGAATCAAAATCATTCACAAAATCAGGAAAGAGAGGAGGAACCCGGCCGTGCGGGCGGGAGATTGGTTATCAACACAATAAGTGGTGGTCCTCATCCGACAGACAGAAGCTGGGGGGAAATGGAGTCGTATGCTAGTTCTATCAGGCATGCGGACTTCGAATGTTGTAGTAATTGCGAGGACGGAACCCCGGCAAAACAACAAAAGATAATATCTGATGATATCGTGTTCAGAAGCCGAGATGCCGATAAGGTCGAAGCCCCTACTATCGATCCACTAGTCATATCTGCCCAGGTAGGTCCTGCTTGGATGAAGAGGATCCTGGTTGACAGTGGAAGCTCTATGAATATCTTGCTTAAACGGGCTTACGACTTAATGAAGATGGAGACAAAGGATTTGAAACCCTGTTTATCCAGAATCCACGGTTTCAACGGAAGTGCCACGATACCCATCGGAATAACTGAACTCCCAGTCGAGTTAGGCGTTGTAGAACGCCGGAGGGTCCGAATATTATAGTTTGTTGTGCTAGAAATTGATTCGCCATATAATGCGTTTCTGGGTCGACCAGCCCTAGCTGAATTCAGGGCGGCCATCGCCCCATGGTGTCTGACTTTGAAGTTCCCCACTGATCATGGGATTGGAGTTGTTCAAGGAGATCAGGCCACGGGAAGGGCCTGTTATGTTGCTGAGCTGCGCGGGGCGCAACGTAAAGAGAAGGGAAAGGGCGTAGAGGAATCTCTCTGCGTCCGTTCTACCGATAATTGACAATTGATACCTGGGCCTCGGCCCAGGCACCATGACCAATTCCTGAAAGACCTGGACCCCAGGGACAACGAGGATAAAGACGAATCTACGGAGAGTCAAGCTTCTCCAGCCGAACTGACTGTGGACGTCCCAATCAGTGAGGATGATGATTCAAAGATGCTGAAAGTTGGGTCTCAACTGAACAAGCAGACACAGCAGGAATTGGTCGAATTTCTTCGGGCGAATCTCGACGTCTTCGCCTGGACACACTCTGACATGTGCGGAATCTCACCGAGCATTGCAAGTCACTCCCTGAATATAGATCTGCGACATGTCCCAGTAAAGCAGAAAAGGCGCGGTATGGATCCAGATAGATCTGCCGCCCTTAAGGAGGAGGTTGATAAACTACAATCAAACGGGTTCATTCGAGATGCCTTGTATCCAGAATGGGTGTCCAACCCCGTACTAGTTCGGAAACCAAACGGGAAGTGGAGAACCTGCGTTGATTACTCTGACCTAAACAAGGCCTGTCCAAAAGATAGCTTCCCACTTCCGCGAATCGATCAGCTCGTAGATTCAACGGCCGGACATGAGCTACTGTCCTTTATGGATGCTTATTCCGGCTACAACCAAATACCCAGGCATTTACCTGATCAGGAACATACCAGCTTCGTGACCGACCTGGGACTCTATTGTTACAAAGTCATGCCGTTTGGTCTAAAGAACGCTGGAGCAACATACCAACGCTTAGTCAACCGGATGTTCGCTGATCAGATCGGGAAGACCATGGAGGTTTACGTGGATGACATGCTGGTGAAGTCCCGGTTCTCCACAGATCACGTCAGAGATTTGAATTCAATGTTCGGCATCCTCCGGGAGTACGGAATGAAGCTCAACCCGCTCAAGTGTCACTTTGGCGTTGCATCCGGAAAATTCCTTGGGTTCATCGTCAACGCTCGAGGGATAGAAGCGAATCCTGAGAAGATCTGGGCTATTAGAAATTTGCAAACCCCTAGAACCATAAAGCAAGTCCAGAGTCTTAACGGAAAGGTCGCAGCATTGAGCGGGTTCATTTCAAAGTCCACCGATAAATGCATTCCTTTCTTCGACCTGATCCGAAAGGGCAAACGGAACTTTGAATGGACCACGGAGTGTGAAGGCGCGTTCCGATCATTAGTTCAACATCTCTCCACACCTCCGATCTTGTCAAAACCGGTTGACCACGAGCAACTATATCTCTACCTGGCAGTATCAGAACATGCGATCAGCGCTGCTTTAGTTCGGGAAGAAGACAAAGTGCAAAACCCGGTCTACTATGTTAGTAAGCGGCTAACAGGAGCCGAAAGAAATTATCCGAGACTGGAGAAACTGGCCTATTGCTTAGTCATTGCCTCAAGAAAGCTCTGCCCTTACTTCCAAGCTCATCCGCTTACTGTGTACACCGACCAGCCGTTACGACAGGTCCTCACGCGGCCTGAGACGTCCGGTAGGTTACTCAAGTGGAACATTGAACTAAGCTAATTTGATATCGCATACGCTCCGCGGAGAGCCATTCAAGGACAAGTCCTGGCAGATTTCATAGCTGAATTCACCGTTCCAGAAGACTTGCCTGAGACCAGTAAATCTCCCGAATACATCTAGAAGCTGTATACTGACGGTGCGTCAAATGACCGATGTTCGGGCGCTGGGGTTGTACTTGAGACTCCCGAGGGCCGATCCATATGTTATGCTCTGAAGTTCGACTTTCGTGCAACTAATAATGAAGCCGAATATGAAGCCCTCCTAACTGGCTTAAAACTTGCCAGAGACTTGAGAATTATCGTTGTGGAAATTTACTGCGATTCACAGTTAGTGGTATGTCAAGTACGAGGAGAATATCAGGCAAGAGACCGAAGACTGGCTGCTTACTTGGCTCGAGTTCAGGAAATACTAAACCAGTTTGATTATTATGCCATCTATTATGTGCCTCAGGAGCACAATCAGAAAGCCGATTCACTGGCAAAGTTAGCTAGCACAGGTGAAGCGCAGCAAATGGGACTTGTCCCTGTTGAAACTTTGGCCTCCCCGAGCATCGATCGGATAGAAATGAACTCTGTGTTTGAAACCGCTCCCAGTAGAGAATCTTGGATTACTCTGTATTGGAATTACATTGAGAATGGGGCGTTGCCTGAACCTAGAAATGAGAAGAGACAAATTCAGCGAAAAGCTTCGCGGTTCATCATCCAAAACGGAGTCATGTACAGGAGAGGTTATTCTGTTCCTCTCCTCAGATGTATCGCCCACGAGGAAATCAAACGAGTGTTACATGACGTGCACGAAGGAGAGTGTGGCGATCATACCGGAGGACAAGCTCTCGCTAAGAAGATACTCCGATATGGGTACTACTGGCCGACAGTGAACTGAGATGCGGCAAACTATGCCCGGAAGTGCGATAAATGCCAGATACATGCCCGAATTCCGAGAGCTCCGCCTACTGAAATAACCCAAATGGTCAGTCCCTGGCCATTCGCAATGTGGGGCATCGACATCATCGGCGCTCTACCTTTAGCAAAAGGCGGTGCGAAATACGCCATCGTCGCCGTTGACTACTTCACAAAGTGGGCTTAGGCCGAAGCCCTTGCAACCATTACGACAAAGAAAGTGATAAATTTCGTGGTTCGCAACATCATCTGTCGATTTGGACTCCCGCATACTATCATCACTGATAACGAAGCCCAATTCGAGAGTGCGGAATTCAAGAATTTCTGTCAACGGTTTCATATCCGCAAAAATTCTCGGCTGTCGCACACCCCTAAGCGAATGGACAGGTTGAAGCTGTCAATAAAGTTATAAAATCGATCCTGAAGAAACGATTGGAGAAGGCTGGGGGCAAGTGGGTCGATGAACTTCCTATGGCGTTATGGGCCTATCGAACGACCCACAAAACCGCGACCGAACACACTCCGTTTTCCCTATCTTAAGGCTCAGAGGCTGTTATTCCGGTCGAGACAGAAGTGTTCTCTCATCGCGTGACTTATTATGATCCGAAAACAAACGCTATACTCCTGGCCGAATCTTTGGATCTATTGGATGAAAAACAGGAAGAGGCTGATTTGAGAGCAGCCGCACATCGAAGTCGGGTCGCCCGGCTGTACAACACCAAAGTTCGACCTCGAACCTTTGAACTCGGCGACCTCATGCTCAAAAGAATCTACCCAGTTCCTTCACACATGTAGCCGAACTGGGGAGGACCATATGTAATTACAAGAAAGCTCGGAGATGGCACGTTCAAGCTGTCGACCGTTGATGGTCTCGATTTGCCAAGGGCTTGGAACAGCGAAAGTCTCCGTCGCTATTACATATGACAGGCTTTATTTATTTCATTCTATTTAGCAATTTGTTTCTGCATTTCGAAATTTGAATTTTGTAATAAGGCAACTGACTTTGCCGCACTTTCTTATTTCAGCAATAAAATGCCACTTCTTCGAGCCAGGGCTGTGATTCATTAAGTACGATATACGACATCACGATGCACGAAGAGCTAAATCCCATCACGCTGTGGGACTTATTCAAATGGAGGGTGGCTGTGATACGACCAACCACTCACTAGGTGAAACCCGAGCTCGGGGGCAAGCCATGACACCGATATTGATAGGATTGACACACGACAATCCTGCAATCAACTCCGTATTCCCAGAGTGCGAAGCGGAGTATAAACATTCAACTCCGTATTCCTAGAGTGCGAAGCGGAGTATAAACATTCAACTCCGTATTCCCAGAGTGCGAAGCGGAGTATAAACATTCGACTCCGTATTCCCAAAGTGCGAAGCGGAGTATAAACATTCGACTCCGTATTCCCAGAGTGCGAAGCGGAGTATAAACATTCAACTCCGTATTCCCAGAGTGCGAAGCGGAGTATAAACATTCAACTCCGTATTCCCAGAGTGCGAAGCGGAGTATAAACATTCGACTCCGTATTCCCAGAGTGCGAAGCGGAGTATAAACATTCGACTCCGTATTCCCACAGTGCGAAGCGGAGTATAAACATTCGACTCCGTATTCCCAGAGTGCGAAGCGGAGTATAAACATTCGACTCCGTATTCCCAGAGTGCGAAGCGGAGTATAAACATTCAACTCCGTATTCCCAGAGTGCGAAGCGGAGTATAAACATTCAACTTCGTATTCCCAGAGTGCGAAGCGGAGTATAAACATTCAACTCCGTATTCCCAGAGTGCAAAGCGGAGTATAAACATTCGACTTTGTATTCCCAGAGTGCGAAGCGGAGTATTAACATTCAACTCCGTATTCCCAGAGTGCGAAGCGGAGTATAAACATTCAACTCCGTATTCCCAGAGTGCGAAGCGGAGTATAAACATTCGACTCCGTATTCCCAGAGTGCGAAGCGGAGTATAAACATTCAACTCCGTATTCCCAGAGTGCGAAGCGGAGTATAAACATTCGACTCCGTATTCCCAGAGTGCGAAGTAGAGTATAAACATTCGACTCCGTATTCCCAGAGTGCGAAGCGGAGTATAAACATTCAACTCCGTATTCCCAGAGTGCGAAGCGGAGTATAAACATTCAACTCCGTATTCCCAGAGTGCGAAGCGGAGTATAAACATTCGTTTGTACCAAAAATGGGCACAACACTCTTCGGAAGTTTTTGAAGAGATAAAAGTGAAGAATGAAAATTAAAACTGTGGATTATCTAACAAAAACTCCAAATAACAGAAAGTAAATTGCAAAGACAAGCGATTTAGAGTGGTTCGGCGTTTTGCCTATGTCCACTATGAAGTTTGATGATTTTATTGCTCGATACTTGAAGGTTACAGTAGTTTATAATGTAATACAACTGAATTTAAATGCTAAGTGTCAATCTAAAGCAGCGGCGGTGTTCTGGAGTAGATCTGGCAGAATCTAGGCGCTCTTCAGTACTTAGAATTATCCGACCACTTTTCTGAATGACCAGGGGCTCTATTTATAGGTGTAGGATGCTGATATTTCGCCTAAAATGAGGGGAGACCAGTTCTGGTACGTCAGGGGGCCCACATGGCCGAAATCTGGAGATCCGGGCCCACTTTGGGATCGATTCGACCCTTGGTTCGAATCGATCATGAAATCATCCAATCGAGCTGAAATTTGGTGTGGACATTCTTCATTATGTGTTTAAGCTTCTGTGAAAATTTCATGGCATTTGGACTTGTAGAACTCGAGATACGATCGATTCAATGTTGCATTTCTGGAGAACAAGGATACTTCGAATCGATCTTAGTTCGAATCGATTCGGTCGACTCGATGCTTGCTGCGACGTGGCGCGTGTCTCTCGCTTCGATCCGTTTTGTACTCCGGTTTGACTGGGTCGAATCCATTGCTTGGATTCGAGGTAATGGATTCGAAGGATCTCTTCCTTCGAATCGATGAAACTGGTGCTCGTTCGAATCGATCTAGACTTGTAGCTATAGACCGATTCGAAGTTGTCTTGGCCTGGGGATTCGAATGCATGGATCCGAAGGATCCTTCCTTCGATGGATTCGAACTACGGTGTATGCAAGGATGGATTCGAACTTAAGGCATACGAGGGCTTGCTTGATGGAGTCGAAGACGGTGAATGCTTCAATGGATTCGAAGCTATCGGTTTCGCCTGATGGAGTCGAAGCAATTCCCCGTTGACCGATTCGAACCAGCCTCTTTTTCATGGATACGAGGCAATGCTTGTCTGATGGATTCGAACATAGGCTTCGCCTATGGATTCGAACTAAGGATGTTCTACTCCATCTTTTGTCGACAATATCTCGAGCATACGAACTTGGATTGACTTGAAACTTGGATCGTTGGTTCCCACGGCTTTGCTTGACGTGCCTTATCAATTGTAGCCCGATCCGGACTTGAACAAATTTCGTCGATATCCATAGCGATCCTTGCGTGTAACCGATTTCCGAGACGATCTGTCGCCGGTTTCTGGTTAAGTCCTTAGTGTCACGGCCTTGCCAAAAGGCGGGATAACATTTGCCCCCCAAAGTACGTCTTGTGTAAACATGACGTGCTTTGAAAAGCTGCAGTCTCTCATTGGCTAGCTACAACATGCTTTATCGAAAGTTGCATTCTGTATCCCAGTAATCGACTGTCGTATAATTGTGACCGGCTGTTGGGCTTTTGAGTCATGACGAGATGAACATTTGATTCCTGTAGATGATAAAGACCAAAACCTTAGTCAGAAATACGTGCATACGTGTATTATCTTGACCTTGGTTAACGTTGCGTGATCGCAAGTTGTTGTCAGTTCGGTTTGCTATCGAAATCTGCATCGGTCCTCTCCTGAACCGATTTGAGATTTGAGTTAAAACATCGCTTTTATGATTGTTTTATGATCATCCTCTCGTATCGATCCTTTCCTGAATCGGTATAGAGAGTAGACAAGTAATTTTTCATATCGAAACGATTCGTCCCCTTTTCATCTGCGGTCTTTGATGGATTCGAAGCTATGTTGGTTCGAATCGATGGCTGTCGAATTGATGGCCCTAAGAACCTCGTGCTTCGAATCGATAAGACCTTCAATCCATCGGATGTTCTGTGGTTTCTTCGAATCGATGACGCTTTGCATCGATACTTGCATAAATGGAGTCGACGTCGCAAAAGGTTCGAAACCGGATGGATTCGCACTAAGGAATGGATGCGTAGCAGTTGTACGACTCCGTGTTGTGATGGATTCGAAGCAACAGTTTACAATGGATTCGAATTCGCTGCGTTGAATCGATTAGTTTCGATTTTCTCACCTGTAGAAGCCGGTCAGGCGTACCGGGAGGCGAATCGTCCTACTTCCCCTATATATACCGGGGTCCTGTTCATTTTTAACTTTTTACTTTTACTGTTTCCTTGCCTTCTTCTTCGAATCGACCTTCCCAGAGCCGAGAAAAAAGCGTGTCTTCCCCGAATCGATTGAATCTTGCAAACCTTCATTCGTAATCAAATCAGGTACTCGAGGGATCGATTCGAGATGAGAAAAATAGAACTATCTTCGCCTTAGAAAATTCTGGGGAGTGACGAGATCTGAATGAAATGGGTCGACTCGACGGAGTTGAAGAGTGATGCTTTTCGAGTCGAATCAATCAGAGTGTTGTCTTCCGCTGCTTCGTATCGATCCTAGAACGACCGGTTCGAATCGATCTTGTGGGCAAGGCTACGAATCGACGACTTGGAGGAAACTGGCATTGGGCCGCTCGATTCGAAGTGATGTCATCCAGATCGATTAGAAGGAGTTGAATAAAGATCGATTCGGAACAACGTGGGACTCATGGATTCGAAACGTTCCTCCATTATAAGGCTACATCGAGTCGAACCATATGGATTCGAAACACCTGGAGTCGTACTCCATCGATTCGACCCTCATTGTTCTGTACCGATGGATTTGAACGCCTTCGTCCTCTGAGACCATTGCTCCTTTGATTTGCTCCATGATCTGAACTACGACCAACTTCAAGTTTGTACTATGACGAACGTAATGAACCTTAGCATACTTGACTCCAACGAGCTTCGGCCTTGCATAATCGATTTTGACTAAAAGATTTAACTTGAATTTCCTTTGAGGCCCGTCGATGGAACCATGACTTAACCAATAATACAACTGAAAGATTTATACTTGAAGTGGGTAGTAGCCTTTGGATGGTGTGGAAGTGACGGTCAGCGATGACGGTCATCTTCGTTCTCAAATTCCCAAGTTATGTTGTACGAACATCTTGCTTTATTCTGTTACATCTGCTTAAGGGATGCACAGCACTTACACTGCACAACACGTTCACACACACTACACTGGGGCATGCGCGGGCTGTTTATGAAGTTAATGTTGCTTTCTGATGAGTTAGTTAATTATGGAATCTTCGAGCTCCCAACAACAAGAGGTACAGAGCTCGACTCCTCCGGTGCTTGAGATTCCTGACATCCCTGTCGATGTAATCGATCCGCTCCAGATGAATTGCCAGAGGCTATATTTATTGAGGACCCTGTTGATTCGGTTCAGTCTAACATCTCTGAATCCTTATTGGGATGAATATGCTTAAAGCATAACATATCTCTAGGTGACGTATTATTGCCCTGTGCCATTGATAGACCGCACAATCCGCCTGAAGGATATACAGCATTCTACCGTCATGCTTGTGCGGCCGGAACTCTTCCTCCTTTCAATCAATATATCAGAGGGATGCTATCATATTTAGGAATCGCTCCTTCACAACTTCATCCCAACGAGCACGCGTTGCTGAACAATGCCTTTGTCATATTTATGGACTGTCTCTTTCGCCCGCCGAGGCCCTCCGAGATCAGACACATATTTAACTTCAAGAGTAGGGGTGATAGCCCGTCTTTTACATTTTTGGAGGCAGTTAAGAATTGCCAAGTTGTAGTTGGAGCTTGGACTCGACTGAGTTATTTCAAGAACGAGTGGTTCTACGTTCGGTGCCCTCCGGGTTTTGCTAGGCGATGGTTGTCTAGACATAAGCGCCTTAACCTGTTTTCTTGATCAATAGCTCTTCGGTGTTAAAATTGACATTTCATTCCTTTTACAGCTATTATCTTCAGGCCCGATGGAGGGTGTTTCAAGGGTATCGTCCGGAGTCTTCAAGAAGTCCCAAGCGAGTTGAGGCATATTGATTCGGTGCTAAACGATTACAACTTAAGAGTTCTTGGTTTGATCGACATCAATCAAAGCATAGTCGTTGAGGGATTTGCAAAGCCCGCCTCCAAGAAGGAAGATAAGAAGAAACCCAAGAAGAGAAAAGCGAAGAAGTCACTCGGAATCAAAATAATCGAGGCGAGTGACGAAGAAAGAACCCATACGGATTCAGAGCCCATGGCTGACCTCTCGGGAAACTTGGAGGAGCCGGGAGCAAAACGGAAAGGCAAGGCCGCCGTCTCCAAAAAACTTAAGTCCAAGGGGGGAAAATCCGTAGATGTGTTTCTTCCCGCTTCCGGAGTCATGATTTCTGATGCCGCCCCTTCTCATTCGAGAGATTCTTTCAAAGGGCTTGACGATATTCCTATCCCAGATTATATATCGATTTCTCATAATCATGGGTTGGAGGAATTTCAAGATGTTCTAAACATGAACGAGCCCTTTCCTTTAAGTGCGGTCAACACTTCCGGTCGGTTTGGGGGTTTACACATTTACACACACTTCCACAGCACTTCATGACTTTTGCATAGTAAACATTGCTTTATGGGATCCTAATCCGTAATTCTTTCTTATCGCAGGTGAGATGTCAGGACGTGGCTCTACTCTGGATAGGCTTCGGAATGTGCGCCAATCTTCTCCATTTTACGATTCCCGCAGGAGAGAAACAGATAAGGATCATGGGCGAAGCTATTCAAGTCAAGAACGTTATGATAGAGACAGAGATTACTCGCGTGGTCGTTCTGGCTATGATTACTCTGACAGAGACCGGGGATACCAGTACCGACCCCGATCTCGCTCTCCTCCGCCTCCCAGGGCCCCAGTAGACCTCCCAGGGCCATCTCATCAGCAGCAGCTGCCTTCTCAATCTTCTCGGCCTGATGCTCAGCGGCCAAGAATGGAACCGACAACAGCCGCTATAATTGAACAAGCTCCGGCTGAGTTGACAAGCGAGGGAGCTGCTAAACTCGCCCAAATGAAAAATGACTACCCTGAAATTTGCATGGATGGCTATATCTTCCTTCCTAACTTTAAAAGAATTCCTCCGGACACTGAGACCACTGCTCATAGTTATATCCACGACTTCTACGCTCAGTATAAGGAGTGGTACAAGGCAGCCGTGAAGGCTTCTAGAGTAGCTTTTGACAGGGCGAAGATCATTGCTGAACGTGATGCTGACATTGTCAAACAGAAACGCATCATTCAGGTTCTTCAATACGAAGTGGAGACGTCCCGAAAGTCAGAGCTTGAAACACTTCAGAAACATGAAGATGTCGTGGCCAAACTGGCGAGGATGCAGCAAGAACACTGTGCCACGGTGGAAGAGATGGGCCACCGCAACACCACCATTGCAGCTTAGCGAGACTTAGCCGTTAAAGAGCTGAATGAGCTCAAGGCCAAATTCGCTGAAATGGTGAAGTAGAAGGATGATGCGAACGCCACTGCTCAAGAGGCTTGCGACCAAGCAGTATCTCTCAGGACCGAACTTGCTGCGGCGGCGGTCAAGGCTAAGTCTGCGGAAGCAGAGATTCAGGAAAAGATCTTGGAGGAGAGGTCTAGGCTAGATGCTGAGTTTGACGATCTCTTAGTCACGTATAACGCTAATGTGCTGGAATACAGAAATTTAGCGTGGCTGGGAGATGACTCCATGATCTTGTACAATGCCTGGACCCGGCTGGTGAATGAGAAAAGAGCAGTGCATCAAGATGGAACACTTGACGACTTTGAACTGGAGATGCGTTTGCTCACCGAGGATGAGAGGAAGACCCTTCATGAGGTGGTGATCTCTATGGCGAAAGAAAAGCTTGGCGTTCAATCTCTAGAGACATGCGAAGGCTCGGGGATCGTGCATCACGGGACAAGTGTTGGAGCTGTAATTCCAACATTGCCCGAAACCACTGGTGCGGTAGATCCCCAGTCTGTTCCTGCCTATAATCCTGACCAACCATTATTATCTTCTGCCGAGGATTCTGCCCACGTTTCGGTCCATACCAAGGAAGGTATTTGAACGCTTCTCATAGTTTAGTCGTGAAGAACCTTAAGCAACACACTTGGCTAACAATCTTCGTTTTGTCGCATTTCAGTGACTGAAGTTATTGTTTCTGCGCCCCTTGCTCTATCAGTTCCTCATCAAACACAAGGGGTTGTTTTTTCTGAAGCCGTCACGACTTCTACTTTGATTGGCGAGGAGGGAGATGCAAATATGTTTTCTTTCAGCGCTCAAATGATTGAGGAGCTTCTCAATGAACCCATCGATCCCTCTGTCAACCCGTCCGATGTTGTGAGTGGGGCTGCTCCGGCCGTTAGTTCATCTATGCCAGCTATTGGCACATCCGATGCGGCCCAAGTGTCTCGTGAGGATGACATCATTGCTGAGATTGATGCCGAGATGGCAGCAGGGAATGCTGGTACGAATCCGCCCGGGCCTGCCCCGTTAATGGTGATTTCACCGGGCGGTACTGTAGTGATTGAGACTGCTCCTGTCCCTCCTCCTGCTACTACTCCTATGCCTCCAGCTCGTCCTCCTAGAAGAATTTCCGTCGCCTCCAGCTCTGAGGAAGATGTCGACATTATATCGCTGCCGGAGGGCAAGCCTGAAAAGAGTAAGCGATTGAGGAAAAAATCAGGCAGTGGATCTGGTGGGGCTACCCCGAAGAAGAAGATAAGGAAGAAGAAAGATTGAACTCTTTCTTTAAATCTTTGTTGCATAGGGTAGAATTTTGTTGATTTCTCTATTGCCGTGTATAGATGTGGATTCGGCTCCCACTAGCAGAATTTCCTTTAAACACTTTGTAATCAGATTCTTTTTTGTTGATAGTGGAAATGAAAATTTATTCCCTTTTGTCTTCAACTTGTTACGTGTTATGGTTCTGCCCCCAGTATTGGGAATAAGTGTGGAGTCGGCGTATGTTTATACTCCGCCTCGCACTCTGGGAGTATGGAGTTAAGGAATGTTTATACTCCGCCTCGCACTCTGGGAGTACGGAGTTAAGGAATGTTTATACTCCGCCTCGCACTCAGGGAGTACGGAGTTAAGGAATGTTTATACTCCGCCTCGCACTCTGGGAGTACGGAGTTAAGGAATGTTTATACTCCGTCACACACTCTGGGAGTACGGAGTTAAGGAATGTTTATACTCCGTCTCGCACTCTGGGAGTACGGAGTTAAGTAAAAAGCTGGTACCCAGCTCGCGCTCTCGGAGTACTCTGGGTTTAGGAAAATGTTTATACTCCGCCTCACACTCTGGGAGTACGGAGTTGAATGAATGTTTATACTCCGCCTCACACTCTGGGAGTATGGAGTTAAGTAAAAAAGTTCGTACCCAGCTCGCGCTCTCGGAGTACTCTGGGATTTTAGGAAAATGTTTATACTCCGCCTCGCACTCTGGGAGTACGGAGTTAGTTAAAAAGTTTGTACCCAGCTCGCGCTCTCGGAGTACTCTGGGATTTAGGAAAATGTTTATACTCCGCCTCGCACTCTGGGAGTACGGAGTTAGTTAAAAAGTTTGTACCCAGCTCGCGCTCTCGGAGTACTCTGGGATTTAGGAAAATGTTTATACTCCTCCTTGCACTCTGGGAGTACGGAGTTAGTTAAAAAGTTTGTACCCAGCTCGCGCTCTCGTAGTACTCTGGGATTTAGGAAAATGTGTATACTCTGCCTCGCACTCTGGGAGTACGGAGTTGAATGAGAGGTTGTCGTGTATCAACCCATTTCTGGCCTGATGTGATGGCTTGCCCCCAAGCTCGGGTTTCATTTGGTGAGTGGTTGATTGCTTCATAGCCACTCCCTACTTGAATAAATCCCATTGTGTGATGGAATTTAGCTCTTCGTGCATCATGATGTTGTACATTGTATTTAATGAATCACAGCTCTGGCTCAAAGAGATGGCATTTTATTGCTGAAATAAGAAAACATGGCAAAGTCAGTTGCCTTATTACAAATTCTAATTTCGAAATGCAGAAACAAATTCTAAAACAGAATTTAAACTGAATAGATAAACATAGCCTGTTATGTGCAATAGCGACAAAGACTTTCGCCATCCAAGGACTTTGGTGAAGCTAGACCACCAGCGGTCGTTGACTCATATATACCATCCCCGAGCTCTTGCTTAATCTCATGTGACCCCTTCCATGTTGGTTTCATGTGTGGTAGTGCTGGGTATTCTTTTTTAATGACAATCTCATTGCGTTCAAAAGTTTTAAGTCGGTCCTCGGCATTGCGTAATCGGGCGACTTGAGTTCGGCGTATGACTGTTCTCAAGTCAACCTGGTCGCCCTGGACGACTCCAACTCCGTTGACGGTAGGGAACTTTAAGGTTAAGCACCACGGGGCAATTACGGCTCTGAATTCAGTAAGGGCAGGTCGTCCTAAGAAAGCGTTGTATGGCGAGACTATGTTCAACACAACGAACTGTAATGTCCGAACTCTCCTATGTTCCTTTGATCCCAACCTAACTGGTAACTTCACCATCCCAATAGGTACGGTAGCTTTACCGTTGAATCCATGGAGGTGAGTTCGGCAAGATTCCAAATCCCTGGCTCTCATCCTCATTTGATTATAAGCATGTATAAAAAGGATATTCACAGAGCTCCCGCAGTCGATCAGTATCCTCTTCTTCCAAGCTGGACCTACTTGTGCCGATATCACGAGTGGGTCAGTAGTCGGGTTCCCGACATAATCAATATCGTTGTCTCGGAAAGTGATGTCGTTAATTATCGCTCTTTTTCGTTTGGTCGAAAGTTTATTGTCCAAGTTATCATCATACTCAAAGTCTGTTCGTCTAGCTAAGTTATCATATGATTTCATTTCTTCCCAGCTTCGCTTCGCTGGATGAGGATTATCACTTACAACATTAATTACCAGTCTTCCTCCGACACGACCTGGTTCCTCCTGTCTTTCTGGATTCTGTACATGATTTTGATTTGAGGGGCCCGCCCCCTCAGACTGCGGTGCCCGCACAAACTGGTCTAACTTCCTCTCCATGATCAACTTCTCTATGAGGTCCTGCAAGTGTCGACATTCGTTGGTATTGTGGCCATAACTTTCGTGGAATCTACAAAACTTCCCCGTTTGAATCTGCCTCTCCGACGATTGCTTCGGAGCTGGTTTCTTGTATTGCATAGTATTGCAAGTCTGTAGGTACACATTTTCCAACGATGTATTCAATGGTGTGTAATTATCAAACATCGGAGCCTCACGCTGTGGGCCTCGATTTGAGTCCCTTTTCTTATCTTGACCACTGTTGCCTCTTGGCTGAGTTTGTTTATTCTGGATATTTAATTGAACTTTTCCGGAATTGTCACCGGATTGTTTGACTGCTACATTGCTTTGTATTCCCTCATTTCCGGGTTTCGCATCGTCCTGCTTCCTAGACTGTTTCGCGTCCTCTTGCCGTAAGAATTGAGCAGCTTTGGAGTAGAAACGGTCCAACGATGCGGGGGGTTTTCCGGCTAACCAGTTTCCAAATTCAGAATCAGGGTCAATCCCCTTTGTCAATGCCATTAAAATTGAGTTATCGTTGGGATTACTAATCTCCACACATGCCGCATGGAATCTCTCTAAGTAACGCCTTAGCGTTTCCCCACAAGCTTGGGTAACACTGGATAAGGTGTTGACATCTTTGGGTCTAGCGACATGCATGCGAAATTGTTCAACAAATTTTTTAGCCAGTTGATCAAATGAAGAGATAGACCTAGGTGGCAATCTCGTGAACCACATCGTTGCAATTCCACCTAGAGAGATGGGGAAACTTCGACATTTTACGGCGTCATCGGCCCTTGCGGCGCTCATCGACCATTCATATTTCAAGATGTGTTGATTGGGATCAGAATTTCCTTCGTACATAGGAAGGGTTGGCATTCTGAATCGCCGGGGTGGTTCAGCATTCAGTATCTCGTCTGTGAAGGGAGTATGACTACGGGAAATTCCCTAGTCATCATTGGTAAGGCCTTGGCTTTCGCGGATCATCTGACGTATCATAGTCGAGATGTCTGGCATTGCTACATTTTGAGCATGCTGAGCTAAGGTGTGGTCGGGTTCCACAGCGCGAGTTCGGACCGGGCGCTGTCGACGGTCCAAATTTCGCCTCCTTGGCTCGGCGTCTTCTGGGATGTAGGGTTCAGGAGTATGCCCAAATTGCCGATTGTTTGGCTCTGAAAGATTTCGGGTATCATCCCTTGTTTCTGTTGTGGCAGCTGTGGCACAATTGTTCGTGGTATGCTGTGTATTAGGGCCTCCTTGTGTTGAGGGCCCGGCCTGAAAGCTGGTCGACGGTCCTGCCCTCAACTGTCCAACAGTCAGGGCGGGTTGATATCCGACCGTTTGTGCATGGCTCCCGTCTAATCGAGGACGGGTAGATCTGTGATAGTAATCCGATGAGGCGGAACTTTCAGTAGACGATCGGGAGATATCATCTCGTCTGGACCATCTGCGGCCTTGGCGGTTCAGCTGGTTTGTTAATTC
This sequence comes from Allium fistulosum, assembly GCA_030737815.1. Lineage (NCBI taxonomy): Eukaryota > Viridiplantae > Streptophyta > Magnoliopsida > Asparagales > Amaryllidaceae > Allium > Allium fistulosum. The sequence continues at coordinate 5,053,367 of JASFAW010000014.1, forward strand.
AATATTAGCACGCAACTGTTCGGCCAATTGTTGCCGACTTTGAGTCAGCTCTTGAAGCAACATATGGAATTCTTGTCTGGTGACTGGTCCAGACGGTTCTGAATGAGCGACATTTTCTTGGTTGGATGACTGCTGTTGAGCAGGATTCTGTCCATCCCTTCCTTCTTGTCCAGCAGCTGTAGAAGTGGTTCTTGTGCTAACCATTTTCAATGAAGAATCCTTTTCCTAGACTTTATGCAAATCTGAATAGAATGGAAGGATTATGAGTTAGAGATCTGGATCTTCCTCTTGGATTTGTGCAATCCGGTATTGATGGTAGATCCAAGGAGCAGGAGAAAAAGACTGGTTTTTCTCAGTGAAAGCACCAAAGTGTTTGTACCAAAAATGGGCACAACACTCTTCGGAAGTTTTTGAAGAGATAAAAGTGAAGAATGAAAATTAAAACTGTGGATTATCTAACAAAAACTCCAAATAACAGAAAGTAAATTGCAAAGACAAGCGATTTAGAGTGGTTCGGCATTTTGCCTACGTCCACTATGAAGTTTGATGATTTTATTGCTCGATACTTGAAGGCTACAGTAGTTTATAATGTAATACAACTGAATTTAAATGCTAAGTGTCAATCTAAAGCAGCGGCGGTGTTCTGGAGTAGATCTGGCAGAATCTAGGCGCTCTTCAGTACTTAGAATTATCTGACCACTTTTCTGAATGACCAGGGGCTCTATTTATAGGTGTAGGAGGCTAATATTTCGCCTAAAATGATGGGAGACCAGTTCTGGTACGTCAGGGGGCCCACATGGCCTAAATCTGGAGATCCGGGCCCACTTTGGGATCGATTCGACCCTTGGTTCGAATCGATCATGAAATCATCCAATCGAGCTGAAATTTGGTGTGGACATTCTTCATTATGTGTTTAAGCTTCTGTGAAAATTTCATGGCATTTGGACTTGTAGAACTCGAGATATGATCGATTCAATGTTTCATTTCTGGAGAACAAGGATACTTCGAATCGATCTTAGTTCGAATCGATTCGGTCGACTCGATGCTTGCTGCGACGTGGCGCGTGTCTCTCGCTTCGATCCGTTTTGTACTCCGGTTTGACTGGGTCGAATCCATGGCTTGGATTCGAGGTAATGGATTCGAAGGATCTCTTCCTTCGAATCGATGAAACTGGTGCTCGTTCGAATCGATCTAGACTTGTAGCTATAGACCGATTCGAAGTTGTCTTGGCCTGGGGATTCGAATGCATGGATCCGAAGGATCCTTCCTTCGATGTATTCGAACTACGGTGTATGCGAGGATGGATTCGAACTTAAGGCATACGAGGGCTTGCTTGATGGAGTCGAAGGTGGTGAATGCTTCAATGAATTTGAAGCTATCGGTTTCGCCTGATGGAGTCGAAGCAATTCCCCTTTGACCGATTCGAACCAGCCTCTTTTTCATGGATACGAGGCAATGCTTGTCTGATGGATTCGAACATAGGCTTCGCCTATGGATTCGAACTAAGGATGTTCTACTCCATCTTTTGTCGACAATATCTCGAGCATACGAACTCGGATTGACTTGAAACTTGGATCGTTGGTTCCCACGGCTTTGCTTGACGTGCCTTATCAATTGTAGCCCGATCCGGACTTGAACAAATTTCGTCGATATCCATAGCGATCCTTGCATGTAACCGATTTCCGAGACGATCTGTTGCCGGTTTCTGGTTAAGTCCTTGGTGTCAAGGCCTTGCCAAAAGGCGGGATAACAATTCGTCTCCGTATTCCCAGAGTGCGAAGCGGAGTATAAACATTGAACTCCGTATTCCCAGAGTGCGAAGCGGAGTATAAACATTCGACTCCGTATTCCCAGAGTGCGAAACGGAGTATAAGCAATCGACTCCGTATTCCCAGAGTGCGAAACAGAATATAAACAATCGATTCCATATTCCCAGAGTGCGAAGCGGAGTATAAACATTCGACTTCGTGTTCCCAGAGTGCGAGACGGAGTATAAACATCAGTCAACTCCCAGATGACTTATATCCCCGGAGTGTGGATGAAACAATTCATAAGAGAACGAGTGGAGTTCGACCTCTCGGTCCTCGCTTAATGCAATCACAAGCTGATCATCACAACTTAACCCTGGAACTGGGGGCAGAGGCAAATGTCAATCGTTACCCAAAACTGTACGATGTTCAGCTCCGATGCGATCCCCTATCACAACTCAAGTCCGAGATTTCCATACATAACAAGCAAAATGAGCAATTCTTGAAACAATAAGATAATGCAAGTACACCGGACCAAAGTTCGAACACTGCAATATTCAAGCATAGAAAGGAACATAAGCTGAAACTAGAAGACAAAATTTTATTTTCAACTAAATCAAAAGCTACGGTCCATACATGAGCCTTTCCAAAATACTCCTACTTGCAGGGGCCGAACCCGCATCTAAACACGGCCTACAAAAGGGAACAAAGAAAAGTGACAAAATCCCTGACTACCAAAAAAGAGAAAAGTATGCCTAAAAGGAGTGTCTAATCCTTCTGCTTCCTCAACTTCTTCTTCCTCGAGGAGCTACTGGAACCACCAGTACCCTTTCGCTTGGAACCTTTCTCCTTAGGCAGGCTCCCCTCGGGTGAAGGCATAATGTCGACGTCCTCGTCCGAGCTGGACTCTATGGGAATGCTTTCCACAGGAGGAGTTGGAGGAACAGACTCCGCAGCCGGAGGAGGGACTGGTACATTAGTATCAATAAGCGTGCCCCCAGGAGACACAATCCTAAGAGGAGTGGGGCACTGTGTTGATGCTCCGCCATCTACACTGCCGCCACGCGCCGCGGCCGCCATCTCGGCATTAATCTCGGCCAACATCGCCGCTTCCCGTTGTGCTCTGGCCTCGCTATGGGTTGTGATTGTCCGAGTTGAAGTGTCGGAAGTAGACGAGAATCAACCCAGGCCAAACGGCAGGTCCGCAAAAGGATCACTCTGACGGCCGAGGAGCTCGTTTATCATTTGTTCATCGAAAGAAAGTGAGCTCCCCTGCATTACTCCGACTGGTGCCATTGCCGCGACGGAAGTCGCCTCAGAAATGATGGCTTCTGGCATTTGGCCTGGTTCTTGGGCGGTGAAAGCCGCAGCTGGTGCAACCTCCGTCACTGATCAAAGAAAAAGAACATGTCATTAATGTACACTTCGACACAGACCCTCCAATCCAAGTATACAAAAAGTTAGTTCAAAGTACCTTCCTCGGTTTGGGTCGGGGTCGTCTGAACGACTTCGGAAGGATGCTCCTTAATAGGATATAGATGCGGTCGGTCTGGGTCATATGCCGGAATAGGCTGGGAGTCGATCATAGGAGTTGGCTCAGATTGAGATGACACGATTATCTCAGAACTCGTAACATGGTGCTCCGCACCAGAGCTTTCTCCGACGTGCTGAGTCTGGGCACCAAGCCTCTCCTTATCGTGGGAAATCATGGAGTCATGGAGAACCTTCTTTTCGTCATCATTGAGAATGCGGTTCTCCAGCTCGAATTCGTCAAGGGCTTCATCAGGGTGCCCAGACTTCTCCTCATCAACCAGTAAGTTCCAGGCATTATAGAGATGCGTAGGGTAATCGTCAAGCCATGTCAAATCTCGGTGCCTTAGCACATTGGCGTTGTACGTGACGAGTAGCTCTTCTACCTCGGCCTCAATCCTGGCCTCTGCCTGCCGTACCTTCTCGTCAACCCCAGCCTCAGCTTCGTGAGCTTGTTGCATATCCGCTTCTTTCTCCTTTCGGAGCGTCACTGCCTGATCACAGGCCTCCTGCGTAGAGACATTAGCTGCGTCTTTTTCCTTCGCCATCTCGGAAAACTTTGATTTCAGCTCATTAAGCTCCTTGAGAGCAGCATCCCTCTCGGCGGTAATGGTGGTGTTCCTATGACCCATGTCCTCGATGGCGGTATAATGCTCTTGCTTCATCCTGGTCATGGCTGCGTTTACTTCATCAACCTTTTTTAGGGCATCCATTTCAGATTTACGAGAAGACTCAGCCTCCGAGTTGAGCGCTTTTATGATTCGGTCATTGTGACCCAACTCCATCTCAAGCTTCTCAATGGTGACGCCCCGATCGAATGCCACTTTGGACGCTTTCCTCGCGGCCCGTCCCCATTCCCTGTACTGGAAGAAGATATCTGCAACATAATCATGGATAGTGGTTTCAGCGGTTGGCGGAATTCTCCTCAAGTGCGGAGGGAAGACATAACCATCAAAGCAGATGTCGGGAAATTCCTTCCTCATCTGTGCCAATTTAAGCGCTCCTTCACTGGATGCATCAGTCGGGACCGGTGCGGTAGCCGAAGAGGTGGCTATTTCAGTTCTGCGTGGTTGATCGGGCCTCGGAGCTTGAGAAGGTGGCCTAGGCCGTGAAGTTTCAGGAGGACGAACAACTGCTACCGTAGGAGGTGCGGAGGTCCTGGGAGGAGGAGAGCGAGATCGGGATCGGTGAACGTATCCCCTGTCTCTGTCAGACTTTTCCTGAGCAGAGTTTCCTGAGTCGTAATCCCTCTCACCCTCTCTCCTGCGTGGCTCGTGATAATGGCGCTTGTTGCGCAAACTACCAAGCACAGAACTTTGCCCAGACATCGTACCTGAAAAGAAAACCACAAAAAATCAGTAGCCGTTTGCAATATGTTGTTTACGGTTAGGAAAATGTGTTGTGCCGTGAAGAGTGTGTGAATGTGTAACCCCCCGGACCAACCAGAAGTGTCAATCGCACTGGCAGGAAGAGACTCGCTAACATCGACGATATGTCGCGATCCACCCAATTCAACGTCGTGTTGCTCGGGCTCGATGTCCGGGATTGGAGGGTCAGCAGGCCCTTCGAATTGATTTTCAGCTTGCAGGGAGGGTGCTTCCGTAATCCTAACTCCTGGTAGAGGACGGTGCAAAACCACAGACTTCCGCCTCCCGGACTTAGGCTGTTTTGAGGCCACTGCTTTGCCTTTCCTCTTTGCATCGGATTCCGGGGTTGCATTAGCGGGTCCGACCAACGGTTCATCGTCGGTATGAGTTCTATCAGAATCAGGTTCCTCAATTATCACAACCCTAGGTTTCTTCCGCTTGACCCTTTCTCTGGAGACGGTCTTTAATGCACCATCGAGCCTTATGCTCTGCCTCCGCCCGATCAACCCAAGAACTCTAAGGTTCTGGTCCGTAAGTAGCAACTCGATATTCCTTTCTTCGCTAGGGACTTCTTGAAGGACACGAACTATCTCTTTATAGTAGCCGCCTTCAGGTCGCTGGATTATTGCTGAAAGAAAGAGAATAGGAGATATGAGTTTAGTTTCATTCAAAAATTGCCCCGTCGATTACTTGGGAAAAAGACAATGCTTACGTCTAAACAGCCATCTTCTGGCAAACCCCGGTGGACATCGGACATAGAACCACTCTGACTTGAAGTAGCTCAGCCTAGTCCACGACCCCATGACAACTTGGCAGTTTCTAACAGACTCCAAAAATGTAAAAGATGGGCTGTCAGTTCGACTCTTGAAGTTGAAGAGGTATCTTATCTCGGTCGGGCGGGGAGGCCGGTAGAGGTTATCCATAAATGCGATGAACAAGCCATTGAGTGAAGCATATCCATTTGGATGTAACTGAGACGGAGCGATATCCAGGTAGGCCAACACTTCTCTTATGTAATCATTGAACGGAGGAAGTGTACCGGCTGCGCATGCATGTCGATTGAAAGCAGTATACCCCTCCGGGGGATTGTGTGGTCTATCATCCGGCCTAGGCAACATTACATCGTCCAACGATAAGCCATGCCTTAAGCATATTCTCCCTAGCATATCTTCAGAGATATTGGACGGGACAGAGTCAGGTGGACTATTGATGAAGGACGCATCGGGCAACTCGTCCGGAGCTGGACCAATAGCTTCGGCCTCGATGTCCGGAATCTCAAAACTGGAAGGGGTTATATTCTGAGCCTCTTGCTGCTGCGAACTTGATGATTCCATAACTAGCTAACTCACGAGAAATCATCATTAGATGATAAAAAGCCCTTACATTCCCCAGTGTAAAGTGTACGAATGAGTTGTGCAGTGCGAGTGTTGTGCATGATTTGAGCATCATTCTGTAGAATTAAAGGAAATAAGCTAAAGACGAAACTTCGAGAGTTAGAGCAGAAGTGACCGCCATTGCTGACCGTCACAACCGCGCCGTCCGAATGCTGACGATCGATTCAAGTTAAAGTTCATCATACTTCTATTTTTTGTTATATGGCAGTTCCATCGACGAGCTTCGAAAGTCAGTCAAATGTGTCGTTCTGTAACCAAGTTCAATTATGCAAGGCAGAAGCTCGTCGGAGTCAAGTGTTCAAGTGCTCAAAATTTCTCTAAGTTCATCAAAAATTTAGGTTAGGGATCGATCGCTGCACTTTGTTTTCGTATCGAGCCAGGGGAGGTCACGCTACGCAGCCTGGCCGTGTTCGAATCGATACGTTCGTATCGATCAGTCTGGAGTAACACTGCTTCGTATGGATCAGATTCGAACTGATACGTTCGTATCGATCGAGCTGGAGTGAGAGCGCTTCATATCGATCAAATTCGAATCGATATATGTCATATCGATCAAAGGCAAGCCAATCCGCATCGATCAGGGTTGCCGATTTCGCGTCGATCAGAGAATAATGGCTTCACATCCTTCGCCGCTCTCGTCCCCACGCCGATACGAGCGTATGTCGCCTGCATCGATTCAAATGGTCCCAGTTCTAGTCGATACGAAATAAGGTTAGAGTGATTTACTTCGTCTCTCCTTCTTCCCTAAAGGATCTCAACTCCATGGCCACGCACCATCCCCCAATCTTGTCTTCCATCGTCCAGATCTCAAGTCTGTCGAAACTGGTCATAGAAGCTAAGAGAATGATGGAGATCTCGAGTTTCGTCATTATTAACAAGAATCTATCCATTAATTACCTGATTTTAGCGATTAACACTCAGAGGATCGGAGGTTTGGTTCGATTCGAAGACAGTTATGTCTCTCAGTCTATCGGTACGAAGGCAGGAAAAGAGAACAGAGAGCAGCAGTAAGAAGTAAAAGTGAAAAATGGGCTAAGTCCCAGGTATTTATATGAAGTCTGGAGGCGAACTGGGTCGATCCGTCTCCCAGTCAACGTAACCGGTCGCAAGCGGTCAAGCGATGGATCTGTGCAAGCGCCTTCTTCGAATCCATCAGACTGTACCTCCATCGAGTCAAAATATTCACCAGATGTTATCGATTCGATACATCCACTTTATGACCCATCGACTCACAGCAGAGCAGACCTATCGATACGAGCGTAGCTATCGTATCCATCGGAACCTATCGATACGAACAGTCAATTCGTATCCATCAGATGTCGCCAATTCGAACCAAAATCCACCATGATTTGTGACCATCGATACGAATGACCATTTTTGTATCCATCAAGTCAACCCGCATCGATACGAAGAAAGGCTTTCCAACTTTTAGCATCGATTCATGAGAGGACCGATATAGAGGGTGGTTAAAGGGTACGACTTTCAAGTTATTCAAAGAAGACTTGTAGCTTTTCAAAGCATGTCATGTTTTCACAAGACGTACTTTGGGGGGCAAATGTTATCCCGCCTTTTGGCAAGGCCAAGACACCAAGGAACCGACTAGAGAACAAGGACAGCTCGCCATGGATATCACTGAATTTTGTCCGAGCACAGAACAAGCTACAATTGATTGGACATGACAAGAAAGATTATGGAGATCAGCGCCTCAAATTTCAAGTCAATCCGGACTCGTACGCTCAAGTTATGATCGAGTCAAATTGAAGGGAAAAGCCCGGATTTCGTATCCATCGCTATGGCTATAGTTCGGATCGATCACGTTCATATCGATGAGGAGCAGTCGTGTTCGAATCCATCGAGTTCGTGTCGATAGACTTCATATCCCTCAGCAGATGAAGCGCTCCGCATCCATCAGATCATTTTTATTCGTATCCATCAGAGAAGGGTTCATTCGACTCCATCGGCAAGGCCTTGTTCGAATCCATCAGTGATGCCTCATTCGGCTCCATCAAGCCAGCAAGCCAAGGTGACATGTCATCCCTCGATGTGGATGCGCCAAGATATATGGAGTTGACGCGGTCGACTCGGAGTAAAGACCGGATCGAGACGAAGTATGCGCTCCACGTCTTCCCAAAGGCGCGTGACACCATCGATTCGAAGCCATCAATTCGAGAAGATGGATTCGAACCAAATAGCCCAGCAAAGAACATCGCTTCGTATCGACGATATCTTTCAATCCGCTGATCCAAATGCTATGAAATTTTCACTGGAGGTCGCACACATACTGAGGAACGTCTCCACCAAATTTCAGCTCATTTGGACATCATCTTGATCGATACGAAATGGATTCATATCGATCACAGATCGAGGCCAAATTCTCTGAAAATGGTCGAATGGGTCCCCTCACGTGCCAGACCAAGTCTCCCGGAGTTTGAGCGAAATCTGAGCCTCCTACGCCTATAAATAGAGCCCCAGAATCAACAGAAAAAGGGGCTTTTTTCTCTGAAGCGTCCAGACTCCGCCAGATTGAGATTTGCATCCTACTTTTGCTGTCAATTTCGAATTCTAATCTGTAATCCGCTGTTCATTGTTGTAACCGCTTGTAACCATTGAAAGAGAATCAATAAAATCATCAAAACTTCATAGTGGACGTAGGCTATACGCCGAACCACTCTAAATTGCTTGTCTGTGCATTTTACATTTCTGTTTGTTGGAGTTTTTGTTAGATAACCTCTGTTTTACATTTATAATCTTCACTTTATCTCTTCAAATAACTCCCGAAGAGTGTTGTGCCCATTTTTGGTACAAACACCAGCCACGGTGTTCCCTTTTTAACGTTAAAATTCATGTGATGGAAAAATGAAGGCCAAAAAAGTTTAGAGATGCGATTGAGGTTCGGATAGCCTTTTTTGGGTATGAAACTATCCGTTGACGGCTTGCAACGGTCAAAGCCGTAGAACTCACTGAGACCTTCATTTTGATTGTTTATGGCTCCCGTAACTCTAAACGAGGCAACAGTTATGGCCGTTCGAAGAATCGATATCCACAGGGTGCAACATCTGCGGTGCAAGGTGCAACATTCGTCCAATAAGACGAAACACCGCCGTGCGACTTTTAGAAATGGGTATAGGGATTTGAAATGGAAGACCAGCAACGGTGTTCCCTTTTTAACGTAGAAATTCATGTGACGGAAAAACGAAGGCCAAAAAACTTCAAAGACCCGATTGAGGTTCGGATACCCTTTTTTTTGGTATGAAACTATCTGTTGACGGCTTACAGCGGTCAAAGCCGTAGAACTCACTAAGACCTTCGTTTTGACTGGTTATGGCTCCCGTAACTCTAAACGAGGCAACAGTTATGGCCGTCCGAAGAATCGATATCCACAGGGTGCAACATCTGCGGTGCAAGGTGCAACATTCGTCCAAAAAGACGAAACAGCGCCGTTGTTTGCGCCAAAAATGGTCACAAACCCCGAATGTTGCGAAAGCACCAGTGTATGAATACAAATCAGCAATATTCAAACACAAATCTCAGATCTAAACAAACTACAAATAGCAATCCAGAAATAATGAACAAAAACACGAGATTTATAGTGGTTCGGCTATCTCCGGCCTACGTCCACTCCAAAGTTTTTATCTTTTATTAATCGATGCTTGAAGATTACAATTTCCTATCGCGTAGTACAACGGATTTTATGATTATAATCCGAATCTAAGGCAGCAATGGTGGTCTTGAGTAAATCTGGCAGAGTCCGGGCGTTCTTTAGCTCTCAAAATTGTCCGACCCCTTTTCTGAATGACCAGGGGCTCTATTTATAGGTGTAGGAGGCTGATATTTCGCCTAAATTGAGGGGAGACCAGTTCTGGCACGTGAGGGGGCCCGCATGACCGAAATTTGGAGATCCGGGCCCACTTTGGGATCGATTCGACCCTTGGTTCGAATCGATCAAGAAAGAGTTCGATCGAGCTGAAATTTGGTGTGGACAATCTTCATCATGCGTCTAAGCTTCTGTGAAAATTTCATTGCATTTGGACTTGTAGAACTCGAGTTATGATCGATTCAAGGTTACGTTTCCGGTGAACATAAGTGGTTCGAATCGACCCCTTCGAATCGATAGGGTCGACTCGATTGTTGGTGTGTGCAAATGGTGATGTGGCGCGTGCACTTCTCGGGTTGATCCAGCTTTTCCTCCGGGTTTTACTGGGTCGACTCCATCATTTTCGCTGCCTGGACATAGTGGATTCGAAGATAGTTTCCAAATGGAGTCGAAGCTTCTACAACTTATATCGATTCGAAGGATCTCTCCTCGATGGATTCGAAGTAAGTACTGGCTTCGATGGATTCGAAGTGTGATCCGTTCTAATCGATTCGAGGCAGAGGCTTGCGTTAGATGGATACGAACCATGGTCTCGTCCTGATGGATTCGAAGCGAGGCTCAGGACCGATTCGAAGTATAGTGACACCTTTAGATTCGAACTAAAGCCTGTTCCATAGGGTCCGCTCTGATGGGTACGAAGCATATGGAGTCGAACTTGTTGGAATCGAACGTGATGGATTCGAATAGTACCTTCTTACTACCTTGTATCGATTGTATCTCCTCCGTACAAACTCCGATTAACCTGAAACTTGAAACGTAGCCTCTGCTAGTTCTCATCATCATCTCCAATCGATTCCGTCCTGATCGAAGCTCGGCCAAATTTTGACGATATCCATTGCAGCCTTGTTTCCAAGTGAACTCCAATCCTGATATCCATCCTTTCTTGTCGATTTCGTTGATATTCCAGCTTTGACCAAAAGGTGGGATAACATTTGCCCCCCAAAACATGCATTATGATAATAAGGCGTGTTTTGTATAATTCCGAATCCGATATCCAAAGTCCATAGCCAATTCCATGTCCATCCGATCTCGAAGACTGAGTTATTAGTCCATCCTTATCCAACAACCGAATCCAAGACCTCTCCGGGTCGATATCCAAATCCATAACCTCTCTGGGCTCTTGCCAAGCGCAATCCACACCTGACGACCGTGGTCTAGTGTCCCTGGACGTTGAGCTAACCTCTCCGGGTTCTTGCCAAGCGCAATCCACACCTGACGACCGTGGTCCATTGTCCCTGGATGTTAGTAATGTCGTGGCTTAAGTCCTAAGCCGAATCCTGGTCGCTCCAAACCCTTGTTGAGCATAGTCCATACTCAACGACCTGAAACAATAATCGATAATAGGGGGCCTAAGTCCTAGGCCGAATCCTGGTCACTCCGGACCCTTGCCGAGCATAGTCCATACTCGACGACCTGAATGAGCCAATCTACCACGTTCGGGCAAAAAGGACTCACCCCTTGCCAGGCGTAATCCACACCCGACGACCGTTCATCAAAAACCAAAAAGAATCCAATCAAGATCCAATCCAAAATCCAAATCAAATCGAAAAACCAGAAATCCATATCAAAAATCGGAACCATCATCCAAAGCGGAGAACAATCATCCGAATGAATGCCTAAACCAGAAAAACAAGCAAAATCAGGAGTTCAATCCAAACTCCAAAAACCAAATCAGAAAACCAAGTGTCCAATCAAAAACAAAAAACAGATTTCGCAAACCATGGCTTTGCGGTTTATCACCATTCAGAGCATGCCTAGGGGCTATCTCCGTCCCCATACATGTGTAAATGGCTCAGTTGCTCGCCAATGGTTTGTTACTTATTTCATATTATCCTGGTCAATGGATGATCAATCGACCATCATTCCTGGGCCTCGCACCATCATGGCTCGAGGTAGGCGGTGGTTGCTCCTGCTCCACCGCTGCATTCCGTACTCCAACATACTGCCTCAACTGTCCATTCCTCACATGCTCCTCAATTATGTCCTTTAAATGTCTGCAGCTGTTGGTATCATGCCCGTCCAAATCGTGGAAGAGACAATGCTTTCCTGATGCCATCTCCCGCTCGGATGGTTCTCTCCTAGCCGGCCTCCGGTAAGGAAGGCGATTCCGAGTTTCCATGTATATGCGCTCCTGCGTCTCGTTTAATTCTGTGTATGTGGGAAACTTTGGATCCTTCCATTGCTTCCTGGTTTTTCCTGAATCGTCATCCAGCTTCCTTTTTCCTTTATCTTTATCCGAGCTTCCGTTGGATGGTCCTCCACTCCCAGTCACATTCACCTCCTTTAACTTTAAGTCCATACATGCATCTTCTTGCCGAAGGAATCTTTCAGCTTCATGGAAGAACTCCCCGAGATCCAGTGGTGGGTCTCGTATTAAAGATACCTTAAAATCTGAATCCTCTCTGACTACCGACACTACCGCCATCAAAACCATCGATGGATCCGGCCGATCCACCGAAGAAACCGCCGCATTAAATCGAGTTAAAAATGCTCTAAGCGATTCATCCGTTCTTTGCTTTATCGATGTTAACGTCATCACGTTCTTAGGCCTTTTGATATGAACCCGAAACTGTCCCAAAAACCTGTCCACCAATTCCCTCCAATTCCTGATAGATCCTTCCTCCAGCTGCCTAAACCACATTGCCGCTAGATCTGTTAAGTATAAAGGGAAACATCTGGCCATCACTTCCTCCGACGCCCCCAGCACTTCCATGTGTCTAGTGTATCTCATCAAATGATCAGTTGGATCAGCCTTGCCATTATATACTTCCACGCTAGGTAACTTGAACTTAGGTGGATTCTGAGCTATCCTGATTTCCCGAGCGAACGGACTCCTGTTCACTCCTTCCAAGTCTCTATTGGTTGAACCTCCACGCATAGTCTTCCTAATGATTTCCATTAATCCAGCGTTGCCTGTTAGGGGCTGCCCCCCATGCTCCCGAGGGAACTCCGGCACATATTCTTCATGTGGCTCATTAGCCGCAACGTTGGCTCTAGCCTGCTGAACTCCTTCCAAAGGTCCTTCTGCGTTGGATCCGGCGGGCCTGCCCCCAAGCCCTTGCTGATTGCCTTCCGGTTCTGTATTCTTTCCTCCATTGGGTTCCGCAACCCTAGTTCCTTGTTCCACATTTGCAGTCTCTATGGTTGGTCCAAGATTCTGTGTTCCTGCAGCTCTCATCTGCTCGAAGAAAGTCTGCATCATATCCTGTTGACTCTTCAGCAACCTCTCGTGCAATGAATTCGCCATAGCTTCCATCTCGTCTCTAGTAATGTAAATCGAAGCTTGTCACTCTCCAGCTCCGGAGGATGCCTCCTGACTTCCTCCCTGTTGGCTTCTCTCAGCTCTTTGTCTTGTTTGTCGAGTCATTGTAGAGTCAAATCTGAATCCTTAAAATTTCAAATCTAAACTTTGAATCTGGTGTAGCGGGTGCTAGTTCTTCTCAGCGAAAGCACCAAAGTGTTTGCGCCAAAAATGGTCACAAACCCCGAATGTTGCGAAAGCACCAGTGTATGAATACAAATCAGCAATATTCAAACACAAATCTCAGATCTAAACAAACTACAAATAGCAATCCAGAAATAATGAACAAAAACACGAGATTTATAGTGGTTCGGCTATCTCCGGCCTACGTCCACTCCAAAGTTTTTATCTTTTATTAATCGATGCTTGAAGATTACAATTTCCTATCGCGTAGTACAACGGATTTTATGATTATAATCCGAATCTAAGGCAGCAATGGTGGTCTTGAGTAAATCTGGCAGAGTCCGGGCGTTCTTTAGCTCTCAAAATTGTCCGACCCCTTTTCTGAATGACCAGGGGCTCTATTTATAGGTGTAGGAGGCTGGTATTTCGCCTAAATTGAGGGGAGACCAGTTCTGGCACGTGAGGGGGCCCGCATGACCGAAATTTGGAGATCCGGGCCCACTTTGGGATCGATTCGACCCTTGGTTCGAATCGATCAAGAAAGAGTTCGATCGAGCTGAAATTTGGTGTGGACAATCTTCATCATTGCATTTGGACTTGTAGAACTCGAGTTATGATCGATTCAAGGTTACGTTTCTGGTGAACATAAGTGGTTCGAATCGACCCCTTCGAATCGATAGGGTTGACTCGATGGTTGGTGCATGCAAATGGTGATGTGGCGCGCGCACTTCTCGGGTTAATCCAGCTTTTCCTCCGGGTTTTACTGGGTCGACTCCATCATTTTCGCTGCCTAGACATAGTGGATTCGAAGATAGTTTCCAAATGGAGTCATAGCTTCTACAACTTATATCGATTCAAAGGATCTCTCCTCGATGGATTCGAAGTAAGTACTGGCTTCGATGGATTCGAAGTGTGATCCGTTCTAATCGATTCGAGGCAGAGGCTTGCGTTAGATGGATACGAACCATGGTCTCGTCCTGATGGATTCGAAGCGAGGCTCAGGACCGATTCGAAGTATAGTGACACCTATGGATTCGAACTAAAGCCTGTTCCATAGGGTCCGCTCTGATGGGTACGAAGCATATGGAGTCGAACTTGTTGGAATCGAACGTGATGGATTCGAACAGTACCTTCTTCCTACCTTGTATCGATTGTATCTCCTCCGTACAAACTCCGATTAACCTGAAACTTGAAACGTAGCCTCTCCTAGTTCTCATCATCATCTCCAATCGATTCCGTCCTAATCGGAGCTCGGCCAAATTTTGACGATATCCATTGCAGCCTTGTTTCCAAGTGAACTCCAATCCTGATATCCATCCTTTCTTGTCGATTTCGTTGATATTCCAGCTTTGACCAAAAGGTGGGATAACAGCCGTGCGACTTTTAGAAATGAGTGCAGGGATTTGAAATGGACCAGCACCATGGTGCACCACTCTCCAGGGATGGTAAATCGAAAACCAACCACGGTGTTCCCTTTTTAACGTAAAAATTCATGTGATGGAAAAACGAAGGCCAAAAAACTTCAGAGACCCGATTGAGGTTCGGATAGCCTTTTTTGGGTATGAAACTATCCGTTGACGGCTTACAGCTGTCAAAGCCGTAGAACTCACAGAGACCTTCGTTTTCACTGGATATGGCTCCCGTAACTCTAAACGAGGCAACAGTTATGGTCGTCCAAAGAATCAATATCCACAGGGTGCAACATCTGCGGTGCAAGGTGCAACATTCGTTCAAAAAGACTAAACAGCGCTGTGCGACTTTTAGAAATGGGTGCAGGGATTTGAAATGGACCAGTACCATAATGCACCACTCTCCAGGGATGGTAAATCGAAAACCAGCCGCGGTGTTCCCTTTTTAACGTAAAAATTCATGTGATGGAAAAACGAAGGCCCAAAAACTTCAGAGACCCGATTGAGGTTCGGATAACCTTTTTTTGGGTATGAAACTATCCCTCGACGGCTTACAGCTGTCAAAGCCGTAGAACTCACTGAGACCTTCGTTTTGACAGGTTATAGCTCCCGTAACTCTAAACGAGGCAACAGTTATGGCCGTCCGAAGAATCGATATCCATAGGGTGCAACATCTGCGGTGCAAGGTGCAACATTCGTCCAAAAAGACGAAACAGCGTCGTGCGACTTTTAGAAATGGGTGTAGGGATTTGAAATGGACTAGTACCATGGTGCACCACTCTCCAAGGATGGTAAATCGAAGACCAGCCACGGTGTTTCTTTTTTAACGTAAAAATTCATGTGACGGAAAAACGAAGGGAAAAAAACTTCAAAGACTCGATTGATGTTCGTATAGCCTTTTTTTGGTATGAAACTATCCGTTGACGGCTTATAGCGGTCAAAGCCGTAGAACTCACTGAGACCTTCATTTTGACTGGTTATGGCTCTCGTAACTCTAAACGAGGCAACAGTTATGGCCGTCCGAAGAATCGGTATCCACAGGGTGCAACATCTACGGTGCAAGGTGCAACATTCGTCCAAAAAGACGAACAAGCACCGTGCGACTTTTAGAAATGGGTGTAGGGATTTGAAATGGACCAGTACCATGGTGCACCACTCTCCAGGGATGGTAAATCAAAGACCAGCCACGGTGTTCCCTTTTTAACGTAAAATTTATGTGACGGAAAAACGAAAGCCAAAAAACTTCAGAGACCCGATTGAGGTTCGGATAGCCTTTTTTGGGTATGAAACTATCCGTTGACGGCTTACAGTCGTCAATGCGGTAGAACTCACTGAGACCTTCGTTTTGACTAGTTATGGCTCCCGTAACTCTAAACGAGGCAACAGTTATGGTCGTCCGAAGAATCGATATCCATAGGGTGCAATATCTGCGGTGCAAGGTGCAACATTCGTCCAAAAAGACGAAACAGCGCCGTGCGACTTTTAGAAATGGGTGCAGGGATTTGAAATAGACCAGTACCATGGTGCACCACTCTCCAAGGATGGTAAATCGAAGACCAGAAACGGTGTTTCTTTTTAACGTAAAAATTCATGTGACAGAAAAACGAAGGGCAAAAAACTTCAAAGACTTGACTGATGTTCGGATAGCCTTTTTTTGGGTATGAAACTATCCGTTGACGGCTTATAGCGGTCAAAGCCGTAGAACTCACTGAGACCTTCGTTTTGACTGGTTATGGCTCCCGTAACTCTAAACGAGGCAACAATTATGGCCGTCCGAAGAATCGATATCCACAGGGTGCAACATCTGCGGTGCAAGGTGCAACATTCGTCCAAAAAGACGAAACAGCGCCGTGCGACTTTTAGAAATGGTTGCAGGGATTTGAAATGGACCCGTACCATGGTGCACCACTCTCCATGGATGGTAAATCGAAGACCAGCCACGGTGTTCCCTTTTTAACGTAAAAATTCATGTGACGGAAAAACGAAGGCCAAAAAACTTCAGAGACCCGATTGAGGTTCGGATAGACTTTTTTGGGTATGAAACTATCCGTTGACGGCTTACAGCCGTCAATGCCGTAGAACTCACTGAGACCTTCGTTTTGACTGGTTATGGCTCCCGTAACTCTAAACGAGGCAACAGTTATGGCCGTCCGAAGAATCGATATCCATAGGGTGCAACATCTGCGGTGCAAGGTGCAACATTCATCCAAAAAGATGAAACAGCGCCTTGCGACTTTTAGAAATGGGTGCAGGGATTTGAAATGGACCAGTACCATGGTGCACCACTCTCCAAGGATGGTAAATCGAAGACCAGCCACGGTGTTCCCTTTTTAACGTAAAAATTCATGTGACGGAAAAACGAAGGGCAAAAAACTTCAAAGACCCGATTGAGGTTCGGATAGCCTTTTTTTGGGTATGAAACTATCCGTTGACGGCTTACAGCGGTCAAAGCCGTAGAACTCACTAAGACCTTCATTTTGACTGGTGAAGGCTCTCGTAAATCTAAACGAGGCAATAGTTATGGCCGTCCGAAGAATCGATATCCACAAGGTGCAACATCTACGGTGCAAGGTGCAACATTCGTCCAAATAGACGAAACAACGCCGTGCGACTTTTAGAAATGGGTGCAGGGATTTGAAATGGACCAGTACCATGGTGCACCACTCTCCAGGGATGGTAAATCAAAGACCAGCCACGGTGTTCCCTTTTTAACGTAAAAATTCATGTGACGGGAAAACGAAAGCCAAAAAACTTCAGAGACCCGATTGAGGTTCGGATAGCCTTTTTTGGGTATGAAACTATCCATTGACGGCTTATAGCCATCAATGCCGTAGAACTCACTGAGACCTTCGTTTTGACTGGTTATGGCTCCCGTAACTCTAAACGAGGCAACAGTTATGGCCGTCCGAAGAATCGATATCCACAGGGTGCAACATCTGTGGTGCAAGGTGCAACATTCGTCCAAAATGACGAAACAGCGCCGTGCGACTTTTAGAAATGGGTGCAGGGATTTGAAATGGACTAGTACCATGGTGCACCACTCTCCAGGGATGGTAAATCGAAGACCAGCCACGGTGTTCCTTTTTTAACGTAAAAATTCATGTGACGGAAAAATGAAGGCCAAAAAAGTTCAGAGACACGATTGAGGTTCGGATAGCCTTTTTTGGGTATGAAACTATCCGTTGACGGCTTGCAACGATCAAAGCCGTAGCACTCACTGAGACCTTCGTTTTGATTGGTTATGGCACCCGTAACTCTAAACGAGGCAACAGTTTTGGCCGTCCGAAGAATCGATATCCACAGGGTGCAACATCTGCGGTGCAAGATGCAACATTCGTCCAAAAAGACGAAACAGAGCCGTGCGACTTTTAGAAATGGGTGCAGGGATTTGAAATGGACCAGTACCATGGTGCACCACTCTCCAGGAATGGTAAGTTGAAGACCAGCAACGGTGTTCACTTTTTAACGTAAAAATTCATGTGACGGAAAAACGAAGGCCAAAAAACTTCAAAGACCCGATTGAGGTTCGGATAGACTTTTTTTGGGTATGAAACTATCCGTTGACGGCTTACAGCCATCAAAGCTGTAGAACTCACTGAGACATTCGTTTTGACTGGTTATGGCACCCGTAACTCTAAACGAGGCAAAAGTTATGGTCGTCCGAAGAATCGATATCCACAGGGTGCAACATCTGCGGTGCAAGGTGCAACATTTATCCAAAAAGCCGAAACAACGCCGTGCGACTTTTAGAAATGGGTGCAGGGATTCGAAATGGACCCGAACCATGGTGCACCACTCTCCAGGGATGGTAAATCGAAGACCAGCCACGGTGTTTCCTTTTTAACGTAAAAATTCATGTGATGGAAAAACGAAGGCCAAAAAACTTCAAAGACCCGATTGAGGTTCGGATAGCCTTTTTTGGGTATGAAACTATCCGATGACGGCTTACAGCCATCAAAGCCGTAGAACTCATTGAGACCTTCATTTTGAATGGTTATGGCTCCCATAACTCTGAACGAGGCAACAATTATGGTCGTCCGAAGAATCGATATCCACAGGGTGCAACATCAGCGGTGCAAGGTGCAACATTCGTCCAAAAAGACGAAACTGCGCCGCGCGACTTTTAGAAATGTGTGCAGGGATTTGAAATGGACTAGTACCATGGTGCACCACTCTCCAGGGATGGTAAATCGAAGACCAGCCACGGTGTTTCTTTTTTAACGTAAAAATTCATGTGATGGAAAAACGAAGGGGAAAAAACTTCAAAGGCTCGATTGAGGTTCGGATAGCCTTTTTTTGGGTATGAAACTATCCGTTGACGGCTTATAGCGGTCAAAGCCGTAGAACTCACTGAGACCTTCATTTTGACTGGTTATGGCTCTCGTAACTCTAAACGAAGCAACAGTTATGGCCGTCCGACGAATCGATATCCACAAGGTGCAACATCTACGGTGCAAGGTGCAACATTCGTCCAAAAAGACGAAACAGCGCCATGCAACTTTTAGAAATGGGTGCAGGGATATGAAATGGACCAGTACCATGGTGCACCACTCTACAGGGATGGTAAATCAAAGACCAGCCACGGTGTTCCCTTTTTAACGTAAAAATTCATGTGACTAAAAAACGAAAGCCAAAAAATTTCAGAGACCCGATTGAGGTTCGGATAGCCTTTTTTGGGGATGAAACTATCCGTTGACGGCTTACAGCAGTCAATGTCGTAGAACTCACTTGAGACCTTCGTTTTGACTGGTTATGGCTCCCGTAACTCTAAACGAGGCAACAGTTATGGCCGTCCGAAGAATCGATATCCATAGGGTGCAACATCTGCGGTGCAAGGTGCAACATTCGTCCAAAAAGCCAAAACACCGCCGTGCGACTTTTAGAAATGGGTGTAGGGGTTTGAAATGGACTATTACCATGGTGGACCACTCTCCAAGGATGGTATATAGAAGACCAGCCACGGTGTTTCTTTTTTAACGTAAAAATTCATGTGACGGAAAAACGATGGGCAAAAAACTTCAAATACTCGATTGAGGTTCGGATAGCCTTTTTTTGGGTATGAAACTATCCGTTGACGGCTTATAGCGGTCAAAGCCGTAGAACTCACTGAGACCTTCATTTTGACTGGTTATGGCTCTCGTAACTCTAAACGAGGCAACAGTTATGGTCGTCCGAAGAATCGATATCCACAGGGTGCAGCATCTACGGTGCAAGGTGCAACATTCGTCCAAAAAGACGAAACAGCGCCGTGCGACTTTTAGAAATGGGTGCAGGGATTTGAAATGGACCAGTACCATGGTGCACCACTCTCCAGGGATGGTAAATCAAAGACCAGCCATGGTGTTCCCTTTTTAACGTAAAAATTCATGTGACGGAAAAACGAAAGCCAAAAAACTTCAGAGAGCCGATTGAGGTTCGGATAGCCTTTTTGGGTATGAAACTATCCGTTGACGGCTTACATCCGTCAATGCCGTAGAACTCACTGAGACCTTCGTTTTGACTGGTTATGGCTCCCGTAACTCTAAACGATGCAACAGTTATGGCCGTCCGAAGAATCGATATCCACAGGGTGCAACATCTGCGGTGCAAGGTGCAACATTCGTCCAAAATGATGAAACAGCGCTGTGCGACTTTTAGAAATGGGTTCAGGGATTTGAAATGGACTAGTACCATGGTGCACCACTCTCCAGGGATGGTAAATCGAAGACCAGCCACGGTGTTCCCTTTTTAACGTAAAAATTCATGTGACGGAAAAATGAAGGCCAAAAAACTTCAGAGACCCGATTGAGGTTCTGATAGCCTTTTTTGGGTATGAAACCATCCGTTGACGGCTTGCAACGGTCAAAGCCGTAGAACTCACTGAGACCTTCGTTTTGATTGGTTATGGCACCCGTAACTCTAAACGAGGCAACAGTTATGGCCGTCCGAAGAATCGATATCCACAGGGTGCAATATCTGCGGTGCAAGGTGCAACATTCGTCCAAAAAGACGAAACAGCGCCGTGCGACTTTTAGAAATGGGTGCAGGGATTTGAAATGGACCAGTACCATGGTGCACCACTCTCCAGGAAAGGTAAGTTGAAGACCAGCAACGGTGTTCCCTTTTTAACGTAAAATTCATGTGACGGAAAAACGAAGTCCAAAAAACTTCAAAGACCCGATTGAGGTTCGGATAGCCTTTTTTGGGGATGAAACTATCCGTTGACGGCTTACAGCAGGCAATGTCGTAGAACTCACTGAGACCTTCGTTTTGACTGGTTATGGCTCCCGTAACTCTAAACGAGGCAACAGTTATGGCCGTCCGAAGAATCGATATCCATAGGGTGCAACATCTGCGGTGCAAGGTGCAACATTCATCCAAAAAGACGAAACAGCGCCGTGCGACTTTTAGAAATGGGTGTAGGGGTTTGAAATGGACTATTACCATGGTGGACCACTCTCCAAGGATGGTATATCGAAGACCAGCCACGGTGTTTCTTTTTTAACGTAAAAATTCATGTGACGGAAAAACGAAGGGCAAAAAACTTCAAATACTCGATTGAGGTTCGGATAGCCTTTTTTTGGGTATGAAACTATCCGTTGACGGCTTATAGCGGTCAAAGCCGTAGAACTCACTGAGATCTTCATTTTGACTGGTTATGGCTCTCGTAACTCTAAACGAGGCAACAGTTATGGTCGTCCGAAGAATCGATATCCACAGGGTGCAGCATCTACGGTGCAAGGTGCAACATTCGTCCAAAAAGACGAAACAGCGCCGTGCGACTTTTAGAAATGGGTGCAGGGATTTGAAATGGACCAGTACCATGGTGCACCACTCTCCAGGGATGGTAAATCAAAGACCAGCCATGGTGTTCCCTTTTTAACGTAAAAATTCATGTGACGGAAAAACGAAAGCCAAAAAACTTCAGAGAGCCGATTGAGGTTCGGATAGCCTTTTTGGGTATGAAACTATCCGTTGACGGCTTACATCCGTCAATGCTGTAGAACTCACTGAGACCTTCGTTTTGACTGGTTATGGCTCCCGTAACTCTAAACGATGCAACAGTTATGGCCGTCCGAAGAATCGATATCCACAGGGTGCAACATCTACGGTGCAAGGTGCAACATTCGTCCAAAATGATGAAACAGCGCTGTGCGACTTTTAGAAATGGGTGCAGGGATTTGAAATGTAATAGTACCATGGTGCACCACTCTCCAGGGATGGTAAATCGAAGACCAGCCACGGTGTTCCCTTTTTAACGTAAAAATTCATGTGACGGAAAATTGAAGGCCAAAAATCTTCAGAGACCCGATTGAGGTTCTGATAGCCTTTTTTGGGTATGAAACCATCCGTTGACGGCTTGCAACGGTCAAAGCCGTAGAACTCAGTGAGACCTTCGTTTTGATTGGTTATGGCACCCGTAACTCTAAACGAGGCAACAGTTATGGCCGTCCGAAGAATCGATATCCACAGGGTGCAATATCTGCGGTGCAAGGTGCAACATTCGTCCAAAAAGACGAAACAGCGCCGTGCGACTTTTAGAAATGGGTGTAGGGATTTGAAATGGACCAGTACCATGGTGCACCACTCTCCAAGAAAGGTAAGTTGAAGACCAGCAACGGTGTTCCCTTTTTAACGTAAAATTCATGTGACGGAAAAACGAAGGCCAAAAAACTTCAAAGACCCGATTGAGGTTCGGATAGACTTTTTTGGGTATTAAACTATCCGTTGACGGCTTACAGCCATCAAAGCTATAGAACTCACTGAGACCTTCGTTTTGACTGGTTATGGCACCATTAACTCTAAACGAGGCAAAAGTTATGGCCGTCCGAAGAATCGATATCCACAGGGTGCAACATCTGCGGTGCAAGGTGTAACATTTATCCAAAAAGCCGAAACAACGCCGTGCGACTTTTAGAAATGGGTGCAGGGATTTGAAATGGACCAAAACCATGGTGCACCACTCTCCAGGGATGGTAAATCGAAGACCAGCCACGGTGTTTCCTTTTTAACGTAAAAATTCATGTGATGGAAAAACGAAGGCCAAAAAACTTCAAAGACCCGATTGAGGTTCGGATAGCCTTTTTTTGGGTATGAAACTATCCGATGACGGCTTACAGCCATCAAAGCCGTAGAACTCACTGAGACCTTCGTTTTGAATGGTTATGGCTCCCATAACTCTGAACGAGGCAACAGTTATGGTCGTCCGAAGAATCGATATCCACAGGGTGCAACATCTGCGGTGCAAGGTGCAACATTTATCCAAAAAGCCAAAACAACGCCGTGCGACTTTTAGAAATGGGTGCAGGGATTTGAAATGGACCAGAACCATGGTGCACCACTCTCCAGGTATGGTAAATCGAAGACCAGCCACGGTGTTTCCTTTTTAACGTAAAAATTCATGTGATGGAAAAACGAAGGCCAAAAAACTTCAAAGACCCGATTGAGGTTCGGATAGCCTTTTTTTGGGTATGAAACTATCCGATGACGGCTTACAGCCATCAAAGCCGTAGAACTCACTGAGACCTTCGTTTTGAATGGTTATGGCTCCCATAACTCTGAACGAGGCAACAGTTATGGTCGTCCGAAGAATCGATATCCATAGGGTGCAACATCAGCGGTGCAAGGTGCAACATTCGTCTAAAAAGACGAAACAGCGCCGTGCGACTTTTAGAAATGTGTGCAGGGATTTGAAATGGACTAGTACCATGGTGCACCACTCTCCAGGGATGGTAAATCGAAGACCAGCCACGGTCTTTCTTTTTTAACGTAAAAATTCATGTGACGGAAAAACGAAGGGCAAAAAACTTCAAAGACTCGATTGAGGTTCGGATAGCCTTTTTTTGGGTATGAAACTATCCGTTGACGGCTTATAGTGGTCAAAGCCGTAGAACTCACTGAGACCTTCATTTTGACTGGTTATGGCTCTCGTAACTCTAAACGAGGCAACAGTTATGGCCGTCCGAAGAATCGATATCCACAGGGTGCAACATCTACGGTGCAAGGTGCAACATTCGTCCAAAAAGACGAAACAGCGCCATGCGACTTTTAGAAATGGGTGCAGGGATATGAAATGGACCAGTACCATGGTGCACCACTCTCCAGGGATGGTAAATCAAAGACCAGCCACGGTGTTCCCTTTTTAACGTAAAAATTCATGTGACTAAAAAACGAAAGCCAAAAAACTTCAAAGACCCGATTGAGGTTCGGATAGCCTTTTTTGGGTATGAAACTATCCGTTGACGGATTACAGCCATCAATGCCGTAGAACTCACTGAGACCTTCGTTTTGACTGGTTATGGCTCCCGTAAATCTAAACGAGGCAACAGTTATGGCCGTCCGAAGAATCGATATCCATAGGGTGCAACATCTGCGGTGCAAGGTGCAACATTCGTCCAAAAAGACGAAACAGCGCCGTGCGACTTTTAGAAATGGGTGTAGGGGTTTGAAATGGACTATTACCATGGTGGACCACTCTCCAATGATGGTATATCGAAGACCAGCCACGGTGTTTCTTTTTTAACGTAAAAATTCATGTGACGGAAAAACGAAGGGCAAAAAACTTCAAATACTCGATTGAGGTTCGGATAGCCTTTTTTTGGGTATGAACCTATCCGTTGACGGCTTATAGCAGTCAAAGCCGTAGAACTCACTGAGACCTTCATTTTGACTGGTTATGGCTCTCGTAACTCTAAACGAGGCAACAGTTATGGTCGTCCGAAGAATCGATATCCACAGGGTGCAACATCTACGGTGCAAGGTGCAACATTCGTCCAAAAAGACGAAACAGCGCCGTGCGACTTTTAGAAATGGGTGCAGGGATTTGAAATGGACCAGTACCATGGTGCACCACTCTCCAGGGATGGTAAATCAAAGACCAGCCACGGTGTTCCCTTTTTAACGTAAAAATTCATGTTACGGAAAAACGAAAGCCAAAAAACTTCAGAGACCCGATTGAGGTTCGGATAGCCTTTTTTGGGTATGAAACTATCCGTTGACGGCTTTCAGCCATCAATGCCATAGAACTCACTGAAACCTTCGTTTTGACTGGTTATGGCTCCCGTAACTCTAAATGAGGCAACAGTTATGGCCGTCCGAAGAATCGATATCCACAGGGTGCAACATCTGCGGTGCAAGGTGCAACATTCGTCCAAAATGACGAAACAGCGCCGTGCGACTTTTAGAAATGGGTGCAGGGATTTGAAATGGACTAGTACCATGGTGCACCACTCTCCAGGGATGGTAAATCGAAGACCAGCCACGGTGTTCCCTTTTTAACGTAAAAATTCATGTGATGGAAAAATGAAGGCCAAAAAACTTCAGAGACCCGATTGAGGTTCGGATAGCCTTTTTTGGGTATGAAACTATCCGTTGACGACCTGCAAAGGTCAAAGCCGTAGAACTCACTGAGACCTTCGTTTTGATTGGTTATGGCACCCGTAACTCTAAATGAGGCAACAGTTATGGCCGTTCGAAGAATCGATATCCACAGGGTGCAACATCTGCGGTGCAAGGTGCAACATTCGTCCAAAAAGACGAAACAGTGCCGTGCGACTTTTAGAAATGGGTGCAGGGATTTGAAATGGACCAGTAAAATGGTGCACCACTCTCTAGGAATGGTAAGTTGATGACCAGCAACGGTGTTCCCTTTTTAACGTAAAAATTCATGTGACGGAAAAACGAAGGCCAAAAAACTTCAGAGACCCGATTGAGGTTCGGATAGACTTTTTTTGGGTATGAAACTATCCGTTGACGGCTTACAACCATCAAAGCCGTAGAACTCACTGAGACCTTCGTTTTGAATGGTTATGGCTCCCATAACTCTGAACGAGGCAACAGTTATGGTCGTCCGAAGAATCGATATCCACAGGGTGCAACATCAGCGGTGCAAGGTGCAACATTCGTCCAAAAAGACGAAACAGCGCTGTGCGACTTTTATAAATGTGTGCAGGGATTTGAAATGGACTAGTACCATGGTGCACCACTTTCCAGGGATGGTAAATCGAAGACCAGCCACGGTGTTTCTTTTTAACGTAAAAATTCATGTGACGGAAAAACGAAGGGCAAAAAACTTCAAAGACTCGATTGAGGTTCAAATAGCCTTTTTTTGGGTATGAAACTATACGTTGACGGCTTATAGCAGTCAAAGCCGTAGAACTCACTGAGACCTTCATTTTGACTGGTTATGGCTCTCGTAATTCTAAACGAGGCAACAGTTATGGCAGTCCAAAGAATCGATATCCATAGGGTGCAACATCTACGGTGCAAGGTGCAACATTCGTCCAAAAAGACGAAACAGCGCCATGCGACTTTTAGAAATGGGTGCAGGGATTTGAAATGGACCAATACCATGGTGCACCACTCTCCAGGGATGGTAAATCAAAGACCAGCCACGGTGTTCCCTTTTTAACGTAAAAATTCATGTGACTAAAAAACGAAAGCCAAAAAACTTCATAGACCCGATTGAGGTTCGGATAGCCTTTTTTGGGTATGAAACTATCCGTTGACGGCTTACAGCTGTCAATGTCGTAGAACTCACTGAGACCTTCGTTTTGACTGGTTATGGCTCCCGTAACTCTAAACGAGGCAACAGTTATGGCCGTCCGATGAATCGATATCCACAGGGTGCAACATCTGCGGTGCAAGGTGCAACATTCGTCCAAAATGACGAAACAGCGCCGTGCGACTTTTAGAAATGGGTGTGGGGATTTGAAATGGACTAGTACCATGGTACACCACTCTCTAGGGATGGTAAATCGAAGACCAGCCACGGTGTTCCCTTTTTAACGTAAAAATTCATGTGACGGAAAAACGAAGGCCAAAAAACTTCAGAGAACCGATTGAGGTTCGGATAGCCTTTTTTGGGTATGAAACTATCCGTTGACGGCTTGCAATGGTTAAAGCCGTAGAACTCACTGAGACCTTCATTTTGATTGGTTATGGCACCCGTAACTCTAAACGAGGCAACAATTATGGCCGTCCGAAGAATCAATATCCACAGGGTGCAACATCTGCTGTGCAAGGTGCAACATTCGTCCAAAAAGACGAAACAGCGCCGTGCGACTTTTAGAAATGGGTGCAGGGATTTGAAATGGACCAGTACCATGGTGCACCACTCTCCAGGAATGGTAAGTTGAAGACCAGCCACGGTGTTCCCTTTTTAACGTAAAAATTCATGTGACGGAAAAACGAAGGCCAAAAAACTTCAAAGACCCGATTGAGATTCGGATAGCCTTTTTTTGGGTATGAAACTATCCATTGACGGCTTACTGCCGTCAAAGCTGTATAACTCACTGAGACCTTCGTTTTGACTGGTTATGGCACCCGTAACTCTAAACGAGGCAAAAGTTATGTCCGTCCGAAGAATCGATATCCACTAGGTGCAACATCTGCGGTGCAAGGTGCAACATTCATCCAAAAAGCCGAAACAACGCCGTGCGACTTTTAGAAATGGGTGCAGGGATTTGAAATGGACCAGAACCATGGTGCACCACTCTCCAGGGATGGTAAATCGAAGACCAGCCACGGTGTTTCCTTTTTAACGTAAAAATTCATGTGATGGAAAAACGAAGGCCAAAAAACTTCAAAGACCCGATTGAGGTTCGGATAGCCTTTTTTTGGGTATGAAACTATCCGATGACGGCTTACAGCCATCAAAGCCGTATAACTCACTGAGACCTTCATTTTGAATGGTTATGGCTCCCATAACTCTAAACGAGGCAACAGTTATGGTCGTCCGAAGAATCGATATCCACAGGGTGCAACATCAGTGGTGCAAGGTGCAACATTCGTCCAAAAAGACGAAACAGCGCCGTGCGACTTTTAGAAATGGGTGCAGGGATTTGAAATGGACCAGTACCATGGTGCACCACTCTCCAGGAATGGTAAGTTGAAGACCAGCAACGGTGTTCCCTTTTTAACGTAAAAATTCATGTGACGGAAAAACGAAGGCCAAAAAACTTCAGAGACCCGATTGAGGTTCGGATAGCCTTTTTTGGGTATGAAACTATCCGTTGACGGCTTACTGCCGTCTAAGCTGTAGAACTCACTGAGACCTTCGTTTTGACTGGTTATGGCACCTGTAACTCTAAACGAGGCAAAAGTTATGGCCGTCCGAAGAATCGATATCCATAGGGTGCAACATCTGCGGTGCAAGGTGCAACATTTATCCAAAAAGCCGAAACAACGCCGTGCGACTTTTAGAAATGGGTGTAGGGATTTGAAATGGACCAGAACCATGGTGCACCACTCTCCAGGGATGGTAAATCGAAGACCAGCCACGGTGTTTCCTTTTTAACGTAAAAATTCATGTGTTGGAAAAACGAAGGCCAAAAAACTTCAAAGACCCGATTGAGGTTCGGATAGCCTTTTTTGGGTATGAAACTATCCGATGACGGCTTACAGCCGTCAAAGCCATAGAACTCACTGAGACATTCGTTTTGAATGGTTATGGCTCCCATAACTCTGAACGAGGCAACAGTTATGGTCGTCCGAAGAATCGATATCCACAGGGTGCAACATCAGCGGTGAAAGGTGCAACATTCGTCCAAAAAGACGAAACAGCGCCGTGCGACTTTTAGAAATGGGTGCAGGGATTTGAAATGGACTAGTACCATGGTGCACCACTATCTAGGGATGGTAAATCGAAGACCAGCCACGGTGTTTCTTTTTTAACGTAAAAAATCTTGTGACGGAAAAACGAAGGGCAAAAAACTTCAAAGACTCAATTGAGGTTCGGATAGCCTTTTTTTTGTATGAAACTATCCGTTGACGGTTTATAGCGGTCAAAGCCGTAGAACTCACTGAGACCTTCATTTTGACTGGTTATGGCTCTCGTAACTGTAAACGAGGCAACAGTTATGGCCGTCCGAAGAATCGATATCCACAGGGTGCAACATCTACGGTGCAAGGTGCAACATTCGTCCAAAAAGACGAAACAGCGCCGTGCGACTTTTAGAAATGGGTGCAGGGATTTGAAATGAACCAGTACCATGGTGCACCACTCTTCAGGGATGGTAAATCAAAGACCAGCCACGGTGTTCCCTTTTTAACGTGAAAATTCATGTGACAGAAAAACGAAAGACAAAAAACTTCAAAGACCCGATTGAGGTTCGGATAGCCTTTTTTGGGTATGAAACTATGCGTTGACGGCTTACAACCGTCAATGGCGTAGAACTCACTGAGACCTTCGTTTTGACTGGTTATGGCTCCCGTAACTCTAAACGAGGCAACAGTTATGGCCGTCCGAAGAATCGATATCCACAGGGTGCAACATCTGCGGTGCAAGGTGCAACATTCGTCCAAAATGACGAAACAGCGCCGTGCGACTTTTAGAAATGGGTGCAGGGATTTGAAATGGACTAGTACCATGGTGCACCACTCTCCAGGGATGGTAAATCGAAGACCAGCCACGGTGTTCCCTTTTTAACGTAAAAATTCATGTGACGGAAAAATGAAGGCCAAAAAACTTCAGAGACCCGATTGAGGTTCGGATAGCCTTTTTTGGGTATGAAACTATCGGTTGACGTCTTGCAATGGTCAAAGCCGTAGAACTTACTGAAACCTTCGTTTTGATTGGTTATGGCACCCGTAACTCTAAACGAGGCAACAGTTATGGCCGTCCGAAGAATCGATATCCATAGGGTGCAACATCTGCGGTGCAAGGTGCAACATTCGTCCAAAAAGACGAAACAGCGCCATGCGACTTTTTGAAATGGGTGCAGGAATTTGAAATGGACCAGTACCATGGTGCACCACTCTCTAGGAATGGTAAGTTGAAGACCAGCCACGGTGTTCCCTTTTTAACGTAAAAATTCATGTGATGGAAAAACGAAGGCCAGAAAACTTCAGAGACCCGATTGAGGTTCGGATAGCCTTTTTTTGGGTATGAAACTATCCGTTGACGGCTTACAGCCATCAAAGCTGTAGAACTCACTGAGACCTTCGTTTTGACTGGTTATGGCACCCGTAACTCTAAACGAGGCAACAGTTATGGCCGTCCGAAGAATCGATATCCACAGGGTGCAACATCTGCGGTGCAAGGTGCAACATTCATCCAAAAAGCCGAAACAACGCCGTGCGACTTTTAGAAATGGGTGCAGGGATTTGAAATGGACCAGAACCATAGTGCACCACTCTCCAGGGATGGTAAATCGAAGACCAGCCACGGTGTTTCCTTTTTAACGTAAAAATTCATGTGATGGAAAAACGAAGGACAAAAAACTTCAAAGACCCGATTGAGGTTCGGATATCCTTTTTTTGGGTATGAAACTATCCGATGACGGCTTACAGCCGTCAAAGTCGTAGAACTCACTGAGACCTTCGTTTTGAATGGTTATGTCTCCCATAACTCTGAACGAGGCAACAGTTATGGTCGTCCGAAGAATCGATATCCACAGGGTGCAACATAAGCGGTGCAAGGTGTAACATTCATCCAAAAAGACGAAACTGCGCCGTGCGACTTTTAGAAATGGGTGAAGGGATTTGGAATGGACCAGTACCATGGTGCACCACTCTCCAGGGATGGTAAATCAAAGACTAACCACGATTTTCCCTTTTTAACGTAAAAATTCAAGTGACGGAAAAACGAAGGCCAAAAAACTTCAGAGACCCAATTTAGGTTCTGATAGCCTTTTTTTGGTATGAAACTATCTGTTAACGGCTTACAGCCGTCAAAGCCATTGAACTCACTGAGACCTTTGTTTTGACTGGTTACGGCACCCGTAACTCTAAATGAGGCAAAAGTTATGGCCGTCCGAAGAATCGATATCCGCAGGGTGCAACATTTGCGGTGCAAGGTGCAACATTCGTCCAAAAGCCGAAAAAGCGCCGTGCGACTTTTAGAAATGGGTGCAGGGATTTGAAATGGACCAGTACCATGGTGCACCACTCTCCAGGGATGGTAAATCGAAGACCAGCCACGGTGTTCCCTTTATAACGTAAAAATTCATGTGACGGAAAAACGAAGGCCAAAAAACTTCAAAGACCCGATTGAGGTTCGGATAGCCTTTTTTTGGGTATGAAACTATCTGTTGACGGCTTACAGCCGTCAAAGCCATAGAACTCACTGAGACCTTCGTTTTGACTGGTTATGGCTCCCGTAAATCTAAACGAGGCAACAGTTATGGCCGTCCGAAGAATCGATATCCACAGGGTGCAACATCTGCGGTGCAAGGTGCAATATTCGTCCAAAAAGACGAAACAGCGCTGTGCGACTTTTAGAAATGGGTGCAGGGATTTGAAATAGACCAGTACCATGGTGCACCACTCTCCAGAGATGGTAAATCGAAGACCAGCCACGGTGTTCCCTTTTTAACGTAAAAATTCATGTGACGCAAAAACGAAAGCCAAAAAACTTCAGAGACCCGATTGAGGTTCGAATAGCCTTTTTTTGGGTATGAAACTATCCGTTGATGGCTTACAACCGTTAAAGCCCTAGAACTCAGTGAGACCTTCGTTTTGACTGGTTATGGCTCTCGTAACTCTAAACGAGGCAACAGTTATGGCCGTCCGAAGAATCGATATCCAAAAAGTGCAACATCTGCGGTGCAAGGTGCAACATTCGTCCAAAAAGACGAAACAGCGCCGTGCGACTTTTAAGAATGGGTGCAGGGATTTGAAATGGACCAGTACCATGGTGCACCACTCTCCAAGAATGGTAAGTCGAAGACCAGCAACGGTGTTCCCTTTTTAACGTAAAAATTCATGTGACGGAAAAACGAAGGCCAAAAAACTTCGAAGACCCGATTGAGGTTCGGATAGCCTTTTTTGGGTATGAAACTATCCGTTGACGGCTTATAGCCATAAAAGCCGTAGAACTCACTAAGACCTTCGTGTTGACTGGTTATGGCACCCGTAACTCTAAACGAGGAAAAAGTTATGGTCGTCCGAAGAATCGATATCCACAGGGTGCAACATCTGCGGTGCAAGGTGCAACATTCATCCAAAAAGCCGAAACAACGCCGTGCGACTTTTAGAAATGGGTGCAGGGATTTGAAATGGACCAGAACCATGGTGCACCACTCTCCAGGGATGGTAAATCGAAGACCAGCCACGGTGTTCCCTTTTTAACGTAAAAATTCATGTGACGGAAAAATGAAGGCCAAAAAACTTCAGAGACCCGATTAAGGTTCGAATAGCCTTTTTTGGGTATGAAACTATCGGTTGACGTCTTGCAATGGTCAAAGACGTAGAACTTACTGAAACCTTTGTTTTGATTGGTTATGGCACCCGTAACTCTAAACGAGGCAACAGTTATGGCCGTCCGAAGAATCGATATCCACAGGGTGCAACATCTGCGGTGCAAGGTGCAACATTCGTCCAAAAAGACGAAACAGCGCCGTGCGACTTTTTGAAATGGGTGCAGGAATTTGAAATGGACCAGTACCATGGTGCACCACTCTCTAGGAATGGTAAGTTGAAGACCAGCCACGGTGTTCCCTTTTTAACGTAAAAATTCATGTGATGGAAAAACGAAGGCCAGAAAACTTCAGAGACCCGATTGAGGTTCGGATAGCCTTTTTTTGGGTATGAAACTATCCGTTGACGGCTTACAGCCATCAAAGCTGTAGAACTCACTGAGACCTTCGTTTTGACTGGTTATGGCACCCGTAACTCTAAACGAGGCAACAGTTATGGCCGTCCGAAGAATCGATATCCACAGGGTGCAACATCTGCGGTGCAAGGTGCAACATTCATCCAAAAAGCCGAAACAACGCCGTGCGACTTTTAGAAATGGGTGCAGGGATTTGAAATGGACCAGAACCATAGTGCACCACTCTCCAGGGTTGATAAATCGAAGACCAGCCACGGTGTTTCCTTTTTAACGTAAAAATTCATGTGATGGAAAAACGAAGGACAAAAAACTTCAAAGACCCGATTGAGGTTCGGATATCCTTTTTTTGGGTATGAAACTATCCGATGACGGCTTACAGCCGTCAAAGTCGTAGAACTCACTGAGACCTTCGTTTTGAATGGTTATGTCTCCCATAACTCTGAACGAGGCAACAGTTATGGTCGTCCGAAGAATCGATATCCACAGAGTGCAACATAAGCGGTGCAAGGTGTAACATTCATCCAAAAAGACGAAACAGCGCCGTGCGACTTTTAGAAATGGGTGAAGGGATTTGGAATGGACCACTACCATGGTGCACCACTCTCCAGGGATGGTAAATCAAAGACTAACCACGGTTTTCCCTTTTTAACGTAAAAATTCATGTGACGGAAAAACGAAGGCCAAAAAACTTCAGAGACCCAATTGAGGTTCTGATAGCCTTTTTTTGGTATGAAACTATTTGTTAACGGCTTACAGCCGTCAAAGCCATAGAACTCACTGAGACCTTTTTTTTGACTGGTTATGGCACCCGTAACTCTAAATGAGGCAAAAGTTATGGCCGTCCGAAGAATCGATATCCGCAGGGTGCAACATTTGCGGTGCAAGGTGCAACATTCGTCCAAAAGCCGAAAAAGCGCCGTGCGACTTTTAGAAATTGGTGCAGGGATTTGAAATGGACCAGTACCATGGTGCACCACTCTCCAGGGATGGTAAATCGAAGACCAGCCACGGTGTTCCCTTTATAACGTAAAAATTCATGTGACGGAAAAACGAAGGCCAAAAAACTTCAAAGACCCGATTGAGGTTCGGATAGCCTTTTTTTGGGTATGAAACTATCTGTTGACGGCTTACAACCGTCAAAGCCATAGAACTCACTGAGACCTTCATTTCGACTGGTTATGGCTCCCGTAAATCTAAACGAGGCAACAATTATGGCCGTCCGAAGAATCGATATCCACAGGGTGCAACATCTGCGGTGCAAGGTGCAATATTCGTCCAAAAAGACGAAACAGCGCTGTGCGACTTTTAGAAATGGGTGCAGGGATTTGAAATAGACCAGTACCATGGTGCACCACTCTCCAGAGATGGTAAATCGAAGACCAGCCACGGTGTTCCCTTTTTAACGTAAAAATTCATGTGACGGAAAAACGAAAGCCAAAAAACTTCAGAGACCCGATTGAGGTTCGAATAGCCTTTTTTTGGGTATGAAACTATCCGTTGATGGCTTACAACCGTTAAAGCCCTAGAACTCAGTGATACCTTCGTTTTGACTGGTTATGGCTCTCGTAACTCTAAACGAGGCAACAGTTATGGCCGTCCGAAGAATCGATATCCAAAAAGTGCAACATCTGCGGTGCAAGGTGCAACATTCGTCCAAAAAGACGAAACAGCGTCGTGCGACTTTTAAGAATGGGTGCAGGGATTTGAAATGGACCAGTACCATGGTGCACCACTCTCCAAGAATGGTAAGTCGAAGACCAGCAACGGTGTTCCCTTTTTAACGTAAAAATTCATGTGACGGAAAAACGAAGGCCAAAAAACTTCAAAGACCCGATTGAGGTTCGGATAGCCTTTTTTTGGGTATGAAACTATCCGTTGACGGCTTATAGCCATAAAAGCCGTAGAACTCACTGAGACCTTCGTGTTGACTGGTTATGGCACCCGTAACTCTAAACGAGGAAAAAGTTATGGTCGTCCGAAGAATCGATATCCACAGGGTGCAACATCTGCGGTGCAAGGTGCAACATTCATCCAAAAAGCCGAAACAACGCCGTGCGACTTTTAGAAATGGGTGCAGGGATTTGAAATGGACCAGAACCATGGTGCACCACTCTCCAGGGATGGTAAATCGAAGACCAGCCACGGTGTTCCCTTTTTAACGTAAAAATTCATGTGACGGAAAAATGAAGGCCAAAAAACTTCAGAGACCCGATTGAGTTTCGGATAGCCTTTTTTGGGTATGAAACTATCGGTTGACGTCTTGCAATGGTCAAAGCCGTAGAACTTACTGAAACCTTCGTTTTGATTGGTTATGGCACCCGTAACTCTAAACGAGGCAACAGTTATGGCCGTCCGAAGAATCGATATCCACAGGGTGCAACATCTGCGGTGCAAGGTGCAACATTCGTCCAAAAAGACGAAACAGCGCCGTGCGACTTTTTGAAATGGGTGCAGGAATTTGAAATGGACCAGTACCATGGTGCACCACTCTCTAGGAATGGTAAGTTGAAGACCAGCCACGGTGTTCCCTTTTTAACGTAAAAATTCATGTGATGGAAAAACGAAGGCCAGAAAACTTCAGAGACCCGATTGAGGTTCGGATAGCCTTTTTTTGGGTATGAAACTATCCGTTGACGGCTTACAGCCATCAAAGCTGTAGAACTCACTGAGACCTTCGTTTTGACTGGTTATGGCACCCGTAACTCTAAACGAGGCAACAGTTATGGCCGTCCGAAGAATCGATATCCACAGGGTGCAACATCTACGGTGCAAGGTGCAACATTCATCCAAAAAGCCGAAACAACGCCGTGCGACTTTTAGAAATGGGTGCAGGGATTTGAAATGGACCAGAACCATAGTGCACCACTCTCCAGGGATGATAAATCGAAGACCAGCCACGGTGTTTCCTTTTTAACGTAAAAATTCATGTGATGGAAAAACGAAGGACAAAAAACTTCAAAGACCCGATTGAGGTTCGGATATCCTTTTTTTGGGTATGAAACTATCCGATGACGGCTTACAGCCGTCAAAGTCGTAGAACTCACTGAGACCTTCATTTTGAATGGTTATGTCTCCCATAACTCTGAACGAGGCAACAGTTATGGTCGTCCGAAGAATCGATATCCACAGAGTGCAACATAAGCGGTGCAAGGTGTAACATTCATCCAAAAAGACGAAACAGCGCCGTGCGACTTTTAGAAATGGGTGAAGGGATTTGGAATGGACCAGTACCATGGTGCACCACTCTCCAGGGATGGTAAATCAAAGACTAACCACGGTTTTCCCTTTTTAACGTAAAAATTCATGTGACGGAAAAACGAAGGCCAAAAAACTTCAGAGACCCAATTGAGGTTCTGATAGCCTTTTTTTGGTATGAAACTATCTGTTAAAGGCTTACAGCCATCAAAGCCATAGAACTCACTGAGACCTTTATTTTGACTGGTTATGGCACCTGTAACTCTAAATGAGGCAAAAGTTATGGCCGTCCGAAAATCGATATCCACAGGGTGCAACATTTGCGGTGCAAGGTGCAACATTCGTCCAAAAAGCCGAAAAAGCGCCGTGCGACTTTTAGAAATGGGTGCAGGGATTTGAAATGGACCAGTACCATGGTGCACCACTCTCCAGGGATGGTAAATCGAAGACCAGCCACGGTGTTCCCTTTATAACGTAAAAATTCATGTGACGGAAAAACGAAGGCCAAAAAACTTCAAAGATCCGATTGAGGTTCGGATAGCCTTTTTTTGGGTATGAAACTATCTGTTGACGGCTTACAGCTGTCAAAGCCATAGAACTCACTGAGACCTTCGTTTTGACTGGTTATGGCTCCCGTAAATCTAAACGAGGCAACAGTTATGGCCGTCCGAAGAATCGATATCCACAGGGTGCAACATCTGCGGTGCAAGGTGCAATATTCGTCCAAAAAGACGAAACAGCGCTGTGCGACTTTTAGAAATGGGTGCAGGGATTTGAAATAGACCAGTACCATGGTGCACCACTCTCCAGAGATGGTAAATCGAAGACCAGCCACGGTGTTCCCTTTTTAACGTAAAAATTCATGTGACGGAAAAACGAAAGCCAAAAAACTTCAGAGACCCGATTGAGGTTCGAATAGCCTTTTTTTGGGTATGAAACTATCCGTTGATGGCTTACAACCGTTAAAGCCCTAGAACTCACTGAGACCTTCGTTTTGACTGGTTATGGCTCTCGTAACTCTAAACGAGGCAACAGTTATGGCCGTCCGAAGAATCGATATCCAAAAAGTGCAACATCTGCGGTGCAAGGTGCAACATTCGTCCAAAAAGACGAAACAGCGCCGTGCAACTTTTAAGAATGGGTGCAGGGATTTGAAATGGACCAGTACCATGGTGCACCACTCTCCAAGAATGGTAAGTTGAAGACCAGCAACGGTGTTCCCTTTTTAACGTAAAAATTCATGTGACGGAAAAACGAAGGCTAAAAAACTTCAAAGACCCGATTGAGGTTCGGATAGCCTTTTTTTGGGTATGAAACTATCCGTTGACGGCTTATAGCCATCAAAGCCGTAGAACTCACTGAGACCTTTGTGTTGACTGGTTATGGCACCCGTAACTCTAAACGTGGAAAAAGTTATGGTCGTCCAAAGAATCGATATCCACAGGGTGCAACATCTGCGGTGCAAGGTGCAACATTCATCCAAAAAGCCGAAACAACGCCGTGCGACTTTTAGAAATGGGTGCAGGGATTTGAAATGGACCAGAACCATGGTGCACCACTCTCCAGGGATGGTAAATCGAAGACCATCCACGGTGTTTCCTTTTTAACGTAAAAATTCATGTGATGGAAAAACGAAGGCCAAAAAACTTCAAAGACCCGATTGAGGTTCGGATAGCCTTTTTTTGGGTATGAAACTATCCGATGACGGCTTACAGCCATCAAAGCCGTAGAACTCACTAAGACCTTCGTTTTGAATGGTTATGGATCCCATAACTCTGAACGAGGTAACAGTTATGGTCGTCCGAAGAATCGA
Organism: Allium fistulosum; assembly: GCA_030737815.1. NCBI lineage: Eukaryota > Viridiplantae > Streptophyta > Magnoliopsida > Asparagales > Amaryllidaceae > Allium > Allium fistulosum. The sequence continues at coordinate 5,090,654 of JASFAW010000014.1, forward strand.
TATCCATAGGGTGCAACATCTGCGGTGCAAGGTGCAACATTCGTCCAAAAAGACGAAACAGCACCGTGCGACTTTTAGAAATGGGTGCAGGGATTTGGAATGGACCAGTACCATGGTACACCACTCTCCAGGGATGGTAAATCAAAGACCAACCACGGTGTTCCCTTTTTAACGTAAAAATTCATGTGACGGAAAAACGAAGGCCAAAAAACTTCAGAGACCCGATTGAGGTTCGGATAGCCTTTTTTGGGTATGAAACTATCTGTTAACGGCTAACAGCCGTCAAAGCCATAGAACTCACTAAGACCTTCGTTTTGACTGGTTATGGCACCCGTAACTCTAAACGAGGCAACAGTTATGGCCGTCCGAAGAATCGATATCCACAGGGTGCAACATCTGCGGTGCAAGGTGCAACATTCGTCCAAAAAGCCGAAAAAGCACCGTGCGACTTTTAGAAATTGGTGCAGGGATTTGAAATGGACCAGTACCATGGTGCACCACTCTCTAGGGATGGTAAATCGAAGACCAGCCACGGTGTTCCCTTTTTAACGTAAAAATTCATGTGACGGAAAAACAAAGTCCAAAAAAACTTTAGAGACCCGATTGAGGTTCGGATAGACTTTTTTTTGGGTATGAAACTATCCGTTGATGGCTTACAGCCATCAAAGCCGTAGAACTCACTGAGACCTTCGTTTTGACTGGTAATGGCTCCCGTAACTCTAAACGAGGCAACAGCTATGGCCGTCCGAAGAATCGATATCCACAGGGTGCAACATCTGCGGTGCAAGGTGCAACATTCGTCCAAAAAGACGAAACAGCGCTGTGCGACTTTTAGAAATGGGTGCAGGGATTTGAAATAAACCAGTACCATGGTGCACCACTCTCCAGGGATGGTTAATCGAAGACTAGCCACGGTGTTCCCTTTTTAACGTAAAAATTCATGTGACGGAAAAACGAAGGCCAAAAAACTTACTGAGACCTCTATTTTTACTGGTTAAAGCCGTAGAACTCACTGAGACCTCTATTTTGACTGGTTCTGGCTCCCGTTACTCTAAACGAGGCAACAGTTATGGCCGTCCGAAGAATCGATATCCACAGGGTGCAACATCTGCGGTGCAAGGTGCAACATTCGTCCAAAAAGACGAAACAGCGTCGTGCGACTTTTAGAAATGGGTGCAGGGATTTAAAATAGACCAGTACCATGGTGCACCACTCTCCCGGGATGGTAAATCGAAAACCAGCCACGGTGTTCTCTTTTTAACGTAAAAATTCATGTGACGGAAAAACGAAGGCCAAAAAACTTCAAAGACCCGATTGAGGTTCGAATAGCCTTTTTTTGGGTATGAAACTATCCGTTGATGGCTTACAACCGTTAAAGCCCTAGAACTCACTGATACCTTCGTTTTGACTGGTTATGGCTCTCGTAACTCTAAACGAGGCAACAGTTATGGCCGTCCGAAGAATCGATATCCAAAAAGTGCAACATCTGCGGTGCAAGGTGCAACATTCGTCCAAAAAGACGAAACAGCGCCGTGCGACTTTTAAGAATGGGTGCAGGGATTTGAAATGGACCAGTACCATGGTGCACCACTCTCCAAGAATGGTAAGTCGAAGACCAGCAACGGTGTTCCCTTTTTAACCGAAAAATTCATGTGACGGAAAAACGAAGGCCAAAAAACTTCAAAGACCCGATTGAGGTTCGGATAGCCTTTTTTTGGGTATGAAACTATCCGTTGACGGCTTATAGCCATCAAAGCCGTAGAACTCACTGAGACCTTTGTGTTGACTGGTTATGGCACCCGTAACTCTAAACGAGGAAAAAGTTATGGTCGTCCGAAGAATCGATATCCACAGGGTGCAACATCTGCGGTGCAAGGTGCAACATTCATCCAAAAAGCCGAAACAACGCCGTGCGACTTTTAGAAATGGGTGCAGGGATTTGAAATGGACCAGAACCATGGTGCACCACTCTCCAGGGATGGTATATCGAAGACCATCCTCGGTGTTTCCTTTTTAACGTAAAAATTCATGTGATGGAAAAACGAAGGACAAAAAACTTCAAAGACCCGATTGAGGTTCGGATAGCCTTTTTTTGGGTATGAAACTATCCGATGACGGCTTACAGCCATCAAAGCCGTAGAACTCACTGAGACCTTCGTTTTGAATGGTTATGGCTCCCATAACTCTGAACGAGGTAACAGTTATGGTCGTCCGAAGAATCGATATCCACAGGGTGCAACATCTGCGGTGCAAGGTGCAACATTCGTCCAAAAAGACGAAACAGCACCGTGCGACTTTTAGAAATGGGTGCAGGGATTTGGAATGGACCAGTACCATGGTACACCACTCTCCAGGGATGGTAAATCAAAGACCAACCACGGTGTTCCCTTTTTAACGTAAAAATTCATGTGACGGAAAAACGAAGGCCAAAAAACTTCAGAGACCCGATTGAGGTTCGGATAGCCTTTTTTGGGTATGAAACTATCTGTTAACGGCTTACAGCCGTCAAAGCCATAGAACTCACTAAGACCTTCGTTTTGACTGGTTATGGCACCCGTAACTCTAAACGAGGCAACAGTTATGGCCGTCCGAAGAATCGATATCCACATGGTGCAACATCTGCGGTGCAAGGTGCAACATTCGTCCAAAAAGCCGAAAAAGCACCGAGCGACTTTTAGAAATTGGTGCAGGGATTTGAAATGGACCAGTACCATGGTGCACCACTCTCCAGGGATGGTAAATCGAAGACCAGCCACGGTGTTCCCTTTTTAACGTAAAAATTCATGTGACGGAAAAACGAAGTCCAAAAAAACTTTAGAGACCCGATTGAGGTTCGGATAGACTTTTTTTTGGGTATGAAACTATCCGTTGATGGCTTACAGCCATCAAAGCCGTAGAACTCACCGAGACCTTCGTTTTGACTGGTAATGGCTCCCGTAACTCTAAACGAGGCAACAGTTATGGCCGTCCGAAGAATCGATATCCACAGGGTGCAACATCTGCGGTGCAAGGTGCAACATTCGTCCAAAAAGACAAAACAGCGCTGTGCGACTTTTAGAAATGGGTGCAGGGATTTGAAATAAACCAGTACCATGGTGCACCACTCTCCAGGGATGGTTAATCGAAGACCTGCCACGGTGTTCCCTTTTTAACGTAAAAATTCATGTGACGGAAAAACGAAGGCCAAAAAACTTACTGAGACCTCTATTTTGACTGGTTAAAGCCGTAGAACTCACTGAGACCTCTATTTTGACTGGTTATGGCTCCCGTTACTCTAAACGAGGCAACAGTTATGGCCGTCCGAAGAATCGATATCCACAGGGTGCAACATCTGCGGTGCAAGGTGCAACATTCGTCCAAAAAGACGAAACAGCGTCGTGCGACTTTTAGAAATGGGTGCAGGGATTTAAAATAGACCAGTACCATGGTGCACCACTCTCCCGGGATGGTAAATCGAAAACCAGCCACGGTGTTCTCTTTTTAACGTAAAAATTCATGTGACGGAAAAACGAAGGCCAAAAAACTTCAGAGACCCGATTGAGGTTCGGATAGCCTTTTTTTGGATATGAAACTATCCATTGACGGCTTACAGCCATCAAAGCCCTAGAACTCACTGAGACCTTCGTTTTGATTGGTTATGGCTCCCATAACTCTAAACGAGGCAACAGTTATGGCCGTCCGAAGAATCGATATCCACAGGGTGCAACATCTGCGGTGCAAGGTGCAACATTCGTTCAAAAAGACGAAACAGCGCCGTGCGACTTTTAGAAATGGGTGCAGGGATTTGAAATGGACCAGTACCATGGTGCACCACTTTCCAGGAATGGTAAGTTGAAGACCAGCCATGGTGTTCCCTTTTTAACGTAAAAATTCATGTGACAGAAAAACGAAGGCCAAAAAACTTCAAAGACCCGATTGAGGTTCGGATAGCCTTTTTTTGGGTATGAAACTATCCGTTGATGGCTTACAGCCGTCAAAGCCGTAGAACTCACTGAGACCTTCGTTTTGACTGGTTATGGCACCAGTAACTCTAAACGAGGCAAAAGTTATGGCCGTCCGAAGAATCGATATCCACAGGGTGCAACATCTGCGGTGCAAGGTGCAACATTCTTCCAAAAAGCCGAAACAACGCCGTGCGACTTTTAGAAATGGGTGCAGGGATTTGAAATGGACCAGAACCATGGTGCACCACTATCCAGGGATAGTAAATCGAAGACCAGCCATGGTGTTTCCTTTTTAACGTAAAAATTCATGTGATGGAAAAATGAAGGCCAAAAAACTTCAAAGTTCCGATTGAGGTTCGGATAGCCTTTTTTTGGGTATGAAAATATCCGATGATGGCTAACAGCTGTCTAAGCCGTAGAACTCACTGAGACCTTCGTTTTGACTGGTTATGGCTCCCGTAACTCTAAACGAGGCAACAATTATGGCCGTCCGAAGAATCGATATCCACAAGGTGCAACATCTGCGGTGCAAGGTGCAACATTCGTCCAAAAACACGAAACAGCGCCGTGCGACTTTTAGAAATGGGTGCAGTGATTTGAAATGGACCAGTACCATGGTGCACCACTCTCCAGGGATGGTAAATCAAAGACCAGCCACAGTGTTCCCTTTTTAACGTAAAAATTCATGTGACAGAAAAACGAAGGCCAAAAAACTTCAGAGACCCGATTGAGGTTCGGATAGCCTTTTTTTGGGTAGGAAACTATCTGTTAACGGCTTACAGCCGTCAAAGCCGTAGAACTCACTGAGACCTTTGTTTTGACTGGTTATGGCACCCGTAACTCTAAACGAGGCAACAGTTATGGCCGTCCGAATAATCGATATCCACAGGGTGCAACATCTGCGGTGCAAGTTGCAACATTCATCCAAAATGCCGAAAAAGCGCCGTGCGACTTTTAGAAATGGGTGCAGGGATTTGAAATGGACCCGTACCATGGTGCACCACTATCCAGGGATGGTAAATCGAAGACCAGCCATGGTGTTCCCTTTTTAACGTAAAAATTTATGTGACGGAAAAACGAAGGCCAAAAAACTTCAGAGACCCGATTGAGGTTCGGATAGCCTTTTTTGGGTATGAATCTATCCGTTGACGACTTACAGCCATCAAACCGTAGAAATCACTGAGACCTTCGTTTTGACTGGTTATGGCTCTCGTAACTCTAAACGAGGCAACAATTATGGCCGTCAGAAGAATCGATATCCACAGGGTGCAACATCTGCGGTGCAAGGTGCAACATTGGTCCAAAAAGACAAAACAGTGCCGTGCGACTTTTAGAAATGGGTGCAGGGACTTGAAATGGACCAGTACCATGGTGCACCACTCTCCTGGGATGGTAAATCAAAGACCAGCCACGGTGTTCCCTTTTTAACATAAAAATTCATGTGAAAAACGAAGGCCAAAAAACTTCAGAGACCCGATTGAGGTTCAGATAGCCTTTTTTTGGGTATGAAACTATCCGTTGACGGCTTACTGCCGTCAAAGCCCTAGAACTCACTGAGACCTTCGTTTTGACTGGTTATGGCAGCCGTAACTCTAAACGAGGAAAAAGTTATGGCCTTCCGAAGAATCGATATCCACAGGGTGCAACATCTGCGGTGCAAGGTGCAACATTCGTCCAAAAAGACGAAACAGCGCCGTGCGACTTTTAGAAATGGGTGCAGGGATTTGAAATGGACCCGTACCATGGTGCACCACTCTCCAGGGATGGTAAACTGAGACCAGCCACGGTGTTCCCTTTTTAACGTAAAAATTCATGTGACGGAAAAACGAAGGCCAAAAAACTTCAGAGACCCGATTGAGGTTCGGATAGCCTTTTTTGGGTATGAATCTATCCGTTGACGGCTTACAGCCGTCAAAGCCGTAGAACTCACTGAGACCTTCGTTTTGACTGGTTTTGGCTCCCGTAACTCTAAACGAGGCAACAGTTATGGTCGTTCAAAGAATCGATATCCACAGGGTGCAACATATGCGGTGCAAGGGGCAACATTCGTCCAAAAAGACGAAACAGCGCCGTGCGACTTTTAGAAATGGGTGCAGGGATTTGAAATGGACCAGTACCATGGTGCACCACTCTCCAGGGATGGTAAATCAAAGACCTGCCAAGGTGTTCCCTTTTTAACGTAAAAATTCATGTGATGGAAAAACGAAGGCCAAAAAACTTCAGAGACGCGATTGAGGTTCAGATAGCCTTTTTTGGGTATGAAATTATCCATTGACGGCTTACAGCCATAAAAGCCGTAGAACTCACTGAGACCTTCGTTTTGACTAGTTATGGCTCCCGTAACTCTAATCGAGGCAACAGTTATGGCCGTCCGAAGAATCGATATCCACAGGGTGCAACATCTGCGGTGCAAGGTGTAACATTCGTCCAAAAAGACGAAACAGCGCCGTGCGACTTTTAGAAATGGGTGCAACGATTTGAAATGGACCAGTACCATGGTGCACCACTCTCTAGGGATGGTAAATCGAAGACCATCCACGGTGTTCCCTTTTTAACGTAAAAATTAAAGTGACGGAAAAACGAAGGCCAAAAAACTTCAGAGACTCGATTGAGGTTCGGATAGCCTTTTTTGGGTCTAAAACTATCCGTTGATGGCTTACAGCCGTCAAAGCCGTAGAACTCACTGAGACCTTCGTTTTAACTGGTTATGTCACCCGTAACTCTAAACGAGGCAACTGTTATGGCCGTCCGAAGAATCGATATCCACAGGGTGCAACATCTGCGGTGTAAGGTGCAACATTCGTCCCAAAAGCCGAAACAGCGCCGTGCGACATTTAGAAATGGGTTCAGGGATTTGAAATGGACAAGTACCATGGTGCACCACTCTCCAGTGATGGTAAATCGAAGACCAGCCACGGTGTTCCCTTTTTAACGTAAAAATTCATGTGACGGAAAAACGAAGGCCAAAAAACTTCAAATACCCGATTGAGGTTCGGATAGCTTTTTTTGGGTATGAAACTATCCGTTGATGGCTTAATGTCGTCAAAGACGTTGAACTCACTGAGACCTTCGTTTTTACTGGTTATGGCTCCCGTAAATCTAAACGAGGCAGCAGTTATGGTCGTCCGAAGAATCAATATCCATAGGGTGCAACATCTACGATGCAAGGTGCAACATTCGTCCAAAAAGATGAAACAGCGCCGTGCGACTTTTAGAAATGGGTGTAGGGATTTGAAATGGACCAGTACCATGGTGCACCACTCTCTAGGGATGGTAAATCGAAGACCAGCCACGGTGTTCCCTTTTTAACGTAAAAATTCATGTGACGGAAAAACGAAGGCCAAAAAACTTAAGAGACCCGATTGAGGTTCGGATAGCCTTTTTTTGGGTACGAAACTATCCATTGACGGCTTATAGCCGTCAAAGCCATAGAACTCACTGAGAGCTTCGTTTTGACTGGTTATGGCTCCCGTAACTCTAAACGAGGCAACGGTTATGGCCGTCCGAAGAATCGATATCCACAGGGTGCAACATCTGCGGTGCAAGGTGCAACATTCGTCCAAAAAGACGAAACAGCGCCGTGCGACTTTTAGAAATGGGTGCAGGGATTTGAAATGAACCAGTACCATGGTGCACCACTCTCCAGGGATGGTAAATCGAAGACCAGCCACGGTGTTCCCTTTTTAACATAAAAATTCATGTGATGGAAAAACGAAGGCCAAAAAACTTCAAAGACCCGACTGAGGCTTGGATAGCCTTTTTTGGGTATTAAACTATCTGTTGACGGCTTACAGCTGTCAAAGCCGTAGAACTCACTAAGACCTTCATTTTGACTGGTTATGGCTCTCGGAGCTCTAAACGAGGCAACAGTTATGGCCGTCTGAAGAATCGATATCCACAGGGTGCAACATCTGCGGTGCAAGGTGCAACATTCGTTCAAAAAGCCGAAACAGCACCGTGCGACTTTTAGAAATCGGTGCAGGGATTTGAAATGGACCAGTACCATGGTGCACCACTCTCCATGGGATGGTAAATCGAAGACCAGCCACGGTGTTCCCTTTTTAACGTAAAAATTCATGTGGCGGAAAAACAAAGGCCAAAAAACTTCAAAGACCCGATTGAGGTTCAGATAGCCTTTTTTGGGTATGAAACTATCCGATGATGGCTTACAGCCGTCAAAGCTGTAGAACTCACTGAGACCTTCGTTTTGACTGGGTATGGCTCCCGTAACTCTAAACGAGGCAACAGTTATGGCCGTCCGAAGAATCGATATCCATAGGGTGCAACATCTGCGGTGCAAAGTGCAACATTCGTCCAAAAAGAAGAAACAGCGCCGTGCAACTTTTAGAAATGGGTGCAGGGATTTAAAATGGACCAGTACCATGGTGCAACACTCTCCAAGGATGGTAAATCGAAGACCAGCCACGGTGTTCCCTTTTTAACGTAAAAATTCATGTGACGGAAAAACGAAGGCCAAAAAACTTCAGAGACCCGATTGAGGTTCGGATACCCTTTTTTTGGGTATGAAGCTATCCGTTGACGGCTTACAGCAGCCAAAGCCGTAGAACTCACTGAGACCTTCGTTTCGACTGGCTATGGCTCCCGTAACTATAAACGAGGCAACAGTTATGGCCGTCCGAAGAATCGATATCCATAGGGTGCAACATCTGCGGTGCAAGGTGCAACATTCGTCCAAAAAGGCGAAACAGCGCCGTGCGACCTTTAAAAATGGGTGCATGGATTTAAATGGAACAGTACCATGGTGCACCACTCCCCAGGGATGGTAAATCGAAGACCAGCCACGGTGTTCTTTTTTTAACGTAAAAATTCATGTGATGGAAAAACGAAGGCCAAAAAACTTCAAAGACCCGATTGAGGGTCGGATAGCCTTTTTTTGGGTATGAATCTATCCGTTGATGGCTTACAGCCGTCAAAGCCATAGAACTCACTGAGACCTTCGTTTTGACTGGTTATGGCTCCCGAAGCTCTAAACGAGGCAACAGTTATGGCCGTCTGAAGAATCGATATCCACAGGGTGCAACATCTGCGGTGCAAGGTGCAACATTCGTTCAAAAAGTCGAAACAGCGCCGTGCGACTTTTAGAAATCGGTGCAGGGATTTGAAATGGACCAGTACCATGGTGCACCACTCTCCATGGGATGGTAAATCGAAGACCAGCCACGGTGTTCCCTTTTTAACGTAAAAATTCATGTGGCGGAAAAACGAAGGCCAAAAAACTTCAAAGACCCGATTGAGGTTCAGATAGCCTTTTTTGGGTATGAAACTATCCGATGACGGCTTATAGCCGTCAAAGCTGTAGAAATCACTGAGACCTTCGTTTTGACTGGTTATGGCTCCCGTAACTCTAAATGAGGCAACAGTTATGGTCGTCCGAAGAATCGATATCCACAGGGTGCAACATCTGCGGTGCAAGGTGCAACATTCGTCCAAAAAGACGAAACAGCGCCGTGCGACTTTTAGAAATGGGTGCAGGGATTTGAAATGGACCAGTACCATGGTGCACCACTCTCCAGGAATGGTAAGTCGAAGACCAGCCACGGTGTTCCCTTTTTAACGTAAAAATTCATGTGACAGAAAAACGAAGGCCAAAAAACTTCAAAGACCCGATTGAGCTTCGGATAGCCTTTTTTTGGGTATGAAACTATCCGTTGACGGCTTACTGCCGTCAAAGCCCTAGAACTCACTGAGACCTTCATTTTGACTGATTATGGCACCCGTAACTCTAAACGAGGCAAAAGTTATGGCCGTCCGAAGAATCGATATCCATAGGGTGCAACATCTGTGGTGCAAGGGGCAACATTCATCCAAAAAGCCGAAACAACGCCGTGCGACTTTTAGAAATGGGTGCAGGGATTTGAAATGGAACAGAACCATGGTGCACCACTCTCCAGGGATGGTAAATCGAAGACCAGCCACAGTGTTTCATTTTTACGGTAAAAATTCATGTGATGGAAAAACGAAGGCCAAAAAACTTCAATGACCAGATTGACGTTCGGATAGCCTTTTTTTGGGTATGAAACTATCCGATGACTGCTTACAGCCATCAAAGCCGTAGAACTCACTGAGACCTTCGTTTTGACTGGTTATGGCTCCCGTAACTCTAAATGAGGCAACAACTATGGCCGTCCGAAGAATCGATATCCACAGGGTGCAACATCTGCGGTGCAAGGTGCAACATTCGTCCAAAAAGACGAAACAGCGCCGTGCGACTTTTAGAAATGGGTGCAGGGATTTGAAATGGACCCGTACCATGGTGCAACACTCTCCAGGGGTGGTAAATCGAAGACCAGCCACTGTGTTCCCTTTTTAACGTAAAAATTCATGTGACGGAAAAACGAAGGCCAAAAAACTTCAGAGACCCGATTGAGGTTCAGATAGCCTTTTTTTGGGTATGAATCTATCCGTTGACGGCTTACAGCCGTCAAAGCCGTAGAACTCACTGAGACCTTCATTTTGACTGGTTATGGCTCCCGTAACTCTAAACGAGGCAACAGTTATGGCCGTTCGAAGAATCGATATCCACAGGGTGCAACATCTGCGGTGCAAGGTGCAACATTCGTCCAAAAAGGCAAAACAGCGCCGTGCGACCATTAGAAATGGGTGCAGGGATTTAAATGGAACAGTACCATGGTGCACCACTCTCCAGGGATGGTAAATCGAAGACCAGCCACGGTGTTCTATTTTTAACGTAAAAATTCATGTGATGGAAAAACGAAGGCCAAAAAACTTCAGAGACCCGATAGAAGTTCGGATAGCCTTTTTTTGGGTATGAATCTATCCGTTGATGGCTTACAGCCATCAAAGCCATAGAACTCACTGAGGCCTTCGTTTTGACTGGTTATGGCTCCCGGAGCTCTAAACGAGGCAACAGTTATGGCCGTCTGAATAATCGATATCCACAGGGTGCAACATCTGCAGTGCAAGGTGCAACATTCGTTCAAAAAGCCAAAACAGCGCCGTGCGACTTTTAGAAATCGGTGCAGGGATTTGAAATGGACTAGTACCATGGTGCACCACTCTCCATGGGATGGTAAATCGAAGACCAGCCACGGTGTTCCCTTTTTAACGTAAAAATTCATGTGGCGGAAAAACGAAGGCCAAAAAACTTCAAAGACCCGATTGAGGTTCAGATAGCCTTTTTTGGGTATGAAACTATCTGATGATGGCTTACAGCCGTCAAAGCTGTAGTACTCACTGAGACCTTCGTTTTGACTTGTTATGGCTCCCGTAACTCTAAATGAGGCAACAGTTATGGCCGTCCGAAGAATCGATATCCACAGGGTGCAACATCTGCGGTGCAAAGTGCAACATTCGTCCAAAAAGACGAAACAGCGCCGTGCGACTTTTAGAAATGGGTGCAGGGATTTGAAATGGACCAGTACCATGGTGCACCACTCTCCAGGAATGGTAAGTCGAAGACCAGCCACGGTGTTCCCTTTTTAACGTAAAAATTCATGTGACGGAAAAACGAAGGCCAAAAAACTTCAAAGACCCGATTGAGCTTCGGATAGCCTTTTTTTGGGTATGAAACTATCCATTGACGGCTTATAGCCATCAAAGCCGTAGAACTCAATGAGACCTTCGTTTTGACTGCTTATGCCACCCGTAACTCTAAACGAGGCAAAAGTTATGGCCGTCCGAAGAATCTATATCCATAGGGTGCAACATCTGTGGTGCAAGGGGCAACATTCATCCAAAAAGCAGAAACAACGCCGTGCGACTTTTAGAAATGGGTGCAGGGATTTGAAATGGAACAGAATCATGGTGCACCACTCTCCAGGGATGGTAAATCGAAGACCAGCCACAGTGTTTCATTTTTACGGTAAAAATTCATGTGATGGAAAAACGAAGGCCAAAAAACTTCAATGACCCGATTGAGGTTCGGATAGCCTTTTTTTGGGTATGAAACTATCCGATGACGGCTTACAGCCATCAAAGCCGTAGAACTCACTGAGACCTTCGTTTTGACTGGTTATGGCTCCCGTAACTCTAAACGAGGCAACAATTACGGCCGTCCGAAGAATCGATATCCACAGGGTGCAACATCTGCTGTGCAAGGTGCAACATTCGTCCAAAAAGACGAAACAGCGCCGTGCGACTTTTAGAAATGGGTGCAGGGATTTGAAATGGACCCGTACCATGGTGCACCACTCTCCATGGATGGTAAATCGAAGACCAGCCACGGTGTTCCCTTTTTAACGTAAAAATTCATGTGACGGAAAAACGAAGGCCAAAAAACTTCAGAGATCCGATTGAGGTTCAGATAGCCTTTTTTTGGGTATGAATCTATCCATTGATGGCTTACAGCCGTCAAAGCCGTAGAACTCACTGAGACCTTCGTTTTGACTGGTTATGGCTCCCGTAACTCTAAACGAGGCAACAGTTATGGCCGTTCGAAGAATCGATATCCACAGGGTGCAACATCTGCGGTGCAAGGTGCAACATTCGTCCAAAAAGGCGAAACAGCGCCGTGCGACCTTTAGAAATGGGTGCAGGGATTTGAAATGGAACAGTACCATGGTGCACCACTCTCCAGGGATGGTAAATCGAAGACCAGCCATGGTGTTCTTTTTTTAACGTAAAAATTCATGTGATGGAAAAACGAAGGCCAAAAAACTTCAGAGACCCGATTGAGGTTCGGATAGCCTTTTTTTGGGTATGAATCTATCTGTTGATGGCTTACAGCCGTCAAAGCCATAGAACTCACTGAGACCTTCGTTTTGACTGGTTATGGCTCCCGGTGCTCTAAACGAGGCAATAGTTATGTCCGTCTGAAGAATCGATATCCACAGGGTGCAACATCTGCGGTGCAAGGTCCAACATTCGTTCAAAAAGCCGAAACAGCGCCGTGCGACTTTTAGAAATCGGTGCAGGGATTTGAAATGGACCAGTACCATGGTGCACCACTCTCCATGGGATGGTAAATCGAAGACCAGCCACGGTGTTCCCTTTTTAACGTAAAAATTCATGTGGCGGAAAAACGAAGGCCAAAAAACTTCAAAGACCCGATTGAGGTTCAGATAGACTTTTTTTGGTATGAAACTATCCGATGACGGCTTACAGCCGTCAAAGCCCTAGAACTCACTAAGAACTTCGTTTTGACTGGTTATGGCTCCCGTAACTCTAAACGAGGCAACAGTTATGGCCGTCCGAAGAATCGATATCCACAGGGTGCAACATCTGCGGTGCAAGGTGCAACATTCGTCCAAAAAGACGAAATAGCGCCGTGCGACTTTTAGAAATGGGTGCAGGGATTTGAAATGGACCAGTACCATGGTGCACCACTCTCCAGGAATGGTAAGTCAAAGACCAGCCATGGTGTTTCCTTTTTAACGTAAAAATTCATGTGATAGAAAAACGAAGGCCAAAAAACTTCAAAGACCCGATTGAGGTTCGGATAGCCTTTTTTTGGGTATGAACCTATCCGATGACGGCTTATAGCCATCAAAGCCGTAGAACTCACTGAGACCTTCGTTTTGACTGGTTATGGCTCCCGTAACTCTAAACGAGGCAACAATTATGGCCGTCCGAAGAATCGATATCCACAGGGTGCAACATCTGCTGTGCAAGGTGAACATTCGTCCAAAAAGACGAAACAGCGCCGTGCGACTTTTAGAAATGGGTGCAGGGATTTGAAATGGACCCGTACCATGGTGCACCACTCTCCATGGATGGTAAATCGAAGACCAGCCACGGTGTTCCCTTTTTAACGTAAAAATTCATGTGACGGAAAAACGAAGGCCAAAAAACTTCAGAGATCCGATTGAGGTTCAGATAGCCTTTTTTTGGGTATGAATCTATCCGTTGATGGCTTACAGCCGTCAATGCCGTAGAACTCACTGAGACCTTCGTTTTGACTGGTTATGGCTCCCGTAACTCTAAACGAGGCAACAATTATGGCCGTTCGAAGAATCGATATCCACAGGGTGCAACATCTGCGGTGCAAGGTGCAACATTCGTCCAAAAAGGCGAAACAGCGCCGTGCGACCTTTAGAAATGGGTGCAGGGATTTGAAATGGAACAGTACCATGGTGCACCACTCTCCAGGGATGGTAAATCGAAGACCAGCCATGGTGTTCTTTTTTTAACGTAAAAATTCATGTGATGGAAAAACGAAGGCCAAAAAACTTCAGAGACCCGATTGAGGTTCGGATAGCCTTTTTTTGGGTATGAATCTATCTGTTGATGGCTTACAGCCGTCAAAGCCATAGAACTCACTAAGACCTTCGTTTTGACTGGTTATGGCTCCCGGTGCTCTAAACGAGGCAATAGTTATGTCCGTCTGAAGAATCGATATCCACAGGGTGGAACATCTGCGGTGCAAGGTGCAACATTCGTTCAAAAAGCCGAAACAGCGCCGTGCGACTTTTAGAAATCGGTGCAGGGATTTGAAATGGACCAGTACCATGGTGCACCACTCTCCATGGGATGGTAAATCGAAGACCAGCCAAGGTGTTCCCTTTTTAACGTAAAAATTCATGTGGCGGAAAAACGAAGGCCAAAAAACTTCAAAGACCCGATTGAGGTTCAGATAGCCTTTTTTGGGTATGAAACTATCCGATGATGGCTTACAGCCGTCAAAGCTGTAGTACTCACTGAGACCTTCGTTTTGACTTGTTATGGCTCCCGTAACTCTAAATGAGGCAACAGTTATGGCCGTCCGAAGAATCGATATCCACAGGGTGCAACATCTGCGGTGCAAAGTGCAACATTCGTCCAAAAAGACGAAACAGCGCCGTGCGACTTTTAGAAATGGGTGCAGGGATTTGAAATGGACCAGTACCATGGTGCACCACTCTCCAGGAATGGTAAGTCGAAGACCAGCCACGGTGTTCCCTTTTTAACGTAAAAATTCATGTGACGGAAAAACGAAGGCCAAAAAACTTCAAAGACCCGATTGAGCTTCGGATAGCCTTTTTTTGGGTATGAAACTATCCATTGACGGCTTATAGCCATCAAAGCCGTAGAACTCAATGAGACCTTCGTTTTGACTGCTTATGCCACCCGTAACTCTAAACGAGGCAAAAGTTATGGCCGTCCGAAGAATCTATATCCATAGGGTGCAACATCTGTGGTGCAAGGGGCAACATTCATCCAAAAAGCAGAAACAACGCCGTGCGACTTTTAGAAATGGGTGCAGGGATTTGAAATGGAACAGAATCATGGTGCACCACTCTCCAGGGATGGTAAATCGAAGACCAGCCACAGTGTTTCATTTTTACGGTAAAAATTCATGTGATGGAAAAACGAAGGCCAAAAAACTTCAATGACCCGATTGAGGTTCGGATAGCTTTTTTTTGGGTATGAAACTATCCGATGACGGCTTACAGCCATCAAAGCCGTAGAACTCACTAAGACCTTCGTTTTGACTGGTTATGGCTCCCGTAACTCTAAACGAGGCAACAATTATGGCCGTCCGAAGAATCGATATCCACAGGGTGCAACATCTGCTGTGCAAGGTGCAACATTCGTCCAAAAAGACGAAACAGCGCCATGCGACTTTTAGAAATGGGTGCAGGGATTTGAAATGGACCCGTACCATGGTGCACCACTCTCCATGGATGGTAAATCGAAGACCAGCCACGGTGTTCCCTTTTTAACGTAAAAATTCATGTGACGGAAAAACGAAGGCCAAAAAACTTCAGAGATCCGATTGAGGTTCAGATAGCCTTTTTTTGGGTATGAATCTATCCATTGATGGCTTACAGCCGTCAAAGCCGTAGAACTCACTGAGACCTTCGTTTTGACTGGTTATGGCTCCCGTAACTCTAAACGAGGCAACAGTTATGGCCGTTCGAAGAATCGATATCCACAGGGTGCAACATCTGCGGTGCAAGGTGCAACATTCGTCCAAAAAGGCGAAACAGCGCCGTGCGACCTTTAGAAATGGGTGCAGGGATTTGAAATGGAACAGTACCATGGTGCACCACTCTCCAGGGATGGTAAATCGAAGACCAGCCATGGTGTTCTTTTTTTAACGTAAAAATTCATGTGATGGAAAAACGAAGGCCAAAAAACTTCAGAGACCCGATTGAGGTTCGGATAGCCTTTTTTTGGGTATGAATCTATCTGTTGATGGCTTACAGCCGTCAAAGCCATAGAACTCACTGAGACCTTCGTTTTGACTGGTTATGGCTCCCGGTGCTCTAAACGAGGCAATAGTTATGTCCGTCTGAAGAATCGATATCCACAGGGTGCAACATCTGCGGTGCAAGGTCCAACATTCGTTCAAAAAGCCGAAACAGCGCCGTGCGACTTTTAGAAATCGGTGCAGGGATTTGAAATGGACCAGTACCATGGTGCACCACTCTCCATGGGATGGTAAATCGAAGACCAGCCACGGTGTTCCCTTTTTAACGTAAAAATTCATGTGGCGGAAAAACGAAGGCCAAAAAACTTCAAAGACCCGATTGAGGTTCAGATAGACTTTTTTTGGTATGAAACTATCCGATGACGGCTTACAGCCGTCAAAGCCCTAGAACTCACTAAGAACTTCGTTTTGACTGGTTATGGCTCCCGTAACTCTAAACGAGGCAACAGTTATGGCCGTCCGAAGAATCGATATCCACAGGGTGCAACATCTGCGGTGCAAGGTGCAACATTCGTCCAAAAAGACGAAATAGCGCCGTGCGACTTTTAGAAATGGGTGCAGGGATTTGAAATGGACTAGTACCATGGTGCACCACTCTCCAGGAATGGTAAGTCAAAGACCAGCCATGGTGTTTCCTTTTTAACGTAAAAATTCATGTGATAGAAAAACGAAGGCCAAAAAACTTCAAAGACCCGATTGAGGTTCGGATAGCCTTTTTTTGGGTATGAACCTATCCGATGACGGCTTATAGCCATCAAAGCCGTAGAACTCACTGAGACCTTCGTTTTGACTGGTTATGGCTCCCGTAACTCTAAACGAGGCAACAATTATGGTCGTCCGAAGAATCGATATCCACAGGGTGCAACATCTGCTGTGCAAGGTGAACATTCGTCCAAAAAGACGAAACAGCGCCGTGCGACTTTTAGAAATGGGTGCAGGGATTTGAAATGGACCCGTACCATGGTGCACCACTCTCCATGGATGGTAAATCGAAGACCAGCCACGGTGTTCCCTTTTTAACGTAAAAATTCATGTGACGGAAAAACGAAGGCCAAAAAACTTCAAAGATCCGATTGAGGTTCAGATAGCCTTTTTTTGGGTATGAATCTATCCGTTGATGGCTTACAGCCGTCAAAGCCGTAGAACTCACTGAGACCTTCGTTTTGACTGGTTATGGCTCCCGTAACTCTAAACGAGGCAACAGTTATGGCCGTTCGAAGAATCGATATCCACAGGGTGCAACATCTACGGTGCAAGGTGCAACATTCGTCCAAAAAGGCGAAACAGCGCCGTGCGACCTTTAGAAATGGGTGCAGGGATTTGAAATGGAACAGTACCATGGTGCACCACTCTCCAGGGATGGTAAATCGAAGACCAGCCATGGTGTTCTTTTTTTAACGTAAAAATTCATGTGATGGAAAAACGAAGGCCAAAAAACTTCAGAGACCCGATTGAGGTTCGGATAGCCTTTTTTTGGGTATGAATCTATCTGTTGATGGCTTACAGCCGTCAAAGCCATAGAACTCACTGAGACCTTCGTTTTGACTGGTTATGGCTCCCGGTGCTCTAAACGAGGCAATAGTTATGTCCTTCTGAAGAATCGATATCCACAGGGTGGAACATCTGCGGTGCAAGGTGCAACATTCGTTCAAAAAGCCGAAACAGCGCCGTGCGACTTTTAGAAATCGGTGCAGGGATTTGAAATGGACCAGTACCATGGTGCACCACTCTCCATGGGATGGTAAATCGAAGACCAGCCAAGGTGTTCCCTTTTTAACGTAAAAATTCATGTGGCGGAAAAACGAAGGCCAAAAAACTTCAAAGACCCGATTGAGGTTCAGATAGCCTTTTTTGGGTATGAAACTATCCGATGATGGCTTACAGCCGTCAAAGCTGTAGTACTCACTGAGACCTTCGTTTTGACTTGTTATGGCTCCCGTAACTCTAAATGAGGCAACAGTTATGGCCGTCCGAAGAATCGATATCCACAGGGTGCAACATCTGCGGTGCAAAGTGCAACATTCGTCCAAAAAGACGAAACAGCGCCGTGCGACTTTTAGAAATGGGTGTAGGGATTTGAAATGGACCAGTACCATGGTGCACCACTCTCCAGGAATGGTAAGTTGAAGACCAGCCACGGTGTTCCCTTTTTAACGTAAAAATTCATGTGATGGAAAAACGAAGGCCAAAAAACTTCAAAGACCCGATTGAGCTTCGGATAGCCTTTTTTTGGGTATGAAACTATCCATTGACGGCTTATAGCCATCAAAGCCGTAGAACTCAATGAGACCTTCGTTTTGACTGCTTATGCCACCCGTAACTCTAAACGAGGCAAAAGTTATGGCCGTCCGAAGAATCTATATCCATAGGGTGCAACATCTGTGGTGCAAGGGGCAACATTCATCCAAAAAGCAGAAACAACGCCGTGCGACTTTTAGAAATGGGTGCAGGGATTTGAAATGGAACAGAATCATGGTGCACCACTCTCCAGGGATGGTAAATCGAAGACCAGCCACAGTGTTTCATTTTTACGGTAAAAATTCATGTGATGGAAAAACGAAGGCCAAAAAACTTCAATGACCCGATTGAGGTTCGGATAGCCATTTTTTGGGTATGAAACTATCCGATGACGGCTTACAGCCATCAAAGCCGTAGAACTCACTGAGACCTTCGTTTTGACTGGTTATGGCTCCCGTAACTCTAAACGAGGCAACAATTATGGCCGTCCGAAGAATCGATATCCACAGGGTGCAACATCTGCTGTGCAAGGTGCAACATTCGTCCAAAAAGACGAAACAGCGCCGTGCGACTTTTAGAAATGGGTGCAGGGATTTGAAATGGACCCGTACCATGGTGCACCACTCTCCATGGATGGTAAATCGAAGACCAGCCACGGTGTTCCCTTTTTAACGTAAAAATTCATGTGACGGAAAAACGAAGGCCAAAAAACTTCAAAGATCCGATTGAGGTTCAGATAGCCTTTTTTTGGGTATGAATCTATCCGTTGATGGCTTACAGCCGTCAAAGCCGTAGAACTCACTGAGACCTTCGTTTTGACTGGTTATGGCTCCCGTAACTCTAAACGAGGCAACAGTTATGGCCGTTCGAAGAATCGATATCCACAGGGTGCAACATCTGCGGTGCAAGGTGCAACATTCGTCCAAAAAGGCGAAACAGCGCCGTGCGACCTTTAGAAATGGGTGCAGGGATTTGAAATGGAACAGTACCATGGTGCACCACTCTCCAGGGATGGTAAATCGAAGACCAGCCATGGTGTTCTTTTTTTAATGTAAAAATTCATGTGATGGAAAAACGAAGGCCAAAAAACTTCAGAGACCCGATTGAGGTTCGGATAGCCTTTTTTTGGGTATGAATCTATCTGTTGATGGCTTACAGCCGTCAAAGCCATAGAACTCACTGAGACCTTCGTTTTGACTGGTTATGGCTCCCGGTGCTCTAAACGAGGCAATAGTTATGTCCGTCTGAAGAATCGATATCCACAGGGTGCAACATCTGCGGTGCAAGGTGCAACATTCGTTCAAAAAGCCGAAACAGCGTCGTGCGACTTTTAGAAATGGGTGCAGGGATTTGAAATGGACCAGTACCATGGTGCACCACTCTCCATGGGATGGTAAATCGAAGACCAGCCACGGTGTTCCCTTTTTAACGTAAAAATTCATGTGGCGGAAAAACGAAGGCCAAAAAACTTCAAAGACCCGATTGAGGTTCAGATAGACTTTTTTTGGTATGAAACTATCCGATGACGGCTTACAGCCGTCAAAGCCCTAGAACTCACTAAGAACTTCGTTTTGACTGGTTATGGCTCCCGTAAATCTAAACGAGGCAACAGTTATGGCCGTCCGAAGAATCGATATCCACAGGGTGCAACATCTGCGGTGCAAGCTGCAACATTCGTCCAAAAAGAAGAAACAGCGCCGTGCGACTTTTAGAAATGGGTGCAGGGATTTGAAATGGACCAGTACCATGGTGCACCACTCTCCAGGAATGGTAAGTCAAAGACCAGCCATGGTGTTTCCTTTTTAACGTAAAAATTCATGTGATAGAAAAACGAAGGCCAAAAAACTTCAAAGACCCGATTGAGGTTCGGATAGCCTTTTTTCGGGTATGAAACTATCCGTTGACGGCTTACAGCCGTCAAAGCCGTAGAACTCACTGAGACCTTCGTTTTGACTGGTTATGGCACCCGTAACTCTAAACGAGGCAAAAGTTATGGCCGTCCGAAGAATCGATATCCATAGGGTGCAACATCTGCGGTGCAAGGTGCAACATTCATCCAAAAAGCCGAAACAACGCCGTGCGACTTTTAGAAATGGGTGCAGGGATTTGAAATGGACTAGAACCATGGTGCACCACTATCCAGGGATGGTAAATCGAAGACCAGCCATGGTGTTTCCTTTTTAACGTAAAAATTCATGTGATGGAAAAACGAAGGCCAAAAAACTTCAAAGTCCCGATTGAGGTTCGGATAGCCTTTTTTGGGTACGAAAATATCTGATGACGTCTAACAGCCGTCAAAGCCGTAGAACTCACTGAGACCTTCGTTTTTACTGGTTATGGCTCCCGTAACTCTAAACGAGGCAACAATTATGGCTGTCCGAAGAATCGATATCCACAGGGTGCAACATCTGCGGTGCAAGGTGCAACATTCGTCCAAAAAGCCGAAAAAGCGCCGTGCGACTTTTAGAAAAGGGTGCATGGATTTGAAATGGACCAGTACCATGGTGCACCCCTCTCCACGGATGGTAAATCGAAGACCAGCCACGGTGTTCCCTTTTTAACGTAAAAATTCATGTGACGGAAAAACGAAGGCCAAAAAACTTCAGAGATCCGATAGAGGTTCGGATAGACTTTTTTTGGGTATGAAACTATCCGTTGATGGCTTACAGCCGTCAAAGCCGTAGAACTCACTGAGACCTTCATTTTGACTGGTTATGGCTCTCGTAACTCTAAACGAGGCAACAGTTATGGCCGACCGAAGAATCGATATCCACAGGGTGCAACATCTGCGGTGCAAGGTGCAACATTCGTCCAAAAAGACGAAACAGCGCTGTGCGACTTTTAGAAATGGGTGCAGGGATTTGAAATAGATTAGTACCATGGTGCACCACTCTCCAGGGATGGTAAATCGAAGACCAGCCACGGTGTTCCCTTTTTAACGTATAAATTCATGTGATGGAAAAACGAAGGCCAAAAAACTTCAGAGACCCGATTGAGGTTCGGATAGCCTTTTTTTGGGTATGAAACTATACGTTGACGGCTTACAGCCATCAAAGCCCTAGAACTCACTGAGACCTTCGTTTTGATTGGTTATGGCTCCCGTAACTCTAAACGAGGCAACAGTTATGGCCGTCCGAAGAATCGATATCCACAGGGTGCAACATCTGCGGTGCAAGGTGCAACATTCGTTCAAAAAGACGAAACAGCGCCGTGCGACTTTTAGAAATGGGTGTAGGGATTTGAAATGGACCAGTACCATGGTGCACCACTTTCCAGGAATGGTAAGTCGAAGACCAGCCATGGTGTTCCCTTTTTAACGTAAAAATTCATGTGACAGAAAAACGAAGGCCAAAAAACTTCAAAGACCCGATTGAGGTTCGGATAGCCTTTTTTTGGGTATGAAACTATCCGTTGACGGCTTACAGCCGTCAAAGCCGTAGAACTCACTGAGACCTTCGTTTTGACTGGTTATGGCACCAGTAACTCTAAACGAGGCAAAAGTTATGGCCGTCCGAAGAATCGATATCCACAGGGTGCAACATCTGCGGTGCAAGGTGCAACATTCTTCCAAAAAGCCGAAACAACGCCGTGCGACTTTTAGAAATGGGTGCAGGGATTTGAAATGGACCAGAACCATGGTGCACCACTATCCAAGGATGGTAAATCGAAGACCAGCCATGGTGTTTCCTTTTTAACGTAAAAATTCATGTGATGGAAAAACGAAGGCCAAAAAACTTCAAAGACCCGATTGAGGTTCGGATAGCCTTTTTTTGGGTATGAAAATATCCGATGACGGCTAACAGCCGTCAAAGCCGTAGAACTCACTGAGACCTTCGTTTTGACTGGTTATGGCTCCCGTAACTCTAAACGAGGCAACAATTATGGCCGTCCGAAGAATCGATATCCACAAGGTGCAACATCTGCGGTGCAAGGTGCAACATTCGTCCAAAAAGACGAAACAGCGCCGTGCGACTTTTAGAAATGGGTGCAGTGATTTGAAATGGACCAGTACCATGGTGCACCACTCTCCAGGGATGGTAAATCAAAGACCAGCCACAGTGTTCCCTTTTTAACGTAAAAATTCATGTGACGGAAAAACGAAGGCCAAAAAACTTCAGAGACCCGATTGAGGTTCGGATAGCCTTTTTTTGGGTAGGAAACTATCTGTTAACGGCTTACAGCCGTCAAAGCCGTAGAACTCACTGAGACCTTCGTTTTGACTGGTTATGGCACCCGTAACTCTAAACGAGGCAAAAGTTATGGCCGTCCGAATAATCGATATCCACAGGGTGCAACATCTGCGGTGCAAGTTGCAACATTCATCCAAAATGCCGAAAAAGCGCCGTGCGACTTTTAGAAATGGGTGCAAGGATTTGAAATGGACCCGTACCATGGTGCACCACTATCCAGGGATGGTAAATCGAAGACCAGCCATGGTGTTCCCTTTTTAACGTAAAAATTTATGTGACGGAAAAACGAAGGCCAAAAAACTTCAGAGACCCGATTGAGGTTCGGATAGCCTTTTTTTGGATATGAATCTATCCGTTGACGACTTACAGCCATCAAACCGTAGAAATCACTGAGACCTTCGTTTTGACTGGTTATGGCTCCCGTAACTCTAAACGAGGCAACAATTATGGCCGTCAGAAGAATCGATATCCACAAGGTGCAACATCTGCGGTGCAAGGTGCAACATTGGTCCAAAAAGACGAAACAGTGCCGTGCGACTTTTAGAAATGGGTGCAGGGACTTGAAATGGACCAGTACCATGGTGCACCACTCTCCAGGGATGGTAAATCAAAGACCAGCCACGGTGTTCCCTTTTTAACGTAAAAATTCATGTGAAAAACGAAGGCCAAAAAACTTCAGAGACCCGATTGAGGTTCAGATAGCCTTTTTTTGGGTATGAAACTATCCGTTGACGGCTTACTGCCGTCAAAGCCCTAGAACTCACTGAGACCTTCGTTTTGACTGGTTATGGCACCCGTAACTCTAAACGAGGAAAAAGTTATGGCCGTCCGAAGAATCCATATCCACAGGGTGAAACATCTGCGGTGCAAGGTGCAACATTCGTCCAAAAAGACGAAACAGCGCCGTGCGACTTTTAGAAATGGGTGCAGGTATTTGAAATGGACCCGTACCATGGTGCACCACTCTCCAGGGATGGTAAACCGAAGACCAGCCACGGTGTTCCCTTTTTAACGTAAAAATTCATGTGACGGAAAAACGAAGGCCAAAAAACTTCAGAGACCCGATTGAGGTTCGGATAGCCTTTTTTTGGGTATGAATCTATCCGTTGACGGCTTACAGCCGTCAAAGCCGTAGAACTCACTGAGACCTTCGTTTTGACTGGTTATGGCTCCCGTAACTCTAAACGAGGCAACATTTATGGTCGTTTGAAGAATCGATATCCACAGGGTGCAACATATGCGGTGCAAGGTGCAACATTCGTCCAAAAAGATGAAACAGCGCCGTGCGACTTTTAGAAATGGGTGCAGGGATTTGAAATGGACCAGTACCATGGTGCACCACTCTCCAGGGATGGTAAATCGAAGACCAGCCAAGGTGTTCCCTTTTTAACGTAAAAATTCATGTGATGGAAAAACGAAGGCCAAAAAACTTCAAAGACGCGATTGAGGTTCAGATAGCCTTTTTTGGGTATGAAATTATCCATTGACGGCTTACAGCCGTAAAAGCCGTAGAACTCACTGAGACCTTCGTTTTGACTAGTTATGGCTCCCGTAACTCTAATCGAGGCAACAGTTATGGCCGTCCGAAGAATTGATATCCACAGGGTGCAACATCTGCGGTGCAAGGTGTAACATTCTTCCAAAAAGACGAAACAGCGCCGTGCGACTTTTAGAAATGGGTGCAACGATTTGAAATGGACCAGTACCATGGTGCACCACTCTCTAGGGATGGTAAATCGAAGACCAGCCATGGTGTTCCCTTTTTAACGTAAAAATTCAAGTGACGGAAAAACGAAGTCCAAAAAACTTCAGAGACTCGATAGAGGTTCGGATAGCCTTTTTGGGTCTGAAACTATCCGTTGATGGCTTACAGCCATCAAAGCCGTAGAACTCACTGAGACCTTCGTTTTAACTGGTTATGGCACTCGTAACTCTAAACGAGGCAACTGTTATGGCCGTCCGAAGAATCAATATCCACAGGGTGCAACATCTGCGGTGCAAGGTGCAACATTCGTCCCAAAAGCTGAAATAGTGCCGTGCGACATTTAGAAATGGGTGCAGGGATTTGAAATGGACAAGTACCATGGTGCACCACTCTCCTGTGATGGTAAATCGAAGACCAGCCACGGTGTTCCCTTTTTAACGTAAAAATTCATGTGACGGAAAAACGAAGGCCAAAAAACTTCAGAGATCCGATTGAGGTTCGGATAGCCTTTTTTTGGGTATGAAACTATCCGTTGACGGCTTAATGTCGTCAAAGCCGTTCAACTCACAGAGACCTTCGTTTTTACTGGTTATGGCTCCCGTAAATCTAAACGAGGCAGCAGTTATGGTCGTCCGAAGAATCAATATCCACAGGGTGCAACATCTGCGATGCAAGGTGCAACATTCGTCCAAAAAGATGAAATAGCGCCGTGCGACTTTTAGAAATGGGTGTAGGGATTTGAAATGGACCAGTACCATGGTGCACCACTCTCTAGGGATGATAAATCGAAGACCAGCCACGGTGTTCTCTTTTTAACGTAAAAATTCATGTGACGGAAAAACGAAGGCCAAAAAACTTAAGAGACCCGATTGAGGTTCGGATAGCCTTTTTTTGGGTACGAAACTATCCATTGATGGCTTATAGCCGTCAAAGCCATAGAACTCACTGAGGGCTTCGTTTTGACTGGTTATGGCTCCCGTAACTCTAAACGAGGCAACGGTTATGGCCGTCCGAAGAATCGATATCCACAGGGTGCAACATCTGCGGTGCAAGGTGCAACATTCGTCCAAATAGACGAAACAGCGCCGTGCGACTTTTAGAAATGGGTGCAGGGGTTTGAAATGGACCAGTACCATGGTGCACCACTCTCCAGGGATGGTAAATCGAAGACCACCCACGGTGTTCCCTTTTTAACATAAAAATTCATGTGATGGAAAAACGAAGGCCAAAAAACTTCAAAGACCCGATTGAGGCTTGGATAGCCTTTTTTGGGTATTAAACTATCTGTTGACGGCTTACAGCTGTCAAAGCCGTAGAACTCACTAAGACCTTCGTTTTGACTGGTTATGGCTCCCGAAGCTCTAAACGAGGCAACAATTATGGCCGTTTGAAGAATCGATATCCACAGGGTGCAACATCTGCGGTGCAAGGTGCAACATTCGTTCAAAAAGCCGAAACAGCGCCGTGCGACTTTTAGAAATCGGTGCAGGGATTTGAAATGGACCAGTACCATGGTGCACCACTCTCCATGGGATGGTAAATCGAAGACCAGCCACGGTGTTCCCTTTTTAACGTAAAAATTCATGTGGCGGAAAAACAAAGGCCAAAAAACTTCAAAGACCCGATTGAGGTTCAGATAGCCTTTTTTGGGTATGAAACTATCCGATAATGGCTTATAGCCGTCAAAGCCCTAGAACTCACTGAGACCTTCGTTTTGTCTGGTTATGGCTCCCGTAACTCTAAACGAGGCAACAGTTATGGCCGTCCGAAGAATCGATATCCACAGGGTGCAACATCTGCGGTGCAAAGTGCAACATTCGTCCAAAAAGAAGAAACAGCGCCGTGCAACTTTTAGAAATGGGTGCAGGGATTTAAAATGGACCAGTACCATGGTGCACCACTCTCCAAGGATGGTAAATCGAAGACCAGCCATGGTGTTCCCTTTTTAACGTAAAAATTCATGTGACGGAAAAACGAAGGCCAAAAAACTTCAGAGACCCGATTGAGGTTCGGATACCTTTTTTTGGGTATGAAGCTATCCGTTGACGGCTTACAGCAGCCAAAGCCGTAGAACTCACTGAGACCTTCGTTTTGACTGGCTATGGCTCCCGTAACTATAAACGAGGCAACAGTTATGGCCGTCCGAAGAATCGATATCCACAGGGTGCAACATCTGCGGTGCAAGGTGCAACATTCGTCCAAAAAGGCGAAACAGCGCCGTGCGACCTTTAAAAATGGGTGCAGGGATTTAAATGGAACAGTACCATGGTGCACCACTCTCCAGGGATGGTAAATCGAAGACCAGCCATGGTGTTCTTTTTTTAACGTAAAAATTCATGTGATGGAAAAACGTAGGCCAAAAAACTTCAAAGACCCGATTGAGGTTTGGATAGCCTTTTTTTGGGTATGAATCTATCCGTTGATGGCTTACAGCCGTCAAAGCCATAGAACTCACTGAGACCTTCGTTTTGACTGGTTATGGCTCCCGGAGCTCTAAACGAGGCAACAATTATGGCCGTCTGAAGAATCGATATCCACAGGGTGCAACATCTGCGGTGCAAGGTGCAACATTCGTTCAAAAAGTCGAAACAGCGCCGTGCGACTTTTAGAAATCGGTGCAGGGATTTGAAATGGACCAGTACCATGGTGCACCACTCTCCATGGGATGGTAAATCGAAGACCAGCCACGGTGTTCCCTTTTTAACGTAAAAATTCTTGTGGCGGAAAAACGAAGGCCAAAAATCTTCAAAGACCCGATTGAGGTTCAGATAGCCTTTTTTGGGTATGAAACTATCCGATGACGGCTTACAGCCGTCAAAGCTGTAGAACTCCCTGAGACCTTCGTTTTGACTGGTTATGGCTCCCGTAACTCTAATTGAGGCAACAGTTATGGTCGTTCGAAAAATCGATATCCACAGGGTGCAACATCTGCGGTGCAAGGTGCAACATTCGTCCAAAAAGACGAAACAGCGTCGTGCGACTTTTAGAAATGGGTGCAGGGATTTGAAATGGACCAGTACCATGGTGCACCACTCTCCAGGAATGGTAAGTCGAAGACCAGCCACGGTTTTCCCTTTTTAACGTAAAAATTCATGTGACGGAAAAACGAAGGCCAAAAAACTTCAAAGACCCGATTGAGCTTCGGATAGCCTTTTTTTGGGTATGAAACTATCCGTTGACGGCTTACTGCCATCAAAGCCCTAGAACTCACTAAGACCTTCATTTTGACTGATTATGGCACCCGTAACTCTAAACGAGGCAAAAGTTATGGCCGTCCGAAGAATCGATATCCATAGGGTGCAACATCTGTGGTGCAAGGGGCAACATTCATCCAAAAAGCCGAAACAACGCCGTGCGACTTTTAGAAATGGGTGCAGGGATTTGAAATGGAATAGAACCATGGTGCACCACTCTCCAGGGATGGTAAATCGAAGACCAGCCACAGTGTTTCATTTTTACGGTAAAAATTCATGTGATGGAAAAACGAAGGCCAAAAAACTTCAATTACCAGATTGACGTTCGGATAGCCTTTTTTTGGGTATGAAACTATCCGATGACTGCTTACAGCCATCAAAGCCGTAGAACTCACTGAGACCTTCGTTTTGACTGGTTATGGCTCCCGTAACTCTAAACGAGGCAACAATTATGGCCGTCCGAAGAATCGATATCCACAGGGTGCAACATCTGCGGTGCAAGGTGCAACATTCGTCCAAAAAGACGAAACAGCGCCGTGCGACTTTTAGAAATGGGTGCAGGGATTTGAAATGGACCCGTACCATGGTGCAACACTCTCCAGGGATGGTAAATCGAAGACCAGCCACGGTGTTCCCTTTTTAACGTAAAAATTCATGTGACGGAAAAACGAAGGCCAAAAAACTTCAGAGACCCGATTGAGGTTCAAATAGCCTTTTTTTGGGTATGAATCTATCCGTTGACGGCTTACAGCCGTCAAAGCCGTAGAACTCACCGAGACCTTCGTTTTGACTGGTTATGGCTCCCGTAACTCTAAACGAGGCAACAGTTATGGCCGTTCGAAGAATTGATATCCACAGGGTGCAACATCTGCGGTGCAAGGTGCAACATTCGTCCAAAAAGGCGAAACAGCGCCGTGCGACCTTTAGAAATGGGTGCAGGGATTTAAATGGAACAGTACCATGGTGCACCACTCTCCAGGGATGGTAAATCGAAGACCAGCCACGGTGTTCTATTTTTAACGTAAAAATTCATGTGATGGAAAAACGAAGGCCAAAAAACTTCAGAGACCCGATAGAAGTTCGGATAGCCTTTTTTTGGGTATGAATCTATCCGTTGATGGCTTACAGCCGTCAAAGCCATAGAACTCACTGAGGCCTTCGTTTTGACTGGTTATGGCTCCCGGAGCTCTAAACGAGGCAACAGTTATGGCCGTCTGAATAATCGATATCCACAGGGTGCAACATCTGCAGTGCAAGGTGCAACATTCGTTCAAAAAGCCGAAACAGCGCCGTGCGACTTTTAGAAATCGGTGCAGGGATTTGAAATGGACCAGTACCATGGTGCACCACTCTCCATGGGATGGTAAATCGAAGACCAGCCACGGTGTTCCCTTTTTAACGTAAAAATTCATGTGGCGGAAAAACGAAGGCCAAAAAACTTCAAAGACCCGATTGAGGTTCAGATAGCCTTTTTTTGGTATGAAACTATCCGATGATGGCTTACAGCCGTCAAAGCTGTAGAACTCACTGAGACCTTCGTTTTGACTTGTTATGGCTCCCGTAACTCTAAATAAGGCAACAGTTATGGTCGTACGAAGAATCGATATCCACAGGGTGCAACATCTACGGTGCAAGGTGCAACATTCGTCCAAAAAGACGAAACAGCGCCGTGCGACTTTTATAAATGGGTGCAGGGATTTGAAATGGACCAGTACCATGGTGCACCACTCTCCAGGAATGGTAAGTCGAAGACCAGCCACGGTGTTCCCTTTTTAACGTAAAATTTCATGTGACGGAAAAACGAAGGCCAAAAAACTTCAAAGACCCGATTGAGCTTCGGATAGCCTTTTTTTGGGTATGAAACTATCCATTGACGGCTTATAGCCGTCAAAGCCGTAGAACTCAATGAGACCTTCGTTTTGACTGCTTATGGCACCCGTAAGTCTAAACGAGGCAGAAGTTATGGCCGTCCGAAGAATCTATATCCATAGGGTGCAACATCTGTGGTGCAAGGGGCAACATTCATCCAAAAAGCCGAAACAACGCCGTGCGACTTTTAGAAATGGGTGCAGGGATTTGAAATGGAACAGAACCATGGTGCACCACTCTCCAGGGATGGTAAATCGAAGACCAGCCACAGTGTTTCATTTTTACGGTAAAAATTCATGTGATGGAAAAACGAAGGCCAAAAAACTTCAATGACCCGATCGAGGTTCGGATAGCCTTTTTTTGGGTATGAAACTATCCGATGACAGCTTACAGCCGTCAAAGCCGTAGAACTCACTGAGACCTTCGTTTTGACTGGTTATGACTCCCGTAACTCTAAACGAGGCAACAATTATGGCCGTCCGAAGAATCGATATCCACAGGGTGCAACATCTACGGTGCAAGGTGCAACATTCGTCCAAAAAGACGAAACAG
Organism: Allium fistulosum; assembly: GCA_030737815.1. Lineage (NCBI taxonomy): Eukaryota > Viridiplantae > Streptophyta > Magnoliopsida > Asparagales > Amaryllidaceae > Allium > Allium fistulosum. The sequence continues at coordinate 5,120,458 of JASFAW010000014.1, forward strand.
CGCCGTGCGACTTTTAGAAATGGGTGCAGGGATTTGAAATGGACCCGTACCATGGTGCACCACTCTCCATGGATGGTAAATCGAAGACCAGCCACGGTGTTCCCTTTTTAACGTAAAAATTCATGTGACGGAAAAACGAAGGCCAAAAAACTTCAGAGATCCGATTGAGGTTCAGATAGCCTTTTTTTGGGTATGAATCTATCCGTTGATGGCTTACAGCCGTCAAAGCCGTAGAACTCACAGAGACCTTCGTTTTGACTGGTTATGGCTCCCGTAACTCTAAACGAGGCAACAGTTATGGCCGTTCGAAGAATCGATATCCACAGGGTGCAACATCTGCGGTGCAAGGTGCAACATTGGTCCAAAAAGGCGAAACAGCGCCGTGCGACCTTTAGAAATGGGTGCAGGGATTTGAAATGGAACAGTACCATGGTGCACCACTCTCCAGGGATGGTAAATCGAAGACCAGCCATGGTGTTCTTTTTTTAACGTAAAAATTCATGTGATGGAAAAACGAAGGCCAAAAAACTTCAGAGACCCGATTGAGGTTCGGATAGCCTTTTTTTGGGTATGAATCTATCTGTTGATGGCTTACAGCCGTCAAAGCCATAGAACTCACTGAGACCTTCGTTTTGACTGGTTATGGCTCCCGGATCTCTATACGAGGCAATAGTTATGTCCGTCTGAAGAATCGATATCCACAGGGTGCAACATCTGCGGTGCAAGGTGCAACATTCGTCCAAAAAGACGAAACAGTGTCGTGCGACTTTTAAAAATGGGTGCAGGGATTTGAAATGGACCAATACCATGGTGCACCACTTCATTGACCCGATTGAGGTTCGGATAGCCTTTTTTGGGTATGAAACTATCCGTTGACGGCTTACAGCGGTCAAAGCCGTAGAACACACTGAGACCTTCGTTTTGAGCGGTTATGGCTCCCGTATCTCTAAACGAGGCAACAGTTATGGCCGTCCGGAAAATCGATATCCACAGGGTGCAACATCTGCGGTGCAAGGTGCAACATTCGTCCAAAAAGACGAAACAGCGCCGTGCGACTTTTAGAAATGGGTGCAGGGATTTGAAATGGAACAGAACCATGGTGCACCACTCTCCAGGGATGGTAAATCGAAGACCAGCCACAGTGTTTCATTTTTACGGTAAAAATTCATGTGATGGAAAAACGAAGGCCAAAAAACTTCAATGACCCGATTGAGGTTCGGATAGCCTTTTTTTGGGTATGAAACTATCCGATGACGGCTTACTGCCGTCAAAGCCGTAGAACTCACTGAGACCTTCGTTTTGACTGGTTATGGCTCCCGTAACTCTAAACGAGGCAACAATTATGGCCGTCCGAAGAATCGATATCCACAGGGTGCAACATCTACGGTGCAAGGTGCAACATTCGTCCAAAAAGACGAAACAGCGCCGTGCGACTTTTAGAAATGGGTGTAGGGATTTGAAATGGACCCGTACCATGGTGCACCACTCTCCAGGGATGGTAAATCGAAGACCAGCCACGGTGTTCCCTTTTTAACGTAAAAATTCATGTGACGGAAAAACGAAGGCCAAAAAACTTCAGAGACCCGATTGAGGTTCAGATAGCCTTTTTTTGGGTATGAATCTATCTGTTGACGGCTTACAGCCGTCAAAGCTGTAGAACTCACTGAGAACTTCGTTTTGACTGGTTATGGCTCCCGTAACTCTAAATGAGGCAACAGTTATGGCCTTCCGAAGAATCGATATCCATAGGGTGCAACATCTGCGGTGCAAGGTGCAACATTCGTCCAAAAAGACGAAACAGCGCCGTGCGACTTTTAGAAATGGGTGCAGGGATTTGAAATGGACCAGTACCATGGTGTACCACTCTCCAGGAATGGTAAGTCGAAGACCAGCCACGGTGTTCCCTTTTTAACGTAAAAATTCATGTGACGGAAAAACGAAGGCCAAAAAACTTCAAAGACCCGATTGAGCTTCGGATTGCCTTTTTTGGGTATGAAACTATCCGTTGACGGCTTACAGCCGTCAAAACTGTAGAACTCAATGAGACCTTCGTTTTGACTGGTTATGGCACCCGTAACTCTAAACGAGGCAAAAGTTATGGCCGTCCAAAGAATCGATATCCATAGGGTGCAACATCTGTGGTGCAAGGGGCAACATTCATCCAAAAAGCCGAAACAACGCCGTGTGACTTTTAGAAATGGGTGCAGGGATTTGAAATGGAACAGAACCATGGTGCACCACTCTCCAGGGATGGTAAATCGAAGACCAGCCACAGTGTTTCATTTTTACGGTAAAAATTCATGTGATGGAAAAACGAAGGCCAAAAAACTTCAATGACCCGATTGAGGTTCGGGTAGCCTTTTTTTGGGTATGAAACTATCCGATGACGGCTTACTGCCGTCAAAGCCGTAGAACTCACTGAGACCTTCGTTTTGACTGGTTATGGCTCTTGTAACTCTAAACGAGGCAACAATTATGGCCGTCCGAAGAATCGATATCCACAGGGTGCAACATCTGCGGTGCAAGGTGCAACATTCGTCCAAAAAGACGAAACAGCGCCGTGCGACTTTTAGAAATGGGTGCAGGGATTTGAAATGGGCCCGTACCATGGTGCACCACTCTCCAGGGATGGTAAATCGAAGACCAGCCACGGTGTTCCCTTTTTAACGTAAAAATTCATGTGACGGAAAAACGAAGGCCAAAAAACTTCAGAGACCCGATTGAGGTTCAGATAGCCTTTTTTTGGGTATGAATCTATCGGTTGACGGCTTACAGCCGTCAAAGCTATAGAACTCACTGAGAACTTCGTTTTGACTGGTTATGGCTCCCGTAACTCTAAATGAGGCAACAGTTATGGCCGTCCGAAGAATCGATATCCATAGGGTGCAACATCTGCGGTGCAAGGTGCAACATTCGTCCAAAAAGACGAAACAGCGCCGTGCGACTTTTAGAAATGGGTGCAGGGATTTGAAATGGACCAGTACCATGGTGTACCACTCTCCAGGAATGGTAAGTCGAAGACCAGCCACGGTGTTCCCTTTTTAACGTAAAAATTCATGTGACGGAAAAACGAAGGCCAAAAAACTTCAAAGACCCGATTGAGCTTCGGATAGCCTTTTTTGGGTATGAAACTATCCGTTGACGGCTTACAGCCATCAAAGCTGTAGAACTCAATGAGACCTTCGTTTTGACTGGTTATGGCACCCGTAACTCTAAACGAGGCAAAAGTTATGGCCGTCCGAAGAATCGATATCCATACGGTGCAACATCTGTGGTGCAAGGGGCAACATTCATCCAAAAAGCCGAAACAACGCCGTGTGACTTTTAGAAATGGGTGCAGGGATTTGAAATGGAACAGAACCATGGTGCACCACTCTCCAGGGATGGTAAATCGAAGACCAGCCACAGTGTTTCATTTTTACGGTAAAAATTCATGTGATGGAAAAACGAAGGCCAAAAAACTTCAATGACCCGATTGAGGTTCGGGTAGCCTTTTTTTGGGTATGAAACTATCCGATGACGGCTTACTGCCGTCAAAGCCGTAGAACTCACTGAGACCTTCGTTTTGACTGGTTATGGCTCTCGTAACTCTAAACGAGGCAACAATTATGGCCGTCCGAAGAATCGATATCCACAGGGTGCAACATCTGCGGTGCAAGGTGCAACATTCGTCCAAAAAGACGAAACAGCGCCGTGCGACTTTTAGAAATGGGTGCAGGGATTTGAAATGGGCCCGTACCATGGTGCACCACTCTCCAGGGATGGTAAATCGAAGACCAGCCACGGTGTTCCCTTTTTAACGTAAAAATTCATGTGACGGAAAAACGAAGGCCAAAAAACTTCAGAGACCCGATTGAGGTTCAGATAGCCTTTTTTTGGGTATGAATCTATCGGTTGACGGCTTACAGCCGTCAAAGCTATAGAACTCACTGAGAACTTCGTTTTGACTGGTTATGGCTCCCGTAACTCTAAATGAGGCAACAGTTATGGCCGTCCGAAGAATCGATATCCATAGGGTGCAACATCTGCGGTGCAAGGTGCAACATTCGTCCAAAAAGACGAAACAGCGCCGTGCGACTTTTAGAAATGGGTGCAGGGATTTGAAATGGACCAGTACCATGGTGTACCACTCTCCAGGAATGGTAAGTCGAAGACCAGCCACGGTGTTCCCTTTTTAACGTAAAAATTCATGTGACGGAAAAACGAAGGCCAAAAAACTTCAAAGACCCGATTGAGCTTCGGATAGCCTTTTTTGGGTATGAAACTATCCGTTGACGGCTTACAGCCATCAAAGCTGTAGAACTCAATGAGACCTTCGTTTTGACTGGTTATGGCACCCGTAACTCTAAACGAGGCAAAAGTTATGGCCGTCCGAAGAATCGATATCCATACGGTGCAACATCTGTGGTGCAAGGGGCAACATTCATCCAAAAAGCCGAAACAACGCCGTGTGACTTTTAGAAATGGGTGCAGGGATTTGAAATGGAACAGAACCATGGTGCACCACTCTCCAGGGATGGTAAATCGAAGACCAGCCACAGTGTTTCATTTTTACGGTAAAAATTCATGTGATGGAAAAACGAAGGCCAAAAAACTTCAATGACCCGATTGAGGTTCGGATAGCCTTTTTTTGGGTATGAAACTATCCGATGACGGCTTACTGCCGTCAAAGCCGTAGAACTCACTAAGACCTTCGTTTTTACTGGTTATGGCTCCCGTAACTCTAAACGAGGCAACAATTATGGCCGTCCGAAGAATCGATATCCACAGGGTGCAACATCTGCGGTGCAAGGTGCAACATTCGTCCAAAAAGACGAAACAGCGCCGTGCGACTTTTAGAAATGGGTGCAGGGATTTGAAATGGACCCGTACCATGGTGCACCACTCTCCAGGGATGGTAAATCGAAGACCAGCCACGGTGTTCCCTTTTTAACGTAAAAATTCATGTGACGGAAAAACGAAGGCCAAAAAACTTCAGAGACGCGATTGAGGTTCGGATAGCCTTTTTTTGGGTATGAAATTATCCATTGACGGCTTACAGCCGTAAAAGCCATAGAACTCACTGAGACCTTCGTTTTGACTCATTATGGCTCCCGTAACTCTAAACGTGGCAACAGTTATGGCCGTCCGAAGAATCGATATCCACAGGGTGCAACAACTACGGTGCAAGGTGTAACATTCGTCCAAAAATAACGAAACAGCGCCGTGCAACTTTTAGAAATGGGTGTAGGGATTTGAAATGGACCAGTATCATGGTGCACTACTCTCCAGGGATGGTAAATCAAAGACCAACCACGGTGTTCTTTTTTTAACGTAAAAATTCATGTGACGGAAAAACGAAGGCGAAAAAACATCAGAGACTCGATTGAGGTTCGAATAACCTTTTTTGGGTCTGAAACTATCCGTTGATGGCTTACAACCGTCAAAGCCATAGAACTCACTGAGACCTTCGTTTTGACTGGTTATGGCAGCCGTAACTCTAAACGAGGCAACAGTTATGGCCGTCCGAAGAACCGATATCCACAGGGTGCAACATCTGCGGTGCAAGGTGCAACATTCGTCCCAAAAGCCGAAACAACGCCGTGCGACATTTAGAAATGGGTGCAGGGATTTGAAATGGACCAGTACCATGGTGCACCACTCTCCAGTGATGGTAAATCGAAGACCAGCCACGGTGTTCCCTTTTTAACGTAAAAATTCATGTGACGGAAAAACGAAGGCCAAAAAACTTCAAATCCCGATTGAGGTTCGGATAGCCTTTTTTTGGGTATGAATCTATCCGTTGATGGCTTAATGCCATCAAAGCCGTTGAACTCACTGAGACCTTCGTTTTTACTGGTTATGGCTCCCGTAACTCTAAACGAGGCAACAGTTATGGCCGTCCGAAGAATCAATATCCACAGGGTGCAACATCTGCGATGCAAGGTGCAACATTCGTCCAAAAAGACGAAACAGCGCCGTGCGACTTTTAGAAATGGGTGCAGGGATTTGAAATAGACCAGTACCATGGTGCACCACTCTCTAGGGATGGTAAATCGAAGACCAGCCACGGTGTTCCCTTTTTAACGTAAAAATTCATGTGACGGAAAAACGAAGGCCAAAAAACTTCAGAGACCCAATTGAGGTTCGGATAGCCATTTTTTGGGTATGATAATATCCATTGACGGCTTATAGCCGTCAAAGCCATAGAACTCACTGAGAGCTTCGTTTTGACTGGTTATGGCTCCCGTAACTCTAAACGAGGCAACAGTTATGGCCGTCCGAAGAATCGATATCCATAGGGTGCAACATCTGCGGTGCAAGGTGCAACATTCGTCCAAAAAGACGAAACAGCGCCGTGCGACTTTTAGAAATGGGTGCAGGGATTTGAAATGGACCAGTACCATGGTGCACCACTCTCCAGGGATGGTAAATCGAAGACCAGCCACGGTGTTCCCTTTTTACGTAAAAATTCATGTGACGGAAAAACGAAGGCCAAAAAACTTCAGAGACCCGATTGAGGTTCGGATAGCATTTTTTGGGTATGAATCTATCTGTTGATGGCTTGCAGCCGTCAAAGCCATAGAACTCACTGAGACCTTCGTTTTGACTTGTTATGGCTCCCGGAGCTCTAAACGAGGCAACAGTTATGGCCGTCTGAAGAATCGATATCCACAGGGTGCAACATCTGCGGTGCAAGGTGCAACATACGTTCAAAAAGCCGAAACAGCGCCGTGCGACTTTTAGAAATCAGTGCAGGGATTTGAAATGGACCAGTACCATGGTGCACCACTCTCCATGGGATGGTAAATCGAAGACCAGCCACGGTGTTCCCTTTTTAACGTAAAAATTCATGTGGCGGAAAAACGAAGGCCAAACAAATTCAAAGACCCGATTGAGGTTCAGATAGCCTTTTTTGGGTATGAAACTATCCGATGACGGCTTACAGCAGCCAAAGCCGTAGAACTCACTGAGACCTTCGTTTTGACTGGTTATGGCTCCCGTAACTCTAAACGAGGCAACAGTTATGGCCGTCCGAAGAATCGATATCCACAGGGTGCAACATCTGCGGTGCAAAGGTGCAACATTCGTCCCAAAAGCCGAAACAGCGACGTGCGACATTTAGAAATGGGTGCAGGGATTTGAAATGGACCAGTACCATGGTGCACCACTCTCCAGTGATGGTAAATCGAAGACCAGCCACGGTGTTCCCTTTTTAACGTAAAAATTCATGTGACGGAAAAACGAAGGCCAAAAAACTTCAAAGACCCGATTGAGGTTCGGATAGCCTTTTTTTGGGTATGAAACTATCCGTTGACGGCTTAATGCCATCAAAGCCGTTGAACTCACTGAGACCTTCATTTTTACTGGTTATGGCTCCCGTAACTCTAAACGAGGCAGCAGTTATGGCCGTCCGAAGAATCAATATCCACAGGGTGCAACATCTGCGATGCAAGGTGCAACATTCGTCCAAAAAGACGAAACAGCGCCGTGCGACTTTTAGAAATGGGTGCAGGGATTTGAAATGGACCAGTACCATGGTGCACCACTCTCTAGGGATGGTAAATCGAAGACCAGCCACGGTGTTCCCTTTTTAACGAAAAAATTCATGTGACGGAAAAACAAAGGCCAAAAAACTTCAGAGACCCGATTGAGGTTCGGATAGCCTTTTTTTGGGTATGAAACTATCCATTGACGGCTTATAGCCATCAAAGCCATAGAACTCACTGAGAGCTTCGTTTTGACTGGTTATGGCTCCCGTAACTCTAAACGAGGCAACGGTTATGGCCGTCCGAAGAATCGATATCCACAGGGTGCAACATCTGCGGTGCAAGGTGCAACATTCGTCCAAAAAGACGAAACAGCGCCGTGCGACTTTTAGAAATGGGTGCAGGGATTTGAAGTGGACCAGTACCATGGTGCACCACTCTCCAGGAATGGTAAGTCGAAGACCAGCTACGGTGTTCCCTTTTTAACGTAAAAATTCATGTGACGGAAAAACGAAGGCCAAAAATCTTAAGAGACCCGATTGAGGTTCGGATAGCCTTTTTTGGGTATGAAACTATCCGTTGACGGCTTACAGCCGTCAAACCCGTAAAACTCACTGAGACCTTCGTTTTGACTGGTTATGGCTCCCGTAACTCTAAATGAGGCAACAGTTATGGCCGTCCGAAGAATCGATATCCACAGGGTGCAACATCTGCGGTGCAAGGTGCAACATTCGTCCAAAAAGGTGAAACAGCGCCAGGCGACTTTTAGAAATGGGTGCAGGGATTTGAAATGGAACAGTACCATGGTGCACCACTCTCCAGGGATGGTAAATCGAAGACCAGCCACGGTGTTCTTTTTTTAACGTAAAAATTCATGTGACGGAAAAACGAAGGCCAAAAAACTTCAGAGACCCGATTGAGGTTCGGATAGCCTTTTTTGGGTATGAATCTATCCGTTGATGGCTTACAACCGTCAAAGCCATAGAACTCACTGAGACTTTCGTTTTGACTGGTTATGGCTCCCGGAGCTCTAAACGAGGCAACAGTTATGGCCGTCTGAGGAATCGATATCCACAGGGTGCAACATCTGTGGTGCAAGGTGCAACATTCGTCCAAAAAACCGAAACAGCGCCGTGCGACTTTTAGAAATCGGTGCAGGGATTTGAAATGGACCAGTACCATGGTGCACCACTCTCCAGTGATGGTAAATCGAAGACCAGCCACGGTGTTCCCATTTTAACGTAAAAATTCATGTGACGGAAAAACGAAGGCCAAAAAACTTTAGAGACCCGATTAAGGTTCGGATAGCCTTATTTTGGGTATGAAACTATCCGTTGATGGCTTAGTGTCGTCAAAGCCGTTGAACTCACTGAGACCTTCTTTTTTACTGGTTATGGCTCCCGTAACTCTAAACGAGGCAGCAGTTATGGCCGTCCGAAGAATCGATATCCATAGGGTGCAACATCTGCGGTGCAAGGTGCAACATTCGTCCAAAAAGACGAAACAGCGCGGTGCGACTTTTAGAAATGGGTGCAGGGATTTGAAATGGACCAGTACCATGGTGCACCACTATCCAGGGATGGTAAATCGAAGACCAGCCACGGTGTTCTTTTTTTAACGTAAAAATTCATGTGACGGAAAAACGAAGGCCAAAAAACTTCAGAGACCCAATTGAGGTTCGGATAGCCTTTTTTTGGGTATGAATTATCCGTTAATGGCTTACAGCCGTCAAAGCCATAGAACTCACTGAGACCTTCGTTTTGACTGGTTATGGCTCCCGGAGCTCTAAACGAGGCAACAGTTATGGCCGTCTGAAGAATCGATATCCACAAGGTGCAACATCTGTTGTGCAAGGTGCAACATTCGTCCAAAAAGCCGAAACAGCGCCGTGCGACTTTTAGAAATCGGTGCAGGGATTTGAAATGGACCAGTACCATGGTGCACCACTCTCTAGGGATGGTAAATCGAAGACCAGCCACGGTGTTCCCTTTTTAACGTAAAAATTCATGTGACGGAAAAATGAAGGCCAAAAAACTTCTGAGACTCGATTGAGGTTCGGATAGCGTTTTTTTGCGTCTGAAACTATCCGTTGATGGCTTACAGCCACCAAAGCCGTAGAACTCACTAAGACCTTCGTTTTGACTGGTTATGGCACCCGTAACTCTAAACGAGGCAACAGTTATGGCCGTCCGAAGAATCGATATCCACAGGGTGCAACATCTGTGGTGCAAGGTGCAACATTCGTCCCAAAAGCCGAAACAGCGCCGTGAGACATTTAGAAATGGGCGCAGGGATTTGAAATGGACCAGTACCATGGTGCACCACTCTCCAGTGATGGTAAATCGAAGACCAGCCACGGTGTTCCCTTTTTAACGTAAAAATTCATGTGACGGAAAAACGAAGGCCAAAAAACTTCAGAGACCCGATTGAGGTTCGGATAGCCTTTTTTTGGGTATGAAACTATCCTTTGATGGCTTAATGCCGTCAAAGCCGTTGAACTCACTGAGACCTTCGTTTTTACTGGTTATGGCTCCCGTAACTCTAAACGAGGCAGCAGTTATGGCCGTCCGTAGAATCAATATCCACAGGGTGCAACATCTGCGGTGCAAGGTGCAACATTCGTCCAAAAAGACGAAACAGCGCCTTGCGACTTTTAGAAATGGGTGCAGGGATTTGAAATGGACCAGTACCATGGTGCACCACTCTCCAGGGATGGTAAATCGAAGACCAGCCACGGTGTTCCCTTTTTAAAGTAAAAATTCATGTGACGGAAAAACGAAGGCCAAAAAACTTCGGAGACCCGATTGAGGTTCGGATAGCCTTTTTTTGGGTATGAAACTATCCATTGACGGCTTATAGCCGTCAAAGCCGTAGAACTCACTGAGAGCTTCGTTTTGACTAGTTATGGCTCCCGTAACTCTAAACGAGGCAATAGTTATGGCCGTCTGAAGAATCGATATCCACAGGGTGCAACATCTGCGGTGCAAGGTGCAACATTCGTCCAAAAAGCTGAAACAGCGCCGTGCGACTTTTAGAAATCGGTGCAGGGATTTGAAATGGTCCAGTACCATGGTGCACCACTCTCCATGGGATGGTAAATCAAAGACCAGCCACGGTGTTCCCTTTTTAACGTAAAAATTTAAGTGGCGGAAAAACGAAGGCAAAAAACTTCAAAGACCCGATTGAGGTTCAGATATAACTATCCGATGATGGTTTACAGCCGTCAAAGCTGTAGAACTCACTGAGACCTTCGTTTTGACTAGTTATGACTCCCGTAACTCAAAACGAGGCAATAGTTATGGCCGTCCGAAGAATCGATATCCACAGGGTGCAACATCTGCGGTGCAAGGGAAAACATTCGTCCAAAATTGCGAAACAGCGCCATGCGACTTTTAGAAATGGGTGCAGGGATTTGAAATGGACCAGTACCATGGTGCACCACTCTCCAGGGATGGTAAATCAAAGACCAGCCACGGTGTTCTTTTTTTAACGTAAAAATTCATGTGACGGAAAAACGAATGCCAAAAAACTTCAGAGACCCGATTGAGGTTCGGATAGCCTTTTTGGGTATGAATCTATCCGTTGATGGCTTACAGCCATCAAAGCCATAGAACTCACTGAGACCTTCGTTTTGACTAGTTATGGCTCCCGGAGCTCTAAACGAGGCAACAGTTATGGCCGTCTGAAGAGTCGATATCCACAGGGTGCAACATCTACGGTGCAGGGTGCAACATTCGTCCAAAAAGCCGAAACAGCGCCATGCGACTTTTAGAAATCGGTGCAGGGATTTGAAATGGACCAGTACCATGGTGCTCCACTATCCAGGGATGGTAAATCGAAGACCAACCACGGTGTTCCATTTTTAACGTAAAAATAATGTGACGGAAAAACGAAGGCCAAAAAACTTAAGAGGCCCAATTGAGGTTCGGATAGCCTTTTTTTGGGTATGAAACTATCCGTTGATGGCTTATAGCCATCAAAGCCGTAGAACTCACTGAGACCTTCATTTTGACTGGTTATGGATCCCGTAACTCTAAACGAGGCAACAGTTATGGCCATCCGAAGAATCGATATCCAAAGGGTGCAACATCTGCGGTGCAAGGTGCAACATTCGTCCAAAAAGGCGAAACAGCGCCATGCGACTTTTAGAAATGGGTGAAGGGATTTGAAATGGACCAGTACCATGGTGCACCACTCTCCAGGGATGGTAAATCGAAGACCAGCCACGGTGTTCTTTTTTTAACGTAAAAGATCATGTGACGGAAAAACGAAGGCCAAAAAACTTCAGAGTCCCGATTGAGGTTCGGATAGCCTTTTTTTGGGTATGAATCTATCCGTTGATGGCTTACAGCCATCAAAGCCATAGAACTCACTGATACCTTTGTTTTGACTGGTTATGGCTCCCGGAGCTCTAAACGAGGCAACAGTTATGGCCGTCTGTAGAGTCGATATACACAGGGTGCAACATCTGCGGTGCAGGGTGCAACATTCGTCCAAAAAGCCGAAACAGCGCCGTGCGACTTTTAGAAATGGGTGCAAGGATTTGAAATGGACCAGTACCATGGTGCACCACTCTCCAGGGATGGTAAATCGAAGACCAGCCACGGTGTTCCCTTTTTAACGTAAAAATTCATGTGCCGGAAAAACGAAGACCAAAAAACTTCAGAGACCCGATTGAGGTTCGGATAGCCTTTTTTTGGGTATGAAACTATCCGATGATGGCTTACAGCCATCAAAGCCATAGAACTCACTGAGACCTTCGTTTTGACTAGTTATGGCTCCCGTAAATCTAAACGAGGCAACAGTTATGGCCGTCTGAAGAATCGATATCCATAGGGTGCAACATCTGCGGTGCAAGGTGCAACATTCGTCCAAAAATACGAAACAACGCCGTGCGACTTTTAGAAATAAATGCAGGGATTTGTAATGGACCAGTACCATGGTGCACCACTCTCCAGGGATGGTAAATCGAAGAACAGCCACGATGTTCCCTTTTTAATGTAAAAATTCATGTGACGGAAAAACGAAGGCCAAAAAACTTCAGAGACCCGATTGAGGCGGATAGCCTTTTTTTGGGTATGAATCTATCCGTTGATGGCTTACAGCCATCAAAGCCATAGAACTCACTGAGACCTTCATTTTGACTGGTTATGGCTCCCGGAGCTCTAAACGAGGCAACAGTTATGGCCGTCTGAAGAGTCGATATCCACAGGGTGCAACATCTGCGGTGCAGGGTGCAACATTCGTCCAAAAAGCCGAAACAGCGCCTTGCGACTTTTAGAAATGGGTGCAAGGATTTGAAATGGACCAGTACCATTATGCACCACTCTCCAGGGATGGTAAATCGAAGACCAGCCACGGTGTTCCCTTTTTAACATAAAAATTCATGTGCCTGAAAAACGAAGGCCAAAAAACTTCAGAGACCCGATTGAGGTTCAGATAGCCTTTTTTTGGGTATGAAACTATCCGATGATGGCTTACAGCCATCAAAGCCGTAGAACTCACTGAGACATTCGTTTTGACTAGTTATGGCTCCTGTAAATCTAAACGAGGCAACAGTTATGGCCGTCTGAAGAATCGATATCCACAGGGTGCAACATCTGCGGTGCAAGGTGCAACATTCGTCCAAAAAGACGAAACAGCGCCGTGCGACTTTTAGAAATAAATGCAGGGATTTGTAATGGACCAGTACCATGGTGCACCACTCTCCAGGGATGGTAAATCGAAGAACAGCCACGGTGTTCCCTTTTTAACGTAAAAATTCATGTGACGGAAAAACGAAGGCCAAAAAACTTCAGAGACCCGATTGAGGTTCGGATAGCCTTTTTTTGGTATTAAACTATCCGTTGATGGCTTACAGTGGCCAAAGCCGTAGAACTCACTGAGACCTTTGTTTTGACTGCTTATGGCTCCCATAACTCTAAACGAGGCAACAGTTATGGCCATCCGAAGAATCGATATCCATAGGGTGCAACATCTGCGGTGCAAGGTGCAACATTCGTCCAAAAAGACGAAATAGCGCCGTGCGACTTATAGAAATGGGTGCAGGGATTTGAAATGGACCAGTACCATGGTGCATCACTCTCCAGGGATGGTAAATCGAAGACCAACCATGGTGTTTCCTTTTTAACGTAAAAATTCATGTGATGGAAATAAGAAGGCCAAAAAACTTCAGATACCCGATTGAGGTTCGGATACCCTTTTTTTGGGTATGAAACTATCCGATGACGGCTTACAGCCGTCAAAGCCATAGATCTCACTGAGACCTTCGTTTTTACTGGTTACGGCTCCCGTAACTCTAAACGAGGCAACAGTTATAGCCGTCCGAAGAATCGATATCCACAGGGTGCAACATCTGCGGTGCAAGGTGCAACATTCGTCCAAAAGACGAAACAGCGCCGTGCGACTTTTAGAAATGGGTGCAGGGATTTAAAATGGACTAGTACCATGGTGCACCACTCTCTAGGGATGGTAAATCGAAGACCAGCCACGGTGTTTCCTTTTTAACGTAAAAATTCATGTGACGGAAAAACGAAGGCCAAAAAACTTCAGAGACACGATTGAGGTTCGGATAGCCTTTTTTCGGTATGCAACAATCCGTTGACGGCTTACAGCCGTCATAGCCGTAGAACTCGCTGAGACCTTCGTTTTGACTAGTTATGGCTCCCGTAACTCTAAACGAGGCAACAGTTATGGCCGTCCGAAGAATCGATATCCACAGGGTACAACATCTGCGGTGCAAGGTGCAACATTCATCCAAAAAGACGAAACAGCGCCGTCCGACTTTTCGAAATGAGTGCGGCGATTTGTAATGGACCAGTACCATGGTGCACCACTCTCCAGGGATGGTAAATCGAAGACCAGCCACGGTGTTCCCTTTTTAACGTAAAAATTCATGTGAAGGAAAAACGAACACCAAAAAACATCAAAGACCCGATTGAGGTTCGGATAGTCTTTTTTTGGGTATGAAACTATCCGATGATGGCTTACAACCGTCAAAGCCGTAGAACTCACTGAGACCTTCGTTTTGACTGGTTATGGCTCCCGTAACTCTAAACGAGGCAACAGTTATGGCCGTCCGAAGAATCGATATCCACAGGGTGCAACATCTGCGGTGCAAGGTGCAACATTCGCCCAAAAAGACGAAACAGCCCCGTGCGACTTTTAGAAATGTGTGCTGGGATTTGAAATGGACCAGTACCATGGTGCACCACTCTCCACGGATGGTAAATCGAAGACCAGCCACGGTGTTCCCTTTTTAACGTAAAAATTCATGTGACGGAAAAACGAAGGCCAAAAAACTTAAGAGACCCGATTAATGTTCGGATAGCCTTTTTTTGGGTATGAAACTATCCGTTGACGGCTTACAGCCGTCAATGCCATTGAACTCACTGAGACCTTCGTTTTGACTGGTTATGGCACCCGTAACTCTAAACGAGGCAACAGTTATGGCCGTCCGAAGAATCGATATCCACAGGGTGCAACATCTGCGGTGCAAGGTGCAACATTCGTCCAAAAAGCCGAAACAGCGCCGTGCGACTTTTAGAAATGGGTGCAGGGATTTCAAATGGACCAGTAACATGGTGCACCACTCTCCAGGGATGTTAATCGAAGACCAGCCACGGTGTTTCCTTATTAACGTAAAAATTCATGTGACGGAAAAACGAAGGTCAAAAAACTTAAGAGACCCGATTGAGGTTCGGATAGCCTTTTTTTGGGTATGAAACTATTCGATGATGGCTTACAGCCGTCAAAGCCGTAGAACTCACTGAGACCTTCGTTTTGACTGGTCATGGCTCCCGTAACTCTAAACGAGGACACAGTTATGGCCGTCCGAAGAATCGATATCCACAGGGTGAAACATCTGCGGTGCAAGGTGCAACATTCATCCAAAAAGACGAAACAGCGCCGTGCGACTTTTAGAAATGAGTGCAGCAATTTGTAATAGACCAGTACCATGGTGCACCACTCTCCAGGGATGGTAAATCGATGACCAGCCACGGTGTTCCCTTTTTAACGTAAAAATTCATGTGAAGGAAAAACGAACGCCAAAAAACTTCAGAGACCCGATTGAGGTTCAGATGGCCTTTTTTTGGGTATGAAACTATCCGATGACGGCTTACAACCGTCAAAGCCATAGAACTCACTCAGACCTTCTTTTTGACTGGTTATGGCTCTCGTAACTCTAAGCGGGCAACAGTTATGGCCGTCCGAAGAATCGATATCCACAGGGTGCAACATCTGCGGTGCAAGGTGCAACATTCGCCCAAAAAGACGAAACAGCGCCGTGCGACTTTAAAAAATGGGTGTTGGGATTTGAAATGGACCAATACCATGGTGCACCACTCTCCAGGGATGGTAAATCGAAGACCAGCCACGGTGTTCCGTTTTTAACGTAAAAATTCATGAGACGAAAAAACGAAGGCCAAAAAACTTCAGAGACCCGATTGATGTTCGGATAGCCTTTTTTGGGTATGAAACTATCCATTGACGACTTACAATGGTAAAAGCCGTAGAACTCACTGAGAGCTTCGTTTTGACTGGTGATGGCTCCCGTAACTCTAAACGAGGCAACAATTATGGCCGTCCGAAGAATCGATATCCATAGGGTGCAACATCTGCGGTGCAAGGTGCAACATTCATCCAAAAAGACGACACAGGGCCGTGCGACTCTTAGAAATGGGTGCAGGGATTTGAAATGGACCAGTACCATGGTGCACCACTCTCCAGGGATGGTAAATCGAAGACCAGCCACGGTGTTCCCTTTTTAACGTATAAATTCATGTGACGGAAAAACGAAGGCCAAAAAACTTCAGAGACCCGATTGAGGTTCGTATAGCCTTTTTTTGGGTATGAAAATATTCGTTCACGGCTTACTGCCATCAAAGCCGTAGAACTCACTGAGATCTTCGTTTTGACTGGTTATTGCTCCCGTAACTCTAAACGAGGCAACCGTTATAGACGTCCGAAGAATCGATATCCATAGGGTGCAACATCTGCGGTGCAAGGTGCAACATTCGTCCAAAAAGACGAAACAGCGCCGTGCGACTTTTAGAAATGAGTGCAGTAATTTGTAATGGACCAGTACCATGGTGCACCACTCTCTAGGGATGGTAAATCGAAGACCAGCCAAGGTGTTCCCTTTTTAACGTAAAAATTCATGTGAAGGAAAAACGAACGCCAAAAAACTTCAGAGACCCGATTGAGGTTCAGATAGCCTTTTTTTGGGTATGAAACTATCCGATGACGGCTTACAACCGTCAAAGCCATAGAACTCACTGAGACCTTTGTCTTGAATGGTTATGGCTCTCGTAACTCTAAGCGGGCAACAGTTATGGCCGTCCAAAGAATCGATATCCACAGGGTGCAACATCTGCGGTGCAAGGTGCAACATTCGCCCAAAAAGACGAAACAGCGCCGTGCGACTTTTAGAAATGGGTGCTGGGATTTGAAATGGACCAATACCATGGTGCACCACTCTCCAGGGATGGTAAATCGAAGACCAGCCACGGTGTTCCGTTTTTAACGTAAAAATTCATGAGACGAAAAAACGAAGGCCAAAAAACTTCAGAGACCCGATTGATGTTCGGATAGCCTTTTTTTGGGTATGAAACTATCCATTGACGACTTACAATGGTAAAAGCCGTAGAACTCACTGAGAGCTTCGTTTTGACTAGTGATGGCTCCCGTAACTCTAAACGAGGCAACAATTATGGCCGTCCGAAGAATCGATATCCATAGGGTGCAACATCTGCGGTGCAAGGTGCAACATTCATCCAAAAAGACGACACAGGGCCGTGCGACTCTTAGAAATGGGTGTAGGGATTTGAAATGGACCAGTACCATGGTGCACCACTCTTCAGGGATGGTAAATCGAAGACCAGCCACGGTGTTCCCTTTTTAACGTATAAATTCATGTGACGAAAAAACGAAGGCCAAAAAACTTCAGAGACCCGATTGAGGTTCGGATAGCCTTTTTTTGGGTATGAAAATATCCGTTCACGGCTTACTGCCATCAAAGCCGTAGAACTCACTGAGACCTTCGTTTTGACTGGTTATTGCTCCCGTAACTCTAAACGAGGCAACCGTTATAGACGTCCGAAGAATCGATATCCATAGGGTGCAACATCTGCGGTGCAAGGTGCAACATTCGTCCAAAAAGACGAAACAGCGTCGTGCGACTTTTAGAAATGGGTATAGGGATTTGAAATGGACCAGTACCATGGTGCACCACTCTCTAGGGATGGTAAATCGAAGACCAGCCACGGTGTTCCGTTTTTAACGTAAAAATTCATGTGACGGAAAAACGAAGGCCAAAAAACTTCAGAGACCCTATTGAGGTTCGGATAGCCTTTTCTTGGGTATGAAACTATCAGTTAACGACTTACAGCCGTCAAAGCAGTAGAACTCACTGAGAGCTTCGTTTTGACGGGTTATGGCTCCCGTAACTCTAAACGAGGCAACAGTTATGGCCGTCCGAAGAATCGATATCCATAGGGTGTAACATCTGCGGTGCAAGGTGCAACATTCGTCCAAAAAGACGAAACAGCGCCGTGCGACTTTTAGAAATGGGTGCAGGGATTTGAAATGGACCAGTACCATGGTGCACCAATTCCAGGGATGGTAAATCGAAGACCAGCCATGGTGTTCCCTTTTTCACATAAAAATTCATGTCACGGAAAAACGAAGGCCAAAAAACTTCAGAGACCCGATTAAGGTTCGGATAGCCTTTTTTTGGTTATGAAACTTTCCGTTGACGGCTTACAACAGTCAAAGCCGTAGAACTCACCGAGACCTTTGTTTTGACTAGTTATGGCTCCCGTAACTCTAAACGAGGCAACAGTTATGGCCGTCCGAAGAATCGATATCCACAGGGTGCTACATCTGCTTTGCAAGGTGCAACATTCGTCCAAAAAGAAGAAACAGCGCCATGCGACTTTTAGAAATGGGTGCAGGGATTTGAAATGGACCAGTACCATGGTGCAACAATTTCAGGGATGGTAAATACAAGACCAGCAATGGTGTTCCCTTTTTAATGTAAAAATTCATGTGACGGAAAAACGAAGGCCAAAAAACTTCAGAGACCCGATTGAGGTTCGGATAGCCTTTTTTGGGGATGAAACTATCCGTTGATGGCTTACAGCCGTCAAAGCCGTAGAACTCACCGAGAGCTTCGTTTTGACTGGTTATGGCTCCCGTAACTCTAAACGAGGCAATAGTTATGGCCGCCCGAAGAATCGATATCCACAGGGTGCAACATCTGCGGTGCAAGGTGCAACATTCGTCCAAAAAGACGAAACAGCGCCGTGCAACTTTTAGAAATGGGTGCAGGGATTTGAAATGGACCAGTACCATGGTGCACCACTCTCCAGGGATGGTAAATCGAAGACCAGCCACGGTGTTCCCTTTTTAACGTAAAAATTGATTTGACGGAAAAACGAAGGCCAAAAAACATCAGAGAACCGATTGAGGTTCGGATAGCCTTTTTTTGGGTATGAAACTATCCGTTGACGGCTTACAGCCATCAAAGCCGTAGAACTCACTGAGACATTCGTTTTGACTGGTTATAGCTCCTGTAACTCTAAACGAGGCAACAGTTATGGCCGTCCGAAGAATCGGTATCCACAGGGTGCAACATCTGCGGTGCAAGGTGCAACATTCGTCCAAAAAGACGAAACAGCGTCGTGCGACTTTTAGAAATGGGTGCAGAGATTTGAAATGGACCGGTACCATGGTGCACCCCACTCCATGGATGAAAAATTGAAGAGCAGCCATGGTGTTCCCTTTTTAACGTAAAAATTCATGTGACGGAAAAACGAATGCCAAAAAACTTCAGAGACCCGATTGAGGTTCGGATAGCCTTTTTTTGGGTTTGAAACTATCCATTGACGGCTTACAGCCGTCAAAGCCGTAGCACTCCCTGAGACCTTCGTTTTGACTGGTTATGGCTCCCGTAACTCTAAACGAGGCAACAATTATGGCCGTCCGAAGAATCGATATCCACAGGGTGCAACATCTGCGGTGAAAGGTGCAACATTTGTCCAAAAAGACGAAACTGTGCCTTGCGACTTTTAGAAATGGGTGCAGGGATTTGAAATGGGCCAGTACCATGGTGCACCAATTCCAGGGATGGTAAATCGAAGACTAGCCACGGTGTTCCCTTTTTAACGTAAAAATTCATGTGACGGAAAAACGAAGGCCCAAAAACTTCAAAGACCCGATTGAGGTTCGGATAGCCTTTTTTGCATATGAAACTATCCGTTGACGGCTTACAGCCGTCAAAGCCATGGAACTCACTGAGACCTTCGTTTTGACTAGTTATGGCTCTCGTAACTCTAAACGAGGCAACAGTTATGGCCGTCCGAAGTATCGATATCCACAGGGTGCAACATCTGCGGTGCAAGGTGCAACATTCGTCCAAAAAGACGAAACAGCGCCGTGCGACTTTTAGAAATGGGTGCAGGGATTTGAAATGGACCCGTACCATGGTGCACCACTCTCCACGGATGGTAAATCGAAGAGCAGACACGGTGTTCCCTTTTTAACGTAAAAATTCATGTTACGGAAAAACGAAGGCTAAAAAACTTCGGAGACCCGATTGAGGTTCGGATAGCTTTTTTTGTGTATGAAACTCTCCGCAGACGTCTTACAGCCGTCAAAGCCGTAGAACTCACTGAGACCTTCGTTTTTACTGGTTATGGCTCCCGTAACTCTAAACGAGGCAACAGTTATGGCCGTCCGAAGAATCGATATCCACAGGGTGCAACATCTGCGGTGCATGGTGCAACATTCGTCCAAAAAGACGAAACAACGTCGTGCGACTTTTAGAAATGGGTGCAGGGATTTGAAATGGACCAGTACCATGGTGCACCAATTCCAGGGATGGTAAATCGAAGACTAGCCACGGTGTTCCCTTTTTAACGTAAAAATTCATGTGACGGAAAAATGAAGGCCAAAAAACTTCAGAGACCCGATTGAGGTTCGGATAGCCTTTTTTGTGTATGAAACTATCCGCTGACGGCTTACAGCCGTCAAAGCCGTAGAACTCACTGAGACATTCGTTTGGACTGGTTATGGCTCCCGTAACTCTAAACGAGGCAATAATTATGGTCGTCCGAAGAATCGATATCCATAGGGTGCAACATCTACGGTGCAAGGTGCAACATTCGTCCAAAAAGACGAAATTGCGCCGTTCGACTTTTATAAATTGGTGCAGGGATTTGAAATGGTCCAGTACCATGGTGCACCAATTCCAGGGATGGTAAATCGAAGACTAGCCACGGTGTTCCCTTTTTAATGTAAAAATTCATGTGACGGAAAAATAGATGCCAAAAAACTTCAGAGACCCGATTGAGGTTCGGATAGCCTTTTTTTGGGTATGAAACTATCCGTTGACGGCTTAAAGCTATCAAAGCCGTAGAACTCACTGAGACCTTTGTTTTGACTGGTTATAGCTCCTGTAACTCTAAAAGAGGCAACAGTTATGGCCGTCTGAAGAATCAGTATCCACAGGGTGCAACATCTGCGGTGCAAGGTGCAACATTCGTCCAAAAAGACGAAATAGCGCCGTGCGACTTTTAGAAATGGGTGCAGGGATTTGAAATGGACCAGTACCATGGTGCACCACTCTCCAAGGATGGTAAATCGAAGACCAACCACGGTGTTCCCTTTTTAACGTAAAAATTCATGTGACGGAAAAACGAAGGCCAAAAAACTTCAGAGACCCGATTGAGGTTCGGATAACCTTTTTTTGTATATGAAACTATCCACTGACGGCTTACAGCCGTAGAACTCACTGAGACCTTCGTTTTGACTTGTTATGGCTCTCGTAACTCTAAACGAGGCAACAATTATGGCCGTCCGAAGAATCGATATCCACAGGGTGCAACATCTGCGGTGCAAGGTGCAACATTCATCCAACAAGACGAAACAGTGTCGTGCGACTTTTAGAAATGGGTGCAGGGATTAGAAATGGACCAGTACCATGGTGCACCACTCTCCACGGATATTAAATCGAAGAGCAGCCACGGTGTTCCCTTTTTAACGTAAAAATTCATATGACGGAAAAACGAAGGCCAAAAAACTTCAAAGACCCGATTGAGTTTCGGATAGCCTTTTTTGGGTATGAAACTATCCGTTGACGGCTTACAGCCGTAAAAGCCGTAGAACTCACTGAGAGCTTCGTTTTGACTGGTTATGGCTCCCGTAACTCTAAACGAGGCAATAGTTATGGCCGCCCGAAGAATCGATATCCACAGGGTGCAACATCTGTGGTGCAAGGTGCAACATTCGTCCAAAAAGACGAAACAGCGCCGTGCGACTTTTAGAAATGGGTGCAGGGATTTGAAATGGACCAGTACCATGGTGCACCACTCTCCAGGGATGGTAAATCGAAGACCAGCCACGGTGTTCCCTTTTTAACGTAAAAATTCATTTGACGGAAAAACGAAGGCCAAAAAACATCAGAGACCCGATTGAGGTTCGGATAGCCTTTTTTGGGTATGAAACTATCCGTTGATGGCTTACAGCCATCAAAGCCGTAGAACTCACTGAGACATTCGTTTTTACTGGTTATAGCTCCCGTAACTCTAAACGAGGCAACAGTTATGGCTGTCCGAAGAATCGGTATCCACAGGGTGCAACATCTGCGGTGCAAGGTGCATCATTCGTCCAAAAAGACGAAACAGCGCCGTGCGACTTTTAGAAATGGGTGCGGAGATTTGAAATGGACCGGTACCATGGTGCACCCCTCTCCACGGATGAAAAATCGAAGAGCAGCCATGGTGTTCCCTTTTTAACGCAAAAATTCATGTGTCGGAAAAACGAATGCCAAAAAACTTCAGAGACCCGATTGAGGTTCGGATAGCCTTTTTTTGGGTTTGAAACTATCCGTTGACGGCTTACAGCCGTCAAAGCCGTAGCACTCACTGAGACCTTCGTTTTGACTGGTTATGGCTCTCGTAACTCTAAACGAGGCAACAGTTATGGCCGTCCGAAGATTCGATATCCACAGGGTGCAACATCTGCGGTGCAAGGTGCAACATTCGTCCAAAAAGACGAAACAGCGCAGTGCGACTTTTAGAAATGGGTGCAGGGATTTGAAATGGACCCGTACCATGGTGCACCACTCTCCACGGATGGTAAATCGAAGAGCAGCCACGGTGTTCCCTTTTTAACGAAAAAATTCATGTTACGGAAAAACGAAGGCCAAAAAACTTCGGAGACCCGATTGAGGTTCGGATAGCTTTTTTTTGTGTATGAAACTATCCGTAGATGGCTTACAGCCGTCAAAGCCGTAGAACTCACTGAGACCTTCATTTTGACTGGTTATGGCTCCCGTAACTCTAAACGAGGCAACAGTTATGGCCGTCCGAAGAATCGAAATCCACAGGGTGCAACATCTGCGGTACATGGTGCAACATTCGTCCAAAAAGACGAAACAACGTCGTGCGACTTTTAGAAATGGGTGCAGGGATTTGAAATGGACCAGTACCATGGTGCACCACTCTCCAAGGATGGTAAATCGAAGACCAGCCACGGTGTTCCCTTTTTAACGTAAAAATTCATGTGACGGAAAAACGAAGGCCAAAAAACATCAAAGACCCGATTGAGGTTCGGATAGACTTTTTTTGTGTATGAAAATATCCGCTGACGGCTTACAGCCGTCAAAGCCGTAGAACTCACTGAGACCTTCGTTTTGACTGGTTATGGCTCCCGTAACTCTAAACGAGGCAACAATTATGGCCGTCCGAAGAATCGATATCCATAGGGTGCAACATCTGCGGTGCAAGGTGCAAGATTCGTCCAAAAAGACGAAACTGCGCCGTGCGACTTTTAGAAATGGGTGCAGGGATTTGAAATGGACCAGTACCATGGTGCACCACTCTCCAGGGATGGTAAATCGAAGACCTACCACGGTGTTCCCTTTTTAACGTGAAAATTCATGTGACGGAAAAACGAAGGCCAAAAAACTTCAAAGACCCGATTGAGGTTCGAATAGACTTTTTTGGGTATGAAACAATCCGTTGATAGCCTACAGCGGTCCAGCCGTAGAACTCACTGAGAGCTTCGTTTTGACTGGTTATGGCTCCCGTAACTCTAAACGAGGCAACAGTTATGGCCGTCCGAAGAATCGATATCCACAGGGTGCAACATATGCGGTGCAAGGTGCAACATTCGTCCAAAAAGACGAAACAGCGCCGTGAGACTTTTAGAAATGGGTCCAGGGATTTGAAATGGACCAGTACCATGGTGCACCACTCTCCAGGGATTGTAAATCGAAGACCAGCCACGGTGTTCCCTTTTTAACGTAAAAATTCATGTGACGGAAAAACGAAGCCAAAAAACTTCAGAGACCCGATTGATGTTCGGATAGCCTTTTTTTGTGTATGAAACTATCCGTTGACGGGTTACGGCCGTCAAAGCAGTAGAACTCATTGAGACCTTCGTTTTGAGTGGTTATGGCTCACGTAACTCTAAACGAGGCAACAGTTATGGCCGTCCGAAGAATCGATATCCACTGGGTGCAACATCTGCGATGCAAGGTGCAACATTCGTCCAAAAAGACGAAACAGCGCCGTGCGACTTTTAGAAATGGGTGCAGGGATTTGAAATGGACCAGTACCATGGTGCACCACTCTCCACGGATGGTAAATCGAAGAGCAGCCACGGTGTTCCCTTTTTAACGTAAAAATTCATGTGACGGAAAAACGAAGGCCAAAAAACTTCAGATGCCCGATTGAGGTTCGGATAGCCTTTTTTTGGGTTTGAAACTATCCGTTGACGACTTACATCCGTCAAAGCCGTAGAACTCACTGAGACCTTCGTTTTGACTGGTTATGGCTTCCGTAACTCTAAACGAGGCAACAATTATGGCCGTCCGAAGAATCGATATCCATAGGGTGCAACATCTGCGGTGCAAGGTGCAAGATTCGTCCAAAAAGACGAAACAGCGCCGTGCGACTTTTAGAAATGGGTGCATGGATCCGTTGACGGCTTACGGCCGTCAAAGCCATAGAACTCACCGAGAGCTTCGTTTTTACTGGTTATGGCTCCCGTAACTCTAAACGAGGCAACAGTTATGGCCGCCCGAAGAATCCATATCCATAGGGTGCAACATCTGCAGTGCAAGGTGCATCATTCGTCCAAAAAGACGAAATAGCGCCGTGCGACATTTAGAAATGGGTGTGGGGATTTGAAATGGACCAATACCATGGTGCACCACTCTCCAGGGATGGTAAGTCGAAGACCAGCCACGGTGTTCCCTTTCTAACGTAAAAATTCATTTGACGGAAAAACGAAGGCCAAAAAACATCAGAGACCCGATTGAGGTTCGGATAGCCTTTTTTTGGGTATGAAACTATCCGTTGATGGATTACAGCCATCAAAGCCGTAGAACTCACTGAGACATTCGTTTTGACTGGTTATAGCTCCTGTAACTCTAAACGAGGCAACAGTTATGGCCGACCGAAGAATCGATATCCACAGGGTGCAACATCTGCGGTGCAAGGTGCAACATTCGTCCAAAAAGACGAAATAGCGCCGTGCGACTTTTAGAAATGGGTGCAGGGATTTGAAATGGACCAGTACCATGGTGCACCACTCTCCAAGGATGGTAAATCGAAGACAAGCCAAGGTGTTCCCTTTTTAACGTAAAAATTCATGTGATGGAAAAACGAAGGCCAAAAAACTTCAAAGACCCGATTGAGGTTTGGATAGCCTTTTTTGTGTATGAAACTATCCGCTGACGGCTTACAGCCGTCAAAGCAGTAGAACTCACTGAGACCTTCGTTTTGACTTGTTATGGCTCCCGTAACTCTAAACGAGGCAACAATTATGGCCGTCCGAAGAATCGATATCCACAGGGTGCAACATCTGCGGTGCAAGGTGCAACATTCGTCCAAAAAGACAAAACAGCGCCGTGCGACTTTTAGAAATGGGTGCAGGGATTTGAAATGGACCGGTACCATGGTGCACCACTCTCCAGGGATGGTAAATCGAAGACCAGCCACGGTGTTCCCTTTTTAACGTAAAAATTCATGTGACGGAAAAACGAAGGCCAAAAAACTTCAGAGACCCGATTGAGGTTCGGATAACCTTTTTTTGGGTTTGAAACTATCCGCTGACGGCTTACAGCCGTCAAAGCCGTAGCACTCACTGAGACCTTCGTTTTTACTGGTTATGGCTCCCGTAACTCTAAACGAGGCAACAATTATGGCCGTCCGAATAATCGATATCCACAGGGTGCAACATCTGCGGTGCAAGGTGCAACATATGTCCAAAAAGACGAAACTGCGCCGTGCGACTTTTAGAAATGGGTGCAGGGATTTGAAATGGGCCAGTACCATGGTGCACCAATTCCAAGGATGGTAAATCGAAGACTAGCAAAGGTGTTCCCTTTTTAACGTAAAAATTCATGTGACGGAAAAACGAAGGCCCAAAAACTTCAGAGACCCGATTGAGGTTCGGATAGCCTTTTTTTGTATATGAAACTATTCGCTGACGGCTTACAGCCACCAAAGCCGTGGAACTCACTGAGATCTTCGTTTTGACTGGTTATGGCTCTCGTAACTCTAAACGAGGCAACAGTTATGGCCGTCCGAAGAATCGATATCCACAGGGTGCAACATCTGCGGTGCAAGGTGCAACATTCGTCCAAAAAAACGAAACAGCGTCGTGCGACTTTTAGAAATGGGTGCAGGGATTTGAAATGGACCAGTACCATGGTGCACCACTCTCCACGGATGGTAAATCGAAGAGCAGCAACGGTGTTCCCTTTTTAACGTAAAAATTCATGTGACGGAAAAACGAAGGCCAAAAAACTTCGGAGACCCGATTGAGGTTCGGATAGCTTTTTTGTGTGTATGAAACTATCCGCTGACGGCTTACAGCCGTCAAAGCCGTAGAACTCACTGAGACCTTCGTTTTTACTGGTTATGGCTCCCGTAACTCTAAACGAGGCGGCAGTTATGGCCGTCCGAAGAATCGATATCCACAGGGTGCAACATCTGCGGTGCAAGGTGCAACATTCGTCCAAAAAGACGAAACAGCGTCGTGCGACTTTTAAAAATGGGTGCAGGGATTTGAAATGGACCAGTACCATGGTGCACCGATTCTAGGGATGGTAAATCGAAGACTAGCCACGGTGTTCCCTTTTTAACGTAAAAATTCATGTGATGGAAAAATGAAGGCCAAAAAACTTTAGAGACCCGATTGAGGTTCGGATAGCCTTTTTTTGTGTATGAAACTATCCGCTGACGGCTTACAGCCGTCAAAGCCGTAGAACTCACTGAGACATTCGTTTTGACTGGTTATGGCTCCCGTAACTCTAAACGATGCAATAATTATGGCCGTCTGAAGAATCGATATCCACAGGGTGCAACATCTGCGGTGCAAGGTGCAACATTCGTCCAAAAAGACGAAACAGCGCCGTGCGACTTTTAGAAATGGGTGCAGAGATTTGAAATGGACCAGTACCATGGTGCACCACTCTCCAGGGATGGTAAATCGAAGACCAGCCACGGTGTTCCCTTTTTAACGTAAAAATTCATTTGACGGAAAAACGAAGCCAAAAAACATCAAAGACCCGATTGATGTTCGGATAGCCTTTTTTTGTGTATGAAACTATCCGTTGACGGCTTACGGCCGTCAAGGCGTAGAACTCACTGAGACCTTCGTTTTGACTGGTTATAGCTCCTGTAACTCTAAACGAGGCAACAGTTATGGCCGTTTGAAGAATCAATATCCACAGGGTGCAACATCTGCGGTGCAAGGTGCAACATTCGTCCAAAAAGACGAAATAGCGCCGTGAGACTTTTAGAAATGGGTGCAGTGATTTGAAATGGACCAGTACCATGGTGCACCACTCTGCAAGGATGGTAAATCGAAGACCAGCCACAGTGTTCCCTTTTAAACGTTAAAATTCATGTGACGGAAAAACGAAGGCCAAAAAACTTCAGAGACCCGATTGAGGTTCGGATAGCCTTTTTTTGTATATGAAACTATCCGCTGACGGCTTACAGCCACCAAAGCCGTAGAACTCACTGAGACCTTCGTTTTGACTGGTTATGGCTCTCGTAACTCTAAACGAGGCAACAGTTATGGCCGTCCGAAGAATCGATATCCACAGGGTGCAACATCTGCGGTGCAAGTTGCAACATTCGTCCAAAAAGACGAAACAGTGTCGTGCGACTTTTAGAAATGGGTGCAGGGATTTGAAATGGACCAGTACCATGGTGCACCACTCTCCACGGATATTAAATCGAAGAGCAGCCACGGTGTTCCCTTTTTAACGTAAAAATTCATGTGACGGAAAAACGAAGGCCAAAAAACTTCAGAGACCCGATTGAGGTTCGGATAGCCTTTTTTTGGGTTTGAAACTATCCGTTGACGGCTTACAGCCGTCAAAGCCGTAGCACTCACTGAGACCTTCGTTTTGACTGGTTATGGCTCCCGAACTCTAAACGAGGCAACAACTATGGCCGTCCGAAGAATCGATATCCATAGGGTGCAACAACTGCGGTGCAAGGTGCAACATTCGTCCAAAAAGACGAAACTGCGCCGTGCGACTTTTAGAAATGGGTGCAGGGATTTGAAATGGGCCAGTACCATGGTGCACCAATTCCAGGGATGGTAAATCGAAGACTAGCCACGGTGTTCCCTTTTTAACGTAAAAATTCATGTGACGGAAAAAGGAAGGCCAAAAAACTTCAAAGACCCGATTGAGGTTCGGATAGCCTTTTTTTGTGTATGAAATTATCCGTTGACGGCTTACAGCCGTCAAAGCTGTAGAACTCACTGAGACCTTCGTTTTGACTGGTTATGGCTCTCGTAACTCTAAACGAGGCAACTGTTATGGCCGTCCGAAGAATCGATATCCACAGGGTGCAACATCTGCGGTGCAAGGTGCAAGATTCGTCCAAAAAGACGAAACAGCGCCGTGCGACTTTTAGAAATGGGTGCAGGGATTTGAAATGGACCAGTACCATGGTGCACCACTCTCCA
The DNA here is from genome assembly GCA_030737815.1 of Allium fistulosum. NCBI lineage: Eukaryota > Viridiplantae > Streptophyta > Magnoliopsida > Asparagales > Amaryllidaceae > Allium > Allium fistulosum. Next base: position 5,148,930 of record JASFAW010000014.1, read on the forward strand.
GGGATGGTAAATCGAAGACCTACCACGGTGTTCCCTTTTTAACGTGAAAATTCATGTGACGGAAAAATGAAGTCCAAAAAACTTCAAAGACCCGATTGAGGTTCGAATAGCCTTTTTTTGGGTATGAAACTATCCGTTGACGGCTTACAGCGGTCCAGCCGTAGAACTCACTGAGAGCTTCGTTTTGACTGGTTATGGCTCCCGTAACTCTAAACGAGGCAACATTTATGGCCGTCTGAAGAATCGATATCCACAGGGTGCAACATATGCGGTGCAAGGTGCAACATTCGTCCAAAAAGACGAAACAGTGCCGTGCGACTTTTAGAAATGGTTCCAGGGATTTGAAATGGACCAGTACCATGGTGCACCACTCTCCAGGGATTGTAAATCGAAGACCAGCCACGGTGTTCACTTTTTAACGTAAAAATTCATGTGACGAAAAAACGAAGGCCAAAAAACTTCAGAGACCCGATTGATGTTCGGATAGCCTTTTTTTGCGTATGAAACTATCCGTTGACGGCTTACGGCCGTCAAAGCCGTAGAACTCACTGAGACCTTCTTTTTGACTGGTTATGGCTAACGTAACTCTAAACGAGGCAACAGTTATGGCCGTCCGAAGAATCGATATCCACTGGGTGCAACATCTGCGATGCAAGGTGCAACATTCATCCAAAAAGACGAAATAGCGCCGTGCGACTTTTAGAAATGGGTGCAGGGATTTGAAATGGACCAGTACCATGGTGCACCAATTCCAGGGATGGTAAATCGAAGACCAGCCACGGTGTTCCCTTTTTAACGTAAAAATTCATGTGATGGAAAAACGAAGGCCAAAAAACTTCAGAGACCCGATTGAGGTTCGGATAGCCTTTTTGGGTATGAAACTATCCGTTGACGGCTTATAGCGGTCAAAGCCGTAGAACTCACCGAGTCCTTAGTTTTGACTGGTTATGGCTACCGTAACTCTAAACGAGGCAACAGTTATGGCCGTCCGAAGAATCGATATCCACAGGGTGCAACATCTGCTTTGCAAGGGGCAACATTCGTCCAAAAAGACGAAACATCACCGTGCGACTTTTAGAAATGGTTGCAGGGATCCGTTGATAGCTTACGGCCGTCAAAGCCGTAGAACTCATTGAGAGCTTCGTTTTGACTGGTTATGGATCCCGTAACTCTAAACGAGGCAACAGTTATGGCCGCTCGAAGAATCGATATCCACAGAGTGCAACATCTGCGGTGCGAGGTGCATCATTCGTCCAAAAAGACGAAACAGCGCCGTGCGACATTTAGAAATGGGTGCGGGGATTTGAAATGGACCAGTACCATGGTGCACCACTCTCCAGGGATGGTAAATCTAAGGCCAGCCACGGTGTTCCCTTTTTAACGTAAAAATTCATTTGACGGAAAAACGAAGGGCAAAAAACATCAGAGACCCGATTGAGGTTCGGATAGCCTTTTTTTGGGTATGAAACTATCTGTTGACGGCTTACAGCCATCAAAGCCGTAGAACTTACTGAGACATTCGTTTTGACTGGTTATAACTCCTGTAACTCTAAACGAGGCAACAGTTATGGCCGTCCGAAGAATCGATATCCACTGGGTGCAACATCTGCGGTGCAAGGTGCAAAATTCGTCCAAAAAGACGAAATAGCGACGTGCGACATTTAGAAATGGGTGCAGGGATTTGAAATGGACCAGTACCATGGTGCACCACTCTCCAAGGATGGTAAATCGAAGACCAGCCACGGTGTTCCCTTTTTAACGTAAAAATTCATGTGATGGAAAAACGAAGGCCAAAAAACTTCAAAGACCTGATTGAGGTTCGGATAGCCTTTTTTTGTGTATGAAATATCCGCTGACGGCTTACAGCCGTCAAAGCCGTAGAACTCACTGAGACCTTCGTTTTGACTTGTTATGGCTCCCGTAACTCTAAACGAGGCAACAGTTATGGCCATCCGAAGAATCGATATCCACAGGGTGCAACATCTGCGGTGCAAGGTGCAACATTCGTCCAATAAGACGAAACAGCGCCATGCGACTTTTAGAAATGGGTGCAGGGATTTGAAATGGACCGGTACCATGGTGCACCCCTCTTCCCGGATAGTAAATTGAAGAGCAGCCATGGTGTTCCGTTTTTAACGTAAAAATTCATGTGACGGAAAAACGAATGCCAAAAAACTTCAGAGACCCGATTGAGGTTCGGATAGCCTTTTTTTGGGTTTGAAACTATCCGTTGATGGCTTACAGCCGTCAAAGCCATAGCACTCACTGAGACCTTCGTTTTGACTGGTTATGGCTCCCATAACTCTAAACGAGGCAACAATTATGGCCGTCCGAAGAATCGATATCCACAGGTTGCAACATCTGTGGTGCAAGGTGCAACATTTGTCCAAAAAGACGAAACTGCGCCGTGCGACTTTTAGAAATGGGTACAGTGATTTGAAATGGGCCAGTACCATGGTGCACCAATTCCAGGGATGGTAAATCGAAGACTAGCCACGGTGTTCCCTTTTTAACGTAAAAATTCATGTGACGGAAAAACGAAGGCCCAAAAACTTCAAAGACCCGATTGAGGTTCGGATAGCCTTTTTTTGTGTATGAAACTATCTGTTGACGGCTTACAGCCGTCAAAGCCATGGAACCAACTGAAACCTTCGTCTTGACTGGTTATGGCTCTCGTAACTCTAAATGAGGCAACAGTTTTGGCCGTCCGAAGAATCGATATCCACAGGGTGCAACATCTGCGGTGCAAGGTGCAACATTCGTCCAAAAAGACGAAACAGCGCCGTGCGACATTTAGAAATGGGTGCAGGGATTTGAAATGGACCAGTACCATGGTGCACCACTCTCCACGGATGGTAAATCGAAGAGCAGCCACGGTGTTCCCTTTTTAACGTAAAAATTCATGTGACGGAAAAACGAAGGCCAAAAAACTTCGGAGACCCGATTGAGGTTCGGATAGCTTTTTTTGTGTATGAAACTATCCGCTGACGGCTTACAGCCGCCAAAGCCGTAGAAGTCACTGAAACCTCCGTTTTGACTGGTTATGGCTCCCGTAACTCTAAACGAGGCAACAGTTATGGCCGTCCGAAGAATCGATATCCACAGGGTGCAACATCTGCGGTACAAGGTGCAACATTCGTCCAAAAAGACGAAACAGTGTCGTGCGACTTTTAGAAATGGGTGCAGGGATTTGAAATGGACCAGTACCATGGTGCACCACTCTCCACGGATATTAAATCGAAGAGCAGCCACGGTGTTCCCTTTTTAACGTAAAAATTCATGTGACGGAAAAACGAAGGCCAAAAAACTTCAGAGACCCGATTGAGGTTCGGATAGCCTTTTTTGGGTTTGAAACTATCTGTTGACGGTTTACAGCCGTCAAAGCCGTAGCACTCACTGAGACCTTCGTTTTGACTGGTTATTGCTCCTGTAACACTAAACGAGGCAACAATTATGGTCGTCCGAAGAATCGATATCCACAGGGTGCAACATCTGTTGTGCAAGGTGCAACATTCGTCCAAAAAGACGAAACTGTGCCGTGCGACTTTTAGAAATGAGTGCAGGGATTTGAAATGGGCCAGTACCATGGTGCACCAATTCCAGGGATGGTAAATCGAAACTAGCCACGGTGTTCCCTTTTTAACGTAAAAATTCATGTGACGGAAAAACGAAGGCCAAAAAACTTCAGAGACCCGATTGAGGTTCGGATAGCCTTTTTTTGTGTATGAAACTATTCGTTGACGGCTTACAACCGTCAAAGCTGTAGAACTCACTGAGAGCTTCGTTTTGACTGGTTATGGCTCTCGTAACTCTAAACGAGACAACAGTTATGGCCGTCCGAAGAATCGATATCCACAGGGTGCAACATCTGCGGTGCAAGGTGCAACATTTGTCCAAAAAGACGAAACAACGCCGTGCGACTTTTAGAAATGGGTGCAGGGATTTGAAATGGACCATTACCATGGTGCACCACTCTCCAGGGATGGTAAATCGAAGAGCAGCCACGGTGTTCCCTTTTTAACGTAAAAATTCATGTGATGGAAAAACGACGGCCAAAAAACTTCAGAGACCCGATTGAGGTTCGGATAGCCTTTTTTTGGGTTTGAAACTATCCGTAGACGGCTTAAAGCCGTCAAAGCCGTAGAACTCACTGAGACCTTCGTTTTGACTGGTTATGGCTTTCGTAACTCTAAACGAGACAACAACTATGGTCGTCCGAAGAATCGATATCCACAGGGTGCAACATCTGCGGTGCAAGGTGCAAGATTCGTCCAAAAAGACAAAACAGCGCCGTGCGACTTTTAGAAATGGGTGCAGGGATTTGAAATGGACAAGTACCATGGTGCACCACTCTCCAGGGATGGTAATTCGAAGACCTACCACGGTGTTCCCTTTTTAACGTGAAAATTCATGTGACGGAAAAACGAAGGCCAAAAAACTTCAAAGACCCGATTGAGGTTCGAATAGCCTTTTTTTCGGTATGAAACTATCCGTTGACGGCTTACAGCAGTCCAGCCGTAGAACTCACTGAGAGCTTCGTTTTGACTGGTTATGGCTCCCGTAACTCTAAATGAGGCAACAGTTATGGCCGTACGAAGAATCGATATCCACAGGGTGCAACATATGCGGTGCAAGGTGCAACATTCGTCCAAAAAGACGAAACAGCGCCGTGCAACTTTTAGAAATGGGTCCAGGGATTTGAAATGGACCAGTACCATGGTGCACCACTCTCCAGGGATTGTAAATCGAAGACCAGCCACGGTGTTCCCTTTTTAACATAAAAATTCATGTGACGGAAAAACGAAGGCCAAAAAACTTCAGAGACCCGATTGATGTTCGGATAGCCTTTTTTTGTGTATGAAACTATCCGTTGACGGGTTACGGCCGTCAAGGCCGTAGAACTCACTGAGACCTTTGTTTTGACTGGTTATGGTTCACGTAACTCTAAACGAGGCAACAGTTATGGCCGTCCGAAGAATCGATATCCACTGGATGCAACATCTGCAATGCAAGGTGCAACATTCGTCCAAAAAGACGAAACAACGCCATGCAACTTTTAGAAATGGGTGCAGGGATTTGAAATGGACCAGTACCATGGTGCACCACACTCCAGGGATGGTAAATCGAAGACCAGCCACGGTGTTCCCTTTTTAACGTAAAAATTCATGTGACGGAAAAACGAAGGCCAAAAAACTTCAAAGACCCGTTTGAGGTTCGGATAGCCTTTTTTGGGTATGAAACTATCCATTGACGGCTTACAGCGGTCAAAGTCGTAGAACTCACTAACAGCTTCGTTTTGACTGGTTATGGCTCCCGTAACTCTAAACGAGGCAACAGTTATGGTCGTCCGAAGAATCGATATCCACAGCGTGCAACATCTGCGGTGCAAGATGCAACATTCGCCCAAAAAGACGAAACAGTGCCGTGCAACTTTTAGAAATGGGTGCATGGATTTGAAATGGACCAGTACCATGGTCCACCACTCTCCAGGGATGGTAAGTCGAAGACCAGCCACGGTGTTCCCTTTTTAACGTAAAAATTCATGTGACGGAAAAACAAAGGACAAAAAACTTCAGAGACCCGATTGATGTTCGGATAGCCTTTTTTTGTGTATGAAACTATCCGTTGACGGCTTACGGCCATCAAAGCCATAGAACTCACTAAGACCTTCGTTTTGACTGGTTATGGCTCACGTATCTCTAATCGAGGCAACAGTTATGGCCGTCCGAAGAATCGATATCCATAGGGTGCAACATCTGCGGTGCAAGGTGCATCATTCGTCCAAAAAGACGAAACAGCGCCGTGCGACATTTAGAAATGGGTGCGGGGATTTGAAATGGACCAGTACCATGGTTCACCACTCTCCAGGGATGGTAAATCGAAGAGCGGCCACGGTGTTCCCTTTTTAATGTAAAAATTGATGAGACGGAAAAACGAAGGCTAAAAAACTTCAGAGACCCGATTGAGGTTCGGATAGGCTTTTTTTGCGTATGAAACTATCCGTTGAAGGCTTATAGCCATCAAAGCCTTAGAACTCACTGAGACCTTCGTTTTGACTGGTTATGGCTGCCGTAACTCTAAACGAGGCAACAGTTATGGCCGTCCGAAGAATCGATATCCACAGGGTGCAACATCTGCGGTGCAAGGTGCAACATTCGTCCAAAAAGACGAAACAGCGCCGTGCGACTTTTAGAAATGGTTGCAGGGATTTGAAATGGACCAGTTCCATGGTGCACCAATTCCAGGGATGGTAAATCGAAGACCAGCCACGGTGTTCCCTTTTTAACGTAAAAATTCATGAGATGGAAAAACGAAGGCCAAAAAACTTCAGAGACCCGATTATGGTTCGGATAGCGTTTTTTGGGTATGAAACTATCCGTTGATGGCTTACAGCCATCAAAGCCGTAGAACTCACCGAGACCTTCGTTTTGACTGGTTATGGCTTCCGTAACTCTAAACGAGGCAACAGTTATGGCCGTCCGAAGAATCGATATCCATAGGTTGCAACATATGCGGTGCAAGGTTCAACATTCGTCCAAAAAGACGAAACAGCGCCGTGCGACTTTTAGAAATGGGTGCAGGGATTTGAAATGGACCAGTACCATGGTGCACCACTCTCCAAGGATGGTAAATCAAAGACTAGCCACGGTGTTCCCTTTTTAACGTAAAAATTCATGTGACGGAAAAATAAAGGCCAAAAAACTTTAGAGACCCGATTGAGGTTCGGATAGCCATTTTTTGGGTATGAATCTATCCGTTGATGGCATACAGTGATCAAAGCCGTAGAACTCACTGAGAGCTTCGTTTTGACTGGTTATGGCTTCCGTAACTCTAAACGAGGCAACAGTTATGGCCGTCCGAAGAATCGATATCCACAGGGAGCAACATCTGCGGTGCAAGGTGCAACATTCGTCCAAAAAGACGAAACAGCGCCGTGTGACTTTTAGAAATGGGTGCAGGGATTTGAAATGGACCAGTACCATGGTGCACCACTCTCCAGGGATGGTATATCGAAGACCAGCCACGGTGTTCCCTTTTTAACGTAAAAACTCATGAGACGGAAAAACGAAGGCCAAAAAACTTCAAAGGCCCGATTGAGGTTCGGATAGACTTTTTTTGGTTATGAAACTATCCGTTGAAGGCTTACAGCCGTCAAAGCTGTAGAACTCACTGAGACCTTCGTTGTGACCGGTTATGGCTCCCGTAACTTTAAACGAGGCAACAGTTATGGCCGTCCGAAGAATCGATATCCACAGGGTGCAACATCTGCGGTGCAAGGTGCAACATTCGTCCAAAAATATGAAACAGCGCCGTGCGACTTTTAGAAATGGATGCAGGGATTTGAAATGGACCAGTACCATGGTGCACCAATTCCAGGGATGGTAAATCGAAGACCAGCCACGGTGTTCTCTTTTTAACGTAAAAATTCATGAGACGGAAAAACGAAGGCCAGAAAACTTCAGAGACCCGATTAAGGTTCGGATAGCCTTTTTTTGGTTATGAAACTATTCGTTGATGGCTTACAGCCATCAAAGCCGTAGAACTCACTGAGACCTTCGTTTTGACTGGTTATAGCTTCCGTAATTCTAAACGAGGCAACAGTTATGGCCGTCCGAAGAATCGATTTCCACAGGGTGCAACATCTGCGGTGCAAGGTGCAACATTCGTCCAAAAAGACGAAACAGCGCCGTGCGACTTTTAGAAATGGGTGCAGGGATTTGAAATGGACCAGTACCATGGTGTACCACTCTCCAGGGATGGTAATTCGAAGACGAGCCACGGTGTTCCCTTTTTAACGTAAAAATTCATGTGACGGAAAAATGAAGGCCAAAAAACTTCGAAGACCCGATTGAGGTTCGGATAGCCATTTTTTGGGTATGAAACTAACCGTTGATGGCATACAGCGGTCAAAGCCGTAGAACTCACTGAGAGCTTCGTTTTGACTGGTTATGGCTTCCGTAACTCTAAACGAGGGAACAGTTATGGCCGTCCGAAGAATCGATATCCACAGGGTGCAACATCTGCGGTGCAAGGTGCAACATTCGTCCAAAAAGACGAAACAGCGCCGTGCGACCTTTAGAAATGGGTGCAGGGATTTGAAATGGACCAGTACCTTGGTGCAACACTCTCCAGGGATGGTAAATTGAAGACCAGCCACGGTGTTCCCTTTTTAACGTAAAAATTCATGTGACGGAAAAACGAAGGCCAAATAACTTTAGAGACCCGATTGAGGTTCGGATAGCCATTTTTTGGGTATGAAACTATCTGTTGATGGCATACAGCGGTCAAAGCCGTAGAACTCACTAAGAGCTTCGTTTTGACTGGTTATGGCTCCCGTAACTCTAAACAAGGCAACAGTTAAGGCCGTCCGAAGAATCGATATCCACAAGGTGCAACATCTGCGGTGCAAGGTGCAACATTCGTCCAAAAAGACGAAACAGCGCCGTGCGACATTTAGAAATGGGTCCAGGGATTTGAAATGGACCAGTACCATGGTGCACCACTCTCCAGGGATGGTAAATCGAAGACCAGCCACGGTGTTCCCTTTTCAACGTAAAAATTCATGTGACGGAAAGACGAAGGCCAAAAAACTTCAGAGACTCGATTGAGGTTCGGATAGCATTTTTTTGGGTATGAAACTATCTATTGACAGTTTACAGCCATCAACGCCGTAGAACTCACTGAGACCTTTGTTTTGACTGGTTCTGGCTCCCGTAACTCTAAACGAGGCAACATTTATGGCCGTCCGAATAATCGATATCCACTGGGTGCAACATCTGGGGTGCAAGGTGCAACATTCATCCAAAAAGACGAAACAGTGTCGTGCGACTTTTAGAAATGGGTGTAGGGATTTGAAATGGACCAGTACCATGGTGCACCACTCTCCAGGGATGGTAAATCGAAGACCATCCACGGTGTTCCCTTTTAACGTAAAAATTCATGTGACGGAAAGACGAAGGCCAAAAAACTTCAGAGACCCGATTGAGGTTCGAATAGCCTTTTTTTGGGTATGAAACTATACGTTGACGGCTTACAGTGGTCAAAGCCGTAGAACTCACTGAGACCTTCGTTTTGACTAGTTATGGCTCCCGTAACTCTAAACGAGGCAACATTATGGCCGTCCGAAGAATCGATATCCATAGGGTGCAACATCTGCGGTGCAAGGTGCAACATTCGTCCAAAAAGACGAAACAGCGTCGTGTGACTTTTAGAAATAGGTGCAGGGATTTGAAATGGACCAGTACCATGGTGCACCACTCTCTAGGAATGGTAAATCGAAGACCAGCCACGATGTTCCCTTTTTAACGTAAAAATTCATGTGACGGAAAAACGAAGGCCAAAAAACTTCAGAGACCCGATTGAGGTTCGGATAGCCTTTTTTTGGGTATGAAACTATCTGTTGACAACTTACAGCGGTCAAAGCCATAGAACTTGTTATCCCGCCTTTTGGCAAGACCGTGACATCAAGAACTTGACTAGAAACCAGTGACAGCTCGTCTTGGAGATCGGTCACACATAGGCTCACTATGGATATTGACGAATTTTGTCCGAGTTTGGATCGAGCCACGATTAACAGGACTTAACAAGCAAAGCCGGGGAAGCCAACGTTCCAAATTTTAAGACGATCCGAGTTCGTAAGCTCAACTTATGATCGATACAAGATAAAGGAGATCCCTCCTGATTCGAATCCATGGGTGGAACCTATGTTCGAATCCATCAACATCTGTTTGCTCCGAATCGATCACTACCTCTTTGTTCGAATCCATCAGGACAAAGCACCTCGAATCCATAGAAGAAGCCCATGTTCGAATCCATCAGGTGGCTTCTCGTTCGTATCCATCAATGTAGCCACATTCCGTATCCATTAGTTAACCATTGCTCGTACCCTCCAAGTAAATTCCTGTTCGAACCCATCAAGGTACCCCGCTTCGAATCGATCCTACTACAACAGTTTCGTATCGATCGACTAGAGCACATCACATCGATGCGAACAAATCCTATGATCGAATCCATTCATGATTAACTCCTTCAAATCCATCGAGTCAAAGCGACGAAGTCTCTGGGGCGACTCGATCAAACTGGCAAGGAAAGCGGATTGATGCGAGGTTTGCGCTCCACGTCATCACGGAAGCGTGCTCAGCCATCGATTCGAAGCGATCGATTTGAACGAATCGATTCGGACGAGGCGAGCAATTCAGAAAACTTTATTTCGAATGGACCATATCTCGTGATCTACAAGTCCAAATGCTACGAAATTTTCATAGGAACTTACGTACATGTTGAAGAATGTCCACACCAAGTTTTAGCTCGATTGGACAATTCCTTGATCGATTCGAATGGATTTCGAATCGGTCCCAAAGTGGGCCTGGATTTCCTGAAAGCGGGCATGTGGGCCCCCTCACGTGCCAGAACTGGTCTCCCGAAATTTAGGCGAAATATCAGCCTCCTACACCTATAAATAGAGCCCTTGGTCATTCAGAAAAGGGGTCGGACAATTTTAAGAGCTAAAGAGCGCCCAAACTCTGCCAGATTTACTCAGAATAACCACTGCTTCCTTAGATTCAGACTTAGCTCAGAAAATCAGTTGTACTACATTATAAGAAATTGTAATCTTCAAGTATCGAGCAATAAAACCATCAAACTTCATAGTGGACGTAGGCGAAACACCGAACCACTCTAAATTGTCGTCTTCTTTGCAATTTATTTTGTGCTATTTGGAGTTTTTGTTAGATAATCCTCGGTTTTAATTTTCATTCTTCACTTTTATCTCTTCAAAAACTTCCGAAGAGTGTTGTGCCCATTTTTGGTACAAACACTTTGGTGCTTTCACTGAGAAAAACCAGCTTTTTCTCCTGCTCTTTGGATCTACCATTGATACCGGATTGCATAAATCCAAGAGGGAGATCCAGATCTCTAATCCAGAATCCTTCCATTCTATTCAGACTTGTGTAAAGTCTAGGAAAGGAATCCACCGCTCAAGATGGTTAGTACAAGAACTACCTCTACAGCCGCTAATCAGGAAGGTCGGGATGGACAGAATCCTTAACAGCAGCCATCCAATCAAGACAACGTTGTTCACTCAGATCCTTCCGGACCAGTCACTAGACAAGAGTTTCAAGCGTTGCTTCAAGAGCTGACCCAAAGTCGGCAACAATTGACTGAACAATTCTGCGCTAACGCTGAATTGACCAACCAACTACGCCGTAGAAGGCGCAGGAGGTCCAGGAGAGATGATGTCTCCTACTAATCTACTGAATGTTCTGCCTCATCTGACTATCACCACAGGTCTACCCGTCATCGATTAGATGGGAGTCACACACAAGCTACCGGGTATCAACCCGCTCTGACTATTGGGCAACTGAGGGTCGGACCGTCAACCAGCTTTTAGACTGGGCCCTCATCCCGAGGAGGTGCTGCTCCTCAGTACACTACAAACAATCGCACTACCACCACTGAAGCAGATGCAAGGGCAGATGCCTAAAACCTGTCAAATCTGAACAATCAGCAACGTGGGCGTACACCTGAGCCATACGTCCCCGAAGATGTCGAGCCAAGGAGGCGAGACGTAGACCGTCGATAGCGTCCGTTCCAAGCTCGCGCTGTGGAACCCGACCACACCTTAGCTCAGCATGCACAAAATGCAATGATGCTCGAAATTTCAACCATGGTATGTCAGATGATTCGCGAGAGTCAGGGGCTTACCAATGACGACTGGGGAATCTCCCGTAGTCATACCCCTTTTACAGATGAAATATTATATGTTGAACCTCCTCGGCGATTTAGAATGCCAACTCTCCCCATGTATGAAGGAAATTCCGATCCCAATCAACATATTTTGAAATATGAGTGGTCAATGAGGGCCGCAAGGGCTGATGATGTAGTAAAATGTCGAAGTTTCCCCATCGCTTTGGGAGGAGTCGCAACAATGTGGTTCACAAGGTTGCCACCTAGATCTATCTCTTCGTTCGATCAACTGGATAAGAAGTTTGTTGAACAATTCTGTATGCATGTTGCTAGACCTAAAGATGTGAATACCTTGTCTAGTGTCACTCAAGCTCCTGGAGAAACACTCAGACATTATTTGGAAAGATTCCACGCGGCATGTGTAGAAATTAGTAATCCTAACGATAATTCAATCCTGATGGCATTAACCAAAGGGATCGATCCCGATTCCGAGTTTGGAAATTGGCTAGCTGGGAAACCACCCGCATCGTTGGACCGTTTCTACTCCAAAGCCGCTCAATTCTTACGGCAAGAGGATGCGAAACAGTCTAGGAAGCAGGACGATGTGAGGCCCAGGAATGAAGGAATACAAAGTAACGTGGCAGTTAAACAGACCGGTGATAGTTCCAGAAAAGTTCAGTTGAATATACAGAACAAACAAACCCAGCCAGGAGATAATAATGGTCAAAATAAGAAGAGAGATCAGAACCGAGGCCCACGACGTAGGGCTCCAATGTTTGATAATTACACGCCCTTGAATACATCATTGGAGAATGTATATCTACAAACTTGCAACACTATGCAATACAAGAAGCCGGCTCCGAAGCAATCGTCGGAGAGGCAGATTCAAACAGGGAAGTTCTATAGATTCCACGAGAGTTATGGCCACAATACCAATGAGTGTCGACACTTGCAGGACCTCATTGAGAAGTTGATCAGGGAGAGAAAGTTAGATCAGTTTGTGCGGGCGCCGCAGTCTGGTGGTGCGGGCCCGTCAAATCAGAATCGTGCACAAAATCAGGAAAGACAAGAGGAACCCGCTCGTACGGGCAGAAGGCTAGTTATAAATACAATAAGTGGTGGTCCCCATCCAGCAGACAGAAGATGGAGGGAAATGGAGTCATATGCCAGCTCTATCAGGCATGCGGACTTCGAGTGCTGCAGTAATAGTGAAGATGGAACTCCGACTAAACAACAGAAAACAATGCCTGATGATATCATATTTAGAAGCAGAGACGCTGATAAAATCGAAGCCCCAACAATCGACCCACTAGTCATATCTTCCCAAGTAGGTCCTGCTTGGATGAAGAGGATCCTGGTTGACAGTAGGAGCTCCGTAAACATCTTGCTTAAACGAGCCTATGATTTAATGAAAATGGAAGCAAAGGACTTAAAACCTTGCCAATCTCGAGTTCATGGCTTCAATGGAAATGCTACAATACCCACTGGAATAGTAGAACTGCTTGTAGAGTTGGGAGTTGGAGAGCGCCGAAGAGTCCGAATGTTGCAGTTTGTCGTTTTAGATATTGACTCACCTTACAATGCATTTTTGGGCTGACCGGCCCTTGCTGAGTTCAGGGCAGCCATTGCCCCATGGTGTTTAACTCTGAAATTCCCTACTGATCGCGGAATGGGAGTCATTCAAGGAGATCAGGCGGTAGGAAGAGCCTGTCATGTTGCTGAACTGCGCAAGGCGCAGAGAAAAGAGAAAGGAAAGGGCTTAGAGGAATCTCTCTGCGTCCGCTTTGTTGATGATTGACAACTAACGCCTGGGCCCCGGCCCGGGCACCACGACCAATCCCTTAAAGATCTTGACCCTAGAGACAATGAAGATAAAGACGAATCTAAAGAGAATCAAGCATCCCCGGCTGAACTGACCGTGGACGTCCCAATCAGTGAGGATGATGATTCGAAAGTGCTAAAAGTTGGGTCTCAACTGGGAAGACAGACACAACAGGATTTGGTTGAATTTCTCCGGGCAAATCTCGACGTTTTCGCCTGGACATACTCTGATATGTGCATGATCTCGCCAGACATCGCAAGTCACTCCCTGAATATTGATCCGCGGTATGTCCCGGTCAAACAGAAAAGGTGCGGTATGGATCCAGAGAGATCTGACGCCCTTAAAGAAGAGGTTAATAAGTTACAATCGAATGGGTTCATCCGAGATGCTTTGTTTCCAGAATGGGTGTCAAATCCGGTATTGGTTCGAAAACCGAATGGAAAATGGAGAACTTGCATCGACTATTCTGACTTAAACAAGGCTTGTCCGAAGGATAGCTTTCCACTTCCCCAAATTAACCAACTCGTAGATTCAACGGCTAGGCACGAATTATTATCTTGCATGGATGCTTATTCTGGCTACAATCAAATACCTATGCATTTGCCTGATCAAGAACATACCAGTTTTGTGACTGATCTGGGGCTCTACTGCTACAGAGTCATGCCTTTTGGTCTAAAAAATGCCGGAGCAACATATCAACGCTTGGTCAACCAAATGTTCGCCAACTAGATCGGGAAAACCATGGAGGTTTATGTAGATGACATGCTAGTAAAATCTCGATTCTCCACAGATCACGTCGGAGATTTAAATTCGATGTTCTGCGTCCTTCGAGAATATGGAATGAAGCTCAATCCATTAAAGTGTCATTTTGGCATCGCCTCTGGAAAGTTCCTCGGATTTATTGTTAACGCTCGAGGGATAGAACCAAATCCCGAAAAGATCTGGGCAATAAGGAACTTACAAACTCCAAGAACCATAAAACAAGTCCAGAGCCTCAACGGGAAGGTAGCAGCATTGAGCAGGTTCATTTCGAAATCCACCGATAAATGCATTCCTTTCTTCGATCTGATCCGGAAAGGAAAGCAAAACTTTGAATGGACCATGGAGTGTGAAGACGCATTCTGATCGCTGGTTCAACATCTCTCCACACCACCGATCTTATCAAAACCAGTTGACCACGAACAATTGTACCTTTATTTGGCAGTATCAGAGCATGCAATCAGCGCTGCTTTAGTCAGGGAAGAAGATCGAGTGCAGAAACCAGTCTACTACGTTAGCAAACGATTGACTGGAGCTGAGAAAAATTATCCGAAACTAGAAAAGTTGGCTTATTGCCTTGTCATTGCATTAAGAAAACTCCGATCCTATTTCCAGGCACATCCTATTACTGTTTACACCGACCAGCCATTACGACAGGTCCTAACGCGGCCTGAGACATCTGGTAGGTTACTCAAGTGGAATATCGAGCTGAGCCAGTTTGATATTACCTACTCTCCAAGACGAGCCATTCAAGGACAAGTCCTAGCCGATTTCATAGCTGAATTTACCATTCCAGAAGACTCGCCCGAAACCATTAAATCCCCCGAATATGTTTGGAAGTTGTATACTGATGGTGCATCAAACGACCGGTGCTCGGGCGCTGGTATTGTGCTTGAAACTTCCGAAGGCCGATCTATATGTTATGCATTGAAGTTTGGTTTTCGTGCAACTAATAATGAAGCCGAATATGAAGCCCTCTTAGCTGGACTAAAATTCGCCAGAGATTTGAGAATTGTCGCTGCAAAAATTTATTGTGAATCACAATTAGTCGTGTGCCAAGTACGGGGAGAGTATCAAGCGAAAGATCGGAGGCTGGCTGCTTACTTAGCTCGAGTTCAGGAAGTATTGAATCAGTTTGATTATTATGCCATTTATTACATACCTCGAGAACGTAATAAAAAAGCCGATTCATTGTCAAATTTAGCCAGCACAGGTGAAGCATAGCAAATGGGACTTGTCCCCATCGAAACTTTGTCCTCCCCAAGCATCGATCAAATAGAGACGAATTTTGTGTTTGAAACCGCTCCCAATAGAGAATCATGGATGACTCTGTATCAAAATTACATTGAGAATGGCACATTGCTTGAGCACAGAAATGAGAAGAGACAAATTCTACGAAAAGCTTCACGGTTCGTCATTCAGAACAGAGTGATGTATAGAAGGTGTTATTCTGTTCCTCTTCTCCGGTGTATCGCGCACGATGAAATCAAACGAGTGTTACACGTTGTACACGAAGGAGAGTGTGGTGATCACACCGTTGGGCAAGCTCTCGCCAAGAAAATACTTTGATATGGATACTAATGGCCGACAGTAAACCGAGATGCAGCAAACTATGCCAGAAAGTGCGATAGATGCCAGAAACACGCCCGAATCCCAAGAGCCCCACCTACCGAGATAACTAAAATGGTCAGTCCCTGGCCATTCGCAATATGGGGCATCGATATCATCGGCACTCTACCTCTGGCAAAAGGTGGTGCGAAGTACGCCATCATCGCCGTTGACTACTTTACAAAGTGGGCTGAAGCCGAAGCTCTCGCCACGATTACGACAAAGAAAGTAATAAATTTCACAGTTCGCAATATCATCTGTCGATTTGGACTCCCGCATACCATCAACACCGATAATGGAGCCCAATTCGAAAGTGCAGAGTTCAAGAATTTCTGTCAACGGTTTCGTATCCATAAAAAATTCTCAGCAGTTGCACATCCTCAGGAAAACGGTCAGGTCGAAGCCGTCAATAAAGTTATAAAATCCATCCTAAAGAAACGACTGGAAAAGGCCGGGGGCAAATGGGTTGATGAACTTCCTATGGCATTATGGGCTTATCGAACGACTCACAAGACCGCAACCGGGCACACCCCGTTTTCTTTATCTTATGGCACAGAAGCCGTTATTCCAGTCGAGACGGATGTGTTTTCCCATCGCGTGACTTATTATGATCCAAAAAAATGCTATATTACTTGCCAAATCTTTGAATCTACTGGATGAGAAGCGGGAAGAGGCAGATTTGAGAGCTGCTGCATATCGAAGTCGAGTCGCTCGATTGTACAATGCTAAAGTTCGACCTCGAACTTTTGAACTCGGCGATCTTGTTCTCAAGAGGATCTATCCGGTTCCTTCACACATGAAACCAAATTGGGAAGGACCCTACGTGATTACACAAAGACTCGGAGATGGCACATTCAAACTATCGACTGTTGACGGTCTTGATTTGCCAAGGGCCTGGAACAGCGAGAGTCTCCGTCGCTACTACACATGACAGGCTCTATTTATTTCATTATGTTTTTCCATTTAGCAGTTTACTTTTGCATTTCGAAATTAGAATTTGTAATAAGGCAACTGACTTTGCCATATTTTCTTATTTCAGCAATAAAATGCCATCTCTTCGAGCCAGAGCTGTGATCCATTGAACACAATGCACAACATCACGACGCACGAAGAGCTAAATTCTATCACGCAATGGAATTTATTCAAGTAGGGAGTGGCTGTGATACGACCGGCCACTCGCTAAATGAAAACCGAGCTCAGGGGCAAGCCATCACTTCAAGGCTAAAAATAGGTCGATACACGACGATCCCAACACTAACTCCGTACTCCCAGAGTGCGAGACGGAGTATAAAAATCTACCTAACTCCGTACTCCCAGAGTGCGAGATGGAGTATAAACATTAACCTAACTTCGTACTCCCAGAGTGCGAGACGGAGTATAAACATTAACCTAACTCCGTACTCCCAGAGTGCGAGACGGAGTATAAACATTTAACTAACTCCGTACTCCCGGAGTGCGAGACGGAGTATAAACATTAACTTAACTCCGTACTCCCAGAGTGCGAGATGGAGTATAAACACTTACTTAACTCCGTACTCCCAGAGTGCGAGAAGGAGTATAAAAATCTACTTAACTCTGTACTCCCAGAGTGCGAGACGAAGTATAAGTAATAAGTTAACTCCATAATCCCAGAGTACTCCGAGAGCGCGAGCCGGGTATAAGCGTTAACACTCAATTGCAAATGGTTCCGCACAACACCTATTATGACTTATCCCCAAGACTAGGGGCAGAACCAAAACAAATATTGAATTGAAGAACAAAAGAGAATATGTTTTCATTTCCATTATCAACAAAAAGAATCTGATTACAAGCTGGTTCAAAAAAAATCCTACTAGTGGGAGCCGAGTCCACGTCTATACACGGCTAAGAAAGATCAAAAAGACAAAACAAAACATTACCCCTAAACATGACAGCAAATCAAAGGAAGCGCTCAATCCTTCTTCTTCCTCGGATTCTTCTTCGGGGTAGACCCGCTAGAACCGCTACCCAACTTCTTCCTCAATCTTTTGCTCTTCTCCGGTTTGCCCTCCGATTGCGACATAATGTCAACATCCTCCTCGGAGCTTGAGGCAACAGATATTCTCTTGGAGGATGGAGCTGGAGGCATAGGAGCTATAACGGGAAGTGGAGTAGGAGCACTTTCAATAACCACCGTGCCACCCGGCGATATCATCATTAGTGGGGCAGGGCCAGATGGATTCATACCTGCTGTCACCGCTGCAATCTCAGCATTAATCTCGGCTAAAATTTCATCCTCACGAGATTCTTGGGCCGCGCTGGACGTGCTAATGGCCGGCATGAAGGAACTAGCAACTGGAGTAACTCCACTCATGGCAAAAGATGGGTCTGTGAAGGGATCATTGGGTTGACTAAGGAGTTCCTCAATCATCTG
This sequence comes from Allium fistulosum, assembly GCA_030737815.1. Taxonomy (NCBI): domain Eukaryota; kingdom Viridiplantae; phylum Streptophyta; class Magnoliopsida; order Asparagales; family Amaryllidaceae; genus Allium; species Allium fistulosum. Next base: position 5,167,196 of record JASFAW010000014.1, read on the forward strand.
AGCGTCAAAAGATAACATGCTCGCTTCTCCCTCTTCGCCGACCACAAAAGATGTCATGATAGACTCGGTGACAATGGCTCCTTGCGCCTGATAAGGGACTTGAAATGTAGGAGGCGCAGAGATGACAGCTTCGGTCACTGAATGAGAAAAGGAAAAAAATTGTTAGCTAAATGAACCGCTTCAAATTCACCACACTAAGTGTTTACGGGAGATGTTCAAATACCTTCCTTAGCCTGGTCCGAAGTATGGGCAGGTACAGAGGCAGGAGCATCAGCGGAAGACAATAGCGGCTGGTCAGGATTATAAGCGGGTACGGACTGGGGATCGATCACACCAACGGTTTCGGGCAATGTCGGAATTACAGCTCCAACACTCGCCTCGTGATGCTCGATCCCCGAACCTTCACCTGTCTCTATCTACCGAGCACCAAGCCTCTCTTTTTCCACAGAAATCATCGCCTCATGGAGAACCTTCCTCTCTTCCTCAGAAAGCAAGCGCGACTCAAGCTCGAAATCATCCAATGCTTCATCCGGATGCACTGCTTTCTTCTCCGCCATCAGCCTAGTCCAGGCGTTGTATAAAATCATAGAGTCATCTCCAAGCCAAAATAAATTTTTGTGCTCCAGCACGTTGACGTTGTAGGTAACCAGGAGATCATCGAAATCGGTTTCCATCCTGGACTGCTCAGCCATAATATTTTCTTCAACTTCTGCCTCCACAGACTTAGTTTTGGCCACCGCCGCAGCAAGTTCAGCTCGAAGTAATACGGCTTGGTCGCATGCCTCCTAAGCGGTGGTGTTTGCATCATCTTTTTCTTTCACCACCTCAGCAAATTTAGCTTTAAGCTCATTCAGCTCATTAACGGCGGTGTCTCGCTCAGCTACGGCCGTGGTGCAACGGTGGCCCATCCCTTCTACTAAGTCACAATGTGCCTGCAGCATCCTTGCCATTTTTGCCATGGCCTCGTCATGCTTTTTAAGAGCTTGAAGTTCCGCTCTTCGAGACGACTCGATCTCTGTTTGGAGAACCTGAATGATGCGGTCTTTCTTGGCAATGTCGGCATCACGCTGCTCGATAATCTTTGCCCGGTCGAAAGCCACTTTTGAGGCTTTTATAGCTGTTTTATACCACTCCTTGTATTGGGCATAAAAGTCGCGGATATAGCTATGTGCAATATTTTCGGCATCAGGGGAATCCTCTTAAGATGAGGAGGGAAGACGTATGCATCCATACAAATTTCCGGAAATTCTTTTTTCATTTGAGCAAGCTGGATGGCTCCTTCACTTGTCAATTCAGCCGGAGCCTGTTCAACAATGACAGCTGTCTGTAGTTCAATCCTTTGCCGCTGAGTTTCGGGCCTGGAAGATTGAGAGGGTCGCTGTTGCTGCGAAGATTCAGGAGGATCTATAGGGGCCCTAGGAGGCGGAGGAGAACGAGATCGCGGTTGGTACTGATAGCTCCTGTCTCTATCAGTACGGTCATAACCAGAATGGCCGCGCCAATAATCCCGGTCTCTGTCGTAACGTTCCTGGCTGGTGTAGCCTCGACCATGATCCCTATCTGACTCCCTCCGGCGAGACTCATAATAAGAAGAAGATCGACATACATTACGAAGCCTATCCAAAGTGGATCCACGAACCGACATCTCACCTGCGATAAGAAGAAACTGCAGTTTATAATCTTACAAAAGTGATGTTCAATATGCAGAAATCTTGTAGTGCAATGGAAGTGTGTGTAAATGTGTAAACCCCCAGACCAACCGGAAGTGTTGACCGCACTCAAAGGGAAGGGCTCGCTTCTATGTAAAACATCTCGAAATTCCTCCAACCCAAAATTGTGATGAATCGATATATAATCCGGGATGGGAATATCATCAAGCCCTTTGAAAGTATCTCTCGAATGAGAAGGGGCGGCCTCAGAAATTACAGCTCCGGAAGTGGGAGAAGACACATCTACAGACTTCCACCCCTTAGATTTAAGTTTTTTAGAAACGACGGTCTTGCTTTTCAGTCTTTCTCACAATTCTTCAAAATTTCCCGAAAGATCCGCCATCAACTCTACATCTGTGTGAGTACTTTCCTCGTCGCTTACTTCAGTTATAACGACCCCGGGCGCTTTTTCGCCATTTTCTTTTTCTTCTTTGAGACGGGCTGTAGCATCCCTTCGGTGACTATGCTCTGATTCATTTCGATCAAGCCAAGAGTCCTTAAGTTATAATCAGTCAACAGCAAGTCGACGTGTCTAGCGTCGCTTGGGATCTCTTGAATGCTCCGAATTATGCCCTTGTAATACCCGCCATCGAGTCTGGAAATAATGGCTATAAGAAAAACAAGATGTCAATACCAATGCCAGGAAGCTATTAGTCAAAGAAATCGTCAACAGGTTACGACACTTACGTCTAGACAACCATCGCCTAGCGAAACCCGGAGGACACCGGACATAAAACCATTCATTCTTAAAGTAACTAAGTCTGGTCCAGGCTCCGGTAATAACTTGACAGTTTCTCACTACTTCCAAAATTGTAAAAGACGGACTATTGCCTCTGCTCTTGAAGTTAAATAGATATCTAATTTCCGTCGGCATTGGAGGGCGGAAAAGGTGTTCCATAAATACAATAAATGCACTATTCAGTAGTGCATGCCCGTTGGGGTGTAATTGAGAAGGAGCGATTCCAAGAAATGATAGCATCTCCCTAATGTATTGGTTGAATGGAGGGAGTGTTCCGGCCTCACAAGCATGTCGATAAAAGGCGGTATACCCTTCGGGCGGACTGTGAGGCCTATCACTAGGTCCCGGAAATAGTGCATCATCCAAAGAGATGTTATGTCTTGTGCATATCCTGCCCAGTAAGTTTTCGGAAATGTTGGATTGGACAGAGTCTATGGGGTCCACAATAAATATGGCTTCTTGCAACTCGTCACGAGCTGGATCTATTACCTCCGATGGAATGTCTGGAATTACAAGGGCCGGAGGAGGAGAACTCTGAGTCTTTTGCTGTTGAGAGCTCGAAGATTCCATAACTGACTACTCATCAGAAATCGGTGTTAAAAAAACAATAAACCCGTGCATCCCGCAGTGTGAAGTGTGTGAAGTGCAGTGCAGCTAATACTTAGTAAATTCAACGAAACCAAAGGCAAGATGAAAACTTTGAAAATTATGAAGTTGGTTAGAATGACTGTCATTACTGATCGTCTTAAACCATGACGTCCAGACTTCATGGAGATTAATTTGTGTTAATTTTTCAAAATACAGTTCCATCGACGAGCTTCAAAGGATAGTCGAGTATGTAGTATAAAAGTTCAAGTCAAAAGTACAGAGATGAAGCTCGTCGGAATCATGCCATTATTTATGTGATATTTTCGTATCCATGAATGCTGGTTCGTATCGATCAAAGTTGGAGTCAACAATTCTGAATCGATCAGAAGGGCACGGTTTCGAATCGATTCTGGTCGAATCGACACATTTCGAATCGATCGCACCTAGGCTTTCGAATCGATCGGGAGACCTTTCCTTCGCATCCATTATCAGACCTGCATTCGAATCGATCTCCGAAAATAAAACTCTAAAGTAGCTAAATAACTCCAGCTTCGTATCGATCATATACCCAAAACCTTCGAATCGATCGATTAAGGACAACTTCCCGAATCGATCTTTGTAGATCGATACGAGGATGCACCATCTACGATCGATTCGAATGCAAACCCCCACTTCGTACATCCAGATTGATACGATGGCCACAGAAGAATCTCGTCTCCCAGATCGATTCGATCGCCATTATTCCAAATCGACACGAAGGGTAGACTCTGACTTTCCCTCCCATGCTTCTCCTCTATTTCGTCTTTTTAGTTGTATCCTCGATTTCGACTCCATCAAGATCGGTACGAACACGAATGGAAGTCAGAAGGATTTCAGATCTTAAAACTCCAAATACTTAGTAGAATTACCTACCTAAATGTGAAGTTGGAAAGGTTTGGATGCTAGTTCGATTCGAAGGAAGAAAAGCGGTTCAGCCGTGTTCTTGAAGGATGGAGATGGATTCGAAGGCACAAGAAGAAGAAGGTAAAAGTAAAAATGTAAAAAGTGAACATATCTTGGGTATTTATAATGACTGAGAATGGCGATTCGCCTCCCGGTCCATGTGACTGGCCACAACAGGTCAATATCTAGACCGAGTCGAAGGGCTCCATTCGAATCCATCGGCTCGAGCCTTCATCGAGGCGAAGTTACCACCGGATTTTATCGATTCGAAGCACACAACGAGGGCTGCATTAATAAAATGGAACTCCATCGATTCGAAGTCTCTATTTTGCGACCATCGACTCGCAACAATACAGGACCATCGATATGAACTTTGCTTTTGTATCCATCAAAAACCTATCGATATCAACGATCTCTTCGTATCCATTTGTGACCATCGATGCGAATGAGCATTTCGTATCCATCAAAACTTGACCCACGACAACCAGAACTCATCGATACGAATCAGGATTTCATATCCATCAAAGATTTTCGTGTCTATCAAAGCAAAGCACACTAGTTGAACATTTGTTTAAAAGAAGATTACAACAAAACGATTAAAAGACGACCGCCTAGCAACCAATTGAACAGAAATACTCGGCAAGAAAGATTGCAGCTTTTCAAAGAACGCCATGTTTACACAAGACGTACTTTGGGGGGCAAATGTTATCCCGCCTTTTGGCAAGACCGTGACACCAAGAACTTGACTAGAAACCAGTGACAGCTCGTCTTGGAGATCGGTCACACACATGCACACTATGGATATCGACGAATTTTGTCCGAGTCCGGATCGAGCCACGATTAACAGGACTTAACAAGCAAAGCCAGGGAAGCCAACGTTCCAAATTTCAAGACGATCCGAGTTCGTATGCTCAACTTATGATCAATACAAGATAAAGGAGATCCCTCTGATTCGAATCCATAGGTGGAACCTATGTTCGAATCCATCAACATCTATTTGCTCCGAATCGATTGCTACCTCTTTGTTCGAATCCATCAAGACAAAGCACCTTGAATCCATAGAAGAAGCCCATGTTCGAATCCATCAGGTGGCTTCTCGTTCGTATCCATCAATGTAGCCACATTCCGTATCCATTAGTTAACCATTGCTCGTACCCTCCAAGTAAAGTCCTGTTCGAACCCATCAAGGTACCCCGCTTCGAATCGATCCTACTACAACAGTTTTGTATCGATCGACTGAGCACATCACGATCGATGCGAACAAAATCCTATGATCGAATCCATGCATGATTAATGCCTTCGAATCCATCGTGTCAAAGCGATGAAGTCTCCGGGGCGACTCGATAAAACTGGCAAGGAAAGCGGATCGATGCGAAGTTTGCGCTCCACACGTGGGCCCGGATTTCCTAAAAGCGGGCATGTGGGCCCCCTCACGTGCCAGAACTGGTCTCCCGAAATTTAGGCGAAATATCAGCCTCCTACACCTATAAATAGAGCCCCTTGTCATTCAGAAAAGGGGTCGGACAATTTTAAGAGCTAAAGAGCGCCCAGACTCTGCCAGATTTACTCAGAATCACCACTGCTTCCTTAGATTCAGACTTAGCTCAGAAAATCAGTTGTACTACATTATAAGAAATTGTAATCTTCAAGTATCGAGCAATTAAACCATCAAACTTCATAGTGGACGTAGGCGAAAAGCCGAACTACTCTAAATTGTCGTCTTCTTTGCAATTTATTTTCTGCTATTTGGAGTTTTTGTTAAATAATCCTCAGTTTTAATTTTCATTCTTCACTTTTATCTCTTCAAAAACTTCCGAAGAGTGTTGTGCCCATTTTTGGTACAAACAGAACTCACTGAGACCTTCATTTTGACTGGTTATGGCTCCCGTAACTCTAAACGAGGCAACAGTTATGGCCGTCCGAAGAATCGATATCCACAGGGTGCAACATCTGCGGTGCAAGGTGCAACATTCGTCCAAAAAGACGAAACTGCGTCGTGCGACTTTTAGAAATGGGTGCAGGGATTTGAAATGGACCAGTACCATGGTGCACCACTCTCCAGGGATGGTAAATCGAAGACCAGCCATGGTGTTCCTTTTTTAACGTAAAAATTCATGTGATGGAAAAACGAAGGCCAAAAAACTTCAGAGACCCGATTGAGGTTCGAATAGCCTTTTTTGGGTATGGAACTATCCGTTGACGGCTTACAGCGGTCAAAGTCGTAGAACTCACTAAGACCTTCGTTTTGACTAGTTATGGCTCCCGTAACTCTAAACGAGGCAACAGTTATGGCCGTCTGAATAATCGATATCCACTACGTGCTACATCTGCGGTGCAAGGTGCAACATTCGTCCAAAAAGACGAAACAACGCCAAGCGAATTTTAGAAATGGGTGCAGGGACTTGAAATGGACCAGTACCATAGTGCACCACTCTCCAGGGACGGTAAATCGAAAACCAGCCACGGTGTTCTCTTTTTAACGTAAAAATTCATGTGACGGAAAAACGAAGGCCAAAAAAATTCAGAGACCCGATTGAGGTTCGGATAGCCTTTTTTGGGTATGAAACTATCCGTTGACAGCTTACAGCAGTCAAAGCAATAGAACTCACTGAGACCTTTGTTTTGACTGGTTATGGCTCCCGTAACTCTAAACGAGGCAACAATTATCGCCGTCCGAAGAATCGATATCCACAGGGTGCAACATCTGCGGTGCAAGTTGCAACATTCGTCGAAAAAGGCGAAACAGTGCCGTGCAACTTTTAGAAATGGGTGCAGGGATTTGAAATGGACCAGTACCATGGTGCACCACTCTCCAGGGATGGTAAATCGAAGACCAGCCACGGTGTTCTCTTTTTAACGTAAAAATTCATGTGACGGAAAAACGAAGGCCAAAAAACTTAAGAGACCCGATTGAGGTTCGGATAGCCTTTTTTGGGTATGAAACTATCCGTTGATGGCTTACAGCGGTCAAAGCCGTAGAAATCACTGAGACCTTCATTTTAACTAGTTATGGCTCCCATAACTCTAAACGAGGCAACAGTTATGGCCGTCCGAAGAATCGATATCCACAGGGTGCAACATCTGCGGTGCAAGGTGCAACATTCGTCCAAAAAGACGAAACATCACCGTGCGACTTTTAGAAATGGGTGTAGGGATTTGAAATGGACCAGTACCATGGTGCACCACTCTCCAGGGATGGTAAATCGAAGACCAGCCACGGTGTTCCCTTTTTAACGTAAAAATTCATGTGACGGAAAAACGAAGGCCAAAAAACTTCAGAGACCCGATTGAGGTTCGGATAGCCTTTTTTTGGGTATGAAACTATCCGTTGACGGCTTACAGCGGTCAAAGCCGTAGAACTTAGTGAGACCTTCGTTTTGACTGGTTATGGCTCCCGTAACTCTAAACGAGGCAACATTTATGGCCGTCCGAAGAATCGATATCCACAGGGTGCAACATCTGCGGTGCAAGGTGCAACATTCGTCCAAAAAGACGAAACAGCGTCGTGCGACTTTTAGAAATAGGTGCAGGGATTTGAAATGGACCAGTACCATGGTGCACCACTCTCTAGGGATGGTAAATCGAAGACCAGCCACGGTGTTCCCTTTTTAACGTAAAAATTCATGTGATGGAAGAACGAAGGCCAAAAAACTTCAAAGACCCGATTAAGGTTCGGATAGCCTTTTTTTGGGTATGAAACTATCCGTTGACGGCTTACAGCGGTCAAAGCCGTAAAACTCAGTGAGACCTTCGTTTTGACTGGTTATGGCTCCCGTAACTCTAAACGAGGCAACAGTTATGGCCGTCCGAAGAATCGATATCCACAGGGTGCAGCATCTGCGGTGCAAGGTGCAACATTCGTCCAAAAAGACGAAACAGCGCCCTGCGACTTTTAGAAATGGGTGCAGGGATTTGAAATGGACCAGTACCATGGTGCACCACTCTCCAGGGATGGTAAATCAAAGACCAGCCACGGTGTTCCCTTTTTAACGTAAAAATTCATGTGACGGAAAAACGAAGGCCAAAAAACTTCAGAGACCCGATTGAGGTTCGGATATCGTTTTTTTGGGTATGAAACTATCCGTTGACGGCTTACAGCGGTCTTAGCCGTAGAACTTACCGAGAGCTTCATTTTGACTGGTTATGGCTCATGTAACTCTAAACGAGGCAACAGTTATGGTCGTCCGAACAATCGATATCCACAGGGTGCAACATCTGCGGTGCAAGGTGCAACATTCGTCCCAAAAGACGAAACAGCGCCGTGCGACTTTTAGAAATGGGTGTAGGGATTTGAAATGGACCAGTACCATGGTGCACCACTCTCCAGCGATGGTAAATCGAAGACCAGCCACGATGTTCCCTTTTTAACGTAAAAATTCATGTGATGGAAGAACGAAGGCCAAAAAACTTCAGAGACCCGATTAAGGTTCGGATAGCCTTTTTTTGGGTATGAAACTATCCTTTGACGGCTCACAGCCGTCAAAGTCGTAGAACTCACTGAGACCTTCGTTTTGACTGGTTATGGATCCCGTAACTCTAAACGAGGCAACATTTATGGCCGTCCGAAGAATCGATATCCACAGGGTGCAACATCTGCGGTGCAAGGTGCAACATTCGTCCAAAAAGACGAAACAGCGCCGTGCGACTTTTAGAAACGGGTGCAGGTTTGAAATGGACCATTACCATGGTGCACCACTCTCCAGGGATGGTAAATCGAAGGCCAACCACGGTGTTCCCTTTTTAACGTAAAAATTCATGTGACTGAAAGACGAAGGCCAGAAAACTTCAAAGACCCAATTGATTTTCGAATAGCCTTTTTTGGGTATGAAACTATCCGTTAACGGCTTACAGCGGTCAAAGTCGTAGAACTCATTGAGACCTTCGTTTTGACTGGTTATGGCTCTCGTAACTCTAAACGAGGTAACAGTTATGGCCGTTTGAATAATCGATATCCACAGGGTGCAACATCTGCGGTGCAAGGTGCAACATTCGTCCAAAAAGACGAAACAGCGTCGTGCGACTTTTAGAAATGGGTGCAGGGATTTGAAATGGACCAGTACTATGGTGCACCACTCTCCAGGGATGGTAAATCGAAGACCAGCCACGGTGTTCCCTTTTTAACATAAAAATTCATGTGATGGAAAAACGAAGGCCAGAAAACTTCAAAGACCCGATTGAGGTTCGGATAACCTTTTTTTGGGTATGAAACTATCCGTTGACGGCTTACAGCGGTCAAAGCCGTAGAACTCACTGAGACCTTCGTTTTGACTCGTTATGGCTCCCGTAACTCTAAACGAGGCAACAGTTATGGCCGTCCGAAGAATCGATATCCACAGGGTGCAGCATCTGCGGTGCAAGTGCAACATTCGTCCAAAAAGACGAAACAGCGCCCTGCGACTTTTAGAAATGGGTGCAGGGATTTGAAATGGACCAGTACCATTGTGCACCACTCTCCAGGGATGGTAAATCAAAGACCAGCCACGGTGTTCCCTTTTTAACGTAAAAATTCATGTGACGGAAAAACGAAGGCCAAAAAACTTCAGAGACCCGATTGAGGTTCTGATATCGTTTTTTTGGGTATGAAACTATACGTTAACGGCTTACAGCGGTCAAAGCCGTAGAACTTGCTGAGAGCTTTGTTTTGACTGGTTATGGCTCACGTAACTCTAAACGAGGCAATAGTTATGGTCGTCCGAAGAATCGATATCCACAGGGTGCAACATCTGCGGTGCAAGGTGCAACATTCGTCCCAAAAGACGAAACAGCGCCGTGCGACTTTTAGAAATGGGTGTAGGGATTTGAAATGGACCAGTACCATGGTGCACCACTCTCCAGCGATGGTAAATCGAAGACCAGCCAAGATGTTCCCTTTTTAACGTAAAAATTCATGTGATGGAAAAACGAAGGCCAAAAAACTTCTAAGACCCGATTAAGGTTCAGATAGCCTTTTTTTGGGTATGAAACTATCCGTTGACGGCTTACAGCGGTCAAAGCCGTAGAACTTAGTGAGACCTTCGTTTTGACTGGTTATGGCTCCCGTAACTCTAAACGAGGCAACATTTATGGCCGTCCGAAGAATCGATATCCACAGGGTGCAACATCTGCGGTGCAAGGTGCAACATTCGTCCAGAAAGACGAAACAGCGTCGTGCGACTTTTAGAAATAGGTGCAGGGATTTGAAATGGACCAGTACCATGGTGCACCACTCTCTAGGGATAGTAAATCGAAGACCAGCCACGGTGTTCCCTTTTTAACGTAAAAATTCATGTGATGGAAGAACGAAGGCCAAAAAACTTCAGAGACCCGATTAAGGTTCGGATAGCCTTTTTTTGGGTATGAAACTATCCGTTGACGGCTTACAGCCGTCAAAGTCGTAGAACTCACTAAGACCTTCGTTTTGACTGGTTATGGATCCCGTAACTCTAAACGAGGCAACCTTTATGGCCGTCCGAAGAATCGATATCCACAGGGTGCAACATCTGCGGTGCAAGGTGCAACATTCGTCCAAAAAGACGAAACAGCGCCGTGCGACTTTTAGAAACGGGTGCAGGGTTTGAAATGGACCATTACCATGGTGCACCACTCTCCAGGGATGGTAAATCGAAGGCCAACCACGGTGTTCCCTTTTTAACGTAAAAATTCATGTGACTGAAAGACGAAGGCCAGAAAACTTCAAAGACCCGATTGATTTTCGAATAGCCTTTTTTGGGTATGAAACTATCCGTTAACGGCTTACAGCGGTCAAAGTCGTAGAACTCATTGAGACCTTCGTTTTGACTGGTTATGGCTCTCGTAACTCTAAACGAGTTAACAGTTATGGCCGTTCGAATAATCGATATCCACAGGGTGCAACATCTGTGGTGCAAGGTGCAACATTCGTCCAAAAAGACGAAACAGCGCCGTGCGACTTTTAGAAATGGGTGCAGGGATTTGAAATGGATCAGTACTATGGTGCACCACTCTCCAGGGATGGTAAATCGAAGACCAGCTACGGTGTTCCCTTTTTAACATAAAAATTCATGTGACGGAAAAACGAAGGCCAGAAAACTTCAAAGACCCGATTGAGGTTCGGATAACCTTTTTTTGGGTATGAAACTATCCGTTAACGGCTTACAGCGGTCAAAGCCGTAGAACTCACTGAGACCTTCGTTTTGACTCGTTATGGCTCCCGTAACTCTAAACGAGGCAACAGTTATGGCCGTCCGAAGAATCGATATCCACAGGGTGCAGCATCTGCGGTGCAAGTGCAACATTCGTCCAAAAAGACGAAACAGCGCCCTGCGACTTTTAGAAATGGGTGCAGGGATTTGAAATGGACCAGTACCATTGTGCACCACTCTCTAGGGATGGTAAATCAAAGACCAGCCACGGTGTTCCCTTTTTAACGTAAAAATTCATGTGACGGAAAAACGAAGGCCAAAAAACTTCAGAGACCCGATTGAGGTTCGGATATAGTTTTTTTGGGTATGAAACTATCCGTTGACGGCTTACAGCGGTCAAAGCCGTAGAACTTACTGAGAGCTTCGTTTTGACTGGTTATGGCTCACGTAACTCTAAACGAGGCAACAGTTATGGTCGTCCGAAGAATCGATATCCACAGGGTGCAACATCTGCAGTGCAAGGTGCAACATTCGTCCCAAAAGACGAAACAGCGCCGTGCGACTTTTAGAAATGGGTGTAGTGATTTGAAATGGACCAGTACCATGGTGCACCACTCTCCAGCGATGGTAAATCGAAGACCAGCCACGATGTTCCCTTTTTAACGTAAAAATTCATGTGATGGAAAAACGAAGGCCAAAAAACTTCTGAGACCCGATTAAGGTACGGATAGCCTTTTTTTGGGTATGAAACTATCCGTTGACGGCTTACAGCGGTCAAAGCCGTAGAACTCAGTGAGACCTTCGTTTTGACTGGTTATGGCTCCCGTAACTCTAAACGAGGCAACATTTATGGCCGTCCGAAGAATCGATATCCACAGGGTGCAACATCTGCGGTGCAAGGTGCAACATTCGTCCAAAAAGACGAAACAGCGCCGTGCGACTTTTAGAAATGGGTGTAGGGATTTGAAATGGACCAGTACCTTGGTGAACCACTCTCTAGGGATGGTAAATCGAAGACCAGCCACGGTGTTCCCTTTTTAACGTAAAAATTCATGTGACGGAAAGACGAAGGCCAAAAAACTTCAGAGACCCGATTGAGGTTCGAATAGCCTTTTTTTGGGTATGAAACTATCTGTTGACGGCTTACAGTGGTCAAAGCCGTAGAACTCAGTGAGACCTTCGTTTTGACTGGTTATGGCTCCCGTAACTCTAAACGAGGCAACAGTTATGCCCGTCCGAAGAATCGATATCCACAGGGTGCAACATCTACGGTGCAAGGTGCAACATTCGTCCAAAAAGACGAATCAGCGTCGTGCGACTTTTAGAAATGGGTGCAGGGATTTGAAATGGAACAGTACCATGGTGCACCACTCTCCAGGGATGGTAAATCGAAGACCAACCACGGTGTTCCCTTTTTAACGTAAAAATTCATGTGACGGAAAAACGAAGGCCAAAAAACTTCAAAGACCCGATTGAGGTTCGGATAGCCTTTTTTGGGTATGAAACTATCCGCTGACGGCTTACAGCCGTCAAAGTTGTAGAACTCACTAAGACCTTCGTTTTGACTGGTTATGGATCCCGTAACTCTAAACGAGGCAACATTTATGGCCGTCCGAAGAATCGATATCCACAGGGTGCAACATCTGCGGTGCAAGGTGCAACATTCGTCCAAAAAGACAAAACAGCGCCGTGCGACTTTTAGAAACGGGTGGAGGGTTTGAAATGGACCATTACCATGGTGCACCACTCTCCAGGGATGGTAAATCGAAGGCCAACCACGGTGTTCCCTTTTTAACGTAAAAATTCATGTGACGGAAAGACGAAGGCCAAAAAACTTCAAAGACCCGATTGATTTTCGAATTGCCTTTTTTGGGTATGAAACTATCCGTTGACGGCTTACAGCGGTCAAAGTCGTAGAACTCACTGAGACCTTCGTTTTGACTGGTTATGGCTCTCGTAACTCTAAACGAGGTAACAGTTATGGCCGTTCGAATAATCGATATCCACAGGGTGCAACATCTGCGGTGCAAGGTGCAACATTCGTCCAAAAAGACGAAACAGCGCCGTGCGACTTTTAAAAATGGGTGCAGGGATTTGAAATGGACCAGTACTATGGTGCACCACTCTCCAGGGATGGTAAATCGAAGATCAGCCACGGTGTTCCCTTTTTAACATAAAAATTCATGTGACGGAAAAACGAAGGCCAGAAAACTTCAAAGACCCGATTGAGGTTCGGATAACCTTTTTTTGGGTATGAAACTATCCGTTGACGGCTTACAGTGGTCAAAGCCGTAAAACTCATTGAGACCTTCGTTTTGACTGGTTATGGCTCCCGTAACTCTAAACGAGGCAACAGTTATGGCCGTCCGAAGAATCGATATCCACAGGGTGCAGCATCTGCGGTGCAAGGTGCAACATTCGTCCAAAAAGACGAAACAGCGCCCTACGACTTTTAGAAATGGGTGCAAGGATTTGAAATGGACCAGTACCATGGTGCACCACTCTCCAGGGATGGTAAATCAAAGACCATCCATGGTGTTCCCTTTTTAACGTAAAAATTCATGTGATGGAAAAACGAAGGCCAAAAAACTTCAAAGACCCGATTGAGGTTCGGATTTTTTTTTTTGGGTACGAAACTATCCGTTGACGGCTTACAGCGTTCAAAGCTTTAGAACTTACTGAGAGCTTCGTTTTGACTGGTTATGGCTCACGTTACTCTAAACGAGGCAACAGTTATGGTCGTCCGAAGAATCGATATCCATAGGGTGCAACATCTGCGGTGCAAGGTGCAACATTCGACCCAAAAGACGAAACAGCGTCGTGCGACTTTTAGAAATGGGTGTAGGGATTTGAAATGGACCAGTACCATGGTGCACCACTCTCCAGCGATGGTAAATCGAAGACCAGCCACGGTGTTCCCTTTTTAACGTAAAAATTCATGTGATGAAAAAACGAAGGCCAAAAAACTTCAAAGACCCGATTGAGGTTCGGATAGCCTTTTTTTGGGTATGAAACTATCCGTTGACGGCTTACAGCCGTCAAAGTCGTAGAACTCACTGAGACCTTCATTTTGACTGGTTATGGATCCCGTAACTCTAAACGAGGCAACATTTATGGCCGTCCGAAGAATTGATATCCACAGGGTGCAACATCTGCGGTGCAAGGTGCAACATTCGTCCAAAAAGACGAAACAGCACCGTGCGAATTTTAGAAATGGGTGTAGGGATTTGAAATGGACCAGTACCATGGTGAACCACTCTCTAGGGATGGTAAATCGAAGACCATCCACGGTGTTCCCTTTTTAACTTAAAAATTCATGTGATGGAAAAACGAAGGCCAAAAAACTTCAGAGACCCGATTGAGGTTCGGATATCCTTTTTTTGGGTATGAAACTATCCGTTGACGGCTTACAGCGGTCAAAGCCGTAGAACTTACTGAGAGCTTTGTTTTGACTGGTTATGGCTCACGTAACTCTAAATGAGGTAACAGTTATGGTCGTCCGAAGAATCGATATCCACAGGGTGCAACATCTGCGGTGCAAGGTGCAACATTCGACCCAAAAGACGAAACAGCGTCGTGCGACTTTTAGAAATGGGTGTAGGGATTTGAAATGGACCAGTACCATGGTGCACCACTCTCCAGCGATGGTAAATCGAAGACCAGCCACGGTGGTCTCTTTTTAACATAAAAATTCATGTGCTGGAAAAACGAAGGCCAAAAAACTTCAGACACCCGATTAAGGTTCGGATAGCCTTTTTTTGGGTATGAAACTATCCGTTGACGGCTTACAACGGTCAAAGCCGTAGAACTCTGTGAGACCTTCGTTTTGACTGGTTATGGCTCCCGTAACTTTAAACGAGGCAACAGTTATGGCCGTCCGAAGAATCGATATCCACAAGGTGCAACATCTGCGGTGCAAGGTGCAACATTCGTCCAAAAAGACGAAACAGCGTCGTGCGACTTTTAGAAATAGGTGCAGGGATTTGAAATGGACCAGTACCATGGTGCACCACTCTCCAGGGATGGTAAATCGAAGACCAGCCACGGTGTTCCCTTTTTAACGTAAAAATTCATGTGATGGAAAAACGAAGGCCAAAAAACTTCAGAGACCCGATTGAGGTTCGGATAGCCTTTTTTTGGGTATAAAACTATCCATTGACGGCTTACAGCCGTCAAAGCCATAGAACTCACTGAGACCTTCGTTTTGACTAGTTATGGCTCCCGTAACTATAAACGAGGCAACATTTATGGCCGTCCGAAGAATCGATATCCATAGGGTCCAACATCTGCGGTGCAAGGTGCAACATTGGTCCAAAAAGACGAAACAGCGCCGTGCGACTTTTAGAAATGGGTGTAGGGAATTGAAATGGACCAGTATCAAGGTGAACCACTCTCTAGGGATGGTAAATCGAAGACCAGCCACGGTGTTCCCTTTTTAACGTAAAAATTCATGTGATGGAAAGACGAAGGCCAAAAAACTTCAGAGACCCGATTGAGGTTCGAATAGCCATTTTTTGGGTATGAAACTATCTGTTGACGGCTTACAGCGATCAAAGCCGTAGAACTCACTGAGACCTTCATTTTGACTGGTTATGGCTCCCGTAACTCTAAACGAGGCAACAGTTATGGCCGTTCGAATAATCGATATCGACAGGGTGCTACATCTGCGGTGCAATGTGCAACATTCGTCCAAAAAGACGAAACAACACAGTGCGACTTTTAGAAATGGGTGCAGGGATTTGAAATGGACCAGTACCATGGTGCACCACTCTCCAGGGATGGTAAATCGAAGACCAGCCACGGTGTTCCCTTTTTAACATAAAAATTCATGTGACGGAAAAACGAAAGCCAAAAACTTCAAAGACCCGATTGAGGTTTGGATAGCCTTTTTTTGGGTATGAAACTATCTATTGACGGCTTACAGCAGTCAAAGCCGTAGAACACACTGAGACCTTCATTTTGACTGGTTATGGCTCCCGTAACTCTAAACGACGCAACAGTTATGGCCGTCCGAAGAATCGATATCCACAAGGTGCAACATCTGCGGTGCAAGGTGCAACATTCGTCCAAAAAGACGAAACTGCGCCCTGCGACTTTTAGAAATGGGTGCAGGGAATTGAAATGGACCAGTACCATGGTGCACCACTCTCCAGGGATGGTAAATCGAAGACCAGCCACGGTGTTCCCTTTTTAACGTAAAAATTCATGTGACGGAAAAACGAAGGCCAAAAAACTTCAGAGACCCGATTGTGGTTCGGATAGCCTTTTTTTGGGTATGAAACTATCCGTTGACGGCTTACAGCGGTCAAAGCCGTAGAACTTACTGAGAGCTTCGTTTTGACTGGTTATGGCTCACGGAACTCTAAACGAGGCAACAGTTATGGTCGTCCGAAGAATCGTTATCCACAGGGTGCAACATCTGCGGTGCAAGGTGCAACATTCGTCCAAAAAGACGAAACAGCGCCGTGCGAATTTTAGAAATGGGTGTAGGGATTTGAAATGGACCAGTACCATGGTGAACCACTCTCTAGGGATGGTAAATCGAAGACCATCCACGGTGTTCCCTTTTTAACTTAAAAATTCATGTGATGGAAAAACGAAGGCCAAAAAACTTCTGAGACCCGATTGAGGTACGGATAGCCTTTTTTTGGGTATGAAACTATCCGTTGACGGCTTACAACGGTCAAAGCCGTAGAACTCACTGAGAGCTTCGTTTTGACTGGTTATGGCTCACGTAACTCTAAACGAGGCAACATTTATGGCCGTCCGAAGAATCGATATCCACAGGGTGCAACATCTGCGGTGCAAGGTGCAACATTCGTCCAAAAAGACGAAACAGCGCCGTGCGACTTTTAGAAATGGGTGTAGGGATTTGAAATGGACCAGTACCTTGGTGAACCACTCTCTAGGGATGGTAAATCGAAGACCAGCCACGGTGTTCCCTTTTTAACGTAAAAATTCATGTGATGGAAAGACGAAGGCCAAAAAACTTCAGAGACCCGATTGAGGTTCGAATAGCCTTTTTTTGGGTATGAAACTATCTGTTGACGGCTTACAGTGGTCAAAGCCGTAGAACTCAGTGAGACCTTCGTTTTGACTGGTTATGGCTCCCGTAACTCTAAACGAGGCAACAGTTATGCCCGTCCGAAGAATCGATATCCACAGGGTGCAACATCTACGGTGCAAGGTGCAACATTCGTCCAAAAAGACGAATCAGCGTCGTGCGACTTTTAGAAATGGGTGCAGGGATTTGAAATGGAACAGTACCATGGTGCACCACTCTCCAGGGATGGTAAATCGAAGACCAACCACGGTGTTCCCTTTTTAACGTAAAAATTCATGTGACGGAAAAACGAAGGCCAAAAAACTTCAAAGACCCGATTGAGGTTCGGATAGCCTTTTTTGGGTATGAAACTATCCGCTGACGGCTTACAGCCGTCAAAGTCGTAGAACTCACTAAGACCTTCGTTTTGACTGGTTATGGATCCCGTAACTCTAAACGAGGCAACATTTATGGCCGTCCGAAGAATCGATATCCACAGGGTGCAACATCTGCGGTGCAAGGTGCAACATTCGTCCAAAAAGACAAAACAGCGCCGTGCGACTTTTAGAAACGGGTGGAGGGTTTGAAATGGACCATTACCATGGTGCACCACTCTCCAGGGATGGTAAATCGAAGGCCAACCACGGTGTTCCCTTTTTAACGTAAAAATTCATGTGACGGAAAGACGAAGGCCAAAAAACTTCAAAGACCCGATTGATTTTCGAATTGCCTTTTTTGGGTATGAAACTATCCGTTGACGGCTTACAGCGGTCAAAGTCGTAGAACTCACTGAGACCTTCGTTTTGACTGGTTATGGCTCTCGTAACTCTAAACGAGGTAACAGTTATGGCCGTTCGAATAATCGATATCCACAGGGTGCAACATCTGCGGTGCAAGGTGCAACATTCGTCCAAAAAGACGAAACAGCGCCGTGCGACTTTTAAAAATGGGTGCAGGGATTTGAAATGGACCAGTACTATGGTGCACCACTCTCCAGGGATGGTAAATCGAAGATCAGCCACGGTGTTCCCTTTTTAACATAAAAATTCATGTGACGGAAAAACGAAGGCCAGAAAACTTCAAAGACCCGATTGAGGTTCGGATAACCTTTTTTTGGGTATGAAACTATCCGTTGACGGCTTACAGTGGTCAAAGTCGTAGAACTCATTGAGACCTTCGTTTTGACTGGTTATGGCTCCCGTAACTCTAAACGAGGCAACAGTTATGGCCGTCCGAAGAATCGATATCCACAGGGTGCAGCATCTGCGGTGCAAGGTGCAACATTCGTCCAAAAAGACGAAACAGCGCCCTACGACTTTTAGAAATGGGTGCAGGGATTTGAAATGGACCAGTACCATGGTGCACCACTCTCCAGGGATGGTAAATCAAAGACCATCCATGGTGTTCCCTTTTTAACGTAAAAATTCATGTGATGGAAAAACGAAGGCCAAAAAACTTCAAAGACCCGATTGAGGTTCGGATATTCTTTTTTTGGGTACGAAACTATCCGTTGACGGCTTACAGCGTTCAAAGCTTTAGAACTTACTGAGAGCTTCGTTTTGACTGGTTATGGCTCACGTTACTCTAAACGAGGCAACAGTTATGGTCGTCCGAAGAATCGATATCCACAGGGTGCAACATCTGCGGTGCAAGGTGCAACATTCGACCCAAAAGACGAAACAGCGCCGTGCGACTTTTAGAAATGGGTGTAGGGATTTGAAATGGACCAGTACCATGGTGCACCACTCTCCAGCGATGGTAAATCGAAGACCAGCCACGGTGTTCCCTTTTTAACGTAAAAATTCATGTGATGAAAAAACGAAGGCCAAAAAACTTCAAAGACCCGATTGAGGTTCGGATAGCCTTTTTTTGGGTATGAAACTATCCGTTGATGGCTTACAGCCGTCAAAGTCGTAGAACTCACTGAGACCTTCATTTTGACTGGTTATGGATCCCGTAACTCTAAACGAGGCAACATTTATGGCCGTCCGAAGAATTGATATCCACAGGGTGCAACATCTGCGGTGCAAGGTGCAACATTCGTCCAAAAAGACGAAACAGCACCGTGCGAATTTTAGAAATGGGTGTAGGGATTTGAAATGGACCAGTACCATGGTGAACCACTCTCTAGGGATGGTAAATCGAAGACCATCCACGGTGTTCCCTTTTTAACTTAAAAATTCATGTGATGGAAAAACGAAGGCCAAAAAACTTCAGAGACCCGATTGAGGTTCGGATATCCTTTTTTTGAGTATGAAACTATCCGTTGACGGCTTACAGCGGTCAAAGCCGTAGAACTTACTGAGAGCTTTGTTTTGACTGGTTATGGCTCACGTAACTCTAAATGAGGCAACAGTTATGGTCGTCCGAAGAATCGATATCCACAGGGTGCAACATCTGCGGTGCAAGGTGCAACATTCGACCCAAAAGACGAAACAGCGCCGTGCGACTTTTAGAAATGGGTGTAGGGATTTGAAATGGACCAGTACCATGGTGCACCACTCTACAGCGATGGTAAATCGAAGACCAGCCACGGTGGTCCCTTTTTAACATAAAAATTCATGTGCTGGAAAAACGAAGGCCAAAAAACTTCAGACACCCGATTAAGGTTCGGATAGCCTTTTTTTGGGTATGAAACTATCCGTTGACGGCTTACAGCGGTCAAAGCCGTAGAACTCTGTGAGACCTTCGTTTTGACTGGTTATGGCTCCCGTAACTTTAAACGAGGCAACAGTTATGGCCGTCCGAAGAATCGATATCCACAAGGTGCAACATCTGCGGTGCAAGGTGCAACATTCGTCCAAAAAGACGAAACAGCGTCGTGCGACTTTTAGAAATAGGTGCAGGGATTTGAAATGGACCAGTACCATGGTGCACCACTCTCCAGGGATGGTAAATCGAAGACCAGCCACGGTGTTCCCTTTTTAACGTAAAAATTCATGTGATGGAAAAACGAAGGCCAAAAAACTTCAGAGACCCGATTGAGGTTCGGATAGCCTTTTTTTGGGTATAAAACTATCCATTGACGGCTTACAGCCGTCAAAGCCATAGAACTCACTGAGACCTTCGTTTTGACTGGTTATGGCTCCCGTAACTATAAACGAAGCAACATTTATGGCCGTCCGAAGAATCGATATCCATAGAGTCCAACATCTGCGGTGCAAGGTGCAACATTGGTCCAAAAAGACGAAACAGCGCCGTGCGACTTTTAGAAATGGGTGTAGGGATTTGAAATGGACCAGTATCATGGTGAACCACTCTCTAGGGATGGTAAATCGAAGACCAGCCACGGTGTTCCCTTTTTAACGTAAAAATTCTTGTGACTGAAAGACAAAGGCCAAAAAACTTCAAAGACCCGATTGATTTTCGAATAGCCTTTTTTGGGTATGAAACTATCCGTTGACGGCTTACAGCGGTCAAAGTCGTAGAACTCACTGAGACCTTCGTTTTGACGGGTTATGGCTCTCGTAACTCTAAACGAGGTAACAGTTATGGTCGTTCGAATAATCTATATCCACAGGGTGCAACATCTGCGGTGTAAGGTGCAACATTCGTCCAAAAAGACAAAACAGCGCCGTGCGACTTTTAGAAATGGGTGCAGGGATTTGAAATGGACCAGTACCATGGTGCACCACTCTCCAGGGATGGTAAATCGAAGACCAGCCACGGTGTTCCCTTTTTAACATAAAAATTCATGTGACGGAAAAACGAAAGCCAAAAACTTCAAAGACCCGATTGAGGTTCGGATAGCCTTTTTTTGGGTATGAAACTATCTATTGACGGCTTACAGCAGTCAAAGCCGTAGAACACACTGAGACCTTCATTTTGACTGGTTATGGCTCCCGTAACTCTAAACGACGCAACAGTTATGGCCGTCCGAAGAATCGATATCCACAAGGTGCAACATCTGCGGTGCAAGGTGCAACATTCGTCCAAAAAGACGAAACTGCGCCCTGCGACTTTTAGAAATGGGTGCAGGGAATTGAAATGGACCAGTACCATGGTGCACCACTCTCCAGGGATGGTAAATCGAAGACCAGCCACGGTGTTCCCTTTTTAACGTAAAAATTCATGTGACGGAAAAACGAAGGCCAAAAAACTTCAAAGACCCGATTGTGGTTCGGATAGCCTTTTTTTGGGTATGAAACTATCCGTTGACGGCTTACTGCGGTCAAAGCCGTAGAACTTACTGAGAGCTTCGTTTTGACTGGTTATGGCTCACGGAACTCTAAACGAGGCAACAGTTATGGTCGTCCGAAGAATCGTTATCCACAGGGTGCAACATCTGCGGTGCAAGGTGCAACATTCGTCCAAAAAGACGAAACAGCGCCGTGCGAATTTTAGAAATGGGTGTAGGGATTTGAAATGGACTAGTACCATGGTGAACCACTCTCTAGGGATGGTAAATCGAAGACCATCCACGGTGTTCCCTTTTTAACTTAAAAATTCATGTGATGGAAAAACGAAGGCCAAAAAACTTCTGAGACCCGATTGAGGTTCGGATATCCTTTTTTTGGGTATGAAACTATCCGTTGACGGCTTACAGCGGTCAAAGCCGTAGAACTTACTGAGAGCTTCGTTTTGACTGGTTATGGCTCACGTAACTCTAAATGAGGCAACAGTTATGGTCGTCCGAAGAATCGATATCCACAGGGTGCAACATCTGCGGCGCAAGGTGCAACATTCGTCCAAAAAGACAAAACTGCGCCCTGCGACTTTTAGAAATGGGTGCAGGGAATTGAAATGGACCAGTACCATGGTGCACCACTCTCCAGGGATGGTAAATCGAAGACCAGCCACGGTGTTCCCATTTTAACGTAAAAATTCATGTGACGGAAAAACGAAGGCCAAAAAACTTCAGAGACCCGATTGTGGTTCGGATAGCCTTTTTTTGGGTATGAAACTATCCGTTGACGGCTTACAGCGGTCAAAGCCGTAGAACTTACTGAGAGCTTCGTTTTGATTGGTTATGGCTCACGGAACTCTAAACGAGGCAACAATTATGGTCGTCCGAAGAATCGTTATCCACAGGGTGCAACATCTGCGGTGCAAGGTGCAACATTCGTCCAAAAAGACGAAACAGCGCCGTGCGAATTTTAGAAATGGGTGTAGGGATTTGAAATGGACCAGTACCATGGTGAACCACTCTCTAGGGATGGTAAATCGAAGACTATCCACGGTGTTCCCTTTTTAACTTAAAAATTCATGTGATGGAAAAACGAAGGCCAAAAAACTTCAGAGACCCGATTGAGGTTCGGATATCCTTTTTTTGGGTATGAAACTATCCATTGACGGCTTACAGCGGTCAAAGCCGTAGAACTTACTGAGAGCTTCGTTTTGACTGGTTATGGCTCACGTAACTCTAAATGAGGCAACAGTTATGGTCGTCCGCAGAATCGATATCCACAGGGTGCAACATCTGCGGCGCAAGGTGCAACATTCGTCCAAAAAGACAAAACTGCGCCCTGCGACTTTTAGAAATGGGTGCAGGGAATTGAAATGGACCAGTACCATGGTGCACCACTCTCCAGGGATGGTAAATCGAAGACCAGCCACGGTGTTCCCATTTTAACGTAAAAATTCATGTGACGGAAAAACGAAGGCCAAAAAACTTCAGAGACCCGATTGTGGTTCGGATAGCCTTTTTTTGGGTATGAAACTATCCGTTGACGGCTTACAGCGGTCAAAGCCGTAGAACTTACTGAGAGCTTCGTTTTGACTGGTTATGGCTCACGGAACTCTAAACGAGGCAACAGTTATGGTCGTCCGAAGAATCGTCCAAACACAGGGTGCAACATCTGCGGTGCAAGGTGCAACATTCGTCCAAAAAGACGAAACAGCGCCGTGCGAATTTTAGAAATGGGTGTAGGGATTTGAAATGGACCAGTACCATGGTGAACCACTCTCTAGGGATGGTAAATCGAAGACCATCCACGGTGTTCCCTTTTTAACTTAAAAATTCATGTGATGGAAAAACGAAGGCCAAAAAACTTTAGAGACCCGATTGAGGTTCGGATAGCCTTTTTTTGGGTATAAAACTATCCATTGACGGCTTACAGCCGTCAAAGCCATAGAACTCACTGAGACCTTCGTTTTGACTGGTTATGGCTCCCGTAACTATAAACGAAGCAACATTTATGGCCGTCCGAAGAATCGATATCCATAGAGTCCAACATCTGCGGTGCAAGGTGCAACATTGGTCCAAAAAGACGAAACAGCGCCGTGCGACTTTTAGAAATGGGTGTAGGGATTTGAAATGGACCAGTATCATGGTGAACCACTCTCTAGGGATGGTAAATCGAAGACCAGCCACGGTGTTCCCTTTTTAACGTAAAAATTCTTGTGACTGAAAGACAAAGGCCAAAAAACTTCAAAGACCCGATTGATTTTCGAATAGCCTTTTTTGGGTATGAAACTATCCGTTGACGGCTTACAGCGGTCAAAGTCGTAGAACTCACTGAGACCTTCGTTTTGACGGGTTATGGCTCTCGTAACTCTAAACGAGGTAACAGTTATGGTCGTTCGAATAATCTATATCCACAGGGTGCAACATCTGCGGTGTAAGGTGCAACATTCGTCCAAAAAGACAAAACAGCGCCGTGAGACTTTTAGAAATGGGTGCAGGGATTTGAAATGGACCAGTACTATGGTGCACCACTCTCCAGGGATGGTAAATCGAAGACCAGCCACGGTGTTCCCTTTTTAACATAAAAATTCATGTGACGGAAAAACGAAGGCCAGAAAACTTCAAAGACCCGATTGAGGTTCGGATAACCTTTTTTTGGGTATGAAACTATCCGTTGACGGCTTACAGCGGTCAAAGCCGTAGAACTCACTGAGACCTTCGTTTTGACTGGTTATGGCTCCCGTAACTCTAAACGAGGCAACAGTTATGGCCGTCCGAAGAATCGATATCCACATGGTGCAGCATCTGCGGTGCAAGGTGCAACATTCGTCCAAAAAGATGAAACAGCACCCTAGGACTTTTAGAAATGGGTGCAGGGATTTGAAATGGACCAGTACCATGGTGCACCACTCTCCAGGGATGGTAAATCAAAGACCAGCCACGGTGTTCCCTTTTTAACGTAAAAATTCATGTGACGGAAAAACGTAGGCCAAAAAACTTCAGAGACCCGATTGAGGTTCGGATATCCTTTTTTTGGGTATGAAACTATCCGTTGACGGCTTACAGCGGTCATAGCCGTAGAACTTACTGAGAGCTTCGTTTTGACCGGTTATGGCTCACGTAACTCTAAACGAGGCAACAGTTATGGTCGTCCGAAGAATCGATATCCACAGGGTGCAACATCTGCGGTGCAAGGGGAACATTCGACCCAAAAGACGAAACAGCGCCGTGCGACTTTTAGAAATGGGTGTAGGGATTTGAAATGGACCAGTACCATGGTGCACCACTCTCCAGCGATGGTAAATCGAAGACCAGCCACGGTGTTCCCTTTTTAACGTAAAAATTCATGTGATGGAAAAACGAAGGCCAAAAAACTTCAGAGACCCGATTAAGGTTCGGATAGCCTTTTTTTGGGTATGAAACTATCCGTTGACGGCTTACATCGGTCAAAGCCACAGAACTCAGTGAGACCTTCGTTTTGATTGGTTATGGCTCCCGTAACTCTAAACGAGGCAACAGTTATGGCCATCCGAAGAATCAATATCCACAAGGTGCAACATCTGCGGTGCAAGGTGCAATATTAGTCCAAAAAGACGAAACAGCGTCGTGCGACTTTTAGAAATAGGTGCAGGGATTTGAAATGGACCAGTTGCATGGTGCACCACTCTCCAGGGATGGTAAATCGAAGACCAACCACGGTGTTCCCTTTTTAACGTAAAAATTCATGTGACGGAAAAACGAAGGCCAAAAAACTTCAGAGACCCGATTGAGGTTCGGATAGCCTTTTTTGGGTATGAAACTATCCATTGACGGCTTACAGCCGTCAAAGCCATAGAACTCACTGAGACCTTCGTTTTGACTGGTTATGGCTCCCGTAACTCTAAACGAGGCAACATTTATGGCCGTCCGAAGAATCGATATCCATAGGGTCCAACATCTGCGGTGCAAGGTGCAACATTGGTCCAAAAAGACGAAACAACACCGTGCGACTTTTAGAAATGGGTGTCGGGATTTGAAATGGACCTGTACCATGGTGAACCACTCTCCAGGGATGGTAAATCGAAGACCAGCCACGGTGTTCCCTTTTTAACGTAAAAATTCATGTGACGGAAAGACGAAGGCCAAAAAACTTCAAAGACCCGATTGAGGTTCGAATAGCCTTTTTTGGGTATGAAACTATCTGTTGACGGCTTACAGCGGTCAAAGCCGTAGAAATCACTGAGACCTTCATTTTGACTGGTTATGGCTGCCGTAACTCTAAACGAGGCAACAGTTATGGCCGTTCGAATAATCGATATCGACAGGGTGCAATATCTGCGGTGCAATGTGCAACATTCGTCCAAAAAGACGAAACAGCGTCGTGCGACATTTAGAAATGGGTGCAGGAATTTGAAATGGACCAGTACCATGGTGCACCACTCTCCAGGGATGGTAAATCGAAGACCAGCCACGGTGTTCCCTTTTTAACGTAAAAATTCATGTGACGGAAAAACGAAGGCCAAAAAACTTCAGAGACCCGATTGAGGTTCGGATAGCCTTTTTTTGGGTATGAAACTATCTGTTGACGGCTTACAACAGTCAAAGCCGTAGAACACACTGAGACCTTCATTTTGACTAGTTACGGCTCCCGTGACTCTAAACGACGCAACAGTTATGGCCGTCCGAAGAATCGATATCCACAAGGTGCAACATCTGCGGTGCAAGGTGCAACATTCGTCCAAAAAGACGAAACAGCGCCCTGCGACTTTTAGAAATGGGTGTAGGGAATTGAAATGGACCTGTACCATGGTGCACCACTCTCCAGGGATGGTAAATCGAAGACCAGCCACGGTGTTCCCTTTTTAACGTAAAAATTCATGTGACGGAAAAACGAAGGCCAAAAAACTTCAAAGACCCGATTGTGGTTCGGATAGCCTTTTTTTGGGTATGAAACTATCCGTTGACGGCTTACAGCGGTCAAAGCCGTAGAACTTACTGAGAGCTTCGTTTTGACTGGTTATGGCTCACGTAACTCTAAACGAGGCAATAGTTATGGTCGTCCGAAGAATCGTCATCCATAGGCTACAACATCTGCGGTGCAAGGTGCAACATTCGTCCAAAAAGACGAAACAGCGCCGTGCGACTTTTAGAAATGGGTGTAGGGATTTGAAATGGACTAGTACCACGGTGCACCACTCTCCAAGAATGGTAAATCGAAGACCAGCCACGTTGTTCCCTTTTTAAAGTAAAAATTCATGTGATGGAAAAACGAAGGCCAAAAAACTTCAGAGACTCGATTAAGGTTCGGATAGCCTTTTTTTGGGTATGAAACTATCCGTTGACAGCTTACAGCGGTCAAAGCCGTAGAACTCAGTAAGACCTTCGTTTTGACTGGTTTTGGCTCACGTAACTCTAAAGGAGGCAACAGTTATGGTCGTCCATAGAATCGATATCGACAAGGTGCAACATCTGCGGTGCAAAGTGCAACATTCGTCCAAAAAGACGAAACAGCGCCGTGCGACTTTTAGAAATGGGTGTAGAGATTTGAAATGGACCAGTACCATGGTGCACCACTCTCCAGGGATGGTAAATCGAAGGCCAACCACGGTGTTCCCTTTTTAACGTAAAAATTCAAGTGACTGAAAGACGAAGGCCAAAAAACTTCAGAGACCCGATTGAGGTTCGAATAGCCTTTTTTGGGTATGAAACTATCCGTTGACGGCTTACAGCGGTCAAAGTCGTAGAACTCACTAAGACCTTCGTTTTGACTGGTTATGGCTCCCGTAACTCTATACGAGGCAAACGTTATGGCAGTCCGAATAATCGATATCCACAGGGTGCAACATCTGTGGTGCAAGGTGCAACATTCGTCCAAAAAGACGAAACAACGCCGTGCGACTTTTAGAAATGGGTGCAAGGATTTGAAATAGACCGGTACCATGGTGCACCACTCTCCAGGGATGGTAAATCGAAGACCAGCCACGATGTTCCCTTTTTAACATAAAAATTCATGTGATGGAAAAACGAACGCCAGAAAACTTCAAAGACCCGATTGAGGTTCGGATAGCCTTTTTTTGGGTATGAAACTATCTGTTGACGGCTTACAGCGGTCAAAGCCGTAGAACTCACAGAGACCTTTGTTTTGACTGGTTATGGCTCCCGTAACTCTAAACGAGGCAACAGTTATGGCCGTCCGAAGAATCGATATCCACAGGGTGCAACTTCTGCGGTGCAAGGTGCTACATTCGTCCAAAAAGACGAAACAGCGCCCTGCGACTTTTAGAAATGGGTGCAGGGATTTGAAATGGACCAGTACCATGGTGTACCACTCTCCAGGGATGTTAAATCGAAGACCAGCCACGGTGTTCCATTTTTAACGTAAAAATTAATGTGATGGAAAAACGAAGGCCAAAAAACTTCAGAGACCCGATTGAGGTTCGGATAGCCTTTTTTTGGGTATGAAACTATCCGTTGACGGCTTACAGCGGTCAAAGCCGTAGAACTTACTGAGAGCTTCGTTTTGACTGGTTATGGCTCACGTAACTCTAAACGAGGCAACAGTTATGGTCGTCCGAAGAATCGATATCCACAGGGTGCAACATCTGCGGTGCAAGGTGCAACATTCGACCCAAAAGACGAAACAGCGCCGTGCGACTTTTAGAAATGGGTGTAGGGATTTGAAATGGACCAGTACCATGGTGCACCACTCTCCAGCGATGGTACATCGAAGACCAGCCACGGTGTTCCCTTTTTAACGTAAAAATTCATGTGATGGAAAAACGAAGGCCAAAAAACTTCAGAGAGCCGATTAAGGTTCGGATAGCCTTTTTTTGGGTATGAAACTATCCGTTGACGGCTTATAGCGGTCAAAGCCGTAGAAATCAGTGAGACCTTTGTTTTGACTGGTTATGGCTCCCGTAACTCTAAACGAGGCAACAATTATGGTCGTCCGAAGAATCGATATCCATAGGGTGCAACATCTGCGGTGCAAGGTGCAACATTCGTCCAAAAAGACGAAACAGCGTCGTGCGACTTTTAGAAATAGGTGCAGGGATTTGAAATGGACCAGTACCATGGTGCACCACTCTCCAGGGATGGTAAATCAAAGACCAGCTACGGTGTTCCCTTTTTAACGTAAAAATTCATGTGACGGAAAAACGAAGGCCAAAAAACTTCAGAGACCCGATTGAGGTTCGGATAGCCTTTTTTTGGGTATGAAACTATCCATTGACGGCTTACAGCCGTCAAAGCCATAGAACTCACTGAGACCTTCGTTTTGACTGGTTATGGCTCCCGTAACTCTAAACGAGGCAACATTTATGGCCGTCCGAAGAACAGATATCCATAGGGTCCAACATCTGCGGTGCAAGGTGGAACATTGGTCCAAAAAGACGAAACAGCGCCGTGCGACTTTTAGAAATGGATGTAGGGATTTGAAATGGACCGGTACCATGGTGCACCACTCTCCAGGGATGGTAAATCGAAGACCAGCCACGGTGTTCCCTTTTTAACGTAAAAATTCATGTGACGGAAAAACGAAGGCCAAAATACTTCAGAGACCCGATTGAGGTTCGGATAGCCTTTTTTTGGGTATGAAACTATCTGTTGACGGCTAACAACAGTCAAAGCCGTAGAACACACTGACACCTTCATTTTGACTGGTTATGGCTCCCGTAACTCTAAACGACGCAACAGTTATGGCCGTCCGAAGAATCGATATCCACAAGGTACAACATCTGCGGTGCAAGGTGCAACATTCGTCCAAAAAAACGAAACTGCGCCCTGCGACTTTTAGAAATGGGTGCAGGGAATTGAAATGTTCCGGTACCATGGTGCACCACTCTCCAGGGATGGTAAATCGAAGACCAGCCACGGTGTTCCCTTTTTAACGTAAAAATTCATGTGACAGAAAAACGAAGGCCAAAAAACTTCAGAGACCCGATTGAGGTTCGGATAGCCTTTTTTTGGGTATGAAACTATCTGTTGACGGCTTACAACGGTCAAAGCCGTAGAACACACTGAGACCTTCATTTTGACTGGTTATGGCTACCGTAACTCTAAACGAGGCAACAGTTATGGCCGTCCGAAGAATCGATATCCAAAGGGTGCAACATCTGCGGTGCAAGGTGCAACATTCGTCCAAAAAGACGAAACAGCGCCCTGCGACTTTTAGAAATGGGTGTAGGGAATTGAAATGGACCAGTACCATGGTGCACCACTCTCCAGGGATGGTAAATCGAAGACCAGCCACGGTGTTCCCTTTTTAAAGTAAAAATTCATGTGACGGAAAAACGAAGGCCAAAAAACTTCAAAGACCCGATTGTGGTTCAGATAGCCTTTTTTTGGGTATGAAACTATCCGTTGACGACTTACAGCGGTCAAAGCCGTAAAACTTACTGAGAGCTTCATTTTGACTGGTTATGGCTCACGTAACTCTAAACGAGGCAACAGTTATGGTCGTCCGAAGAATCGTTATCCATAGGGTACAACATCTGCGGTGCAAGGTGCAACATTCGTCCAAAAAGACGAAACAGCACCGTGCGACTTTTAGAAATGGGTGTAGGGATTTGAAATGGACCAGTACCATGGTGCACCACTCTCCAGGAATGGTAAATCGAAGACCAGCCACAGTGTTCCCTTTTTAAAGTAAAAATTCATGTGATGGAAAAACGAAGGCCAAAAAACTCCAGAGACCCGATTGAGGTTCGGATAGCCTTTTTTTGGGTATGAAACTATCCGTTGACGGCTTACAGCGGTCAAAGCCGTAGAACTCAGTGAGACCTTCGTTTTGACTGGTTTTGGCTCACGTAACTCTAAAGGAGGCAACAGTTATGGTCGTCCGTAGAATCGATATCGACAAGGTGCAACATCTGCGGTGCAAAGTGCAACATTCGTCCAAAAAGATGAAACAACGCCGTGCGACTTTTAGAAATGGGTGTAAAGATTTGAAATGGACCAGTACCATGGTGCACCACTCTCCAGGGATGGTAAATCGAAGGCCAACCACGGTGTTCCCTTTTTAACATAAAAATTCATGTGACTGAAAGACGAAGGCCAAAAAACTTCAGAGACCCGATTGAGGTTCGAATAGCCTTTTTTGGGTATGAAACTATCCGTTGACGGCTTACAGCGGTCAAAGTCGTAGAACTCACTAAGACCTTCCTTTTGACTGGTTATGGCTCTCGTAACTCTATACGAGGCAACCGTTATGGCCGTCCGAATAATCGATATCCACAGGGTGCAACATCTGCGGTGCAAGGTGCAAAATTCGTCCAAAAAGACGAAACAGCGCCGTGCGACTTTTAGAAATGGGTGCAGGGATTTGAAATAGACCGGTACCATGGTGCACCACTCTCCAGGGATGGTAAATCGAAGACCAGCCACGATGTTCCCTTTTTAACATAAAAATTCATGTGATGGAAAAACGAAGGCCAGAAAACTTCAAAGACCCGATTGAGGTTCGGATAGCCTTTTTTTGGGTATGAAACTATCTGTTGACGGCTTACAGTGGTCAAAGCCGTAGAACTCACAGAGACCTTTGTTTTGACTGGTTATGGCTCCCGTAACTCTAAACGAGGCAACAGTTATGGCCGTCCGAAGAATCGATATCCACAGGGTGCAACTTCTGCGGTGCAAGGTGCTACATTCGTCCAAAAAGACGAAACAGCGCCCTGCGACTTTTAGAAATGGGTGCAGGGATTTGAAATGGACCAGTACCATGGTGTACCACTCTCCAGGGATGGTAAATCGAAGACCAGCCACGGTGTTCCCTTTTTAACGTAAAAATTAATGCGATGGAAAAACGAAGGCCAAAAAACTTCAGAGACCCGATTGAGGTTCGGATAGCCTTTTTTTGGGTATGAAACTATCCGTTGACGGCTTACAGCGGTCAAAGCCGTAGAACTTACTGAGATCTTCGTTTTGACTGGTTATGGCTCACGTAACTCTAAATGAGGCAACAGTTATGGTCGTCCGAAGAATCGATATCCACAAGGTGCAACATCTGCGGTGCAAGGTGCAACATTCGACCCAAAAGACGAAACAGCGCCGTGCGACTTTTAGAAATGGGTGTAGGGATTTGAAATGGACCAGTACCATGGTGCACCACTCTCCAGCGATGGTAAATTGAAGACCAGCCACGGTGTTCCCTTTTTAACGTAAAAATTCATGTGATGGAAAAACGAAGGCCAAAAAACTTCAAAGACCCGATTAAGGTTCGGATAGCCTTTTTTTGGGTATGAAACTATCCGTTGACGGCTTATAGCGGTCAAAGCCGTAGAACTCAGTGAGACCTTCGTTTTGACTGGTTATAGCTCCCTTAACTCTAAACGAGGCAACAGTTATGGTCGTCCGAAGAATCGATATCCACAGGGTGCAACATCTGCGGTGCAAGGTGCAACATTCGTCCAAAAAGACGAAACAGCGTCGTGCGACTTTTAGAAATAGGTGCAGTGATTTGAAATGGACCAGTACCATGGTGCACCACTCTCCAGGGATGGTAAATCGAAGACCAGCCACGGTGTTCCCTTTTTAACGTAAAAATTCATGTGACGGAAAAACGAAGGCCAAAAAACTTCAAAGACCCGATTGAGGTTCGGATAGCCTTTTTTTGGGTATGAAACTATCCATTGACGGCTTACAGCCGTCAAAGCCATAGAACTCACTGAGACCTTCGCTTTGACTGGTTATGGCTCCCGTAAATCTAAACGAGGCAACATTTATGGCCGTCCGAAGAATCGATATCCATAGGGTCCAACATCTGCGGTGCAAGGTGCAACATTGGTCCAAAAAGACGAAACATCGCCGTGCGACTTTTAGAAATGGGTGTAGGGATTTGAAATGGACCAGTACCATAGTGAACCACTCTCTAGGGATGGTAAATCGAAGACCAACCACGGTGTTCCCTTTTTAACGTAAAAATTCATGTGATGGAAAGACGAAGGCCAAAAAACTTCAAAGACCCGATTGAGGTTCGAATAGCCTTTTTTGGGTATAAAACTATCTGTTGACGGCTTACAGCGGTCAAAGCCGTAGAACTCACTGAGACCTTCATTTTGACTGGTTATGGCTCCCGTAACTCTAAACGAGGCAACAGTTATGGCCGTTCGAATAATCGATATCGACAGGGTGCAACATCTGCGGTGCAATGTGCAACATTCGTCCAAAAAGACGAAACAGCACAGTGCGACTTTTAGAAAAGGGTGCAGGGATTTGAAATGGACCAGTACCATGGTGCACCACTCTCCAGGGATGGTAAATCGAAGACCAGCCACGGTGTTCCCATTTAACGTAAAAATTCATGTGACGGAAAAACGAAGGCCAAAAAACTTCAGAGACCCGATTGAGGTTCGGATAGCCTTTTTTTGGGTATGAAACTATCTGTTGACAGCTTACAGCAGTCAAAGCCGTAGAACACACTGAGACCTTCATTTGGACTGGTTATGGCTCCCGTAACTCAAAACGAGGCAACGATTATTGCCGTCCGAAGAATCGGTATCCACAAGGTGCAACATCTGCGGTGCAAGGTGCAACATTCGTCCAAAAAGACGAAACAGCGTCGTGCGACTTTTAGAAATGGGTGCAGGGATTTGAAATGGACCAGTACCATGGTGCACCACTCTCCAGGGATGGTAAATCGAAGACCAGCCACGGCGTTCTCTTTTTAACGTAAAAATTCATGTGACGGAAAAACGAAGGCCAAAAAACTTTAGAGACCCGATTGAGGTTCGGATAGCCTTTTTTGGGTATGAAACTATCCATCGACAGCTTACAGTAGTCAAAGCCATAGAACTCACTGAGACCTTTGTTTTGACTGGTTATGGCTCCCGTAACTCTAAACGAGGCAACAGTTATGGTCGTCCGAAGAATCGATATCCACAGGGTGCAACATCTGCGGTGCAAGTTGCAACATTCGTCCAAAAAGGCGAAACAACACCGTGCGACTTTTAGAAATGGGTGCTGGGATTTGAAATGGACCAGTACCATGGT
This sequence comes from Allium fistulosum, assembly GCA_030737815.1. NCBI lineage: Eukaryota > Viridiplantae > Streptophyta > Magnoliopsida > Asparagales > Amaryllidaceae > Allium > Allium fistulosum. The sequence continues at coordinate 5,200,410 of JASFAW010000014.1, forward strand.
GCACCACTCTCCAGGGATGGTAAATCGAAGACCAGCCACGGTGTTCTCTTTTTAACGTAAAAATTCATGTGACGGAAAAACGAAGGCCAAAAAAATTAAGAGACCCGATTGAGGTTCGGATAGCCTTTTTGGGGTATGAAACTATCCGTTGACGGCTTACAGCGGTCAAAGCCGTAGAAGTCACTGAGACCTTCATTTTAACTGCTTATGGCTCCCGTAACTCTAAACGAGGAAACAGTTATGGCCGTCCGAAGAATTGGTATCCGCAGGGTGCAACATCTGCGGTGCAAGGTGCAACATTCTTCCAAAAAGACGAAACAGCGCCGTGCGACTTTTAGAAATGGGTGTAGAGATTTGAAATGGACCAGTACCATGGTGCACCACTCTCCAGGGATGGTAAATCGAAGACCAGCCATGGTGTTCCCTTTTTAACGTAAAAATTCATGTGACGGAAAAACGATGGCCAAAAACTTCAAAGACCCGATTGATTTTCGAATAGCCTTTTTTGGGTATGAAACTATCCGTTGACGGCTTACAACGGTCAAAGCCGTAGAACTCACTGAGACCTTCGTTTTGACTGGTTATGGCTCCCGTAACTCTAAACGAAGCAACATTTATAGCCGTCCGAAGAATCGATATCCATAGGGTGCAACATCTGCGGTGCAAGGTGCAACATTCGTCCAAAAAGACGAAACAGCGCCGTGCGACTTTTAGAAATGGGTGTAGGGATTTGAAATGGACCGGTACCATGGTGCACCACTCTCCAGGGATGGTAAATCGAAGGCCAACCACGGTGTTCTTTTTTTAACGTAAAAATTAATGTGACTGAAAGACGAAGGCCAAAAAACTTCAGAGACCCGATTGAGGTTCGAATAGCCTTTTTTGGGTATGAAACTATCCGTTGACGGCTTACAGCGGTCAAAGTCGTAGAACTCACTGAGACCTTCGTTTTGACTGGTTAAGATTCCCGTAACTCTATACGAGGCAACCGTTATGGCCGTCCGAATAATCGATAACCACAGGGTGCAACATCTGCGGTGCAAGGTGCAACATTCGTCCAAAAAGACGAAACAGCGCCGTGCGACTTTTAGAAATGGGTGCAGGGATTTGAATAGGACCAGTACTATGGTCCACCACTCTCCAGGGATGGTAAATCGAAGACCAGCCACGATGTTCCCTTTTTAACATAAAAATTCATGTGACGGAAAAACGAAGGCCAGAAAACTTCAAAGACCCGATTGAGGTTCGGATAGCCTTTTTTTGGGTATGAAACTATCTGTTGACGGCTTACAGCGGTCAAAGCCGTAGAACTCACTGAGACCTTCGTTTTGACTGGTTATGGCTCCCGTAACTCTAAACGAGGCAACAGTTATGGCCGTCCGAAGAATCGATATCCACAGGGTGCAACATCTGCGGTGCAAGGTGCAACATTCGTCCAAAAAGACGAAACAGCGCCCTGCGACTTTTAGAGATGGATGTAGGGATTTGAAATGGACCAGTACCATGGTGTACCACTTTCCAGGGATGGTAAATCGAAGACCAGCCACGGCGTTCCCTTTTTAACGTAAAAATTCATGTGACGGAAAAACGAAGGCCAAAAAACTTCAGAGACCCGATTGAGGTTCGGATAGCCTTTTTTTGGGTATGAAACTATCCGTTGACGGCTTACAGCGGTCAATGCCGTAGAACTTACTGAGAGCTTCGTTTTGACTGGTTTTGGCTCACGTAACTCTAAACGAGGCAACAGTTATGGTCGTCCGAAGAATCGATATCCACAGGGTGCAACATCTGCGGTGCAAGGTGCAAAATTCGACCAAAAAGACGAAACAACGCCGTGCGACTTTTAGAAATGGGTGTAGGGATTTGAAATGGACCAGTACCATGGTGCACCACTCTCCAAGGATGGTAAATCGAAGACCAGCCACGGTGTTCCCTTTTTAACGTAAAAATTCATGTGATGGAAAAACGAAGGCCAAAAAACTTCAGAAACCCGATTAAGGTTCGGATAGCCTTTTTTGGGTATGAAACTATCCGTTGACGGCTTACAGCAGTCAAAGCCGTAGAACTCAGTGAGACCTTCGTTTTGACTGGTTATGGCTCCCGTAACTCTAAACGAGGCAACAGTTATGCTCGTCCGAAGAATCGATATCCACAGGGTGCAACATCTGCGGTGCAAGGTGCAACATTCGTCCAAAAAGACGAATCAGCGCCGTGCGACTTTTAGAAATAGGTACAGGGATTTGAAATGGACCAGTACCATGGTGCACCACTCTCCAGGGATGGTAAATCGAAGACCAGCCACGGTGTTCCCTTTTTAACGTAAAAATTAATGTGACGGAAAAACGAAGGCAAAAAAACTTCAAAGACCCGATTGAGGTTCGGATAGGCATTTTTTGGGTATGAAACTATCCGTTGACGGCTTCCAGCCGTCAAAGTCGTAGAACTCACTGAGACCTTCGTTTTGTCTGGTTATGGATCCCGTAACTCTAAACGAGGCAACATTTATGGCCGTCCGAAGAATCGATATCCACAGGGTGCAACATCTGCGGTGCAAGGTGCAACATTCGTCCAAAAAGACGAAACAGCGCCGTGCGACTTTTAGAAACGGGTGCAGGGTTTGAAATGGACCATTACCATGGTGCACCACTCTCCAGGGATGGTAAATCGAAGGCCAACCACGGTGTTCCCTTTTTAACGTAAAAATTCATGTGACTGAAAGACGAAGGCCAAAAAACTTCAAAGACCCGATTGATTTTCGAATAGCCTTTTTTGGGTATGAAACTATCCGTTGACGGCTTACAGCGGTCAAAGTCGTAGAACTTACTGAGACCTTCGTTTTGAAGGGTTATGGCTCTCGTAACTCTAAACGAGGTAACAGATATGGCCGTTCGAATAATCGATATCCATAGGGTGCAACATCTGCGGTGCAAGGTGCAACATTCGTCCAAAAAGACGAAACAGCGTCGTGCGACTTTTAGAAATGGGTGCAGGGATTTGAAATGGACCAGCACTATGGTGCACCACTCTCCAGGGATGGTATATCGAAGACCAGCCACGGTGTTCCCTTTTTAACATAAAAATTCATGTGACGGAAAAACGAAGGCCAGAAAACTTCAAAGACCCGATTGAGGTTCGGATAACCTTTTTTTGGGTATGAAACTATCCGTTGACGGCTTACAGCGGTCAAAGCCGTAGAACTCACTGAGACCTTCGTTTTGACTGGTTATGGCTCCCGTAAATCTAAACGAGGCAACAGTTCTGGCCGTCCGAAGAATCGATATCCACAGGGTGCAGCATCTGCGGTGCAAGGTGCAACATTCGTCCAAAAAGATGAAACAGCACCCTACGACTTTTAGAAATGGGTGCAGGGAGTTGAAATGGACCAGTACCATGGTGCACCACTCTCCAGGGATGGTAAATCAAAGACCAGCCACGGTGTTCCCTTTTTAACGTAAAAATTCATGTGACGGAAAAACGAAGGCCAAAAAACTTCAGAGACCCGATTGAGGTTCAGATATCCTTTTATTGGGTATGAAACTATCTGTTGACGGCTTACAGCGGTCAAAGCCGTAGAACTTACTGAGAGCTTCGTTTTGACTGGTTATGGCTCACGTAACTCTAAACGTGGCAACAGTTATGGTCGTGCGAAGAATCGATATCCACAGGGTGCAACATCTGCGGTGCAAGGTGCAACATTCGACCCAAAAGACGAAACAGCGCCGTGCGACTTTTAGAAATGGGTGTAGGGATTTGAAATGGACCAGTACCATGGTGCACCACTCTCCAGCGATGGTAAATTGAAGACCAGCCACGGTGTTCCCTTTTTAACAAAAAAATTCATGTGATGGAAAAACGAAGGACAAAAAACTTCAGAGACCCGATTAAGGTTCGGATAGCCTTTTTTTGGGTATGAAACTATCCGTTGACGGCTTACAGCGGTCATAGCAGCAGAACTCAGTGAGACCTTCGTTTTGACTGGTTATGGCTCCCGTAACTCTAAACGAGGCAACAGTTATGCCCGTCCGAAGAATCGATATCCACAGGGTGCAACATCTGCGGTGCAAGGTGCAACATTCGTCCAAAAAGACGAATCAACGCCGTGCGACTTTTAGAAATAGGTGCAGGGATTTGAAATGGACCAGTACCATGGTGCACCACTCTCCAGGGATGGTAAATCGAAGACCAGCCACGGTGTTCCCTTTTTAACGTAAAAATTCATGTGACGGAAAAACGAAGGCCAAAAAACTTCAAAGACCCGATTGAGGTTCGGATAGCCTTTTTTTGGGTATGAAACTATCCATTGACGGCTTACAGCCGTCAAAGCCATAGAACTCACTGAGACCTTCGCTTTGACTGGTTACGGATCCCGTAACTCTAAACGAGGCAACATTTATGGCCGTCCGAAGAATCGATATCCACAGGGTGCAACATCTGCGGTGCAAGGTGCAACATTCGTCCAAAAAGACGAAACATCGCCGTGCGACTTTTAGAAACGGGTGCAGGGTTTGAAATGGACCAGTACCATAGTGAACCACTCTCCAGGGATGGTAAATCGAAGACCAACCACGGTGTTCCCTTTTTAACGTAAAAATTCATGTGACTGAAAGACGAAGGCCAAAAAACTTCAAAGACCCGATTGATTTTCGAATAGCCTTTTTTGGGTATGAAACTATCCGTTGACGGCTTACAGCGGTCAAAGTCGTAGAACTTACTAAGACCTTCGTTTTGACGGGTTATGGCTCTCGTAACTCTAAACGAGGTAACAGTTATGGCCGTTCGAATAATCGATATCCATAGGGTGCAACATCTGCGGTGCAAGGTGCAACATTCGTCCAAAAAGACGAAACAGCGCCGTGCGACTTTTAGAAATGTGTGCAGGGATTTGAAATGGACCAGTACTATGGTGCACCACTCTCCAGGGATGGTAAATCGAAGACCAGCCACGGTGTTCCCTTTTTAACATAAAAATTCATGTGACGGAAAAACGAAGGCCAGAAAACTTCAAAGACCCGATTGAGGTTCGGATAACCTTTTTTTGGGTATGAAACTATCCGTTGACGGCTTACAGCGGTCAAAGCCGTAGAACTCACTGAGACCTTCGTTTTGACTGGTTATGGCTCCCGTAAATCTAAACGAGGAAACAGTTCTGGCCGTCCGAAGAATCGATATCCACAGGGTGCAGCATCTGCGGTGCAAGGTGCAACATTCGTCCAAAAAGATGAAACACCACCCTGCGACTTTTAGTAATGGGTGCAGGGAGTTGAAATGGACCAGTACCATGGTGCACCACTCTCCAGGGATGGTAAATCAAAGACCAGCCACGGTGTTCCCTTTTTAACGTAAAAATTCATGTGATGGAAAAACGAAGGCCAAAAAACTTCAGAGACCCGATTGAGGTTCGGATATCCTTTTATTGGGTATGAAACTATCCGTTGACGGCTTACAGCGGTCAAAGCCGTAGAACTTACTGAGAGCTTCGTTTTGACTGGTTATGGCTCACGTAACTCTAAACGTGGCAACAGTTATGGTCGTCCGAAGAATAGATATCCACAGGGTGCAACATCTGCGGTGCAAGGTGCAACATTCGACCCAAAAGACGAAACAGCGCCGTGCGACTTTTAGAAATGGGTGTAGGGATTTGAAATGGACCAGTACCATGGTGCACCACTCTCCAGCGACGGTAAATCGAAGACCAGCCACGGTGTTCCCTTTTTAACATAAAAATTCATGTAATGGAAAAACGAAGGACAAAAAACTTCAGAGACCCGATTAAGGTTCGGATAGCCTTTTTTTGGGTATGAAACTATTCGTTGACGGCTTACAGCGGTCATAGCAGCAGAACTCAGTGAGACCTTCGTTTTGACTGGTTATGGCTCCCGTAACTCTAAACGAGGCAACAGTTATGCCCGTCCGAAGAATCGATATCCACAGGGTGCAACATCTGCGGTGCAAGGTGCAACATTCGTCCAAAAAGACGAATCAGCGCCGTGCGACTTTTAGAAATAGGTGCAGGGATTTGAAATGGACCAGTACCATGGTGCACCACTCTCCAGGGATGGTAAATCGAAGACCAACCACGGTGTTCCCTTTTTAACGTAAAAATTAATGTGACGGAAAAACGAAGGCAAAAAAACTTCAAAGACCCGATTGAGGTTCGGATAGCCTTTTTTTGGGTATGAAACTATCCGTTGACGGCTTCCAGCCATCATAGTCGTAGAACTCACTGAGACCTTCGTTTTGTCTGGTTATGGATCCCGTAACTCTAAACGAGGCAACATTTATGACCGTCCGAAGAATCGATATCCACAGGGTGCAACATCTGCGGTGCAAGGTGCAACATTCGTCCAAAAAGACGAAACAGCGCCGTGCGACTTTTAGAAACGGGTGCAGGGTTTGAAATGGACCATTACCATGGTGCACCACTCTCCAGGGATGGTAAATCGAAGGCCAACCACGGTGTTCCCTTTTTAACGTAAAAATTCATGTGACTGAAAGACGAAGGCCAAAAAACTTCAAAGACCCGATTGATTTTCGAATAGCCTTTTTTGGGTATGAAACTATCCGTTGACGGCTTACAGCGGTCAAAGTCGTAGAACTTACTGAGACCTTCGTTTTGACGGGTTATGGCTCTCGTAACTCTAAACGAACAGTTATGGCCGTTCGAATAATCGATATCCATAGGGTGCAACATTTGCGGTGCAAGGTGCAACATTCGTCCAAAAAGACGAAACAGCGCCGTGCGACTTTTAGAAATGGGTGCAGGGATTTGAAATGGACCAGTACTATGGTGCACCACTCTCCAGGGATGGTAAATCGAAGACCAGCCACGGTGTTCCCTTTTTAACATAAAAATTCATGTGATGGAAAAACGAAGGCCAGAAAACTTCAAAGACCCGATTGAGGTTCGGATAACCTTTTTTTGGGTATGAAACTATCCGTTGACGGCTTACAGCGGTCAAAGCCGTAGAACTCACTGAGACCTTCGTTTTGACTGGTTATGGCTCCCGTAAATCTAAACGAGGCAACAGTTCTGGCCGTCCGAAGAATCGATATCCACAGGGTGCAGCATCTGCGGTGCAAGGTGCAACATTCGTCCAAAAAGATGAAACAGCACCCTACGACTTTTAGAAATGGGTGCAGGGAGTTGACATGGACCAGTACCATGGTGCACCACTCTCCAGGGATGGTAAATCAAAGACCAGCCACGGTGTTCCCTTTTTAACGTAAAAATTCATGTGACGGAAAAACGAAGGCCAAAAAACTTCAGAGACCCGATTGAGGTTCAGATATCCTTTTATTGGGTATGAAACTATCTGTTGACGGCTTACAGCGGTCAAAGCCGTAGAACTTACTGAGAGCTTCGTTTTGACTGGTTATGGCTCACGTAACTCTAAACGTGGCAACAGTTATGGTCGTCCGAAGAATCGATATCCACAGGGTGCAACATCTGCGGTGCAAGGTGCAACATTCGACCCAAAAGACGAAACAGCGCCGTGCGACTTTTCGAAATGGGTGTAGGGATTTGAAATGGACCAGTACCATGGTGCACCACTCTCCAGCGATGGTAAATCGAAGACCAGCCACGGTGTTCCCTTTTTAACATAAAAATTCATGTGATGGAAAAACGAAGGACAAAAAACTTCAGAGACCCGATTAAGGTTCGGATAGCCTTTTTTTGGGTATGAAACTATCCGTTGACGGCTTACAGCGGTCATAGCAGCAGAACTCAGTGAGACCTTCGTTTTGACTGGTTATGGCTCCCGTAACTCTAAACGAGGCAACAGTTATGCCCGTCCGAAGAATCGATATCCACAGGGTGCAACATCTGCGGTGCAAGGTGCAACATTCGTCCAAAAAGACGAATCAGCGCCGTGCGACTTTTAGAAATAGGTGCAGGGATTTGAAATGGACCAGTACCATGGTGCACCACTCTCCAGGGATGGTAAATCGAAGACCAGCCACGGTGGTCCCTTTTTAACGTAAAAATTAATGTGACGGAAAAACGAAGGCAAAAAAACTTCAAAGACCCGATTGAGGTTCGGATAGCCTTTTTTTGGGTATGAAACTATCCGTTGACGGCTTCCAGCCGTCATAGTCGTAGAACTCACTGAGACCTTCGTTTTGTCTGGTTAAGGATCCCGTAACTCTAAACGAGGCAACATTTATGACCGTCCGAAGAATCGATATCCACAGGGTGCAACATCTGCGGTGCAAGGTGCAACATTCGTCCAAAAAGACGAAACAGCGCCGTGCGACTTTTAGAAACGGGTGCAGGGTTTGAAATGGACCATTACCATGGTGCACCACTCTCCAGGGATGGTAAATCGAAGGCCAACCACGGTGTTCTCTTTTTAACGTAAAAATTCATGTGACTGAAAGACGAAGGCCAAAAAACTTCAAAGACCCGATTGATTTTCGAATAGCCTTTTTTGGGTATGAAACTATCCGTTGACGGCTTACAGCGGTCAAAGTCGTAGAACTTACTAAGACCTTCGTTTTGACGGGTTATGGCTCTCGTAACTCTAAACGAGGTAACAGTTATGGCCGTTCGAATAATCGATATCCATAGGGTGCAACATCTGCGGTGCAAGGTGCAACATTCGTCCAAAAAGACGAAACAGCGCCGTGCGACTTTTAGAAATGGGTGCAGGGATTTGAAATGGACCAGTACCATGGTGCACCACTCTCCAGGGATGGTAAATCGAAGACCAGCCACGGTGTTCCCTTTTTAACGTAAAAATTCATGTGACGGAAAAACGAAGGCCAAAAAACTTTAAAGACCCGATTGAGGTTCGGATAGCCTTTTTTTGGGTATGAAACTATCCGTTAACGGCTTACAGTGGTCAAAGCCGTAGAACTTACTGAGAGCTTCGTTTTGACTGGTTATGGCTCATGTAACTCTAAACGAGACAACAGTTATGGCCGTCCGAAGAATCGATATCCACAGGGTGCAGCATCTGCGGTGCAAGGTGCAACATTCGTCCAAAAAGATGAAACAGCACCCTGCGACTTTTAGAAATGGGTGCAGGTAGTTGAAATGGACCAGTACCATGGTGCACCACTCTCCAGGGATGGTAAATCAAAGACCAGCCACGGTGTTCCCTTTTTAACGTAAAAATTCATGTGATGGAAAAACGAAGGCCAAAAAACTTCAGAGACCCGATTGAGGTTCGGATATCCTTTTATTGGGTATGAAACTATCCGTTGACGGCTTACAGCGGTCAAAGCGGTAGAACTCACTGAGAGCTTCGTTTTGACTGGTTATGGCTCACGTAACTCTAAACGTGGCAACAGTTATGGTCGTCCGAAGAATCGATATCCACAGGGTGCAACATCTGCGGTGCAAGGTGCAACATTCGACCCAAAAGACGAAACAGCGCCGTGCGACTTTTAGAAATGGGTGTAGGGATTTGAAATGGACCAGTACCATGGTGCACCACTCTCCAGCGATGGTAAATCGAAGACCAGCCACGGTGTTCCCTTTTTAACATAAAAATTCATGTGATGGAAAAACGAAGGACAAAAAACTTCAGAGACCCGATTAAGGTTCGGATAGCCTTTTTTTGGGTATGAAACTATCCGTTGACGGCTTACAGCGGTCATAGCAGCAGAACTCAGTGAGACCTTCGTTTTGACTGGTTATGGCTCCCGTAACTCTAAACGAGGCAACAGTTATGCCCGTCCGAAGAATCGATATCCATAGGGTGCAACATCTGCGGTGCAAGGTGCAACATTCGTCCAAAAAGACGAATCAGCACCGTGCGACTTTTAGAAATAGGTGCAGGGATTTGAAATGGACCAGTACCATGGTGCACCACTCTCCAGGGATGGTAAATCGAAGACCAGCCACGGTGTTCCCTTTTTAACGTAAAAATTAATGTGACGGAAAAACGAAGGCAAAAAACTTCAAAGACCCGATTGAGGTTCGGATAGCCTTTTTTTGGGTATGAAACTATCCGTTGACGGCTTCCAGCTGTCATAGTCGTAGAACTCACTGAGACCTTCGTTTTGTCTGGTTATGGATCCCGTAACTCTAAACGAGGCAACATTTATGACCGTCCGAAGAATCGATATCCACAGGGTGCAACATCTGCGGTGCAAGGTGCAACATTCGACCCAAAAGACGAAACAGCGCCGTGCGACTTTTAGAAATGGGTGTAGGGATTTGAAATGGACCAGTACCATGGTGCACCACTCTCCAGCGATGGTAAATCGAAGACCAGCCACGGTGTTCCCTTTTTAACATAAAAATCCATGTGATGGAAAAACGAAGGACAAAAAACTTCAGAGACCCGATTAAGGTTCGGATAGCCTTTTATTGGGTATGAAACTATCCGTTGACGGCTTACAGCGGTCATAGCAGCAGAACTCAGTGAGACCTTCGTTTTGACTGGTTATGGCTCCCGTAACTCTAAACGAGGCAACAGTTATGCCCGTCCGAAGAATCGATATCCATAGGGTGCAACATCTGCGGTGCAAGGTGCAACATTCGTCCAAAAAGACGAATCAGCACCGTGCGACTTTTAGAAATAGGTGCAGGGATTTGAAATGGACCAGTACCATGGTGCACCACTCTCCAGGGATGGTAAATCGAAGACCAGCCACGGTGTTCCCTTTTTAACGTAAAAATTAATGTGACGGAAAAACGAAGGCAAAAAACTTCAAAGACCCGATTGAGGTTCGGATAGCCTTTTTTTGGGTATGAAACTATCCGTTGACGGCTTCCAGCTGTCATAGTCGTAGAACTCACTGAGACCTTCGTTTTGTCTGGTTATGGATCCCGTAACTCTAAACGAGGCAACATTTATGACCGTCCGAAGAATCGATATCCACAGGGTGCAACATCTGCGGTGCAAGGTGCAACATTCGTCCAAAAAGACGAAACAGCGCCGTGCGACTTTTAGAAACGGGTGCAGGGTTTGAAATGGACCATTACCATGGTGCACCACTCTCCAGGGATGGTAAATCGAAGCCCAACCACGGTGTTCCCTTTTTAACGTAAAAATTCATGTGACTGAAAGACGAAGGCCAAAAAACTTCAAAGACCCGATTGATTTTCGAATAGCCTTTTTTGGGTATGAAACTATCCGTTGACGGCTTACAGCGGTCAAAGTCGTAGAACTTACTGAGACCTTCGTTTTGACGGGTTATGGCTCTCGTAACTCTAAACGAGGTAACAGTTATGGCCGTTCGAATAATCGATATCCATAGGGTGCAACATCTGTGGTGCAAGGTGCAACATTCGTCCAAAAAGACGAAACAGCGCCGTGCGACTTTTAGAAATGGGTGCAGGGATTTGAAATGGACCAGTACTATGGTGCACCACTCTCCAGGGATGGTAAATCGAAGACCAGCCACGGTGTTCCCTTTTTAACATAAAAATTCATGTGACGGAAAAACGAAGGCCAGAAAACTTCAAAGACCCGATTGAGGTTCGGATAACCTTTTTTTGGGTATGAAACTATCCGTTGACGGCTTACAGCGGTCAAAGCCGTAGAACTCACTGAGACCTTCGTTTTGACTGGTTATGGCTCCCATAAATCTAAACGAGGCAACAGTTCTGGCCGTCTGAAGAATCGATATCCACAGGGTGCAGCATCTGCGGTGCAAGGTGCAACATTCGTCCAAAAAGATGAAACAGCACCCTGCGACTTTTAGAAATGGGTGCAGGGAGTTGAAATGGACCAGTACCATGGTGCACCACTCTCCAGGGATGGTAAATCAAAGACCAGCCACGGTGTTCCCTTTTTAACGTAAAAATTCATGTGATGGAAAAACGAAGGGCAAAAAACTTCAGAGACCCGATTGAGGTTCGGATATCCTTTTATTGGGTATGAAACTATCCGTTGACGGCTTACAGCGGTCAAAGCCATAGAACTTACTGAGAGCTTCGTTTTGACTGGTTATGGCTCACGTAACTCTAAACGTGGCAACAGTTATGGTCGTCCGAAGAATCGATATCCACAGGGTGCAACATCTGCGGTGCAAGGTGCAACATTCGACCCAAAAGACGAAACAGCGCCGTGCGACTTTTAGAAATGGGTGTAGGGATTTGAAATGGACCAGTACCATGGTGCACCACTCTCCAGCGATGGTAAATCGAAGACCAGCCACGGTGTTCCCTTTTTAACATAAAAATTCATGTGATGGAAAAACGAAGGACAAAAAACTTCAGAGACCCGATTAAGGTTCGGATAGCCTTTTTTTGGGTATGAAACTATCCGTTGACGGCTTACAGCGGTCATAGCAGCAGAACTCAGTGAGACCTTCGTTTTGACTGGTTATGGCTCCCGTAACTCTAAACGAGGCAACAGTTATGCCCGTCCGAAGAATCGATATCCATAGGGTGCAACATCTGCGGTGCAAGGTGCAACATTCGTCCAAAAAGACGAATCAGCACCGTGCGACTTTTAGAAATAGGTGCAGGGATTTGAAATGGACCAGTACCATGGTGCACCACTCTCCAGGGATGGTAAATCGAAGACCAGCCACGGTGTTCCCTTTTTAACGTAAAAATTAATGTGACGGAAAAACGAAGGCAAAAAACTTCAAAGACCCGATTGAGGTTCGGATAGCCTTTTTTTGGGTATGAAACTATCCGTTGACGGCTTCCAGCTGTCATAGTCGTAGAACTCACTGAGACCTTCGTTTTGTCTGGTTATGGATCCCGTAACTCTAAACGAGGCAACATTTATGACCGTCCGAAGAATCGATATCCACAGGGTGCAACATCTGCGGTGCAAGGTGCAACATTCGTCCAAAAAGACGAAACAGCGCCGTGCGACTTTTAGAAACGGGTGCAGGGTTTGAAATGGACCATTACCATGGTGCACCACTCTCCAGGGATGGTAAATCGAAGCCCAACCACGGTGTTCCCTTTTTAACGTAAAAATTCATGTGACTGAAAGACGAAGGCCAAAAAACTTCAAAGACCCGATTGATTTTCGAATAGCCTTTTTTGGGTATGAAACTATCCGTTGACGGCTTACAGCGGTCAAAGTCGTAGAACTTACTGAGACCTTCGTTTTGACGGGTTATGGCTCTCGTAACTCTAAACGAGGTAACAGTTATGGCCGTTCGAATAATCGATATCCATAGGGTGCAACATCTGTGGTGCAAGGTGCAACATTCGTCCAAAAAGACGAAACAGCGCCGTGCGACTTTTAGAAATGGGTGCAGGGATTTGAAATGGACCAGTACTATGGTGCACCACTCTCCAGGGATGGTAAATCGAAGACCAGCCACGGTGTTCCCTTTTTAACATAAAAATTCATGTGACGGAAAAACGAAGGCCAGAAAACTTCAAAGACCCGATTGAGGTTCGGATAACCTTTTTTTGGGTATGAAACTATCCGTTGACGGCTTACAGCGGTCAAAGCCGTAGAACTCACTGAGACCTTCGTTTTGACTGGTTATGGCTCCCATAAATCTAAACGAGGCAACAGTTCTGGCCGTCTGAAGAATCGATATCCACAGGGTGCAGCATCTGCGGTGCAAGGTGCAACATTCGTCCAAAAAGATGAAACAGCACCCTGCGACTTTTAGAAATGGGTGCAGGGAGTTGAAATGGACCAGTACCATGGTGCACCACTCTCCAGGGATGGTAAATCAAAGACCAGCCACGGTGTTCCCTTTTTAACGTAAAAATTCATGTGATGGAAAAACGAAGGGCAAAAAACTTCAGAGACCCGATTGAGGTTCGGATATCCTTTTATTGGGTATGAAACTATCCGTTGACGGCTTACAGCGGTCAAAGCCATAGAACTTACTGAGAGCTTCGTTTTGACTGGTTATGGCTCACGTAACTCTAAACGTGGCAACAGTTATGGTCGTCCGAAGAATCGATATCCACAGGGTGCAACATCTGCGGTGCAAGGTGCAACATTCGACCCAAAAGACGAAACAGCGCCGTGCGACTTTTAGAAATGGGTGTAGGGATTTGAAATGGACCAGTACCATGGTGCACCACTCTCCAGCGATGGTAAATCGAAGACCAGCCACGGTGTTCCCTTTTTAACATAAAAATTCATGTGATGGAAAAACGAAGGACAAAAAACTTCAAAGACCCGATTAAGGTTCGGATAGCCTTTTTTTGGGTATGAAACTATCCGTTGACGGCTTACAGCGGTCATAGCAGCAGAACTCAGTGAGACCTTCGTTTTGACTGGTTATGGCTCCCGTAACTCTAAACGAGGCAACAGTTATGCCCGTCCGAAGAATCGATATCCACAGGGTGCAACATCTACGGTGCAAGGTGCAACATTCGTCCAAAAAGACGAATCAGCGCCGTGCGACTTTTAGAAATAGGTGCAGGGATTTGAAATGGACCAGTTGCATGGTGCACCACTCTCCAGGGATGTTAAATCAAAGACCAGCCACGGTGTTCCCTTTTTAACGTAAAAATTCATGTGACGGAAAAACGAAGGCCAAAAAACTTCAGAGACCCGATTGAGGTTCGGATAGCCTTTTTTTGGGTGTGAAACTATCCATTGATGGCTTACAGCTGTCAAAGCCATAGAACTCACTGAGACGTTCGGTTTGACTGGTTATGGCTCCCATAACTCTAAACGAGGCAACATTTATGGCCGTCCGAAGAATCGATATCCATAGGGTCCAACATCTGCGGTGCAAGGTGCAACATTGGTCCAAAAAGACGAAACAGCACCGTGCGACTTTTAGAAATGGGTGTAGGGATTTGAAATGGACCAGTACCATGGTGAACCACTCTCTAGGGATGGTAAATCGAAGACCAGCCACGGTGTTCCCTTTTTAACGTAAAAATTCATGTGACGGAAAGACGAAGGCCAAAAAACTTCAGAGACCCGATTGATGTTCGAATAGCCTTTTTTTGGGTATGAAACTATCTGTTGACGGCTTACAGCGGTCAAAGCCGTAGAACTCACTGAGACCTTCATTTTGACTGGTTATGGCTCCCGTAACTCTAAACGAGGCAACAGTTATGGTCGTTCGAATAATCGATATCGACAGGGTGCAATATCTGCGGTGCAATGTGCAACATTCGTCCAAAAAGACGAAACAGCACCGTGCGACTTTTAGAAATGGGTGTAGGGATTTGAAATGGACCAGTACCATGGTGAACCACTCTCTAGGGATGGTAAATCGAAGACCAGCCATGGTGTTCCCTTTTTAACGTAAAAATTCATGTGACGGAAAAACGAAGGCCAAAAAACTTCAGAGACCCGATTGAGGTTCGGATAGCCTTTTTTTGGGTATGAAACTATCTGTTGACGGCTTACAGTAGTCAAAGCCGTAGAACACATTGAGACCTTCATTTTGACTAGTTATGGCTCCCGTAACTCTAAACGACGCAACAGTTATGGCCGTCCGAAGAATCGATATCCACAAGGTGCAACATCTGCGGTGCAAGGTGCAACATTCGTCCAAAAAGACGAAACAGCGCCCTGCGACTTTTAGAAATGGGTGCAGGGAATTGAAATGGACCAGTACCATGGTGCACCACTCTCCAGGGATGGTAAATCGAAGACCAGCCACGGTGTTCCCTTTTTAACATAAAAATTCATGTGACGGAAAAACGAAGGCCAAAAAACTTCAGAGACCCGATTGTGGTTCGGATAGCCTTTTTTTGGGTATGAAACTATCCGTTGACGGCTTACAGCGGTCAAAGCCATAGAAATTACTGAGAGCTTCGTTTTGTCTGGTTATGGCTCACGTAACTCTAAACGAGGCAACAGTTATGGTCGTCCGAAGAATCGTTATCCATAGGCAGCAACATCTGCGGTGTAGGGATTTGAAATGGACCAGTACCATGGTGCACCACTCTCTCCAGGAATGGTAAATCAAAGACCAGCCACGGTGTTCCCTTTTTACAGTAAAAATTCATGTGATGGAAAAACGAAGGCCAAAAAACTTCAAAGACCCGATTAAGGTTCGGATAGCCTTTTTTGGGTATGAAACTATCCGTTGATGGCTTACAGCGGTCAAAGCCGTAGAACTCAGTGAGACCTTCGTTTTGACTGGTTTTGGCTCACGTAACTCTAAACGAGGCAACAGTTATGGTCGTCCGTAGAATCGATATCGACAAGGTGCAACATTTGCGGTGCAAAGTGCAACATTCGTCCAAAAAGACGAAACAGCGCCGTGCGACTTTTAGAAATGGGTGTAGAGATTTGAAATGGACCAGTACCATGGTGCACCACTCTCCAGGGATGGTAAATCGAAGGCCAACCACGGTGTTCCCTTTTTAACGTAAAAATTCATGTGACTGAAAGATGAAGGCCAAAAAACTTCAGAGACCCGATTGAGGTTCGAATAGACTTTTTTGGGTATGAAACTATCCGTTGACGGCTTACAGCGGTAAAAGTCGTAGAACTCACTAATACCTTCGTTTTGACTGGTTATGGCTCCCGTAACTCTATACGAGGCAACCGTTATGGCCGTCCGTATAATCGATATCCACAGCGTGCAACATCTGCGGTGCAAGGTGCAACATTCGTCCAAAAAGACGAAACAGCGCCGTGCGACTTTTAGAAATGGGTGCAGGGATTTGAAATAGACCGGTACCATGGTACACCACTCTCCAGGGATGGTAAATCGAAGACCAGCCACGATGTTCCGTTTTTAACATAAAAATTCATGTGACGGAAAAACGAAGGCCAAAAAACTTCAAAGACCCGATTGAGGTTCGGATAGCCTTTTTTTGGGTATGAAACTATCTGTTGACGGCTTACAGCGGTCAAAGCCGTAGAACTCACAAAGACCTTTGTTTTGACTGGTTATGGCTCCCGTAACTCTAAACGAGGCAACAGTTATGGCCGTCCGAAGAATCGATATCCACAGGGTGCAACTTCTGCGGTGCAAGGTGCTACATTCGTCCAAAAAGACGAAACAGTGCCCTGCAACTTTTAGAAATGTGTGCAGGGATTCGAAATGGACCAGTACCATGGTCTACCACTCTCCAGGGTTGGTAAATCGAAGACCAGCCACGGTGTTCCCTTTTTAACGTAAAAATTAATGTGATGGAAAAACGAAGGCCAAAAAACTTCATAGACCCGATTGAGGTTCGGATAGCCTTTTTTGGGTATGAAACTATCCATTGACGGCTTACAGCGGTCAAAGCCGTAGAACTCAGTGAGACCTTCGTTTTGACTGGTTATGGCTCCCGTAACTCTAAATGAGGCAACAATTATGCCCGTCCGAAGAATCGATATCCACAGGGTGCAACATCTGCGGTGCAAGGTGCAACATTCGTCCAAAAAGACGAAACAGCGCCGTGCGACTTTTAGAAATGGGTGCAGGTATTTGAAATGGACCAGTACCATGGTGCACCACTCTCCAGGGATGGTAAATCGAAGACCAGCCACGGTGTTCCCTTTTTAAAGTAAAAATTCATGTGATGGAAAAATGAAGGCCAAAAAACTTCAGAGACCCGATTAAGGTTCGGATAGCCTTTTTTTGGGTATGAAACTATCCGTTGACGGCTTACAGCGGTCAAACCCGTAGAACTCAGTGAGACCTTCGTTTTGACTGGTTTTGGCTCACGTAACTCTAAACGAGGCAACAGTTATGGTCGTCCGATGAATCGATATCCACAGGGTGCAACGTCTGCGGTGCAAGGTGCAACATTCGTCCAAAAAGACGAAACAGCGTCGTGCGACTTTTAGAAATGGGTGTTGGGATTTGAAATGGACCAGTACCATGGTGCACCATTCTCCAGGGATGGTAAATCGAAGGCTAACCACGGTGTTCCCTTTTTAACATAAAAATTCATGTGACTGAAATACGAAGGCCAAAAAACTTCAAAGACCCGATTGAGGTTCGGATAGCCTTTTTTGGGTATGAAACTATCCGTTGACGGCTTACCATAGTCAAAGCCATAGAACTCACTGAGGCCTTCGTTTTGACTGGTTATGGCTCCCGTAACTCTAAACGAGGCAACAGTTATGGCCGTCCGAATAATCGATATCCATTGGGTGCAACATCTGCGGTGCAAGGTGCAACATTCGTCCAAAAAGACGAAACAGCGCCATGCGACTTTTAGAAATGGGTGAAGGGATTTTAAATGGACCAGTACTATGGTGCACCACTCTCCAGGGATGGTAAATTAAAGACCAGCCACGGTGTTCCCTTTTTAACATAAATATTCATGTGACGGAAAAACGAAGGCCAGAAAACTTCAAAGACCCGATTGAGGTTCGGATTGCCTTTTTTTGGGTATGAAACTATCTGTTGACGGCTTACAGCGGTCAAAGCCGTAGAACTCACTGAGACCTTCGTTTTGACTGGTTATGGCTCCCGTAACTCTAAACGAGGCAACAGTTATGGCCGTCCGAAGAATCGATATCCACAGGGTGCAACATCTGCGGTACAAGGTGCAAAATTCGTCCAAAAAGACGAAACAGCGCCCTGCGACTTTTAGAAATGGGTGCAGGGATTTGAAATGGACCAGTACCATGGTGCACCACTCTCCAGGGATTGGTAAATCAAAGACCATCTACGGTGTTCCCTTTTTAACGTAAAAATTCTTGTGACGGAAAAACGAAGGCCAAAAAACTTCAAAGACCCGATTGAGGTTCGGATAGCCTTTTTTTAGGTATGAAACTATCTGTTGACGGCTTACAGCGGTCAAAGCCGTAGAACTCACTAAGAGCTTCGTTTTGACTGGTTATGGCTCACGTAACTCTAAACGAGGCAACAGTTATGGCCGTCCGAAGAATCGATATCCACAGGGTGCAACATCTGCGGTGCAAGGTGCAAAATTCGTCCAAAAAGACGAAACAGCGCCCTGCGACTTTTAGAAATGGGTGCAGGGAATTGAAATGGACCAGTACCATGGTGCACCACTCTCCAGGGACGGTAAATCGAAGACCAGCCACGGTGTTCCCTTTTTAACGTAAAAATTCATGTGACTGAAATACGAAGGCCAAAAAACTTCAGAGACCCGATTGAGGTTCGGATAGCCTTTTTTTGGGTATGAAACTATCCGTTGACGGCTTACCATAGTCAAAGCCATAGAACTCACTGAGACCTTCGTTTTGACTGGTTATGGCTCCCGTAACTCTAAACGAGGCAACAGTTATGGCCGTCCGAATAATCGATATCCATTGGGTGCAACATCTGCGGTGCAAGGTGCAACATTCGTCCAAAAAGACGAAACAGCGCCATGCGACTTTTAGAAATGGGTGCAGAGATTTTAAATGGACCAGTACTATGGTGCACCACTCTCCAGGGATGGTAAATTGAAGACCAGCCACGGTGTTCCCTTTTTAACATAAATATTCTTGTGACGGAAAAACGAAGGCCAGAAAACTTCAAAGACCCGATTGAGGTTCGGATAGCCTTTTTTTAGGTATGAAACTATCTGTTGACGGCTTACAGCGGTCAAAGCCGTAGAACTCACTGAGACCTTCGTTTTGACTGGTTATGGCTCCCGTAACTCTAAACGAGGCAACAGTTATGGCCGTCCGAAGAATCGATATCCACAGGGTGCAACATCTGCGGTACAAGGTGCAAAATTCGTCCAAAAAGACGAAACAGCGCCCTGCGACTTTTAGAAATGGGTGCAGGGATTTGAAATGGACCAGTACCATGGTGCACCACTCTCCAGGGATGGTAAATCAAAGACCAGCTACGGTGTTCCATTTTTAACGTAAAAATTCATGTGATGGAAAAACGAAGGCCAAAAAACTTCAAAGACCCGATTGAGGTTCGGATAGCCTTTTTTTAGGTATGAAACTATCTGTTGACGGCTTATAGCGGTCAAAGCCGTAGAACTCACTGAGAGCTTCGTTTTGACTGGTTATGGCTCACGTAACTCTAAACGAGGCAACAGTTATGGCCGTCCGAAGAATCGATATCCACAGGGTGCAACATCTGCGGTGCAAGGTGCAAAATTCGTCCAAAAAGACGAAACAGCGCCCTGCGACTTTTAGAAATGGGTGCAGGGAATTGAAATGGACCAGTACCATGGTGCACCACTCTCCAGGGACGGTAAATCGAAGACCAGCCACGGTGTTCCCTTTTTAACGTAAAAATTCATGTGACGGAAAAACGAAGGCCAAAAAACTTCAGAGACCCGATTGTGGTTCGGATAGCCTTTTTTTGGGTATGAAACTATCCGTTGATGGCTTACAGCGGTCAAAGCCGTAGAACTTACTGAGAGCTTTGTTTTGTCTGGTTATGGCTCACGTAACTCTAAATGAGGCAACAGTTATGGTCGTCCGAAGAATCGTTATCCATAGGCTGCAACATCTGCGGTGCAAGGTGCAATATTCGTCCAAAAAGACGAAACACCGCCGTGCGACTTTTAGAAATGGGTGTAGGGATTTGACATGGACCAGTACCATGGTGCACCACTCTCCAGGAATGGTAAATCAAAGACCAGCCACGGTGTTCCCTTTTTAAAGTAAAAATTCATGTGATAGAAAAACGAAGGCCAAAAAACTTCAAAGACCCGATTAAGGTTCGGATAGCCTTTTTTTGGGTATGAAACTATCCGTTGACGACTTACAGCGGTCAAAGCCGTAGAACTCAGTGAGACCTTCAGACTGGTTTTGGCTCACATAACTCTAAACGAGGCAACAGTTATGGTCGTCCGTAGAATCAATATCGACAAGGTGCAACATCTGCGGTGCAAAGTGCAACATTCGTCCAAAAAGATGAAACAGCGCCGTGCGACTTTTAGAAATGGGTGTAGAGATTTGAAATGGACCGGTACCATGGTGCACCACTCTCCAGGGATGGTAAATCGAAGGCCAACCACGGTGTTCCCTTTTTAACGTAAAAATTCATGTGATTGAAAGACGAAGGCCAAAAAACTTCAGAGACCCGATTGAGGTTCGAATAGCCTTTTTTGGGTATGAAACTATCCGTTGACGGCTTACAGCGGTCAAAGTCGTAGAACTCACTAAGACCTTCATTTTGACTGGTTATGGCTCCCGTAACTCTATACGAGGCAACCGTTATGGCCGTCCGTATAATCGATATCCACAGGGTGCAACATCTGCGGTGCAAGGTGCAACATTCGTCCAAAAAGACGAGACAGCGCCGTGCGACTTTTAGAAATGGGTGCAGGGATTTGAAATAGACCGGTACCATGGTACACCACTCTCCAGGGATGGTAAATCGAAGACCAGCCACGATGTTCCCTTTTTAACATAAAAATTCATGTGACGGAAAAACGAAGGCCAGAAAACTTCAAAGACCCGATTGAGGTTCGGATAGCCTTTTTTTGGGTATGAAACTATCCGTTAACGGCTTACAGCGGTCAAAGCCGTAGAACTTACTGAGAGCTTCGTTTTGACTGGTTATGGCTCATGTAACTCTAAACGAGGCAACAGTTATGGTCGTCCGAAGAATCAATATCCACATGGTGCAACATCTGCGGTGCAAGGTGCAACATTCGACAAAAAAGACGAAACAGTGCCCAGCGACTTTTAGAAATGGGTGCAGGGATTTGAAATGGACCAGTACCATGGTGTACCACTCTCCAGGGATGGTAAATCGAAGACCAGCCATGGTGTTCCCTTTTTAACGTAAAAATTAATGTGATGGAAAGACGAAGGCCAAAAAACTTCAGAGACCCGATTGAGGTTCGGATAGCCTTTTTTGGGTATGAAACTATCCATTGACGGCTTACAGCGGTCAAAGCCGTAGAACTCAGTGAGACCTTCGTTTTGACTGGTTATGGCTCCCGTAAATCTAAACGAGGCAACAGTTATGCCCGTCCGAAGAATCGATATCCACAGGGTGCAACATCTGCGGTGCAAGGTGCAACATTCATCCAAAAAGACGAAACAGCGCCGTGCGACTTTTAGAAATGGGTGCAGGGATTTGAAATGGACCAGTACCATGGTGCACCACTCTCCAGGGATGGTAAATCGAAGACCAGCCACGGTGTTCCCTTTTTAACGTAAAAATTCATGTGACGGAAAAACGAAGGCCAAAAAACTTCAAAGACCCGATTGAGGTTCGGATAGCCTTTTTTTGGGTATGAAACTATCCGTTAACGGCTTACAGCGGTCAAAGCCGTAGAACTTACTGAGAGCTTCGTTTTGACTGGTTATGGCTCATGTAACTCTAAACGAGGCAACAGTTATGGTCGTCCGAAGAATCGATATCCACAGGGTGCAACATCTGCGGTGCAAGGTGCAACATTCGACAAAAAAGACGAAACAGCGCCGCGCGACTTTTAGAAATGGGTGTAGGGATTTGAAATGGACCGGTAGCATGGTGCACCACTCTCCAGTGATGGTAAATCGAAGACCAGCCACGGTGTTCCCTTTTTAACGTAAAAATTCATGTGATGGAAAAACGAAGGCCTAAAAACTTCAAAGACCCGATTGAGGTTCGGATAGCCTTTTTTTGGGTATGAAACTATCCGTTGACGGCTTACAGCGGTCAAAGCCATAGAACTTACTGAGAGCTTCGTTTTGACTGGTTATGTCTCATGTAACTCTAAATGAGGCAACAGTTATGGTCGTCCGAAGAATCGATATCCACAGGGTGCAACATCTGCGGTGCAAGGTGCAACATTCGTCCAAAAAGACGAAACAGCGCCGTGCGACTTTTAGAAATGGGTGCAGGTATTTGAAATGGACCAGTACCATGGTGCACCACTCTCCAGGGATGGTAAATTGAAGACCAGCCACGGTGTTCCCTTTTTAAAGTAAAAATTAATGTGATGGAAAAACGAAGGCCAAAAAACTTCAAAGACCCGATTAAGGTTCGGATAGCCTTTTTTGGGTATGAAACTATCCGTTGACGGCTTACAGCGGTTAAACTCGTAGAACTCAGTGAGACCTTCATTTTGACTGGTTTTGGCTCACGTAACTCTAAACGAGGCAACAGTTATGGTCGTCCGAAGAATCGATATCCATAGGGTGCAACATCTGCGGTGCAAGGTGCAACATTCGTCCAAAAAGACGAAACAGCGTCGTGCGACTTTTAGAAATGGGTGTTGGGATTTGAAATGGACCAGTACCATGGTGCACCACTCTCCAGGGATATTAAATCGAAGGCTAACCACGGTGTTCCCTTTTTAACGTAAAAATTCATGTGACTGAAAGACGAAGGCCAAAAAACTTCAGAGACCCGATTGATGTTCGAATAGCCTTTTTTGGGTATGAAACTATCCGTTGCCGGCTTACAGCGATCAAAGTCGTAGAACTCACTGAGACCTTCGTTTTGACAGGTTATGGCTCCCGTAACTCTAAACGAGGCAACAGTTATGGCCGTCCGAATAATCGATATCCACAGGGTGCAACATCTGCGGTGCAAGGTGCAACATTCGTCCAAAAAGACGAAACAGCGCCATGCGACTTTTAGAAATGGGTGCAGGGATTTTAAATGGACCAGTACTATGGTGCACCACTCTCCAGGGATGGTAAATTGAAGACCAGCCACGGTGTTCCCTTTTTAACATAAATATTCATGTGACGGAAAAACGAAGGCCAGAAAACTTCAAAGACCCGATTGAGGTTCGGATAGCCTTTTTTTGGGTATGAAACTATCTGTTGACGGCTTACAGCGGTCAAAGCCGTAGAACTCACTGAGACCTTCGTTTTGACTGGTTATGGCTCCCGTAACTCTAAACGAGGCAACAGTTATGGCTGTTCGAAGAATCGATATCCACAGGGTGCAACATCTGCGGTGCAAGGTGCAAAATTCATCCAAAAAGACGAAACAGCGCCGTGGGACTTTTAGAAATGCGTACAGGGATTTGAAATGGACCAGTACCATGGTGCACCACTCTCCTGGGATGGTAAATTGAAGACCAGCCACTGTGTTCCCTTTTTAACGTAAAAATTCATGTGGCGGAAAAACGAAGGCCAGAAAACTTCAGTGACCCGATTGAGGTTCGGATAGCCTTTTTTTTGGTATGAAACTATCTGATGATGGCTTACAGCGGTCAAAGCCATAGAACTCACTGAGACCTTCGTTTTGACTGGTTATGGCTCCCGTAACTCTAAACGAGGCAATAATTATGGCCGTCCGAAGAATCGATATCCACAGGGTGCAACATCTGCGGTGCAAGGTGCAACAATCGTCCAAAAAGACGAAACAGCGCCGTGCGACTTTTAGAAATGGGTGTAGGGATTTGAAATGGACCAGTACCATGGTGCACCACTCAACAGGGATGGTAAATCGAAGACCAGCCACGGTGTTCCCTTTTTAACGTAATAATTCATGTGACGGAAAGACGAAGGCCAAAAAACTTCAGAGACCCGATTGAGGTTCGGATAGCCTTTTTTTGGGTATGAAACTATCCGTTGACGGCTTACTGCCATCAAAGCCATAAAACGCACTGAGACCTTCGTTTTGACTGGTTATGGCTCCCGTAACTCTAAACGAGGCAACATTTATGGCCGTTCGAAGAATCGATATCTATAGGGTCCAACATCTGCGGTGCAAGGTGCAACATTCGTCCAAAAAGATGAAACAGCGCCGTGCGACTTTTAGAAATGGGTGCAGGGATTTGAAATGGACTAGTACCATGGTGAACCACTCTCTAGGGATGGTAAATCGAAGACCAGCCACGGTGTTCCCTTTTTAACGTAAAAATTCATGTGACGGAAAGACGAAGGCCAAAAAACTTCAGAGACCCGATTAAGGTTCGAATAGCCTTTTCTTGGGTATGAAACTATCTGTTGACGGCATAATGGCGGTCAAAGCCGTAGAACACACTGAGACTTTCATTTTGACTGGTTATGGCTCCCGTAACTCAAAACGAGGCAACAGTTATGGCCGTTCGAATAATCGATATCGACAGGGTGCAATATCTGCGGTGCAAGGTGCAACATTCGTCCAAAAAGATGAAACAACACCGTATGACTTTTAGAAATGGGTGCAGGGATTTGAAATGGACCAATACCATGGTGCACCACTTTCCAGGGATGGTAAATCGAAGACCAGCCACGGTGTTCCCTTTTTAACGTAAAAATTCATGTGACGGAAAAACGAAGGCCAAAAAACTTCAGAGACCCAATTGAGGTTCGGATAGTCTTTTTTTGGGTATG
This sequence comes from Allium fistulosum, assembly GCA_030737815.1. Classification (NCBI taxonomy): domain Eukaryota; kingdom Viridiplantae; phylum Streptophyta; class Magnoliopsida; order Asparagales; family Amaryllidaceae; genus Allium; species Allium fistulosum. The sequence goes on from JASFAW010000014.1 coordinate 5,225,405, forward strand.
AAACTGTCTGTTGACGGCTTACAGCGGTCAAAGCCGTAGAACACACTGAGACCTTCATTTTGATTGGTTATGGCTCCCGTAACTCTAAACGAGGCAACAGTTATGGCCGTCCGAAGAATCGATATCCACAGGGTGCAACATCTGCGGTGCAAGGTGCAACATTCGTCCAAAAAGACGAAACAGCGCCCTGCGACTTTTAGAAATGGGTGCAGGGAATTGAAATGGACCAGTACCATCGTGCACCACTATCCAGGGATGGTAAATCGAAGACCAGCCACGGTGTTCCCTTTTTAACGTAAAAATTCATGTGACGGAAAAACGAAGGCCAAAAAACTTCAGAGACCCGATTGAGGTTCGGATAGCCTTTTTTTGGGTATGAAACTATCCGTTGACGGCTTACAGCGGTCAAAGCCGTAGAACTTACTGAGAGCTTCATTTTGACTGATTATGGCTCACGTAACTCTAAACGAGGCTACAGTTATGGTCGTCCGAAGAATCGATATCCACAGGGTGCAACATCTGCGGTGCAAGGTGCAACATTCGTCCAAAAAGACGAAACATCGCCGTGCGACTTTTAGAAATGGGTGTAGGGATTGGAAATGGACCAGTACCATGGTACACCACTCTCCAGGGATGGTAAATCGAAGACCAGCCACGGTGTTCCCTTTTTAAAGTAAAAATTCAAGTGATGGAAAAACGAAGGCCAAAAAACTTCAGAGACCCGATTAAGGTTCAGATAGCCTTTTTTTGGGTATGAAACTATCCGTTGACGGATTACAGCGGTCAAAGCCGTAGAACTCTGTGAGACCTTCGTTTTGACTGGTTTTGGCTCACGTAACTCTAAACGAGGCAACAGTTATGGTCGTCCGAAGAATCGATATCCACAGGGTGCAACATCTGCGATGCAAGGTGCAACATTCGTCCAAAAAGACGAAACAGTGCCGTGCGACTTTTAGAAATGGGTGTAGGGATTTGAAATGGACCAGTACCATGGTGCACCACTCTCCAGGGATGGTAAATCGAAGACCAGCCACGGTGTTCCCTTTTTAACGTAAAAATTCATGTGACGGAAAAACGAAGGCCAAAAAACTTCAGAAACCCGATTGAGGATCGGATAGCCTTTTTTTGGGTATGAAACTATCCGTTGACGGCTTACCACAGTCAAAGCCATAGAACTCACTAAGACCTTCGTTTTGACTAGTTATGGCTCCCGTAACTCTAAACGAGGCAACATTTATGTCCGTCCGAAGAATCGATATCCACAGGGTGCAACATCTGCGGTGCAAGGTGCAACATTCGTCCAAAAAGACAAAACAGCGTCGTGCGACTTTTAGAAATGGGTGCAGGGATTTGAAATGGACCAGTACCATGGTGCACCACTCTCAAGGAATGGTAAATCGAAGACCAGCCACGGTGTTCCCTTTTTAATGTAAAAATCATGTGATGGAAAGACGAAGGCCAAAAAACTTCAGAGACCCGATTGAGGTTCGAATAGCCTTTTTTGGGTATGAAACTATCCTTTGACGGCTTACAGCGGTCAAAGCCGTAGAACTCACTGAGACCTTTGTTTTGAGTGGTTATGGCTCCCGTAACTATAAATGAGGCAATAGTTATGGCCGTTCGAAGAATCGATATCCACAGGGTGCAACATCTGCGGTGCAAGGTACAACATTGGCCCAAAAAGACGAAACAGCGCTGTGCGACTTTTAGAAATGGGTGCAGGGATTTGAAATGGACCAGTTCCATGGTGCACCACTCTCCTGGGATGTTAAATCGAAGACCAGCCACGGTATTCCCTTTTTAACGTAAAAATTCATGTGACGGAAAAACGAAGGCCAGAAAACTTCAGAGACCCGATTGAGGTTCGGATAGCCTTTTTTTGGGTATGAAACAATCTGATGACGGCTTACTGCCGTCAAAGCCGTAGAACTCACTGAGACCTTCGTTTTGACTGGTTATGGCTCCCGTAACTCTAAACGAGGCAATAGTTATGGCCGTCCGAAGAATCGATATCCATTGGGTGCAACATCTGCGGTGCAAGGTGCAACATTCGTCCAAATAGAAGAAACAGCGTCGTGCGACTTTTAGAAATTGGTGCAGGGATTGGAAATGGACCAGTACCATGGTGCACCACTCTCCAGGTATGGTAAATCGAAGACCAGCCACGGTGTTCCCTTTTTAACGTAATAATTCATGTGACGGAAAGACGATGGCCAAAAAACTTCAGAGACCCGATTGAGGTTCGGATAGCCTGTTTTTGGGTATGAAACTATCTGTTGACGGCTTACAGCGGTCAAAGCCGTAGAACTCACTGAGACCTTCGTTTTGACTGGTTATGGCTCCCGTAAATCTAAATGAGGCAACAATTATGGCCGTCCGTAAAATCGATATCCACAGGGTGCAACATCTGCGGTGCAAGGTGCAACATTCGTCCAAAAAAACGAAACAGTGCCGTGCGACTTTTAGAAATGGGTGTAGGGATTTGAAATGACCAGTACCATGGTGCACCACTCTCCAGGGATGGTAAATCGAAGACCAGCCATGGTGTTCCCTTTTTAACGTAAAAATTCATGTGACGGAAAAACGAAGGCCAAAAAACCTTTAGAGACCCGATTGTGGTTCGGATAGCCTTTTTTTGGGTATGAAACTATCTGTTGACGGCTTACAGCGGTCAAAGCCGTAGAACTTACTGAGACCTTCGTTTTGACTGGTTATGGCTCACGTAACTCTAAACGAGGCAACAGTTATGGTCGTCCGAAGAATCGATATCCACAGGGTGCAACATCTGCGGTGCAAGGTGCAACATTCGTCCAAAAAGACGAAACAGCGCCGTGCGACTTTTAGAAATGGGTGTAGGAATTTGAAATGGACCAGTACCATGGTGCACCACTCTCCAGGAATGGTAAATCGAAGACCAGCCACGGTGTTCCCTTTTTAAAGTAAAAATTCATGTGATGGAAAAACGAAGACCAAAAAATTCAGAGACTCGATTAAGGTTCGGATAGCCTTTTTTGGGTATGAAACTATCCATTGACGGCTTACAGCAGTCAAAGCTATAGAACTCAGTGAGACCTTTGTTTTGACTGGTTTTGGCTCACGTAAATCTAAACGAGGCAACAGTTATGGTCGTCCGAAGAATCGATATCCACAGGGTGCAACATCTACGGTGCAAGGTGCAACATTCGTCCAAAAAGACGAAACAGCGCCGTGCGACTTTTAGAAATGGGTGTAGGGATTTGAAATTGACATGTACCATGCTGCACCACTCTCCATTGATGGTAAATCGAAGACCAGCCACGGTGTTCCATTTTTAACGTAAAAATTCATGTGACGGAAAAACGAAGGCCAAAAAACTTCAGAGACCCGATTGATGTTCGGATAGCCTTTTTTTGGGTATGAATTTATCCGTTGACGGCTTACCACCATCAAAGCCATAGAACTCACTGAGACTTTCGTTTTGACTGGTTATGGCTCCCGTAACTCTAAACGAGGCAACATTTATGGCCGTCCGAAAAATCGATATCCACAGGGTGCAACATCTGCGGTGCAAGGTGCAACATTCGTCCAAAAAGATGACACAACGTCGTGCGACTTTTAGAAATCGGTGCAGGGATTTGAAATGGACCAGTACCATGGTGCACCACTCTCCAGGGATGGTAAATCGAAGACCAGCCACGGTGTTCCCCTTTAAACGTAAAAATTCATGTGACGGAAAGACGAAGGCCAAAAAACTTCAGAGACCCGATTGAGGTTCGAATAGCCTTTTTTTGGGTATGAAACTATCCTTTGACGGCTTATAGCGGTCAAAGCCATAGAACTCACCGAGACCTTCGTTTTGACTGGTTATGGCTCCCGTAACTCGAAACGAGGCAACAGTTATGGCCATCCGAAGAATCGATATCCACAGGGTGCAACATCTGCGGTGCAAGGTGGAACATTCGTCCAAAAAGACGAAACAGCGCCGTGGGACTTTTAGAAATGGGTACAGGGATTTGAAATGGACCAGTACCATGGTGCACCACTCTCCTGGGATGGTAAATTGAAGACCAGCAACCGTGTTCCCTTTTTAACGTAAAAATTCATGTGACGGAAAAACGAAGGCTAGAAAACTTCAGTGACCCGATTGAGGTTCGGATAGCCTTTTTTTTGGTATGAAACTATCTGATGACGGCTTACAGCGGTCAAAGCCATAGAACTCACTGAGACCTTCGTTTTGACTGGTTATGGCTCCCGTAACTCTAAACGAGGCAATAATTATGGCCGTCCGAAGAATCGATATCCACAGGGTGCAACATTTGCGGTGCAAGGTGCAACAATCGTCCAAAAAGACGAAACAGCGCCGTGCGACTTTTAGAAATGGGTGTAGGGATTTGAAATGGACCAGTACCATGGTGCACCACTCTCCAGGGATGGTAAATCGAAGACCAGCCACGGTGTTCCCTTTTTAACGTAATAATTCATGTGACGGAAAGACGAAGGCCAAAAAACTTCAGAGACCCGATTGAGGTTCGGATAGCCTTTTTTTGGGTATGAAACTATCTGTTGATGGCTTACAGCGGTCAAAGCCGTAGAACTCACTGAGACCTTCGTTTTGATTGGTTATGGCTCCCGTAACTCTAAACGAGGCAACAATTATGGCCGTCCGTAGAATCGATATCCACAGGGTGCAACATCTGCGGTGCAAGGTGCAACATTCGTCCAAATAGACGAAACAGCGCCGTGCGACTTTTAGAAATGGGTGCAGGGATTTGAAATGGACCAGTACCATAGTGCACCACTCTCCAGGGATGGTAAATCGAAGACCAGCCAAGTTGTTCCCTTTTTAACGTAAAAATTCATGTGATGGAAAAACGAAGACCAAAAAACTTCAGAGACCCGATTGAGGTTCGGATAGCCTTTTTTTGGGTATGAAACTATCCGTTGACGGCTTACAGCAGTCAAAGCCGTAGAACTTACTGAGAGCTTGATTTTTACTGGTTATGGATCACGTAACTCTAAACGAGGCAACAGTTATGGTCGTCCGAAGAATCGATATCCACAGGGTGCAACATCTGCGGTGCAAGGTGCAACATTCGTCTAAAAAGACGAAACAGCGCCGTGCAACTTTTAGAAATGGGTGTAGGGATTTGAAATGGGCCAGTACCATGGTGCACCACTCTCCAGGGATGGTAAATCAAAGACCAGCCACGGTGTTCCCTTTTTAATGTAAAAATTCATGTGACGGAAAAACGAAGGCCAAAAAACTTCAGAGTTCCGATTGAGGTTCGGATAGCCTTTTTTTGGGTATGAAACTATCGTTGACGGCTTACAGCGGTCAAAGCCGTAGAACTCACTGAGACCTTCATTTTGACTGGTTATGGCTCCCGTAACTCTAAACGAGACAATAGTTATTGCCATTCGAAGAATCGATATCTACAGGGTGCAACATCTGCGGTGCAAGGTGGAACATTCGTCCAAAAAGATGAAACAGCGCCGTCCGACTTTTAGAAATGGGTGCAGGGATTTGAAATGGAACAAGACCATGGTGCACCACTCTCAAGGGATGGTAAATCGAAGACCAGCCATGGTGTTCCCTTTTTAACGTAATAATTCATGTGACGGAAAGACGAAGGCCAAAAAACTTCAGAGACCCGATTGAGGTTCGGATAGCCTTTTTTTGGGTATGAAACTATTCGTTGACGGCTTACAGCGGTCAAAGCCGTAGAACTCACTGAGACCTTCATTTTGACTGCTTATGGCTACCGTAACTCTAAACGAGGCAACAGTTATGGCCGTCCGTAGAATCGATATCCACAGGGTGCAACATCTGCGGTGCAAGGTGCAACATTCGTCCAAAAAGACGAAACAGCACTGTGCGACTTATAGAAATGGGTGCAGGGATTTGAAATGGACCAGTACCATGGTGCACCACTCTCCAGGGATGGTAAATCGAAGACCAACCACGGTGTTCCCTCTTTAACGTAAAAATTCATGTGACGGAAAAACGAAGGCCAAAAAACTTTAGAGACCCGATTGAGGTTCGGATAGCCTTTTTTGGGTATGAAACTATCTGTTGACGGCTTACAGCGGTCAAAGCCGTAGAACTCACTGAGACCTTCGTTTTGACTGGTTATGGCTACCGTAACTCTAAACAAGGCAACAGTTATGGCCGTCCAAAGAATCGATATCCACAGGGTGAACATCTGCGGTGCAAGGTGCAACATTCGTCCAAAAAGACGAAATAGCGCCCTGCGACTTTTAGAAATGGGTGTAGGGATTTGAAATGGACCAGTACTATGGTGCACCACTCTCCAGGGATGGTAAATCGAAGACCAGCCATGGTGTTCCCTTTTTTACGTAAAAATTCATGTGACGAGGCAACATTTATGGCCGTCCAAAGAATCGATATCCACGGGGTGCAACATCTGCGGTGCAAGGTGCAACATCCGTCCAAAAAGACGAAACAACATCGTGCGACTTTTAGAAATGGGTGCAGGGATTTGAAATGGACCAGTACCATGGTGCACCACTCTCCAGGGATGGTAAATCGAAGACCAGCCACAGTGTTCCATTTTTAACGTAAAAATTCATGTGACGGAAAGACGAAGGCCAAAAAACTTCAGAGACCCGATTGAGGTTCGAATAGCCTTTTTTTGGGTATGAAACTATCCTTTGACGGCTTACAGAGGTCAAAGCCATAGAACTCACTGAGACCTTCCTTTTGACTGGTTATGGCTCCCGTAACTCTAAACGAGGCAATAGTTATGGCCGTCCGAAGAATCGATATCCACAGGGTGCAACATCTGCGGTGCAAGGTGGAACATTCGTCCAAAAAGACGAAACAGCGCCGTGCGACTTTTAGAAATGGGTGCAGGGATTTGAAATGGACAAGTACCATGGTGCACCACTCTCAAGGGATGGTAAATCGAAGACCAGCCACGGTGTTCCCTTTTTAACGTAATAATTCATGTGACGGAAAGACGAAGGCCAAAAAACTTCAGAGACCCGATTGAGGTTCGGATAGCCTTTTTTTGGGTATGAAACTATCCGTTGACGGCTTACAGCGGTCAAAGCCGTAGAACTCACTGAGACCTTCGTTTTGACTGCTTATGGCTCCCGTAACTCTAAACGAGGCAACAGTTATGGCCGTCCGTAGAATCGATATCCACAGGGTGCAACATCTGCGGTGCAAGGTGCAACATTCGTCAAAAAAGACGAAACAGCACTGTGCGACTTATAGAAATGGGTGCAGGGATTTGAAATGGACCAGTACCATGGTGCACCACTCTCCAGGGATGGTAAATCGAAGACCAACCACGGTGTTCCCTCTTTAACGTAAAATTTCATGTGACGGAAAAACGAAGGCCAAAAAACTTTAGAAACCCGATTGAGGTTCGGATAGCCTTTTTTTGGGTATGAAACTATCTGTTGACGGCTTACAGCGGTCAAAGCCGTAGAACTCACTGAGACCTTCGTTTTGACTGGTTATGGCTACCGTAACTCTAAACAAGGCAACAGTTATGGCCGTCCAAAGAATCGATATCCACAGGGTGAACATCTGCGGTGCAAGGTGCAACATTCGTCCAAAAAGACGAAATAGCGCCCTGCGACTTTTAGAAATGGGTGTAGGGATTTGAAATGGACCAGTACCATGGTGCACCACTCTCCAGGGATGGTAAATCGAAGACCAGCCACGGTGTTCCCTTTTTTACGTAAAAATTCATGTGACGAGGCAACATTTATGGCCGTCCAAAGAATCGATATCCACGGGGTGCAAAATCTGCGGTGCAAGGTGCAACATCCGTCCAAAAAGACGAAACAGCATCGTGCGACTTTTAGAAATGGGTGCAGGGATTTGAAATGGACCAGTACCATGGTGCACCACTCTCCAGGGATGGTAAATCGAAGACCAGCCACAGTGTTCCCTTTTTAACGTAAAAATTCATGTGACGGAAAGACGAAGGCCAAAAAACTTCAGAGACCCGATTGAGGTTCGAATAGCCTTTTTTTGGGTATGAAACTATCCTTTGACGGCTTACAGCGGTCAAAGCCATAGAACTCACTGAGACCTTCCTTTTGACTGGTTATGGCTCCCGTAACTCTAAACGAGACAATAGTTATGGCCGTCCGAAGAATCGATATCCACAGGGTGCAACATCTGCGGTGCAAGGTGGAACATTCGTCCAAAAAGACGAAACAGCGCCATGCGACTTTTAGAAATGGGTGCAGGGATTTGAAATGGACAAGTACCATGGTGCACCACTCTCAAGGGATGGTAAATCGAAGACCAGCCATGGTGTTCCCTTTTTAACGTAATAATTCATGTGACGGAAAGAAGAAGGCCAAAAAACTTCAGAGACCCGATTGAGGTTCGGATAGCCTTTTTTTAGGTACGAAACTATCTGTTGACGACTTACAGCGGTCAAAGCCGTAGAACTCACTGAGACCTTCGTTTTGACTACTTATGGCTCCCGTAACTCTAAACGAGGCAACAGTTATGGCCGTCCGTAGAATCGATATCCACAGGGTTTAACATCTGCGGTGCAAGGTGCAACATTCGTCCAAAAAGACGAAACAGCACCGTGCGACTTATAGAAATGGGTGCAGGGATTTGAAATGGACCAGTACCATGGTGCACCACTCTCCAGGGATGGTAAATCGAAGACCAACCACGGTGTTCCCTCTTTAACGTAAAAATTCATGTGACGGAAAAACGAAGGCCAAAAAACTTTAGAGACCCGATTGAGGTTCGGATAGCCTTTTTTGGGTATGAAACTATCTGTTGACGGCTTACAGCGGTCAAAGCCGTAGAACTCACTGAGACCTTCGTTTTGACTGGTTATGGCTACCGTAACTCTAAACAAGGCAACAGTTATGGCCGTCCAAAGAATCGATATCCACAGGGTGAACATCTGCGGTGCAAGGTGCAACATTCGTCCAAAAAGACGAAATAGCATCCTGCGACTTTTAGAAATGGGTGTAGGGATTTGAAATGGACCAGTACCATGGTGCATCACTCTCCAGGGATGGTAAATCGAAGACCAGCCACAGTGTTCCCTTTTTTACGTAAAAATTCATGTGACGAGGCAACATTTATGGCCGTCCAAAGAATCGATATCCACGGGGTGCAACATCTGCGGTGCAAGGTGCAACATCCGTCCAAAAAGACGAAACAGCATCGTGTGACTTTTAGAAATGGGTGCAAGGATTTGAAATGGACCAGTACCATGGTGCACCACTCTCCAGGGATGGTAAATCGAAGACCAGCCACAGTGTTCCCTTTTTAACGTAAAAATTCATGTGACGGAAAGACGAAGGCCAAAAAACTTCAAAGACCTGATTGAGATTCGAATAGCCTTTTTTTGGGTATGAAACTACCCTTTGACGGCTTACAGCGGTCAAAGCCATAGAACTCACTGAGACCTTCCTTTTGACTGGTTATGGCTCCCGTAACTCTAAACGAGACAATAGTTATGGCCGTCCGAAGAATCGATATCCACAGGGTGCAACATCTGCGGTGCAAGGTGGAACATTCGTCCAAAAAGACGAAACAGCGCCATGCGACTTTTAGAAATGGGTGCAGGGATTTGAAATGGACCAGTACCATGGTGCACCACTCTCAAGGGATGGTAAATCGAAGACCATCCACGGTGTTCCCTTTTTAACGTAATAATTCATGTGACGGAAAGACGAAGGCCAAAAAACTTCAGAGACCCGATTGAGGTTCGGATAGCCTTTTTTTGGTTATGAAACTATCTGTTGACGGCTTACAGCGGTCAAAGCCGTAGAACTCACTGAGACCTTCATTTTGACTACTTATGGCTCCCGTAACTCTAATCGAGGCAACGGTTATGGCCGTCCGTAGAATCGATATCCACATGGTGCAACATCTGCGGTGCATGGTGCAACATTCGTCCAAAAAGACGAAACAGCGCCGTGCGACTTTTAGAAAGGGGTGCAGGGATTTGAAATGGACCGGTAACATGGTGCACCACTCTCTAGGGATGGTAAATCGAAGACCAGCCACGGTGTTCCCTTTTTAACGTAAAAATTCATGTGACGGAAAAACGAAGGCCAAAAAACTTCAGAGACCCGATTGAGGTTCGGATAGCCTTTTTTTGGGTATGAAACTATCCATTGACGGCTTACAGCAGTTAAAGCCGTAGAACTTACTGAGTGCTTGATTTTGACTTGTTATGGATCACGTAACTCTAAACGAGGCAACAGTTATAGTCGTCCAAAGAATCGATATCCATAGGGTGCAACATCTGCGGTGCAAGGTGCAACATTCGTCCAAAAAGACGAAACAGCGCCGTGCGACTTTTAGAAATGGGTGTAGGGATTTGAAATGGACCAGTACCATGGTGCACCACTCTCCAGGGATGGTAAATGAAAGACCAGCCACGGTGTTCCCATTTTAACGTAAAAATTCATGTGACGGAAAAACGAAGGCCAAAAAACTTCAGAGACCCGATTGAGGTTCGGATAGCCTTTTTTTGGGTATGAAACTATCCATCGACGGCTTACAGCGGTCAAAGCCGTAGAAATCAGTGAGGCATTCGTTTTGACTGGTTATGGCTCCCGTAACTCTAAACGAGGCGATAGTTATTGCCGTTCGAAGAATCGATATCCACAGGGTGAAACATCTGCGGTGCAAGGTGGAACATTCGTCCAAAAAGACGAAACAGTGCCGTGCGACTTTTAGAAATGGGTGCAGGGATTTGAAATGAACCAGTACCATGGTGCACCACTCTCCAGGGATGGTAAATCGAAGACCAGCCACAGTGTTCCCTTTTTAACGTAAAATTTATGTGTCGGAAAGACGAAGGCCAAAAAACTTCAAAGACCCGATTGAGGTTCGAATAGCCTTTTTTGGGTATGAAACTATCCTTTGACGACTTACAGCGGTCCAAGCCATAGAACTCACTGAGACCTTCCTTTTGACTGGTTATGGCTCTCGTAACTCTAAACGAGGCAACAGTTATGGCGGTCCGAAGAATCGATATCCACAGGGTGCAACATCTGCGGTGCAAGGTGCAACATTCGTCCAAAAAGACGAAATAGCGCCCTACGACTTTTAGAAATGGGTGTAGGGATTTGAAATGGACCAGTACCATGGTGCACCACTCTCCAGGGATGGTAAATCGAAGACCAGCCACAGTGTTCCCTTTTTTACGTAAAAATTCATGTGACGAGGCAACATTTATGGCCGTCCAAAGAATCGATATCCACGGGGTGCAACATCTGCGGTGCAAGGTGCAACATCCGTCCAAAAAGACGAAACAGCATCGTGCGACTTTTAGAAATGGGTGCAGGGATTTGAAATGGACCAGTACCATGGTGCACCACTCTCCAGGGATGGTAAATCGAAGACCAGCCACAGTGTTCCCTTTTTAACGTAAAAATTTATGTGACGGAAAGACGAAGGCCAAAAAACTTCAGAGACCCGATTGAGATTCGAATAGCCTTTTTTTGGGTATGAAACTATCCTTTGACGGCTTACAGCGGTCAAAGCCATAGAACTCACTGAGACCTTCCTTTTGACTGGTTATGGCTCCCGTAACTCTAAACGAGACAATAGTTATGGCCGTCCGAAGAATCGATATCCACAGGGTGCAACATCTGCGGTGCAAGGTGGAACATTCGTCCAAAAAGACGAAACGGCGCCATGCGACTTTTAGAAATGGGTGCAGGGATTTGAAATGGACCAGTACCATGGTGCACCACTCTCAAGGGATGGTAAATCGAAGACCAGCCACGGCGTTCCCTTTTTAACGTAATAATTCATGTGATGGAAAGACGAAGGCCAAAAAACTTCAGAGACCCGATTGAGGTTCGGATAGCCTTTTTTTGGGTATGAAACTATCTGTTGACGGCTTACAGCGGTCAAAGCCGTAGAACTCACTGAGACCTTCGTTTTGACTGCTTATGGCTCCCGTAACTCTAAACGAGGCAACAGTTATGGCCGTCCGTAGAATCGATATCCACAGGGTGCAACATCTGTGGTGCATGGTGCAACATTCGTCCAAAAAGACGAAACAGCGCCGTGCGACTTTTAGAAAGGGGTCCAGGGATTTGAAATGGACCAGTACCATGGTGCACCACTCTCCAGGGATGGTAAATCGAAGACCAGCCATGGTGTTCCCTTTTTAACGTAAAAATTCATGTGACGGAAAAACGAAGGCCAAAAAACTTCAGAGACCCGATTGAGGTTCGGATAGCCTTTTTTTGGGTATGAAACTATCCATTGACGGCTTACAGCAGTTAAAGCCGTAGAACTTACTGAGTGCTTGATTTTGACTGGTTATGGATCACGTAACTCTAAACGAGGCAATAGTTATGGTCGTCCGAAGAATCGATATCCATAAGGTGCAACATCTACGGTGCAAGGTGCAACATTCGTCCAAAAAGATGAAACAGCGCCGTGCGACTTTTAGAAATGGGTGTAGGGATTTGAAATGGACCAGTACCATGGTGCACCACTCTCCCGGGATGGTAAATCAAAGACCAGCCACGGTGTTCCCATTTTAACGTAAAAATTCATGTGACGGAAAAACGAAGGCCAAAAAACTTCAGAGACCCGATTGAGGTTCGGATAGCCTTTTTTTGGGTATGAAACTATCCATCGACGGCTTACAGCGGTCAAAGCCGTAGAAATCAGTGAGACCTTCGTTTTGACTGGTTATGGCTCCCGTAACTCTAAACGAGGCGATAGTTATTGCCGTTCGAAGAATCGATATCCACAGGGTGCAACATCTGCGGTGCAAGGTGGAACATTCGTCCAAAAAGACGAAACAGCGCCGTGCGACTTTTAGAAATGGTTGCAGGGATTTGAAATGGACCAGTACCATGGTGCACCACTCTCCAGGGATGGTAAATCAAAGACCAGCCACGGTGTTCCCATTTTAACGTAAAAATTCATGTGACGGAAAAACGAAGGCCAAAAAACTTCAGAGACACGATTGAGGTTCGAATAGCCTTTTTTGGGTATGAAACTATCTGTTGACGGCTTACAGTGGTCAAAGCCGTAGAACTCATAGAGACCTTCGTTTTGACTGGTTATGGCTCCCGTAATTCTAAACGAGGCAACAGTTATGGCCGTCCGAATAATCGATATCCACAGGGTGCAACATCTGCGGTGCAAGGTGCAACATTCGTCCAAAAAGTCGAAACAGCACCGTGCGACTTTTAGAAATGGGTGCAGGGATTTGAAATGAACCAGTACCATGTTGCACCACTCTCCAGGGATGGTAAATCGAAGACCAGCCACAGTGTTCCCTTTTTAACGTAAAAATTCATATGACGGAAAGACGAAGGCCAAAAAACTTCAAAGACCCGATTGAGGTTCGAATAGCCTTTTATTGGGTATGAAACTATCCGTTGACGGCTTACAGCGGTCAAAGCCATAGAACTCACTGAGACCTTCCTTTTGACTGGTTATGGCTCCCGTAACTCTAAACAAGGCAATAGTTATGGCTGTCCGAAGAATCGATATCCACAGGGTGCAACATCTGCGGTGCAAGGTGCAACATTCGTCCAAAAAGACGAAACAGCGCCGTGCGACTTTTAGAAATGGGTGCAGGGATTTGAAATGGACCAGTACCATGGTGCACCACTCTCCAGGGATGGTAAATCGAAGACCAGCCACGGTGTTCCCTTTTTAACGTAATAATTCATGTGACGGAAAGACGAAGGCCAAAAAACTTCAGAGACCCGATTGAGGTTCGGATAGCCTTTTTTGGGTATGAAACTATCTGTTGACGGCTTACAGCGGTCAAAGCCATAGAACTCACTGAGACCTTCGTTTTGACTGGTTATGGCTCCCGTAACTCTAAACGAGGCAAAAGTTATGGCCGTCCGTAGAATCGATATCCACAAGGTGCAACATCTGCGGTGCATGGTGCAACATTCGTCCAAAAAGACGAAACAGCGCCGTGCGACTTTTAGAAAGGGGTGCAGGGATTTGAAATGGACCAGTACCATGGTGCACCACTCTCCAGGGATGGTAAATCGAAGACCAGCCACGGTGTTCCCTTTTTAACGTAAAAATTCATGTGACGGAAAAACGAAGGCCAAAAAACTTCAAAGACCCGATTGAGGTTCGGATAGCCTTTTTTGGTATGAAACTATCCGTTGACGGCTTACAGCCGTCAAAGCCGTAGAACTCACTGAGACCTTCGTTTTGACTAGTTATGGCTCCCGTAACTCTAAACGAGGCAACAGTTATGGCCGTCCGTAGAATCGATATCCACAGGGTGCAACATCTGCGGTGCAAGGTGCAACATTCGTCCAAAAAGACGAAACAACGCCGTGCGACTTTTAGAAATGGGTGCAGGGATTTGAAATGGACCAGTACCATAGTGCACCACTCTCCAGGAATGGTAAATCGAAGACCAGCCACGGTGTTTCCTTTTTAGCGTAAAAATTCATGTGACGGAAAAACGAATGCCAAAAAACTTCAGAGACCCGATTGAGGTTCGGATAGCCTTTTTTTGGGTATGAAACTATCCGTTGACTGCTTACAGCAGCCAAAGCCGTAGAACTTACTGAGAGCTTGATTTTGACTGGTTATGGATCACGTAACTCTAAACGAGGCAACATTTATGGCCGTCCGAAGAATCGATATCCACAGGGAGCAACATCTGCGGTGCAAGGTGCAACATTCGTCCAAAAAGACGAAACAGCGCCGTGCGACTTTTAGAAATGGGTGTAGGGATTTGAAATGGACCAGTACCATGGTGCACCACTCTCCAGGGATGGTAAATCAAAGACCAGCCAAGGTGTTCCCATTTTAACGTAAAAATTCATGTGACGGAAAAACGAAGGCCAAAAAACTTCAGAGACCCGATTGAGGTTCGGATAGCCTTTTTTTGGGTATGAAACTATCTATTGACGGCTTACAGCGGTCAAAGCCGTAGAACTCACAGAGACCTTCGTTTTGACTGGTTATGGCTCCCGTAACACTAAACGAGGCAACAGTTATGGCCGTCCGAATAATCGATATCCACAGGGTGCAACATCTGCGGTGCAAGGTGCAACATTCGTCCAAAAAGACGAAACAGCGCCGTGCGACTTTTAGAAATGGGTGCAGGGATTTCAAATGAACCAGTACCATGGTGCACCACTCTCCAGGGATGGTAAATCAAAGACCAGCCACGGTGTTCCCATTTTAACGTAAAAATTCATGTGACGGAAAAACGAAGGCCAAAAAACTTCAGAGACCCGATTGAGGTTCGAATAGCCTTTTTTTGGGTATGAAACTATCCTTTGATGGCTTACAGCTGTCAAAGCCATATAACTCACTGAGACCTTCCTTTTGACTGGTTATGGCTCCCGTAACTCTAAACGAGGCAATAGTTATGGCCGTCCGAAGAATCGATATCCACAGGGTGCAACATCTGCGTTGCAAGGTGCAACATTCGTCCAAAAAGACGAAACAGCGCCGTGCGACTTTTAGAAATGGGTGCAGGGATTTGAAATGGACCAGTACCATGGTGCACCACTCTCCAGGGATGGTAAATCAAAGACCAGCCACGGTGTTCCCTTTTTAACATAATAATTCATGTGACGGAAAGACGAAGGCCAAAAAACTTCAGAGACCCGATTGAGGTTCGGATAGCCTTTTTTGGGTATGAAACTATCTGTTGATGGCTTACAGCGGTCAAAGCCGTAGAACTCACTGAGACCTTCGTTTTGACTGGTTATGGCTCCCGTAACTCTAAACGAGGCAATAGTTATGGCCGTCCGTAGAATCGATATCCACAGGGTGCAACATCTGCGGTGCATGGTGCAACATTCGTCCAAAAAGACGAAACAGCGCCGTGCGACTTTTAGAAAGGGGTGCAGGGATTTGAAATGGACCAGTACCATGGTGCACCACTCTCCAGGGATGGTAAACCGAAGACCAGCCACAGTGTTCCCTTTTTAACGTAAAAATTCATGTGACGGAAAAACGAAGGCCAAAAAACTTCAGAGACCCGATTGAGGTTCGGATAGCCTTTTTGGGTATGAAACTATCCGTTGACGGCTTACAGCCGTCAAAGCCGTAGAACTCACTGAGACCTTCATTTTGACTAGTTATGGCTCCCGTAACTCTAAACGAGGCAACAGTTACGGCCGTCCGGTGAATCGATATCCACAGGGTGCAACATCTGCGGTGCAAGGTGCAACATTCGTCCAAAAAGACGAAACAGCGTCGTGCGACTTTTAGAAATGGGTGCAGGGATTTGAAATGGACCAGTACCATGGTGCACCACTCTCCAGGGATGGTAAATCGAAGACCAGCCACGGTGTTTCCTTTTTAGCGTAAAAATTCATGTGACGGAAAAACGAATGCCAAAAAACTTCAAAGACTCGATTGAGGTTCGGATAGCCTTTTTTTGGGTATGAAACTATTCGTTGACGGCTTACAGCAGCCAAAGCCGTAGAACTTACTAAGAGCTTGATTTTGACTGGTTATGGATCACGTAACTCTAAACGAGGCAACATTTATGGCCGTCCGAAGAATCGATATCCACAGGGTGCAACATATGCGGTGCAAGGTGCAACATTCGTCCAAAAAGACGAAACAGCGCCGTGCGACTTTTAGAAATGGGTGCAGGGATTTGAAATGGACCAATACCATGGTGCACCACTCTCCAGGGATTGTAAATCGAAGACCAGCCACGGTTTTCCCTTTTTAACGTAAAAATTCATGTGAAGGAAAGACAAAGGCCAAAAAACTTCAAAGACCCGATTGAGGTTCGAATAGCCTTTTTTTGGGTGTTTGTACCAAAAATGGGCACAACACTCTTCGGGAGTTGTTTGAAGAGATAAAATGAAGATTATAAATGTAAAACAGAGATTATCTAACAAAAACTCCAACAAATATGAATGCAAAGTGAACAGACAAGCAATTTAGAGTGGTTCGGCGTATAGCCTACGTCCACTATGAAGTTTTGATGATTTTATTGATTCTCTTTCAATGATTACAAGCGTTTACAGCGATGAACAGCGGATTATAGTTTGGAATTCGAAATTGACAGCAAAAGTATGATGCAAATCTCAATCCGGCAGAGTCTGGGCGCTTCAGAGAAAAAAGATCCTTTTTCCGTTGATTCTGGGGCTCTATTTATAGGCGTAGGAGGCTTGGGTTTCGCTCAAACTCCGGAAGACTTGGCCAGACACGTGAGGGGGCCCATTCGACCACTTCCAGAGAGTTTCAAGCCAATTTGTGATCGATACGAAATCATTTCGTATCGATCAGGATTATTTCCAATTGAGCTCAAAATTTGTGGAGACATTCCTTGTTATGTGTGCAGCCTTCAGTTAAAATTTCATGGTGTTTGGATCAGTGGATTGAGAGATATCGTCGATACGAGATGGATTTTAACGCTGGCTGTTCTGCTCGTCTCCATTGCTTCGACTCCATCCTTTCGTCTCGATGACTGCACGCGCTCTCAAGGTGATGTGGTGCGCGCGCCTCGCTTCGATCCGCTCTTCACTCCGAGTTGACCGCGTCGACTCCATATATCTCGGCGCATTCGCATCGAGGGATGACGTGGCGTGCGCTCTTCGCCTCGATCCGGTATTTGCTCCGTGTTGACTGCGTCGACTCCACGTATCTCGGCGCATTCGCATCGAGGGATGACGTGGCGTGCGCTCTTCGCCTCGATCCGGTATTTGCTCCGTGTTGACTGCTTCGACTCCACGTATCTTGCCCCGTTTCCTTCGAGAGGTGACATGTTATCCAAGCTGGTTGACCTGATGGTTTCGAGTAGGACTTCATCTTGGGATACGAGGCAAATACTATCTGATGGATACGAAGTAGGCACTGGCTGATGGATACGAAGTAAGCAACGTCTGATGGATACGACGTATGCATCATCTGATGGATACGAAACTGACACTGGCTGAAGGATACGAAGTCCTCCAATTGCTGGTATGTGTGAAGTCCATCGATACGAGTTCGATGGATACGAAGAAAATCGAGTCGAACCTGGGTACCTCGATGGATCCGGAGCTGATCGATACGAAGCATGATGGATTCGAACTGGGGCTTCGGTGATGGATACAAAATCGCCCAGAGTGATGGATACGAAATCTGGGCTCTTTCCCTCCAATTCGACTCGATCATAATCTTGAGTGTATGAGTCCGGATCGACTTGAAATTTGAGGTGCTGATCTCTATGGCCTTTCTTGTCGTGTCCTATCAATTGTAGCTCACTCTGGGCTCGGACAAAATTCAGTGATATCCATGGCGTGTTATCCTTGTTCTCTAGCCGGCTTCTTGATGTCCTGGCCTTGCCAAAAGGCGGGATAACATTTGCCCCCCAAAGTACGTCTTGTGAAAACATGACGTGCTTTGAAAAGCTGTAGGCCTTCTTCGAATAGCTTTGGAAATCGTACCCCTTAGCCATTCTCTCGTATCGGTCCGCTTACGAGTCGATGCTCAAAGTCAAAAAGCCTTCTTTCGTATCGATGTGGGTTGACTTGATGGATACGAAAACAATCATTCGTATCGATGGTCACAAATGGTGGCGAATCCTGGTTCGAATTGATGATATCTGGTGGATACGAAATGGATGTTCGCATCGATAGATACGGATGGATACGAAATTGACGCTCGTATCAACAGATCTGCACTGTTTCGAATCGATGGCTCAAAACCCGGATGCTTCGAAACGATGGTGTCTGGTGAACATTTCGTCTCGATGAATGCACGGCTTGATGGATGCGAGAAAAGCGCGTGCGCCTACCCATCGTTTTCACGTAGCCTCCCTGTGCGCTTCGAACTGATAAAGGTTAAGGGGTTCGATACGAATGCTCGCATCGATGCGCTGCTTGACTGGTTGCGACCGGTCAGATTGACTGGGAGTCGAATCGACTCGGTTCCGTCCTAGGCCTTGTATAAATATCCGGGACTTTGCCATTTCTCACTTTTTTACCTTTTACTTTTACTGTTGTCTTCTGCCTTCTCGTATCGATCCACAGACAAGCAGGAGAGAAGAATTATTTCAATCTTCGAATCGATCAAACATCATCTTATAATTTCCCCAAACTCCAATTCGATTCAGGTAAACGAGCAATCACAGCTACACTTGAGCGACGAAGTTCAGATCTCAGATCCATCGTGCCTTTGCCGATTATCGATTATAGTGGTGCCAAGGCCAGATCTGGACCAGAACTTGGTCGAGGATGGCCATGGCCATGCTCGCTTCAATCAGAGAAGAAGGAGTTCTGGAGTGATTGCTTCACCACTAGTTCGTGTCGATCTGGGATAGGAGGATTCGACTCGATCCAGATTTTCATGATTTCGCATCGACTGATGGGTTAAAGGGGATGCAGAGGTTCGCATCGATCTAAGGTGGTAGGGGCTTGTGTTGAACTGAGATGATCGATGTAAGCGCTTGGCCAGCGTGATCGATGCGAAAATCTATCTCTCTTGATCGATACGAAGGCCAAGAGATCTCATCGGTCCCATATCGATAACCACAGATCGATGCGAAGTTATTGCATTTGGTTGTCTCACAGCCGTTACCCTTGGTCGATGCGAAGTAAACTTACCTGATCGATACGAAATCTCCTCCTCCGGTCGATACGAACTGACATCGATACGAAAGGTATCGAGTCGACTTGATCGATACGAAAGTATCGATTCGAACTGGATCGATACAAAAGACATCATGCCTCCGAATGAATTTGAACTTGAACTACGATCGATTCCATGCTGAAATTTGACGAACTTAGCGAACTTTTGCATGTTCTTACATTTGATTCCGACGAGCTTCTGCCTTGCATAATTGGACTTGACTACAGGATTGCATATTTGACTGACTTTCGAAGCTCGTCGATGGAACTGCCTTTTAACAGAAAAGTACAACGAACTCTTCAATCTTGAATCGATCGTTATCATCTGGATGGCGCAGTCATGACGGTCAGCGATGACGGTCATGTTTGTTTGACTTCCAGAATCTCGTCGCTTGCACATTTTCTTTAATTCTGCAGAATTTGCTTAAGTCACGCACAGCATTCGCACTACACAACACATTCATGCACGTTACACTGGGGAACGCACGGGCTTTTTGTCATCTAATGATGGTTTCTCGTGAGTTAGCTAGCGATGGAACCGTCAAGTTCGCAGCAGCAAGAAATTCAGAACCCTGTCCTTCCTAGAATTGAGATTCCGGTCATCGAGGCCGAAGTTATTGGCCCAGCTCCGGACGAGTTGCCCAATGCGTCCTTCATTAACAGTCCACCTGATTCCGTCCCATCCAATATCTCCGAAGACATGCTGGGGAGGATATGCTTAAGGCATGGTTTATCTTTGGATGAGGTATTGTTGCCTGGACCGGATGATAGGCCACATAATCCCCCGGAGGGGTATACTGCTTTTAATCGGCACGCGTGCGCAGCCGGCACACTTCCTCCATTCAACGACTATATAAGAGAAGTGTTGGCTTATCTGGACATCGCTCCGTCTCAATTGCATCCAAACGGATATGCCTCGCTCAACAGCTTGTTCGTTGTATTCATGGAGTACCTCCATCGTCCTCCCCGTATGATCGATATAAGATACTTGTTTAACTTCAAGAGTCGGACTGACAGCCCATCTTATACGTTCTTGGAGTCTGTAAGGAACTGCCAAGTCGTCGTGGGGTCGTGGACTAGGCTAAGCTATTTTAAGTCGGAGTGGTTCTATGTCCGATGTCCCCCGGGATTTGCCAGAAGATGGCTATTCAGACGTGAGTATCGTCTCTTTTCCCAAATAATTGACAGGGCAATTTTCGGAGTGAAATTAAACTTACGTCTTCTCCTCTTTTTCTTTCAGCTATCATCCAGCGGCCTGAGGGTGGCTATTACAAAGAGATAGTTCGGGTCCTCCAAGAGATTCCTAGCGAAGAAAGGAATATTGAACTATTATTGACAGATCGGAATCTCAGAGTCCTTGGGCTGATTGGTCGGAGGCAGAGCATAAGACTTGACGGCGCATTAAAGACCGTCTCCAGGAAAAAGGTCAAGCAGATGAAGCCCAGGGTCGTGATAATCGAGGAACCCGACTCCGAGAAAACCCACACTGACGAAGAACCATTGGCCGGACCTGCTAATGCAACTCCAGAGTCCGATGCTAAGAGGAAAGGCAAAGCTGTGGCTTCGAAACAGCCCAAGTCTGGGAGGCGGAAGTCTGTGGTTTTGCACCGCCCTTCGTCAGGAGTTAAGATTACGGAGGCGTCCTCCCCGCAAGCTGAAGATCAATTTGAAGGGCGTACTGACCCTCCAGTCCCTGACATCGAGCCGGAGCAACATGATGTTGGGTCGGGTGGACCGCGACATATCGCCGATGTCAGCGAGTCTGAGTTTGCCGATGCGACTGACACTTCTGGTTGGTCCGGGGGGTTACACATTCACACACTCCTCACGGCACAACACATTTTTCTAACCACAATCAACACATCGCAAACGGTTACTGATTCTTTGTTGTTTTCTTTTCAGGTACGATGTCCGGGAAAGGTTCCGTGCTTGGTAGTTTGCGTAAGCGCCGTTATCACGAGCCACGCAGGAGAGAGGGCGAGAGGGATTATGACGCTGGACACTCTGGTCAGGAGAAGTCTGACAGAGATAGGGGACATGTTTACCGATCCCGATCTCGTTCTCCTCCCCCCAGGACCTCTGCACCTCCTGTGGTCGCCGTTACTCGTCCCTCCGAAACTTCACGGTCTAGGCCGCCTTCCCAAGCTTTGAGGTCCGACCCTCCGCGCAGGACCGAAATAGCCACCTCTTCGGCTACTGTGTCGGTCCCGACCGAGGCGTCTAGCGAGGGAGCGCTCAAATTGGCACAGATGAGGAAGGAATTTCCTGACATCTGTTTTGATGGATATGTCTTTCCCCCGCACCTGAAGAGAATCCCGCCAACCGCGGAAACCACTATCCACGATTATGTCGCGGACATCTTTTTCCAGTATAGGGAGTGGGGACGGGCCGCGAGGAAGGCATCTAAAGTGGCGTTTGAGCGGGGCGTCACCATCGAGAAACTTGAGAAGGAGCTGGGTCGCAACGATCAAATCATAAAAGCGCTTAACTCTGAAGCCGAGTCTTCTCGTAAGTCTGAAATGGAGGCTTTAAAGAAAGTTGACGAGGTGACCGCTGCCATGGCCAGGATGAAGCAAGAACATTATACCACGATTGAGGACATGGGTCACAGTAACACTTCCATCACTGCCGAGAGGGATGCCGCTCTCAAGGAGCTTAATGAGCTGAAGTCAAAATTTTCAGAGATGGCTAAGGAAAAAGACGCAGCTAATGTCTCTGCGCAGGAAGCCTGTGACCAGGCAGTGACACTTCAAAAGGAGAAGGAGGCGGCCGTACAACAAGCCCGTGAGGCTGAGGCTGGAGTTGAGGAGAAAGTACGGCAGGCGGAGGCCAGGATTGAGGCCGAGGTGGAGGAGCTACTCGTCACTTACAACGCCAATGTGCTAAGGCACCGAGACCTGACATGGCTTGACGATTACCCCACACATCTCTATAACGCCTGGAACCTACTGGTGGATGAGGAGAGATCTGGGCACCCTGATGAAGCCCCTGATGAGTTCGAGCTGGAGAACCGCATCCTTAATGCTGACGAAAAGAAGGTTCTCCATGACTCCATGATTTCCCATGACAAGGTGAGGCTTGGTGCTCAGGTCCCGGAGGTCGGAGAGAGCTCTGGTGTGGAACACCATGTTACAAGTTCTGAGATTGTCGTGTCATCTCAGTCTGAGCCAACTTCAATGATCTATTCCCAGCCTATCCCGGCGTACGACCCAGATCAACCGCACTTATCTCCTATTAAGGAGCATCCTTCTGAAGCGGTTCAGACGACCTCGAGCCAAACCGAGGAAGGTACTTTGAACTAACTTCCAGTATATTTGGATTGAAGATCCCGCGTTGAACTGTTGCTAATGACATGTCTTTTACTTTGATCAGTGACAGGAGTTGCACCAGCCGCGCCTCTTACCACCCAAGTATTAGGTCACGTGCCAGGAGCCATCGTTTCTGAGGCGACCTCTGTCGCAGCAATGGCACCGGTTGGAGTGACGGAGGGGAGCTCACTTTCTTTCGACGAGCAGATGATAAACGAGCTTCTCGGCCGTCAAAGTGATCCTTTTGCGGACTTGCCATTTGGCTTGGGTGGATTCACGGCCACATCTGACACCTTGTCCCAAACTACTACGGCTCCTAGCGAGGCCAGGGCGCGGCGGGAAGCGGCGATGTTAGCTGAGATCAATGCCGAGATGGCGGATGCGGCGCACGGCGGCGGTGTTGATGACGGAGCGGCAGCTCAGTGCCCCATTCCTCTTATGACTATGTCTCCTGAGGGCACACTTACTGACACTAATGTACCAGCCCCTCCTCCGGTTGCGGAGTCTGTTCCTCCCACTCCTCCCGCGGGAAGCATCCCTATAGAGTCCAGCTCAGACGAGGATGTTGACATTATGCCTTCACCCGGGGGGAGCTTGCCTAGGGAGAAAGGCTCCAAGCGAAAGGGTACTGGCGGCTCCAGTAGTTCCTCAAAGAAGAAGAAGAAGCTGAGGAAGCAGAAGGATTAGACATCCTTTTCATAGATAGTTAGGGACTTTTGTTATTTTTTCTGTCTTTTCCCTTTTGTAGGCCGTGTTTAGATGTGGGTTCGGCCCCTGCTAGTAGGAACATTTTAGGAAAGATCTCATGTATGAAGCATTGTTTTTGAGTTTAGTTGGAATAAAATTTTGTCTTTTAGCTTCAGCTTGTGTTCCTTTCTATGCTTGAATATCGCAGTGTTCGGACTTTGGTCCAGTGTATTTGCATTTTTTGATTGCTTCAAGAATAGCTCATTTTTACTTGTTAAGTATGGAACTTTCGGACTCGAGTTGTGATAGGGAATCGCATCGGAGCTGAACATCGAATAGTTTCGGGCAATGACTAACACTTGCTTCTGCCCCCAGATTCGGGGTCAAGGTGTGATGATCAGCTTGCGATGGTACCGAGCGAGGACCGAGTGGTCGAACTACGCTCGTTCTCTCATGAATCGTTCCATCCATACTCCGGGGATATGCGTCATCTCGTGAGCGGTTGTTCGCACTTTGGGAACATGGAATTGACTGTTTATACTCCGCTTCGCACTCTGGGAATGCGGGGCTGAATGTCTATACTCCATTTCGCACTCCGGGAATATGGAGTTAAATGTTTTATACTCCGCTTCGCATTCTGGGAATATGGAGTCAGATGTTTATACTCCGTTTCGCACTCTGGGAATACGGAGTCGGATGTTTATACTCCATTTCGCACTCTGGGAATATGGAGTTAGATGTTTATACTCCGTTTCGCACTCTGGGAATACGGAGTCGGATGTTTATACTCCACTTCGCACTCTGGGAATATGGAGTTAGATGTTTATACTCCATTTCGCACTCTGGGAATATGGAGTTAGATGTTTATACTCCGTTTCGCACTCTGGGAATACGGAGTCGGATGTTTATACTCCATTTCGCACTCTGGGAATATGGAGTTAAGTGTTTATACTCCATTTCGCACTCTGGGAATATGGAGTTAGATGTTTATACTCCGTTTCGCACTCTGGGAATACGGAGTCGGATGTTTATACTCCATTTCGCACTCTGGGAATATGGAGTTAAGTGTTTATACTCCGTTTCGCACTCTGGGAATACGGAGTCGGATGTTTATACTCCATTTCGCACTCTGGGAATATGGAGTTAAGTGTTTATACTCCGTTTCGCACTCTGGGAATACGGAGTCGGATGTTTATACTCCGTTTCGCACTCTGGGAATACGGAGTCGGATGTTTATACTCCATTTCGCACTCTGGGAATATGGAGTTGGATGTTTATACTCCATTTCGCACTCTGGGAATATGGAGTTGGTTGTAGGATTGTCGTGTGTCAATCCTATTAATATCGGTGTCATGGCTTGCCCCCGAGCTCGGGTTTCGCCTAGTGAGTGGCCGGTCGTATCACAGCCACTCTCCATTTGAATAAGTCCCATTGTGTGATGGGATTTAGCTCTTCGTGCATCGTGATGTTGCATATCGTACATAATGAATCACAGCTCTGGCTCGAAGAAATGGCATTTTATTGCTGAAATAAGAAAATGCGGCAAAGTCAGTTGCCTTATTACAAAATTCAAATTTCGAAATGCAGAAACAAATTGCTAAATAGAATGAAATAAATAAAGCCTGTCATATGTAGTAGCGGCGTAGACTTTCGCTGTTCCAAGCCCTCGGTAAATCGAGACCGTCAACAGTCGACAGCTTGAATGTACCATCTCCGAGCTTTCGTGTAATTACATACGGCCCTCCCCAGTTTGGTTTCATGTGTGAAGGAACTGGGTAAATTCTCTTGAGCACGAGGTCGCCGAGTTCAAAGGTTCGAGGTCGAACTCTGGTGTTGTACAATCGGGCGACCCGACTTCGATGTGCGGCTGCTCTCAAATCAGCCTCCTCCCGTTTTTCATCCAATAGATCCAAAGACTCGGCTAGGAGTATAGCGTTTGTTTTTGGATCATAATAAGTCACGCGATGAGAGAGCACTTCTGTCTCGACCGGAATAACGGCCTCTGAGCCATAAGATAGGGAAAACGGAGTGTGTCCGGTCGCGGTTTTGTGGGTCGTTCGATAGGCCCATAATGCCATAGGAAGTTCATCGACCCACTTGCCCCCAGCCTTCTCTAATCGTTTCTTCAGGATCGATTTTATAACTTTGTTGACAGCTTCAACTTGTCCATTCGCTTGGGGGTGTGCGACAGCCGAGAACTTTTTGCGGATATGAAACCGTTGACAGAAATTCTTGAATTCTGCGCTCTCGAATTGGGTTCCATTATCAGTGATGATAGTATGCGGGAGTCCAAATCGACAGATGATGTTGCGAACCACGAAATTTATCACCTTCTTTGTCGTAATGGTTGCTAGGGCTTCGGCCTCGGCCCATTTTGTGAAGTAATCAACTGCGACAATGGCGTATTTCGCACCGCCTTTTGCTAAAGGCAAAGCGCCGATGATGTCAATGCCCCACATTGCGAATGGCCAGGGACTGACCATTTGGGTTATCTCAGTTGGCGGAGCTCTCGGAATTCGGGCATGTATCTGGCATTTATCGCACTTCCGGGCATAGCTTGCCGCATCTCGGTTCACCGTCGGCCAGTAGTACCCATATCGGAGTATCTTTTTAGCGAGAGCTTGCCCGCCGGTATGATCACCGCACTCTCCTTCGTGCACGTCATGTAGCACTCGCTTGACTTCCTCGTGGGCGATACTTCTGAGGAGAGGAACGGAATAACCTCTCCTGTACATGACTCCGTTTTGGATGATGAACCGCGAGGCTTTTCGCTGAATCTGTCTCTTCTCATTTCTAGGTTCAGGTAGCACCCCATTCTCAATGTAATTCCGATACGGAGTCATCCAGGACTCTCTATTGGGAGCGATTTCAAATACAGAGTCCATTTCTATCCGATCGATGCTTGGAGTGGCCAAAGTTTCAACGGGGACAAGTCCCATTTGTTGCGCTTCGCCTGTGCTGGCTAACTTCGCCAGTGAATCGGCTTTCTGATTGCGTTCCCGAGGCACATAATAGATGGCATAATAATCAAACTGGTTTAGGATTTCCTGAACTCGCGTCAAGTAAGCGGCCAGTCTTCGGTCTCTTGCCTGGTATTCTCCTCGCACCTGGCATACCACTAACTGCGAATCGCAATAAATTTCTACAGCGACAATTCTCAAATCTCTGGCAAGCCTTAGGCCGGTCAGGAGGGCTTCATATTCGGCTTCATTATTAGTTGCACGAAAGTCGAATTTAAGAGCATAACATATGGACCGGCCCTCGGGAGTCTCAAGTACAACCCCCGCGCCCGAACACCGGTCATTTGACGCACCATCAGTATACAGCTTCCAGATGTATTCGGGAGATTCACTGGTTTCGGGTAAGTCTTCCGGGACGGTGAATTCGGCTATGAAATCAGCCAGGACTTGTCCTTGAATGGCCCTCCGCGGAGCGTATGCGATATCAAATTGGCTTAGCTCAATGTTCCACTTGAGTAACCTACCGGACGTCTCAGGCCGCGTAAGGACCTGTCGTAACGGCTGGTCGGTGTACACAGTAAGCGGATGAGCCTGGAAGTAGGGACGGAGCTTCCTTGAGGCAATGACCAGACAATAAGCCAGTTTCTCCAGCCTTGGATAATTTCTTTCAGCTCCTGTTAGTCGCTTACTAACATAGTAGACCGGGTTTTGCACTTTGTCTTCTTCCCGGACTAGGGCAGCACTGATCGCATGTTCTGATACTGCCAGATAGAGATATAATTGCTCGTGGTCAACCGGTTTTGACAAGATCGGAGGCGTGGAGAGATGTTGAACTAATGATCGGAATGCGCCTTCGCAGTCCGTGGTCCATTCAAAGTTTCGTTTGCCCTTCCGAATCAGGTCGAAGAAAGGAATGCATTTGTCGGTGGACTTTGAAATAAACCTGCTCAATGCTGCGACCTTCCCGTTTAGACTCTGGACTTGCTTTATAGTTCTAGGGGTTTGCAAATTTCTAATAGCCCAGATCTTCTCAGGATTCGCCTCTATTCCTCGAGCGTTGACAATGAACCCAAGGAATTTTCCGGATGCAACGCCAAAGTGACATTTGAGTGGGTTGAGCTTCATCCCGTACTCCCGGAGGATGCTGAACATTGAACCCAAATCTCTGACGTGATCTGTGGAGAATCGGGACTTTACCAGCATGTCATCCACGTAAACCTCCATAGTTTTCCCAATCTGATCAGCGAACATTCGGTTGACTAAGCGTTGGTATGTTGCTCCAGCGTTCTTTAGACCAAACGGCATGACTTTGTAACAATAGAGTCCCAGGTCGGTCACGAAGCTGGTATGTTCCTGATCAGGCAGATGCATGGGTATCTGATTATAACCGGAATAAGCGTCCATAAAGGATAGTAGTTCATGCCCGGCCGTCGAATCTACGAGCTGATCGATTCGTGGAAGTGGGAAGCTATCTTTTGGACAAGCCTTGTTTAGGTCAGAGTAATCAACACAAGTTCTCCACTTCCCGTTAGGTTTCCGAACTAGTACAGGGTTGGACACCCATTCTGGATACAAGGCATCTCGAATGAACCCATTCGATTGCAGTTTATCAACTTCCTCTTTAAGGGCGGCAGATCTCTCTGGATCCATACTGCGCCTTTTCTGTTTCACCGGGACATGTCGTGGATCTATATTCAGGGAGTGACTTGCAATGCTCGGCGAGATCCCGCACATGTCAGAGTGTGTCCAGGCGAAGACGTCGAGATTCGCCCGAAGAAATTCGACCAACTCCTGCTGTGTCTGCTTGTTTAGTTGGGACCCAACTTTTAGCATTTTTGAATCATCATCCTCACTGATTGGGACGTCCACAGTCAGTTCGGCTGGAGAGGCTTGGCTCTCCGTTGATTCGTCTCTATCCTCGTTGTCCCTGGGGTCCAGGTCTTTCAGGAATTGGTCGTGGTGCCCGGGCCGAGGCCCAGGCACCAATTGTCAATTGTCGATAGAACGGACGCAGAGAGATTCCTCTACGCCCTTACCCTTCTCTTTACGTTGCGCCCCGCGCAGCTCAGCAACATAGCAGGCCCTTCCCGAGGCCTGATCTCCTTGAACAACTCCAATCCCATGATCAGTGGGAAATTTCAGAGTCAGACACCATGGGGCGATCGCCGCCCTGAACTCGGCCAAAGCTGGTCGTCCCAGAAACGCATTGTATGGCGAATCTATCTCTAACACAACAAATTGTAACATGCGGACCCTCCGGCGCTCTCCAACGCCTAACTCGACTGGGAGTTCAGTTATTCCGATGGGTATCGTGGCACTTCCATTGAAACCATGGATTCTGGATAAACAGGGTTTCAAATCCTTTGTCTCCATCTTCATCAGATCGTAAGCCCGTTTGAGCAAGATGTTTACAGAGCTCCCACTGTCAACCAGGATCCTCTTCATCCAAGCAGGACCTACCTGGGCGGATATGACTAGTGGGTCGATAGTAGGGGCTTCAACTTTATCAGCGTCTCGGCTCCTGAACACGATATCATCGGACATTATCTTTTGTTGCTTTGCCGGGGTCCCATCCTCGCAATTACTATAACATTCGAAGTCCGCATGCCTGATAGAACTGGCATACGACTCCATTTCCCCCCAGCTTCTGTCTGCCGGATGGGGACCACCACTTATTGTGTTGATAACTAATCTCCCGCCCGTACGAGCGGGTTCATCCTCTCTTTCCTGATTCTGTGAACGACTTTGATTTGAGGGGCCCGCTCCGCCAGGCTGCGGCGCCCGTACAAACTGATCTAGCTTCCTCTCTCTAATCAGCTTCTCGATGAGGTCCTGTAAGTGTCGACACTCATTGGTATTATGTCCATAGCTCTCATGGAACCTACAGAATTTTCCCGTCTGGATCTGTCTCTCCGATGAGGGCTTCGGAGAAGGCTTCTTATACTGTACGGTGTTGCAAGTCTGTAAGTATACGTTTTCCAATGACGTGTTCAGCGGTGTATAACTGTCAAACATCTGAGCTCTACGTCGTGGACCTCGGTTCTCATCTCTCTTCTTGTTCTGGCCATTGTTTCCTCTCTGCTGGGTTTGCTTGTTTTGTATGTTGAGCTGAACTTTCCCGGAACTCTCGCCGGACTGTTTAACTGCCACATTGCTCTGTATTCCTTCAATGTTAGGCCTCGCATCGTCCTGCTTCCTAGACTGTTTTGCATCCTCCTGCCGCAGGAATTGAGCGGCCTTGGAGTAAAAACGGTCCAACGACGCGGGCGGTTTTCCAGCCAGCCAGTTTCCGAATTCAGAATCAGGATCAATCCCCTTGGTCAGAGCCATTAAGATTGAATTATCGTTGGGATTGGTGATCTCGACGCATGCTGCGTGGAACCTCTCCAAGTAACGCCTGAGTGTTTCTCCAGGAGCTTGAGTGACGCTGGACAAGGTGTTGACGTCCTTCGGCCTAGCAACATGCATCCGGAATTGCTCCACAAACCTCTTGGCCAATTGATCGAACGAAGAAATTGATCTAGGTGGTAAGCGGGTAAACCACATTGTCGCGATTCCTCCCAGAGAGATGGGGAAACTCCGACACTTCACTGCGTCGTCGGCCCTTGCAGCGCTCATCGACCATTCATATTTCAGAATATGCTGGTTGGGGTCACTATTCCCTTCATACATCGGGAGAGTCGGCATTCTGAATCGCCTAGGGGGTTCGGCATGTAACACTTCGTCTGTGAAAGGAGTATGACTACGGGAAATTCCCCAGTCATCATTAGTGAGCCCCTGACTCTCGCGGATCATTTGACGTATCATGGTTGATATATCCGAAACAGGCGGATTCGGAGCGTGATGAGCTAAGGCGTGGTCGGGTTCCACGGCGCGAGTAGGGATCGGGCGTTGTCGACGACCCGTATCTCGCCTCCTTGGCTCAACGTCTTCTGGGACATAAGGTTCAGGAGTATGTCCTCGCTGTTGATTGATCGGCTCAGATTGATTTCGGGTATCAGCCCTTGTCTCTGCTGCGGCAGTTGTGGCGCGGTTATCGGTGGTGTACTGTGGGGCAGTACCTCCTCGTGTTGAGGGACCGGTTTGGAAACTAGTCGACGGTCCTACCCTTAGCTGCCCAACAGTTAAGGTAGGCTGATATTCAGCAGCTTGAGCGCGATTCCCCTCTAGTCGAGGACGGGTAGTCTGGCGGTGGTAATCAGATGAAGCTGAGCTTTCGGTAGACGCTCTGGAGACATCATCTCTCCTGGACCTTCTGTGCCCCCGGCGGTTCAGCTGGTTGGTCAGCTCGATATTGGCGCGTAACTGTTCTGCCAACTGCTGACGGCTTTGGGTCAGCTCCTGGAGCAATACCTGAAACTCCTGTCGGGTGACTAGCCCCGTTGAGTCTGACTGAGTGGCATTGTCTTGATTGGAAGAAGGCGGCTGTGTTGGATTTTGCCTGTCTCTGCCTTCTTGCTCTGTGGCGGTGGCGCCAGTTCTTGTGCTGACCATTGTCGGTGGTGGAGTCCTTTCCTAGATTCTGAGCAAATCTGAATAGAATGGAAGGATTCCGGGCTGGATATCTGGATCTTCCTCTTGGATTTGTGCAATCCGGTATCGACGGCAGATCCAACGAGCAGGAGAAAAAGCTGGTTGTTCTCGGTGAAAGCACCAAAGTGTTTGTACCAAAAATGGGCACAACACTCTTCGGGAGTTGTTTGAAGAGATAAAATGAAGATTATAAATGTAAAACAGAGATTATCTAACAAAAACTCCAACAAATATGAATGCAAAGTGAACAGACAAGCAATTTAGAGTGGTTCGGCGTATAGCCTACGTCCACTATGAAGTTTTGATGATTTTATTGATTCTCTTTCAATGATTACAAGCGTTTACAGCGATGAACAGCGGATTATAGTTTGGAATTCGAAATTGACAGCAAAAGTATGATGCAAATCTCAATCCGGCAGAGTCTGGGCGCTTCAGAGAAAAAAGATCCTTTTTCCGTTGATTCTGGGGCTCTATTTATAGGCGTAGGAGGCTTGGGTTTCGCTCAAACTCCGGAAGACTTGGCCAGACACGTGAGGGGGCCCATTCGACCACTTCCAGAGAGTTTCAAGCCAATTTGTGATCGATACGAAATCATTTCGTATCGATCAGGATTATTTCCAATTGAGCTCAAAATTGGTGGAGACATTCCTTGTTATGTGTGCAGCCTTCAGTTAAAATTTCATGGTGTTTGGATCAGTGGATTGAGAGATATCGTCGATACGAGATGGATTTTAACGCTGGCTGTTCTGCTCGTCTCCATTGCTTCGACTCCATCCTTTCGTCTCGATGACTGCACGCGCTCTCAAGGTGATGTGGTGCGCGCGCCTCGCTTCGATCCGCTCTTCACTCCGAGTTGACCGCGTCGACTCCATATATCTCGGCGCATTCGCATCGAGGGATGACGTGGCGTGCGCTCTTCGCCTCGATCCGGTATTTGCTCCGTGTTGACTGCGTCGACTCCACGTATCTCGGCGCATTCGCATCGAGGGATGACGTGGCGTGCGCTCTTCGCCTCGATCCGGTATTTGCTCCGTGTTGACTGCTTCGACTCCACGTATCTTGCCCCGTTTCCTTCGAGAGGTGACATGTTATCCAAGCTGGTTGACCTGATGGTTTCGAGTAGGACTTCATCCTGGGATACGAGGCAAATACTATCTGATGGATACGAAGTAGGCACTGGCTGATGGATACGAAGTAAGCAACGTCTGATGGATACGACGTATGCATCATCTGATGGATACGAAACTGACACTGGCTGAAGGATACGAAGTCCTCCAATTGCTGGTATGTGTGAAGTCCATCGATACGAGTTCGATGGATACGAAGAAAATCGAGTCGAACCTGGGTACCTCGATGGATCCGGAGCTGATCGATACGAAGCATGATGGATTCGAACTGGGGCTTCGGTGATGGATACAAAATCGCCCAGAGTGATGGATACGAAATCTGGGCTCTTTCCCTCCAATTCGACTCGATCATAATCTTGAGTGTATGAGTCCGGATCGACTTGAAATTTGAGGTGCTGATCTCTATGGCCTTTCTTGTCGTGTCCTATCAATTGTAGCTCACTCTGGGCTCGGACAAAATTCAGTGATATCCATGGCGTGTTATCCTTGTTCTCTAGCCGGCTTCTTGATGTCCTGGCCTTGCCAAAAGGCGGGATAACATTGGGTATGAAACTATCCGTTGACTGCTTACAGCGGTCAAAACCGTAGAACTTACTGAGAGATTCATTTTGACTGGTTTTGGGTCACGTAAAACTAAACGAGGCAACAGTTATGGCCGTCCGAAGAATCGATATCTACAGGGTGCAACATCTGCGGTGCAAGGTGCAACATTCGTCCAAAAAGATGAAACAGCGCCGTGCGACTTATAGAAATGGGTGCAGGGATTTGAAATGGACCAGTACCATGGTGCACCACTCTCCAGGGATGGTAAATCGAAGACCAACCACGGTGTTCCCTCTTTAACGTAAAAATTCATGTGACAGAAAAACGAAGGCCAAAAAACTTCAAAGACCCGATTGAGGTTCGGATAGCCTTTTTTTGGGTATGAAACTATCTGTTGACGGCTTACAGCGGTCAAAGCCGTCGAACTCACTGAGACCTTCGTTTTGACTGGTTATGGCTCCCGTAACTCTAAACAAGGCAACAGTTATGGCCGTCCAAAGAATCGATATCCACAGGGTGAACATCTGCGGTGCAAGGTGCAACATTCGTCCAAAAAGACGAAATAGCGCCCTGCGACTTTTAGAAATGGGTGTAGGGATTTGAAATGGACCAGTACCATGGTGCACCACTCTCTAGGGATGGTAAATCGAAGACCAGCCATGGTGTTCCCTTTTTTACGTAAAAATTCATGTGACGAGGCAACATTTATGGCCGTCCAAAGAATCGATATCCACAGGGTGCAACATCTGCGGTGCAAGGTGCAACATCCGTCCAAAAAGACGAAACAGCGTCGTGCGACTTTTAGAAATGGGTGCAGGGATTTGAAATGGACCAGTACCATGGTGCACCACTCTCCAGGGATGGTAAATCGAAAACCAGCCACAGTGTTCCCTTTTTAACGTAAAAATTCAGTGACGGAAAGACGAAGGCCAAAAAACTTCAAAGACCCGATTGAGGTTCGAATAGCCTTTTTTTGGGTATGAAACTATCCTTTGATGGCTTACAACGGTCAAAGCCCTAGAACTCACTGAGACCTTCCTTTTGACTGGTTATGGCTCCCGTAACTCTAAACGAGGCAATAGTTATGGCCGTCCGAAGAATCGATATCCACAGGGTGCAACATCTGCGGTGCAAGGTGCAACATTCGTCCAAAAAGACGAAACAGCGCCGTGCGACTTTTAGAAATGGGTGCAGGGATTTGAAATGGACCAGTACCATGGTGCACCACTCACCAGGGATGGTAAATCGAAGACCAGCCATGGTGTTCCCTTTTTAACGTAATAATTCATGTGACGGAAAGACGAAGGCCAAAAAACTTCAGAGACCCGATTGAGGTTCGGATAGCCTTTTTTGGGTATGAAACTATCTATTGACGGCTTACAGCGGTCAAAGTCGTAGAACTCACCGAGACCTTCGTTTTGACTGGTTATGGCTCCAGTAACTCTAAACGAGGCAACAGTTATGGCCGTCCGTAGAATCGATATCCACAGGGTGCAACATCTGCGGTGCATGGTGCAACATTCGTCCAAAAAGACGAAACAGCGCCGTGCGACTTTTAGAAAAGGGTGCAGGGATTTGAAATGGACCAGTACCATGGTGCACCACTCTCCAGGGATGGTAAATCGAAGACCAGCCACGGTGTTCCCTTTTTAACGTAAAAATTCATGTGACGGAAAAACGAAGGCCAAAAACTTCAGAGACCCGATTGAGGTTCGGATAGCCTTTTTTTGGGTATGAAACTATCCGTTGACGGCTTACAGCAGTTAAATCCGTAGAACTTACTGAGTGCTTGATTTTGACTGGATATGGATCACGTAACTCTAAACAAGGCAACAGTTATGGTCGTCCGAAGAATCGATATCCATAGGGTGCAACATCTGCGGTGCAAGGTGCAACATTCATCCAAAAAGACGAAACAGCGCCGTGCGACTTTTAGAAATGGGTGTAGGGATTTGAAATGGACCAGTACCATGGTGCACCACTCTCCAGGGATGGTAAATCGAAGACCAGCTGTTATCCCAACTTTTGGCAAAGCCGAGATACCCAAAAGATTAACTGAAAATCAATGATTGTTAGTCATGAACATCGATTGTGCATCGCAGGTTCACCACGGATATCGATGAATTTTGTCTTAGTCCGGATCGGGCTGCAATTGATAAGACATGTCAAGCAAGGCCAGAGGAAACGACGTTCCAAGTTTCGAGTCAATCCGAGTTCGTACGCTCAAGATATCACCAACGGAAAATGGAGGAGACAGCCTTGTGTTCGAATCCATAAAAGACCCTATGTTCGAATCGATGAGGTAGGAATGCTATTCGAATCCATCAAGGTCGACTCCATCATCTTCGTATCCATCAAGTTTTACATGCTTCGTATCCATCGTGGAAGCCTTCCTTCGAATCCATCCCTTTCGCCTGGCTTCGAATCGCTTCGAGCACTCCTTAGTTCGAATCCATCCAAACAGACTACATTAAAAACCAATAGCTCGAATCCAATGGAACGTTCCCACCTTCGAATCGCTTCAAACAGTGAAGTCCTCGTATCAATCGACTAAGGTTACCCAGATCGATTCGAAGGAAGCATGTCTTCAAATCGATCACCTCGAATCCACCACGTCTACATAGCTAAAACCCCGGCCACGACTCGGTAAAGCTAGGAGTAAAAGGAGGATCGACTCGAAGGAAGCGCTCCACGTCATCCCAGAAGCGCGCGCTGGATCGATTCGAACGAATCGATTCGAACTAGATCGATTCGAACCAGGCTAGTCAACCAGAAATGCAACCTTGAATCGATCATAACTTGAGATCTACACATCCAAATGCTATGAAATTTTCACAGAAGCTTCAACACATGATGAAGAATGTTCACACCAAATTTCAGCTTGATTGGACAATTTCTTGATCGGTTCGAACCAAGGGTCGAATCGATCCCAAAGTGGGCCCGGGACTCCAGATTTCGGCCATGTGGGCCTCCTCACGTGCCAGAACTGGTCTTCCCTCATTTTAGGCGAAATATCAGCCTCCTACTCCTATAAATAGAGCCCCTGGTCATTCAGAAAAGTGGTCGGACAACTTTGAGAGCAAAGAGCGCCCAGATTCTGCCAGATTTACTCCAGATCACCATTGCTGCCTTAGATTCAGACTTAGTTCAGCAAATCAGTTGTAATACAACATACGAAATTGTAATCTCCAAGCATCGAGCAATAAAATCATAAAAACCTTGAAGTGGACGTAGGCCGGAGATAGCCGAACCACTATAAATTGCGTGTCACTGTTCATTATTCCTTGATTGTTGTTTGTTACTTATTTAAGATCTGTGATTTGTGTGTGAATACTGTTGATTCGTATTCATACGCTGGTGCTTTCACTACAATTGGGGTTTGTGACCATTTTTGGTGCAAACACTTTGGTGCTTTCACTGAGAGGAACTAGCACCCGCTACACCAAATTCAAAATTAAGATTTGGAATTTTAAGGATTCAGATCTGACTTTACAATGACTCGACAAACAAGACAAAGAACTGAGAGGAGCGAACAGGCAGGAAGTCAAGAGGCGTCCTCTGGCGCTGGAGAAGACAAGCTTCGATCTACATTACTAGAGATGAGATGGAAGCAATGAATAACTTAATGCAGGAAAGAATGATGAAGAGCCAACAAGAGATGCTGCAGAATTTCTTCGAGCAGAAGAGAGCTGCAGGGACACAGAACCTTGGACCAACTACAGCGGCTGTGAATGTGGAACAAGGAGCTAGGGCTATGGAACCCAACGGAGGACAGAATACAGAACCAGAAGGCAATCAACAAGGGCTTGGGGGCAGGCCCGCAGGATCCAACGCAGAAGGACCATTGGAAGGAGCTCAACCGGCTAGGGCCAACACAAATGCTAACGAGCCACCCGAAGAGTACGTACCAGAATTCCCTACAAGACTCGGAGGGCAAGACAGAGACATGACAAGGGGGCAACCCCTAGATGGAGATGAGAGAATGATTGGCCTAGTGAGGCGACTTATGAGAGGAGGGTTTTCAGGAGGAGGATTGGAAGAAGTTAGTCGGAGTCCGTTCGCTCCGAATATCAGGAATGCAAGGAACCCTCCGAAATTCAAACTACCAACGCTGAATCCTTATGATGGAAAGTCAGACCCGACCATGCATATCACCAGATATATCAGACACATGGAAGTGTTGGGAGCATCCGAGGAAGTGATGGCACGATGTTTCCCCTTATTCTTATCAGATTTGGCTGCGCTTTGGTTTAGGCAGCTAGAAACTGGATCAATCAGGACATGGGGCGAGCTTGTGGATTGCTTCATGAAGCAGTTTAGGGTCCACGTGACGCGACCTAAGAGCGTGATGACTTTGGCATCAATAAAACAAAGGACGGAGAGTCCATAAAAGATTTTTTGTTACGATTTAATGCGACGGTAACTTCTGTAGATCGCCCGGACCCATCGATGATTTTGATGGCGGCAGTAGCAGGAGTTGGAGAAGGCACCGAATTCAAAGACTCTTTGACTAAAGATCCACCGCAAGATCTTGGAGAGTTTTTCCATGAAGCTGAAAAATTCATTCGATTAGAGGAATCACGAGCCGAGAGGCAGGAAATAAATGTTGCACAAGGCGAAGGAACCGCCAGGGAACAGTCCAGGGCAGACAAAGGAAAGAGAAAGCAGGATGACGCACATGATGGTCCTGACAAACGAAAGAAGTTCCGAGAGCCCAGATTCAGGCAATACACAGACTTGGTGGCAGGACTGGAACGAATTTACACCGAGACTCGGGGGCAACTCCCCTATCGAAAACCACCCAGGAGAGATCCCACGGAGCGGGAACGTAAGACTGGAAAGTATTGCCTATTCCATGAACTGGATGGGCACACTACCGATGAATGCCGCCACCTGAAGGATGAGGTGGAAGAACATGCCAGGAGTGGTAGATTGCCACAGTATGTCAGAGAACGTGCAACGGCGGTCAGGCCCGAACAACTACCGCCTCAACCTAACAGGACTAATCCTGGATCGGGATCACGACTCGTCATCAACTGATCACGATGGCAAAGGCCAAGTTCAGGATATGAGCTTTGGTCACTTAGTTTTCTTATATTTGATTTTCAAAATAAAACGGCTATCCCACTTACTCATGTACGGGAACCGGAGAGATCCCTAGGCATGCTCTGAGATGGAAATAGACCGCTCCGCCCGGAGAGGCATTATCTTGTTTTTCCTGGTGTTTGAGATTGAACATCTAGGATTTGAATTTAATAAAGAAACACTTATTAAAGTAAACCTTTGACCGGAGAGTTAAAGGATAAACATTAAATATCAATATAAACATGATCGCTTTATGATCCTACCCGGAGAGGTAGGATCCGGAGTGCAAGAAGTGAGTTGCTTCGCCGGAGAGCGACAGGATCAACTCACTTAAGCATCGTTTCCTATTCACCGGAGAGTGATTGGATCAGGATTCGATAAGAGCCCGGAGAGGCTATGATCGGCCCACGATTTAGGCCATGACATCGCTTAATGTTCAGATACACTGAACCGGAGTGCAGGAGGTGAGTCGCTTCGCCGGAGAGCGACAGGATTGACTCACTTAACGTTGTTTCCCCTTCACCGGAGAGTGACAGGATGGGATCCAGCATGAGCCCGGAGAGGCTGTGATCGATCGACGATTCAGGTCATGACATCGCTTAATGTTTAGATACACTGAACCGGAGTGCAGGAGGTGAGTCGCTTCGCCGGAGAGCGACAGGATTGACTCACTTAACGTTGTTTCCCCTTCACCAGAGAGTGACAGGATGGAATCCAGCATGAGCCCGGAGAGGCTATGATCGGTCGAGAACGACCAAGACATCGCTATACGCCCTAGCTGGGGCCAGAGTGCAAGGGATAGAAAGCAACGCCGGAGTGCAATAGGATCTTTCTATTCAATCGCTAAATCTAGAATGGGTTTGACAAGGGTCCGGAGTGACCATCAATAGTACGGAGAGACCGTGGAATTTCATTCTTAACTTCCACTAGAAAAAATTGATAACAATTCGGCTTCGAACAGCCATGGACTTGATTGAAAATGCTATAAGCTATGAGTAAAACATGAACTCACTGCAACCAACTTAAGACTGATCAAAACACGCCTTTTACCAAAAGGCATGTTTTGGGGGGCAAAATGTTATCCCAACTTTTGGCAAAGCCGAGATACCCAAAAGATTAACTGAAAATCAATGATTGTTAGTCATGAACATCGATTGTGCATCGCAGGTTCACCACGGATATCGATGAATTTTGTCTGAGTCCGGATCGGGCTGCAATTGATAAGACATGTCAAGCAAGGCCAGAGGAAACGACGTTCCAAGTTTCGAGTCAATCCGAGTTCGTACGCTCAAGATATCACCAACGGAAAATGGAGGAGACAGCCTTGTGTTCGAATCCATAAAAGACCCTATGTTCGAATCGATGAGGTAGGAATGCTATTCGAATCCATCAAGGTCGACTCCATCATCTTCGTATCCATCAAGTTTTACATGCTTCGTATCCATCGTGGAAGCCTTCCTTCGAATCCATCCCTTTCGCCTGGCTTCGAATCGCTTCGAGCACTCCTTAGTTCGAATCCATCCAAACAGACTACACTAAAAACCAATAGCTCGAATCCAATGGAACGTTCCCACCTTCGAATCGCTTCAAACAGTGAAGTCCTCGTATCAATCGACTAAGGTTACCCAGATCGATTCGAAGGAAGCATGTCTTCGAATCGATCACCTCGAATCCACCACGTCTACATAGCTAAAACCCCGGCCACGACTCGGTAAAGCTAGGAGAAAAAGGAGGATCGACTCGAAGGAAGCGCTCCACGTCATCCCAGAAGCGCGCGCTGGATCGATTCGAACGAATCGATTCGAACTAGATCGATTCGAACCAGGCTAGTTAACCAGAAATGCAACCTTGAATCGATCATAACTTGAGATCTACACATCCAAATGCTATGAAATTTTCACAGAAGCTTCAACACATGATGAAGAATGTTCACACCAAATTTCAGCTTGATTGGACAATTTCTTGATCGGTTCGAACCAAGGGTCGAATCGATCCCAAAGTGGGCCCGGGACTCCAGATTTCGGCCATGTGGGCCTCCTCACGTGCCAGAACTGATCTTCCCTCATTTTAGGCGAAATATCAGCCTCCTACACCTATAAATAGAGCCCCTGGTCATTCAGAAAAGTGGTCGGACAACTTTGAGAGCAAAGAGCGCCCAGATTCTGCCAGATTTACTCCAGATCACCATTGCTGCCTTAGATTCAGACTTAGTTCAGCAAATCAGTTGTAATACAACATACGAAATTGTAATCTCCAAGCATCGAGCAATAAAATCATAAAAACCTTGAAGTGGACGTAGGCCGGAGATAGCCGAACCACTATAAATTGCGTGTCACTGTTCATTATTCCTTGATTGTTGTTTGTTACTTATTTAAGATCTGTGATTTGTGTGTGAATACTATTGATTCGTATTCATACGCTGGTGCTTTCACTACACTTGGGGTTTGTGACCATTTTTGGTGCAAACACCAGCCACGGTGTTCCCATTTTAAAGTAAAAATTCATGTGACGGAAAAACGAAGGCCAAAAAACTTCAGAGACCCGATTGAGGTTCGGATAGCCTTTTTTTGGGTATGAAACTATCCGTCGACGGCTTACAGCGGTCAAAGCCGTAGAACTCAGTGAGACCTTCGTTTTGACTGGTTATGGCTCCCGTAACTCTAAACGAGGCAACATTTATTGCCGTTCGAAGAATCGATATCCACAGGGTGCAACATCTGCGGTGCAAGGTGGAACATTCGTCCAAAAAGACGAAACAGCGCCGTGCGACTTTTAGAAATGGGTGCAGGGATTTGAAATGGACCAGTACCATGGTGCACCACTCTCCAGGGATGGTAAATCAAAGACCAGCCACGGTGTTCCCATTTTAACGTAAAAATTCATGTGACGGAAAAACGAAGGCCAAAAAACTTCAGAGACCCGATTGAGGTTCGAATAGCCTTTTTTGGGTATGAAACTATCTGTTGACGGCTTACAGCGGTCAAAGCCGTAGAACTCACAGAGACCTTTGTTTTGACTGGTTATGGCTCCCGTAACTCTAAACGAGGCAACAGTTATTGCCGTTCGAAGAATCGATATCCACAGGGTGCAACATCTACGGTGCAAGGTGCAACATCCGTCCAAAAAGACGAAACAGCGTCGTGCGACTTTTAGAAATGGGTGCAGGGATTTGAAATGGACCAGTACCATGGTGCACCACTCTCCAGGGATGGTAAATCGTAGATCAGCCACAGTGTTCCCTTTTTAAAGTAAAAATTCATGTGACGGAAAGACGAAGGCCAAAAAACTTCAAAGACCCGATTGAGGTTCGAATAGCCTTTTTTGGGTATGAAACTATCCTTTGACGGCTTACAGCGGTCAAAGCCATAGAACTCACTGAGACCTTCGTTTTGACTGGTTATGGCTCCCGTAACTCTAAACGAGACAATAGTTATGGCTGTCCGAAGAATCGATATCCACAGGGTGCAACATCTGCGGTGCAAGGTGCAACATTCGTCCAAAAAGACGAAAAAGCGCCGTGCGACTTTTAGAAATGGGTGTAGGGATTTGAAATGGACCAATACCATGGTGCACCACTCTCCAGGGATGGTAAATCGAAGACCAGCCACGGTGTTCCCTTTTTAACGTAATAATTCATGTGACGGAAAGACGAAGGTCAAAAAACTTCAAAGACCCGATTGAGGTTCGGATAGCCTTTTTTTGGGTATGAAACTATCTGTTGACGGCTTACAGCGGTCAAAGCCGTAGAACTCACTGAGACCTTCGTTTTGACTGGTTATGGCTCCCGTAACTCTAAACGAGGCAACAGTTATGGCCGTCCGTAGAATCGATATCCACAGGGTGCAACATCTGCGGTGCATGGTGCAACATTCGTCCAAAAAGACGAAACAGCGCCGTGCGACTTTTAGAAAGGGGTGCAGGGATTTGAAAAGGACCAGTACCATGGTGCACCACTCTATAGGGATGGTAAATCGAAGACCAGCCACGGTGTTCCCTTTTTAACGTAAAAATTGGTGTGACGGAAAAACGAAGGCCAAAAAACTTCAAAGACCCGATTGAGGTTCGGATAGCCTTTTTTGGGTATGAAACTATCCGTTGACGGCTTACAGCAGTTAAAGCCGTAGAACTTACTGAGTGCTTGTATTTGACTGGTTATGGATCACGTAACTCTAAACGAGGCAACAGTTATGGTCGTCCGAAGAATCGATATCCCTAGGGTGCAACATCTGCGGTGAAAGGTGCAACATTCGTCCAAAAAGACGAAACAGCGCCGTGCGACTTTTAGAAATGGGTGTAGGGATTTGAAATGGACCATTACCATGGTGCACCACTCTCCAGGGATGGTAAATCAAAGACCAGCCACGGTGTTCCCATTTTAACGTAAAAATTCATGTGACGGAAAAACGAAGGCCAAAAAACTTCAGAGACCCGATTGAGGTTCGGATAGCCTTTTTTTGGGTATGAAACTATCCGTCGACGGCTTACAGCTGTCAAAGCCGTAGAACTCAGTGAGACATTCATTTTGACTGGTTATGGCTCCCGTAACTCTAAACGAGGCAACAATTATTGCCGTTCGAAGAATCGATATCCACAGGGTGCAACATCTACGGTGCAAGGTGCAACATTCGTCCAAAAAGACGAAACAGCACCGTGCGACTTTTAGAAATGGGTGTAGGGATTTGAAATGGACCAGTACCATGGTGTACCACTCTCCAGGGATGGTAAATCAAAGACCAGCCACGGTGTTCCCATTTTAACGTAAAAATTCATGTTACGGAAAAACGAAGGCCAATAAACTTCAAAGACCCGATTGAGGTTCGAATAGCCTTTTTTTGGTATGAAACTATCTGTTGACGGCTTACAGCGGTCAAAGCCCTAGAACTCACAGAGACCTTCGTTTTGACTGGTTATGGCTCCCGTAACTCTAAACGAGGCAACAGTTATGGCCGTCCGAATAATCGATATCCACAGGGTGCAACATCTGCGGTGCAAGGTGCAACATTCGTCCAAAAAGTCGAAACAGCACCGTGCGACTTTTAGAAATGGGTGCAGGGATTTGAAATGGACCAGTAACATGGTGCACCACTCTCCAGAGATGGTAAATCGAAGACCAGCCATGGTGTTCCCTTTTTAACGTAAAAATTCATGTGACGGAAAAACGAAGGACAAAAAACTTCACAGACCCGATTGAGGTTCGGATAGCCTTTTTTTGGGTATGAAACTATCTTTTGACGGCTTACAGCGGTCAAAGCCGTAGAACTCACTGAGACCTTCGTTTTGACTGGTTATGGCTCCCGTAACTCTAAACGAGGCAACAGTTATGGCCGTCCAAAGAATCGATATCCACAGGATGCAACATCTGCGGTGCAAGGTGCAACATTCGTCAAAAAAGACGAAACAGCGCCCTACGACTTTTAGAAATGGGTGCATGGATTTGAAATGGACCAGTACCATAGTGCACCACTCTCCAGGGATGGACAATCGAAGACCAGCCACGGTGTTCCCTTTTTATCGTAAAAATTCATGTGACGGAAAAACGAAGGCCAAAAAACTTCAGAGGCCCGATTGAGGTTCGGATAGCCTTTTTTTAGGTATGAAACTATCCGCTGACGGCTTACAGTGGTCAAAGCCGTAGAACTTACTGAGAGCTTCGTTTTGACTGGTTATGGCTCACGTAACTCTAAACGAGGCAACAATTATTGTCGTCCGAAGAATCGATATCCACAGGGTGCAACATCTGCGGTGCAAGGTGCAACATTCGTCCAAAAAGACGAAACAGCGCCGTGCGACTTTTAGAAATGGGTGTAGGGATTTGAAATGGACCATTACCATGGTACACCACTCTCCAGGGATGGTAAATCGAAGAACAGCCACGGTGTTCCCTTTTTAACGTAAAAATTCATGTGATGGAAAAACGAAGGCCAAAAAACTTCAGAGACCCGATTGAGGTTCGGATAGCCTTTTTTGGGTATGAAACTATCCGTTGACGGCTTACAGCGGTCAAAGCCGTAGAACTCAGTGAGACCTTCATTTTGACTGG
This sequence comes from Allium fistulosum, assembly GCA_030737815.1. NCBI lineage: Eukaryota > Viridiplantae > Streptophyta > Magnoliopsida > Asparagales > Amaryllidaceae > Allium > Allium fistulosum. The sequence goes on from JASFAW010000014.1 coordinate 5,269,236, forward strand.
TTATGGCTCACGTAACTCTAAACGAGGCAACAGTTATGGTCGTCCGAAGAATCGATATCCACAGGGTGCAACATCTGCGGTGCAAGGTGCAACATTCGTCCAAAAAGATGAAACAGCGCCGTACGAATTTTAGAAATGGGTGTAGGGATTTGAAATGGACCAGTACCATGGTGCGCCACTCTCCAGGGATGGTAAATCGAAGACCAGCCACGGTGTTCCCTTTTTAACGTAAAAATTCATGTGACGGAAAAACGAAGGCCAAAAAACTTCAGAGGCCCGATTGAGGTTCGGATAGCCTTTTTTGGGTATGAAACTATCGGTTGACGGCTTTCAGCCGTCAAAGCCATAGAACTCTCTGAGACCTTTGTTTTGACTGGTTATGGCTCCCGTAACTCTAAACAAGGCAACATTTATGGCCGTCCGAAGAATCGATATTCACAGGGTGCAACATCTGCGGTGCAAGGTGCAACATTCGTCCAAAAAGACGAAACAACGTCGTGCGACTTTTAGAAATGGGTGCAGGGATTTGAAATGGACCAGTACCATGGTGTACCACTCTCCAGGGATGGTAAATCGAAGACCAGCAACGGTGTTCCCTTTTTAACGTAAAAATTCATGTGACGGAAAGACGAAGGCCAAAAAACTTCAAAGACCAGATTGAGGTTCGAATAGCCTTTTTTTGGGTATGAAGCTATCCTTTGACGGCTTACAGCGGTTAAATCCGTAGAACTCACTGAGACCTTCGTTTTGACTGGTTATGGCTCCTGTAACTCTAAACGAGGCAATAGTAATGGCTGTCCGAAAATCGATATCCATAGGGTGCTAATCTACGGTGCAAGGTGCAACATTCGTCCAAAAAGACGAAACAGCGCCGTGCGACTTTTAGAAATGAGTGCAGGGATTTGAAATGGACCAGTACCATGGTGCACCACTCTCCAGGGATAGTAAATCGAAGACCAGCCACGGTGTTCCCTTTTTAACGTAAAAATTCATGTGACGTAAAGACGAAGGCCAAAAAACTTCAAAGACCCGATTGAGGTTCGGATAGCCTTTTTTTGGGTATGAAACTAGTTGTTGATGGCTTACAGCTGTCAAAGCGGTAGAACTCACTAAGACCTTCGTTTTGACTGGTTATGGCTCCCGTAACTCAAAACGAGGCAACAGTTATGGCCGTCCGTAGAATCGATATCCACAAGGTGCAACATCAGCGGTGCAAGGTGCAACATTCGCCCAAAAAGACGAAACAGCACCGTGCGACTTTTAGAAATGGGTGCAAGGATTTGAAATCGACCAGTATCATGGTGCACCACTCTCCAGGGATGGTAAATCGAAGACCAGCCACGGTTTTCCCTTTTTAACGTAAAAATTCATGTGACGGAAAAACGAAGGCCAAAAAACTTCAAAGGCCCGATTGAGGTTCGGATAGCCTTTTTTTGGGTATGAAACTATCCGCTGACGGCTTACAGTGGTCAAATCCGTAGAACTTACTAAGAGCTTCGTTTTGACAGGTTATGGCTCACGTAACTCTAAACGAGGCAACAATTATTGTCGTCCGAAGAATCGATATCCACAGGGTGCAACATCTGCGGTGCAAGGTGCAACATTCGTCCAAAACGACGAAACAGCGCCGTGCGACTTTTAGAAATGGGTGTAGGGATTTGAAATGGACCAGTACCATGGTGCACCACTCTCCAGGGATGGTAAATCGAAGACCAGCCACGGTGTTCCCTTTTTAACGTAAAAATTCATGTGATGGAAAAAGGAAGGCCAAAAAACTTCAGAGACCCGATTATGGTTCGGATAGCCTTTTTTGGGTGTGAAACTATACGTTGACGGCTTACAGCGGTCAAAGCCGCAGAACTCAGTGAGACCTTCGTTTTGACTGGTTATGGCTCACGTAACTCTAAACGAGGCAACAGTTATGGTCGTCCGAAGAATCGATATCCACAGGGTGCAACATCTGCGGTGCAAGGTGCAACATTCGTCCCAAAAGACGAAACAACGCCGTACGGATTTTAGAAATGGGTGTAGGGATTTGAAATGGACCAGTACCATGGTGTGCCACTCTCCAGGGATGGTAAATCGAAGACCAGCCACGGTGTTCCCTTTTTAACGTAAAAATTCATGTGACGGAAAAACGAAGGCCAAAAAACTTCAGAGGCCCGATTGAGGTTCGGATAGCCTTTTTTTGGGTATGAAACTATCCGTTGACGGCTTATAGCCGTCAAAGCCATAGAACTCACTGAGACCTTCGTTTTGACTGGTTATGGCTCCCGTAACTCTAAACGAGGCAACATTTATGGCCGTCCGAAGAATCGATATCCACAGGGTGCAACATCTGTGGTGCAAGGTGCAACATTCGTCCAAAAAGAAGAAACAACGTCGTGCGACTTTTAGAAATGGGTGCAGGGATTTGAAATGGACCATTACCATGGTGCACCACTCTCCAGGGATGGTAAATCGAAGACCAGCCACGATGTTCCCTTTTTAACGTAAAAATTCATGTGATGGAAAGACGAAGGCCAAAAAACTTCAGAGACCAGATTGAGGTTCGAATAGCCTTTTTTTGGGTATGAAACTATCCTTTGACGGCTTACAGCCGTCAAAGCCGTAGAACTCACTGAGACCTTCGTTTTGACTGGTTATGGCTCTCGTAACTCTAAACGAGGCAATAGTAATGGCTGTCCGAAGAATCGATATCCACAGGGTGCAAATCTACGGTGCAAGGTGCAACATTCGTCCAAAAAGACGAAACAGCACCGTGCGACTTTTAAAAATGGGTGCAGGGATTTGAAATGGACCAGTACCATGGTGCACCACTCTCCAGGGATAGTAAATCGAAGACCAGCCACGGTGTTCCCTTTTTAACGTAAAAATTCATGTGACGTAAAGACGAAGGCCAAAAAACTTCAGAGACCCGATTGAGGTTCGGATAGCCTTTTTTTGGGTATGAAAATAGTTGTTGATGGCTTACAGCGGTCAAAGCGGTAGAACTCACTGAGACCTTCGTTTTGCCTAGTTATGGCTCCCGTAACTCTAAACGAGGCAACATTTATGGCCGTCCGAAGAATCGATATCCACAGGGTGCTAATCTACGGTGCAAGGTGCAACATTCGTCCAAAAAGACGAAACAGCGCCGTGCGACTTTTAGAAATGAGTGCAGGGATTTGAAATGGACCAGTACCATGGTGCACCACTCTCCAGGGATAGTAAATCGAAGACCAGCCACGGTGTTCCCTTTTTAACGTAAAAATTCATGTGACGTAAAGACGAAGGCCAAAAAACTTCAGAGACCCGATTGAGGTTCGGATAGCCTTTTTTTGGGTATGAAACTAGTTGTTGATGGCTTACAGCTGTCAAAGCGGTAGAACTCACTGAGACCTTCGTTTTGACTAGTTATGGCTCCCCTAACTCAAAACGAGGCAATAGTTATGGCCGTCCGTAGAATCGATATCCACAAGGTGCAACATCAGCGGTGCAAGGTGCAACATTCGCCCAAAAAGACGAAACAGCACCGTGCGACTTTTAGAAATGGGTGCAAGGATTTGAAATCGACCAGTATCATGGTGCACCACTCTCCAGGGATGGTAAATCGAAGACCAGCCACAGTTTCCCTTTTTAACGTAAAAATTCATGTGACGGAAAAACGAAGGCCAAAAAACTTCAAAGGCCCGATTGAGGTTCGGATAGCCTTTTTTTGGGTATGAAACTATCCGCTGACGGCTTACAGTGGTCAAAGCCGTAGAACTTACTGAGAGCTTCGTTTTGACAGGTTATGGCTCACGTAACTCTAAACGAGGCAACAATTATTGTCATCCGAAGAATCGATATCCACAGGGTGCAACATCTGCGGTGCAAGGTGCAACATTCGTCCAAAACGACGAAACAGCGCCGTGCGACTTTTAGAAATGGGTGTAGGGATTTGAAATGGACCAATACCATGGTGCACCACTCTCTAGGGATGGTAAATCGAAGACCAGCCACGGTGTTCCCTTTTTAACGTAAAAATTCATGTGATGGAAAAATGAAGGCCAAAAAACTTCAGAGACCGGATTATGGTTCGGATAGCCTTTTTTGGGTATGAAACTATACGTTGACGGCTTACAGCGGTCAAAGCCGTAGAACTCAGTGAGACCTTCGTTTTGACTGGTTATGGCTCACGTAACTCTAAACGAGGCAACAGTTATGGTCGTCCGAAGAATCGATATCCACAGGGTGCAACATCTGCGGTGCAAGGTGCAACATTCGTCCCAAAAGACGAAACAACGCCGTACGGATTTTAGAAATGGGTGTAGGGATTTGAAATGGACCAGTACCATGGTGCGCCACTCTCCAGGGATGGTAAATCGAAGACCAGCCACGGTGTTCCCTTTTTAACGTAAAAATTCATGTGACGGAAAAACGAAGGCCAAAAAACTTCAGAGGCCCGATTGAGGTTCGGATAGCCTTTTTTTGGGTATGAAACTATCCGTTGACGGCTTATAACCGTCAAAGCCATAGAACTCACTGAGACCAGCCACGAGGCAACATTTATGGCCGTCAAATCGTTTTGACTGGTTATGGCTCCCGTAACTCTAAACGAGGCAACATTTATGGCCGTCCGAAGAATCGATATCCACAGGGTGCAACATCTGTGGTGCAAGGTGCAACATTCGTCCAAAAAGACGAAACAACGTCGTGCGACTTTTAGAAATGGGTGCAGGGATTTGAAATGGACCATTACCATGGTGCACCACTCTCCAGGGATGGTAAATCGAAGACCAGCCACGATGTTCCCTTTTTAACGTAAAAATTCATGTGATGGAAAGACGAAGGCCAAAAAACTTCAGAGACCAGATTGAGGTTCGAATAGCCTTTTTTTGGGTATGAAACTATCCTTTGACGGCCGTAGAACTCACTGAGACCTTCGTTTTGACTGGTTATAGCTCTCGTAACTCTAAACGAGGCAATAGTAATGGCTGTCCGAAGAATCGATATCCACAGGGTGCAAATCTACGGTGCAAGGTGCAACATTCGTCCAAAAAGACGAAACAGCGCCGTGCGACTTTTAGAAATGGGTGCAGGGATTTGAAATGGACCAGTACCACGGTGCACCACTCTCCAGGGATAGTAAATCGAAGACCAGCCACGGTGTTCCCTTTTTAACGTAAAAATTCATGTGACGTAAAGACGAAGGCCAAAAAACTTCAGAGACCCGATTGAGGTTCGGATAGCCTTTTTTTGGGTATGAAAATAGTTGTTGATGGCTTACAGCGGTCAAAGCGGTAGAACTCACTGAGACCTTCGTTTTGACTAGTTATGGCTCCCGTAACTCTAAACGAGGCAACATTTATGGCCGTCCGAAGAATCGATATCCACAAGGTGCAACATCTGCGGTGCAAGGTGCAATATTCGTCCGAAAAGACGAAACAGCGCCGTGCGACTTTTAGAAATGGGTGCATGGATTTGAAATGGACCAGTACCATGGTGCACCACTCTCTAGGGATGGTAAATCGAAGACCAGCCACGGTGTTCCATTTTTAACGTAAACATTCATGTGACGGAAAAACGATGGCCAAAAAAACTTCATAGACCCGATTGAGGTTCGGATAGCCTTTTTTTGGGTATGAAACTAGTTGTTGATGGCTTACAGCTGTCAAAGCGGTAGAACTCACTGAGACCTTCGTTTTGACTGGTTATGGCTCCCGTAACTCAAAACGAGGCAACAGTTATGGCCGTCCGTAGAATCGATATCCACAAGGTGCAACATCAGCGGTGCAAGGTGCAACATTCGCCCAAAAAGACGAAACAGCGCCGTGCGACTTTTAGAAATGGGTGCAAGGATTTGAAATCGACCAGTATCATGGTGCACCACTCTCCAGGGATGGTAAATCGAAGACCAGCCACGGTTTTCCCTTTTTAACGTAAAAATTCATGTGACGGAAAAACGAAGGCCAAAAAACTTCAAAGGCCCGATTGAGGGTCGGATAGCCTTTTTTTTGGGTATGAAACTATCCGTTGACGGCTTACAGTGGTCAAAGCCGTAGAACTTACTGAGAGCTTCGTTTTGACAGGTTATGGCTCACGTAACTCTAAACGAGGCAACAATTATTGTCGTTCGAAGAATCGATATCCACAGGGTGCAACATCTGCGGTGCAAGGTGCAACATTCGTCCAAAACGACGAAACAGCGCCGTGCGACTTTTAGAAATGGGTGTAGGGATTTGAAATGGACCAGTACCATGGTGCACCACTCTCCAGGGATGGTAAATCGAAGACCAGCCACGGTGTTCCCTTTTTAACGTAAAAATTCATGTGATGGAAAAACGAAGGCCAAAAAACTTCAGAGACCCGATTATGGTTCGGATAGCCTTTTTCGGGTATGAAACTATACGTTGACGGCTTACAGCGGTCAAAGCCGTAGAACTCAGTGAGACCTTCGTTTTGACTGGTTATGGCTCACGTAACTCTAAACGAGGCAACAGTTATGGTCGTCCGAAGAATCGATATCCACAGGGTGCAACATCTGCGGTGCAAGGTGCAACATTCGTCCCAAAAGACGAAACAACGCCGTACGGATTTTAGAAATGGGTGTAGGGATTTGAAATGGACCAGTACCATGGTGCGCCACTCTCCAGGGATGGTAAATCGAAGACCAGCCACGGTATTCCCTTTTTAACGTAAAAATTCATGTGACGGAAAAACGAAGGCCAAAAAACTTCAAAGGCCCGATTGAGGTTCGGATAGCCTTTTTTTGGGTATGAAACTATCTGTTGACGGCTTACAGTGGTCAAAGCCGCAGACCTCACTGAGAACTTCGTTTTGACTGGTTATGGCTCCCGTAAGTCTAAACGAGGCAACAGTTATGGCCGTCCAAAGAGTCGATATCCACAGGGTGCAACATCTGCGGTGCAAGGTGCAACATTCGTCCAAAAAGACGAAACAGCGCCCTACGACTTTTAGAAATGAGTGTAGGGATTTGAAATGGACCAGTACCATGGTGCACCACTCTCCAGGGATGGTAAATCGAAGACCAGCCACGGTGTTCCCTTTTTAACATAAAAATTCATGTGACGGAAAAACGAAGGCCAAAAAACTTCAGAGGCCCGATTGAGGTTCGGATAGCCTTTTTTTGGGTATGAAACTATCCGTTGACGGCTTACAGCGGTCAAAGCCGTAGAACTCAGTGAGACCTTCGTTTTGACTGGTTATGGCTCCCGTAACTCTGAACGAGGCAACAGTTATGGTCGTCCGAAGAATCGATATCCACAGGGTGCAACATCTGCGGTGCAGGGTGCAACATTCGTCCCAAAAGACGAAACAACGCCGTACGAATTTTAGAAATGGGTGTAGGGATTTGAAATGGACCAGTACCATGGTGCGCCACTATCCAGGGATGGTAAATCGAAGACCAGCCACGGTGTTCCCTTTTTAACGTAAAAATTCATGTGACGGAAAAACGAAGGCCAAAAAACTTCAGAGGCCCGATTGAGGTTCGGATAGCCTTTTTTTGGGTATGAAACTATCCGTTGACGGCTTACAGCGGTCAAAGCCGTAGAAAATACAGAGAGCTTTGTTTTGACTAGTTATGGCTCACGTAACTCTAAATGAGGCAACAGTTATGGTCGTCCGAAGAATCAATATCCACAGGGTGCAACATCTGCGGTGCAAGGTGCAACATTCGTCCAAAAAGACAAAACAGCACCATGCGACTTATAGAAATGGGTGCAGGGATTTGAAATGGACCAGTACCATGGTGCACCACTCTCCAGGGATGGTAAATCGAAGACCAACCACGGTGTTCCCTCTTTAACGTAAAAATTCATGTGACGGAAAAACGAAGGCCAAAAAACTTCAGAGACCCGATTGAGGTTCGGATAGCTTTTTTTTGGGTATGAAACTATATGTTGACGGCTTACAGCGGTCAAAGCCGTAGAACTCACTGAGACCTTCGTTTTGACTGATTATGGCTCCCGTAACTCTAAACGAGGCAACAGTTATGGCCGTCCGAATAATCGATATCCACAGGGTGCAACATCTGCGGTGCAAGGTGCAACATTCGTCCAAAAAGACGAAACAGCGCCCTACGACTTTTAGAAATGGGTGTAGGGATTTGAAATGGACCAGTACCATGGTGCACCACTCTCCCGGGATGGTAAATCGAAGACCAGCCACGGTGTTCCCTTTTTAACGTAAAAATTCATGTGACGGAAAAACGAAGGCCAAAAAACTTCAGAGGCCCGATTGAGGTTCGGATAGCCTTTTTTTGGGTATAAAACTATCCGTTGACGGCTTACAGTAGTCAAAGCCGTAGAACTTACTGAGAGCTTCGTTTTGACTGGTTATGGCTCACGTAACTCTAAACGAAGCAACAGTTATAGTCGTCCGAAGAATCGATATCCATAGGGTGCAACATCTGCGGTGCAAGGTGCAACATTCGTCCAAAAAGACGAAACAGCACCGTGCGACTTTTAGAAATGGGTGTAGGGATTTGAAATGGACCAGTCCCATGGTGCACCACTCTCCAGGGATGGTAAATCGAAGACCAGCCACGGTGTTCCCTTTTTAACGTAAAAATTCATGTGATGGAAAAACGAAGGCCAAAAAACTTCAGAGACCCGATTAAGGTTCAGATAGCCTTTTTTGGGTATGAAACTATCCGTTGACGGCTTACAGCGGTCAAAGCCGTAGAACTCAGTGAGACCTTCGTTTTGCCCGGTTATGGCTCACGTAACTCTAAACGAGGCAACAGTTATGGTCGTCCGAAGAATCGATATCCACAGGGTGCAACATCTGCGGTGCAAGGTGCAACATTCGTCCAAAAAGACGAAACAGCGCCGTGCGACTTTTAGAAATGAGTGCATGGATTTGAAATGGACCAGTACCATGGTGCACCACTCTCCAGGGATGGGAAATCGAAGACCAACCACGGTGTTCCCTTTTTAACGTAAAAATTCATGTGACGGAAAGACGAAGGCCAAAAAAACTTCAAAGACCCGATTGAGGTTCGAATAGCCTTTTTTTGGGTATGAAACTATATGTTGACGGCTTACAGCGGTCAAAGCCGTAGAACTCACTGAGACCTTCGTTTTGACTTGTTATGGCTCCCGTAACTCAAAACGAGGCAACAGTTATGGCCGTCCGAAAAATCAATATCCACAGGGTGCAACATCTGCGGTGCAAGGTGCAACATTCGTCCAAAAAGACAAAACAGCGCCATGCGACTTATAGAAATGGGTGCAGGGATTTGAAATGGACCAGTACCATGGTGCACCACTCTCCAGGGATGGTAAATCGAAGACCAACCACGGTGTTCCCTCTTTAACGTAAAATTTCATGTGACGGAAAAACGAAGGCCAAAAAACTTCAGAGACCCGATTGAGGTTCGGATAGCCTTTTTTTGGGTATGAAACTATCTGTTGACGGCTTACAGTGGTCAAAGCCGTAGACCTCACTAAGACCTTCGTTTTGACTGGTTATGGATCCCGTAACTCTAAACGAGGCAACAGTTATGGCCGTCCAAAGAATCGATATCCACAGGGTGCAACATCTGCGGTGCAAGGTGCAACATTCGTCCAAAAAGACGAAACATCGCCCTACGACTTTTAGAAATGGGTGTAGGGATTTAAAATGGACCAGTACCATGGTGCACCACTCTCCAGGGATGGTAAATCGAAGACCAGCCACAGTGTTCCCTTTTTAACGTAAAAATTCATGTGACGGAAAAACGAAGGCCAAAAAACTTCAGAGGCCCGATTGAGGTTCGGATAGCCTTTTTTGGGTATGAAACTATCCGTTGACGGCTAACAGCGGTCAAAGCCGTAGAACATACTGAGAGCTTCGTTTTGACTAGTTATGGCTCACGTAACTCTAAACGAGGCAACAGATATGGTCGTCCGAAGAATCGATATCCACCGGGTGCAACATCTGCGGTGCAAGGTGCAACATTCGTCGAAAAAGACGAAACAGCACCGTGCGACTTTTAGAAATGGGTGCAGGGATTTGAAATGGACAAGTACCATGGTGCACCACTCTCCAGGGATGGTAAATCGAAGACCAGCCACGGTGTTCCATTTTTAACGTAAAAATTCATGTGACGGAAAGACGAAGGCCAAAAAAACTTCAGAGACCCGATTGAGGTTCGAATAGCCTTTTTTTGGGTATGAAACTATATGTTGATGGCTTACAGCGGTCAAAGCCGTAGAACTCACTGAGACCTTCGTTTTGACAGGTTATGGCTCCCGTAACTCTAAACGAGGCAACAGTTATGGCCGTCCGAATAATCAATATCCACAGGGTGCAACATCTGCGGTGCAAGGTGCAACATTCGTCCAAAAAGACGAAACAGCGCCCTACGACTTATAGAAATGGGTGCAGGGATTTGAAATGGACCAGTACCATGGTGCACCACTCTCCAGGGATGGTAAATCGAAGACCAACCACGGTGTTCCCTCTTTAACGTAAAAATTCATGTGACGGAAAAACGAAGGCCAAAAAACTTCAGAGACCCGATTGAGGTTCGGATAGCTTTTTTTTGGGTATGAAACTATATGTTGACGGCTTACAGCGGTCAAAGCCATAGAACTCACTGAGACCTTCGTTTTGACTGATTATGGCTCCCGTAACTCTAAACGAGGCAACAGTTATGGCCGTCCGAATAATCGATATCCACAGGGTGCAACATCTGCGGTGCAAGGTGCAACATTCGTCCAAAAAGACGAAACATCGCCCTACGACTTTTAGAAATGGGTGTAGGGATTTGAAATGGACCAGTACCATGGTGCACCACTCTCCAGGGATGGTAAATCGAAGACCAGCCACGGTGTTCCCTTTTTAACGTAAAAATTCATGTGACGGAAAAACGAAGGCCAAAAAACTTCAAAGGCCCGATTGAGGTTCGGATAGCCTTTTTTTGGGTATGAAACTATCCGTTGACGGCTTACAGTAGTCAAAGCCGTAGAACTTACTGAGAGCTTCGTTTTGACTGGTTATGGCTCACGTAACTCTAAACGAAGCAACAGTTATAGTCGTCCGAAGAATCGATATCCATAGGGTGCAACATCTGCGGTGCAAGGTGCAACATTCGTCCAAAAAGACGAAACAGCACCGTGCGACTTTTAGAAATGGGTGTAGGGATTTGAAATGGACCAGTCCCATGGTGCACCACTCTCCAGGGATGGTAAATCGAAGACCAGCCACGGTGTTCCCTTTTTAACGTAAAAATTCATGTGATGGAAAAACGAAGGCCAAAAAACTTCAGAGACCCGATTAAGGTTCGGATAGCCTTTTTTGGGTATGAAACAATCCGTTGACGGCTTACAGCGGTCAAAGCCGTAGAACTCAGTGAGACCTTCGTTTTGCCCGGTTATGGCTCACGTAACTCTAAACGAGGCAACAGTTATGGTCGTCCGAAGAATCGATATCCACAGGGTGCAACATCTGCGGTGCAAGGTGCAACATTCGTCCAAAAAGACGAAACAGCGCCGTGCGACTTTTAGAAATGAGTGCATGGATTTGAAATGGACCAGTACCATGGTGCACCACTCTCCAGGGATGGTAAATCGAAGACCAGCCACGGTGTTCCCTTTTTAACGTAAAAATTCATGTGACGGAAAGACGAAGGCCAAAAAAACTTCAAAGACCCGATTGAGGTTCGAATAGCCTTTTTTTGGGTATGAAACTATATGTTGACGGCTTACAGCGGTCAAAGCCGTAGAACTCACTGAGACCTTCGTTTTGACTTGTTATGGCTCCCGTAACTCAAAACGAGGCAACAGTTATGGCCGTCCGAATAATCAATATCCACAGGGTGCAACATCTGCGGTGCAAGGTGCAACATTCGTCCAAAAAGACAAAACAGCGCCATGCGACTTATAGAAATGGGTGCAGGGATTTGAAATGGACCAGTACCATGGTGCACCACTCTCCAGGGATGGTAAATCGAAGACCAACCACGGTGTTCCCTCTTTAACGTAAAAATTCATGTGACGGAAAAACGAAGGCCAAAAAACTTCAGAGACCCGATTGAGGTTCGGATAGCCTTTTTTTGGGTATGAAACTATCTGTTGACGGCTTACAGTGGTCAAAGCCGTAGACCTCACTAAGACCTTCGTTTTGACTGGTTATGGATCCCGTAACTCTAAACGAGGCAACAGTTATGGCCGTCCAAAGAATCGATATCCACAGGGTGCAACATCTGCGGTGCAAGGTGCAACATTCGTCCAAAAAGACGAAACAACGCCCTACGACTTTTAGAAATGGGTGTAGGGATTTGAAATGGACCAGTACCATGGTGCACCACTCTCCAGGGATGGTAAATCGAAGACCAGCCACGGTGTTCCCTTTTTAACGTAAAAATTCATGTGACGGAAAAACGAAGGCCAAAAAACTTCAGAGGCCCGATTGAGGTTCGGATAGCCTTTTTTTGGGTATGAAACTATCCGTTGACGACTTACAGCGGTCAAAGCCGTAGAACATACTGAGAGCTTCGTTTTGACTAGTTATGGCTCACGTAACTCTAAACGAGGCAACAGATATGGTCGTCCGAAGAATCGATATCCACCGGGTGCAACATCTGCGGTGCAAGGTGCAACATTCGTCGAAAAAGACGAAACAGCACCGTGCGACTTTTAGAAATGGGTGCAGGGATTTGAAATGGACAAGTACCATGGTGCACCACTCTCCAGGGATGGTAAATCGAAGACCAGCCACGGTGTTCCATTTTTAACGTAAAAATTCATGTGACGGAAAGACGAAGGCCAAAAAAACTTCAGAGACCCGATTGAGGTTCGAATAGACTTTTTTTGGGTATGAAACTATACGTTGACGGCTTACAGCGGTCAAAGCCGTAGAACTCACTGAGACCTTCGTTTTGACTGGTTATGGCTCCCGTAAATCTAAACGAGGCAACAGTTATGGCCGTCCGAATAATCAATATCCACAGGGTGCAACATCTGCGGTGCAAGGTGCAACATTCGTCCAAAAAGACGAAACAGCGCCCTGTGACTTTTAGAAATGGCTGTAGGGATTTGAAATGGACTAGTACCATGGTGCACCACTCTCCAGGGATGGTAAATCGAAGACCAGCCACGGTGTTCCTTTTTTAACGTAAAAATTCATGTGACGGAAGAACGAAGGCCAAAAAACTTCAGAGGCCCGATTGAGGTTCGGATAGCCTTTTTTTGGGTATGAAACTATCCGTTGACGGCTTACAGCAGTCAAAGCCGTAGAACTTACTGAGAGCTTTGTTTTGACTAGTTATGGCTCACGTAACTCTAAACGAGGCAACAGTTATGGTCGTCCGAAGAATCGATATCCACAGGGTGCAACATCTGCGGTGCAAGGTGCAACATTCGTCCAAAAAGACGAAACAGCACCGTGCGACTTTTAGAAATGGTTGTAGGGATTTGAAATTGACCAGTACCATGGTGCACCACTCTCCAGGGATGGTAAATCGAAGACCAGCCACGGTGTTCCCTTTTTAACGTAAAAATTCATATGATGGAAAAACGAAGGCCAAAAAACTTCAGAGACCCGATTAAGGTTCAGATAGCCTTTTTTGGGTATGAAACTATCCGTTGACGGCTTACAGCGGTCAAAGCTGTAGAACTCAGTGAGACCTTCGTTTCGACCGGTTATGGCTCATGGAACTCTAAACGAGGCAACAGTTATGGTCGTCCGAAGAATCGATATTCATAGGGTGCAACATCTGCGGTGCAAGGTGCAACATTCGTCCAAAAAGACGAAATAGCGCCGTGCGACTTTTAGAAATGGGTGCATGGATTTGAAATGGACCAGTACCATGGTGCACCACTCTCCAGGGATGGTAAATCGAAGACCAGCCATGGTGTTCCCTTTTTAACGTAAAAATTCATGTGACGGAAAGACGAAGGCCAAAAAAACTTCAAAGACCCGATTAAGGTTCGAATAGTCTTTTTTGGGTATGAAACTATATGTTGACGGCTTACAGCAATCAAAGCCGTAGAACTCACTGAGACCTTCGTTTTGACTGGTTATGGCTCCCGTAACTCTAAACGAGGCAACAATTATGGCCGTCCGAATAATCAATATCCACAGGGTGCAACATCTGCAGTGCAAGGTGCAACATTCGTCCAAAAAGACGAAACAGTGTCGTGAGACTTATAGAAATGGGTGCAGGGATTTGAAATGGACCAGTACCATGGTGCACCACTCTCCAGGGATGGTAAATCGAAGACCAACCACGGTGTTTCCTCTTTAACGTAAAAATTCATGTGACGGAAAAACGAAGGCCAAAAAACTTCAGAGACCCGATTGAGGTTCGGATAGCCTTTTTTTGGGTATGAAACTATCTGTTGACGGCTTACAGTGGTCAAAGCCGTAGACCTCACTGAGACCTTCGTTTTGACTGGTTATGGCTCTCGTAACTCTAAACGAAGCAACAGTTATGGCCGTCCAAAGAATCGATATCCACAGGGTGCAACATCTGCGGTGCAAGGTGCAACATTCGTCCAAAAAGATGAAACAGCGCCCTACGACTTTTAGAAAAGGGTGTAGGTATTTGAAATGGACCAGTACCATGGTGCACCACTCTCCATGGATGGTAAATCGAAGACCAGCCACGGTGTTCCCTTTTTAACATAAAAATTCATGTGACGAAAAAACGAAGGCCAAAAAACTTCAGAGGCCCGATTGAGGTTCGGATAGCCTTTTTTGCGTATGAAACTATCTGTTGACAGCTTACAGCGGTCAAAGCCGTAGAACTTACTGAGAGCTCCTTTTTGACTGGTTATGGCTCACGTAACTCTAAACGAAGAAACAGTTATGGTCGTCCGAAGAATCGATATCCACAGGGTGCAACATCTGCGGTGCAAGGTGCAACATTCGTCCAAAAAGACGAAACAACACCGTGCGACTTTTAGAAATGGGTGTAGGGATTTGAAATGGACCAGTACCATGGTGCACCACTCTCCAGGGATGGTAAATCGAAGACCAGCCATGGTGTTCCCTTTTTAACGTAAAAATTCATGTGACGGAAAGACGAAGGCCAAAAAAACTTCAAAGACCCGATTGAGGTTCGAATAGCCTTTTTTTGGGTATGAAACTATATGTTGACGGCTTACAGCAGTCAAAGCCGTAGAACTCACTGAGACCTTCGTTTTGACTTGTTATGGCTCCCGTAACTCTAAACGAGGCAACAGTTATGGCCATCCGAATAATCAATATCCACAGGGTGCAACATCTGCGGTGCAAGGTGCAACATTCGTCCAAAAAGACAAAACAGCGCCATGCGACTTATAGAAATGGGTGTAGGGATTTGAAATGGACCAGTACCATGGTGCAGCACTCTCCAGGGATGGTAAATCGAAGACCAACCACGGTGTTCCCTCTTTAACGTAAAAATTCATGTGACGGAAAAACGAAGGCCAAAAAACTTCAGAGACCCGATTGAGGTTCGGATAGCCTTTTTTTAGGTATGAAACTATCTGTTGACGGCTTACAATGGTCAAAGCCGTAGACCTCACTAAGACCTTCGTTTTGACTGGTTATGGATCCCGTAACTCTAAACGAGGCAACAGTTATGGCCGTCCAAAGAATCGATATCCACAGGGTGCAACATATGCGGTGCAAGGTGCAACATTCGTCCAAAAAGACGAAACAGCGCCCTACGACTTTTAGAAATGGGTGTAGGGATTTGAAATGGACCAGTACCATGGTGCACCACTCTCCAGGGATGGTAAATCGAAGACCAGCCACGGTGTTCCCTTTTTAACGTAAAAATTCATGTGACGGAAAAACGAAGGCCAAAAAACTTCAGAGGCCCGATTGAGGTTCGGATAGCCTTTTTTTGGGTATGAAACTATCCGTTGACGGCTTACAGCGGTCAAAGCCATAGAACATACTGAGAGCTTCGTTTTGACTAGTTATGGCTCACGTAACTCTAAACGAGGCAACAGATATGGTCGTCCGAAGAATCGATATCCACCGGGTGCAACATCTGCGGTGCAAGGTGCAACATTCGTCGAAAAAGACGAAACAGCGTGTGACTTTTAGAAATGGGTGCAGGGATTTGAAATGGACAAGTACCATGGTGCACCACTCTCCAGGGATGGTAAATCGAAGACCAGCCACGGTGTTCCATTTTTAACGTAAAAATTCATGTGACGGAAAGACGAAGGCCAAAAAAACTTCAGAGACCCGATTGAGGTTCGAATAGCCTTTTTTTGGGTATGAAACTATATGTTGACGGCTTACAGCGGTCAAAGCCGTAGAACTCACTGAGACCTTCGTTTTGACTGGTTATGGCTCCCGTAACTCTAAACGAGGCAACAGTTATGGCCGTCCGAATAATCAATATCCACAGGGTGCAACATCTGCGGTGCAAGGTGCAACATTCGTCCAAAAAGACGAAACAGCGCCCTGTGACTTTTAGAAATGGCTGTAGGGATTTGAAATGGACCAGTACCATGGTGCACCACTCTCCAGGGATGGTAAATCGAAGACCAGCCACGGTGTTCCTTTTTTAACGTAAAAATTCATGTGATGGAAGAACGAAGGCCAAAATACTTCAAAGGCCCGATTGAGGTTCGGATAGCCTTTTTTTGGGTATGAAACTATCCGTTGATGGCTTACAGCAGTCAAAGCCGTAGAACTTACTGAGAGCTTTGTTTTCACTAGTTATGGCTCACGTAACTCTAAACGAGGCAACAGTTATGGTCGTCCGAAGAATCGATATCCACAGGGTGCAACATCTGCGGTGCAAGGTGCAACATTCGTTCAAAAAGACGAAACAGCACCGTGCCACTTTTAGAAATGGGTGTAGGGATTTGAATGGACCAGTCCCATGGTGCACCACTCTCCAGGGATGGTAAATCGAAGACCAGCCACGGTGTTCCCTTTTTAACGTAAAAATTCATATGATGGAAAAACGAAGGCCAAAAAACTTCAGAGAGCCGATTAAGGTTCGGATAGCCTTTTTTGGGTATGAAACTATCCGTTGACGGCTTACAGCGGTCAAAGCTGTAGAACTCAGTGAGACCTTCGTTTCGACCGGTTATGGCTCACGGAACTCTAAACGAGGCAACAGTTATGGTCGTCCGAAGAATCGATATCCACAGGGTGCAACATCTGCGGTGCAAGGTGCAACATTCGTCCAAAAAGACGAAATAGCGCCGTGCGACTTTTAGAAATGGGTGCATGGATTTGAAATGGACCAGTACCATGGTGCACCACTCTCCAGGGATGGTAAATCGAAGACCAGCCACGGTGTTCCCTTTTTAACGTAAAAATTCATGTGACGGAAAGACGAAGGCCAAAAAAACTTCAGAGACCCGATTAAGGTTCGAATAGCCTTTTTTGGGTATGAAACTATATGTTGACGGCTTACAGCAATCAAAGCCGTAGAACTCACTGAGACCTTCGTTTTGACTGGTTATGGCTCCCGTAACTCTAAACGAGGCAACAATTATGGCCGTCCGAATAATCAATATCCACAGGGTGCAACATCTGCGGTGCAAGGTGCAACATTCGTCCAAAAAGACGAAACAGCGCCGTGAGACTTATAGAAATGGGTGCAGGGATTTGAAATGGACAAGAACCATGGTGCACCACTCTCCAGGGATGATAAATCGAAGACCAACCACGGTGTTTCCTCTTTAACGTAAAAATTCATGTGACGGAAAAACGAAGGCCAAAAAACTTCAGAGACCCGATTGAGGTTCGGAAAGCCTTTTTTTGGGTATGAAACTATCTGTTGACGGCTTACAGTGGTCAAAGCCGTAGACCTCACTGAGACCTTCGTTTTGACTGGTTATGGCTCTCGTAACTCTAAACGAGGCAACAGTTATGGCCGTCCAAAGAATCGATATCCACAGGGTGCAACATCTGCGGTGCAAGGTGCAACATTCGTCCAAAAAGACGAAACAGCGCCCTACGACTTTTAGAAATGGGTGTAGGTATTTGAAATGGACTAGTACCATGGTGCACCACTCTCCAGGGATGGTAAATCGAAGACCAGCTGTTTGTACCAAAAATGGGCATAACACTCTTCGGGAGTTATTTGAAGAGATAAAATGAAGAACGTAAATGTAAAACAGAGATTATCTAACAAAAACTCCAATAAAAAGAATTGTAAATACGCAGACAAGCAATTTAGAGTGGTTCGGCGTATCGCCTACATCCACTATGAAGTTTTGATGATTTTATTGATTCTCTTTCAATGATTACAAGTGATTACAGCGAACAACAGCGAATTATAGCTTGGAATTCAGATTCAACAGTAAGAATAAGATGCAAATCTCGATCCGGCAGAGTCTGGACGCCTCAGAATCCAGATCCCCTTTTCTGAATGATCAGGGGTCCTATTTATAGGTGTAGGAGGCTGATATTTCGCCTAAATTGAGGGGAGACCGGTTCTGGCACGTGAGGGGCCCACATGCCCGCTCTTTGGAAATCCGGGCCCACTTTCGGATCGATTCGACCCTTGCTTCGAATCGATCAAGATTTGCTCCGATTGAGCTGAAATTCGGCATGGACATTCCTTAGGTTGCCAGTTAGCTCCTGTCGAAATTTCATAGCATTTGGACTTGTAGATCTCGAGATATGATCGATTCAAGATTTCATTTCTGGCTGATGTGGTCTCTTCGAATCGATCCCCTTCGAATCGATAGGGTCGAATCGATGGTTTGTGCGTGCGAATGGTGACGTGTCGCGCGCGCTTCTCGGGGGTATCCAGCTTTTTCTCCGAGTTTACTGGGTCGAATCCATGGTTTTAGGCGCCTTTAGTTACTGGATTCGAGGGGATGGATACGAGGAGATGTTCGTTCGAATCGATCTAGGTTTCCCATAATTGATCGATTCGAAGCTGCCTCAACAGGGTGGATTCGAAGTAGAGCAACTTCATGGATTCGAAGCACTCCATCTTGATGGATTCGAAGTAGAGCAACTTCATGGATTCGAAGCAATCCATCTTGATGGATTCGAAGTAAGGTCACTGGATGGATTCGAAGCACAGTGATACCTATGGATTCGAAGCAAGGTCACTGGATGGATTCGAAAACATGGCCTTTCCCTTCAACTTGCATCCATCATAACTTGAGCATATGAACTCGGATTGACTCGAAACTTGAAACGTTGACTCCCATGGTTTAGCTTGTCATGTCCTAGCGATTTTGGCCCAATCCGGACTCGGAAAAAATTCGTCGATATCCATAGTGAGCCTGTGTATGACCGATCTCTAGGACGGACTGTCATTGGATTACTAGTCAATTCCTTGGTGTCACGGACTTGCCAAAAGGCGGGATAACATTTGCCCCCCAAAGTACGTCTTGTGGGAACATGACGTGCTTTGAAATACTGCTATCATTACTCTGAATAGTTATTGTCTTTTCGGTGGAAGCTGTGACCTTCGACCGTTCTTCTTGATAATGCAAACTGTTGACTGTCGACTGCTATATCATGTATTGTTGCAACCGATTGCTGTATGCTAGCGGTTACCCGTTTGTTGTTGTAATCGTTATCAAATGAGCCTCCAATTCCTGTAAATCTGGAATATTGAAGATTAGTCCAACATTTATGCATATATGTTAATCTGACTCTCGCTAACGTTCACGAGTCGTTGTCAGTTTATCTTATATTGTATTCCGTATCGATCCTCTCCTGAACCGACGTGAAATTCATTGTAACAACATTTGAGGGTTGCTCTTGAATGCTTCCTCGCAACGATCCTCTCCTGAATCGATGTGAAGGGTTGGAATATATGCTTCGTATCGGTGAATACGTAATATCGAGTCTCGGATCGATGAATACAAAAGTAATACTTTGTATCGATGGAGTCAAACGATCCAGACATAATCATGCAGTGATGCTTCACGGAGGATATGCCATTTCTTATTCGTTTATTCAATAAGAATCCCCGATTGTGGATAATCTTCGATAGGAGTTATCCATGACTCCTCTCCTAGATCCATCTCTAAGATCTAGCTGATCTTCATATGCTAATGCTTGGAATAATAGTATTTTAACTGGGACAAAGTGTATTTGTCGTGCATCCCCAGAACTGGCTAGCTTGGCGATTGATTCGGCCTTTTTGTTTAGTTCTCTGATGATTTGTGTAGTGGTGTAATAGTCGAAGCCGACTGGTAGCTTTTGGACCCGGTTGAGATAAGGAGCAAGACATCGCCCCCTAGTCAGATAATCTTCCCTGACTTGGCATACTACTAACTGGTAATCACATGAGACATGTAAAGTTTCCACTCGTAGTTTTCTTGCAAGTTTGAGCGCCAAGGCTTCATAGTTAACTTCGTTATTTGTTGCAAGGAAGTTGAGTTTCAGGGCGTAGCAGATCGTTTGTTCCTCAAGAGTTATTAACGCAACTTCGATGTTAGAAAGCCGATTATTGGAAGTTCTATCGGGGTACGTTCTCCATCGGTTGGATGGTTCTCCACTGTTCTTCGGATAATCGTCCGATGCAGTGAATTCAGATATGAAGTATGCTAATGTTTGACCATCGAGAGCTCTCCGACGGAGATAAGTGATATCAAATTGGCTTAGCTTGATATTCCATTTGAGTAGCTTTTCAGGTATCTAAGGTTTCTATTGGACCTATCGTTCTCAAGTTTGAATCCAAAGAATGCAGTATAGCACTACAGGTCCGGATCTGTGATGAAATAGTTGTATTCCTGGTCTAGGACATGTTTCAGTATCTGATTGCATCTAGAGTTTGCATCCATGGATGAGAGTAATTCATGCCTGATGGTTAAGTCAATTAGTTGATTGATCATTGGATGTGGAAGCTATGATTTGCCATGCCTCATGCAAATCTGGGTAGTCGGTGTATGTTTGCCACTCTCCTTTTATTTCTCTCATAAGCAAAGGATTGAATATTCATTTTGGGTAGAGGACATCGCGGATAAACCTATTGGTTTTGAGTAGATTCGCCCCCTCCTTAAGTGTAGCAGATCTTTCTGGATCCATGTTGCTTTGTTTTTATTCACCGAGACATGCATCAGGTTGGCACTTAGTGCAGGGTTCTTAATGGTGGGTAAGAGTCCATATATACACATGAGATTGAGTCCAAGCGAACATATCAAATTCACCTAAAGCAATGCAGTCGACTCTTGCACCATCATTGCGCAGAGTTGTGATCTGATCCACAATGCACGTGAAGGGTTGTAGGTGCCTCATGTGTTTATTTTCAATGGTAAATGATCAGGCTTATAAGGATGTTAAATCAAAGGGTTAGTAGAATTTAGCCTCGTACTGCATGCTGCTACATAGCTGGCTCCACCTTTGAGATTGAATTTATTTGTGTTTCTGAATGATCAGTCGCCCATGAGTTTGGGTATTGATTTGATGATTCTATCTCTAAGCATCCTTTCGGTCGCAACCTAGAGTTGTTACGAATATCAAGCATGGGTCATAGGTTGAAATTGTCATAGTTAACTCTCGGATAATTACTCCTTTGCCCCCAGTGACGGGTTGTCGGATGCATTACGCGGACGGTCTAGTCTCGTCCTAGCGGTGTTTATACTGTAGTTCAAGCTTTTAGAATTAGAGTTCATTGATGAATGGTTGAATCATATTAATCTTATCTTCTTGCTCGTGCCCCCAAGTCTGGGGAGTATCTCGATAAGTGGCAAGGTAGACAATGTCCGCTTCAATTTTGTATTATATTCCATTGAACCATAGGATCAAATTAACGGACGGAGGACCGAGTCGTGCCTATCATGCATTATGTTCTAGTTCTCTCCTCTAGGCGGAGTACATCGTTACTTTGCCGACATTCGGACATAAGCTAGATTCTGGATGGTCAACGACATTCGCTCTACTGCTTATGTCGCCATACTTTGGGCAAAAACTGAAGAGTGAATCGTCTAGTCAGATCCAATGCAGGATTGGTGCTTCCCTTGTCGAATCTAGGGTAAGAATCAGTGTGCAGATGTTTAGGTTGCACTTGTTTCGAATCGTTCTTTTAGCCGGATCATGGTAAGAGTCAATGAATGAATGGTCGCGTTGCATTCATTTGGAGTTGGCTGATCAACCATGTCCATTTCGATTTATGTTCTCCCGTTAGATCTAGGTATAAAGTCAGCTCAAATGCAGTCATGTAATGCTCATTTGGTCTCATGCTCTTCCTGACGGATCGAAGGAAGGCGACGAAGGACGAATGGTCAAGTCACTCTCATTCGTGGTTTATTCTTTTATCCGTGCTATGCTGGTCGAAGATATTCGATGCATGCTCGGGTCACATCGTTTTGTAGTTGAAGAGGATTGATATTGACCGTCGATTCGACGGCATGATGCAGAATGCTCGGACCTCATTTCCTGTCAATCCGATGGTATGATATGAAAGGCGTAGATCGACATTGCCCGTCGATCCGGTGGTATGATATGGTTGGTTGCTTGTAACTTAGGGCGTCATTATGTTTGGTTGGCATTAAGGCCTCCTTGCAGTCGTTGCCTTAAGTTTTAATGGACGCTAAGCCATAGAGGCAGCGAGTCACCTTTCTCTTCTTTCAGTAATTTGTACTTCTGCCCCCAGTCTTGGGGATAAGCCGTAATAGGCATTATGCAATATTGTTCACTGCTTAATTTTAACATCCACACTCTGGGGACTTGTATCTTTATGGCAACTGTTGATCACTCATTTTCAGGTGTTGAGTCTGCGCCTATGCTCGGGGAATGAGTGATGTAACTTGGTTGAGATGCAGTCGAAGTCGTTAGGTGGACGGGTCCACCCTCCTCGAGGCCGTACTTGGTTGTAATTTATACCCCGGCTCGAGCTCTCGGAGTCCGGAGTTAGTTTAATGTTTATACTACGGTTCGCGCTCTCGGAATCCGGAGTTAGTTAATGTTTATACTCCAGTTCGCGCTCTCGGAAGCTGGAGTTTATTGATGTTTATACTCCGGTTCGCGCTCTCGGAATCCGGAGTTAGTTAATGTTTATACTCCAGTTCGCGCTCTCGGAAGCTGGAGTTTATTGATGTTTATACTCCGGTTCGCGCTCTCGGAATCCGGAGTTAGTTAATGTTTATACTCCAGTTCGCGCTCTCGGAAGCTGGAGTTTATTGATGTTTATACTCCGGTTCGCCCTCTCGGAATCCGGAGTTAGTTAATGTTTATACTCCAGTTCGCGCTCTCGGAAGCTGGAGTTTGTTAATGTTTATACTCCGGTTCGCGCTCTCGGAATCCGGAGTCAGTTAATGTTTATACTCCAGTTCGCGCTCTCGGAAGCTGGAGTTTGTTGATAAATATACCCAGCTCGCGCTCTCGGAGTACTCTGGGGTTTTGTGAATGTTTATACTCCGTCTCGCGCTCTGGGAGTACGGAGTTGAATGAATGTTTATACTCCGCCTCGCACTCTGGGAGTACGGAGTTAAGTAAAAAGTTTGTACCCAGCTCGCGCTCTCGGAGTACTCTGGGATTTTAGGAAAATGTTTATACTCCGCCTCGCACTCTGGGAGTACGGAGTTAAGTAAAAAGTTTGTACCCAGCTCGCGCTCTCGGAGTACTCTGGGGTTTTAGGAAAATGTTTATACTCCGCCTCGCACTCTGGGAGTACGGAGTTAAGTAAAAAGTTTGTACCCAGCTCGCGCTCTCGGAGTACTCTGGGGTTTTAGGAAAATGTTTATACTCCGCCTCGCACTCTGGGAGTACGGAGTTAAGTAAAAAGTTTGTACCCAGCTCGCGCTCTCGGAGTACTCTGGGGTTTTAGGAAAATGTTTATACTCCAGTTCATGCTCTCGGAAGCTGGAGTTTGTTGATGCATCGCCATGTATCAGTTTTTGTGCGGCTTTTTGTGCAGCGATATGCCCCCAAGCTTGGGGTTTCACTTAGCGAGAGATCGGTAGGATCCCAATTAACTTCCACTTATAGGCCCCTCAACAAAGGATGAGGTTTAGAGTATGGACGGTTAGATCGCGTCCATGTTCATTTGGATTCCACTTTTGCCAGGCCTAAGGAGTAAGATTAGTGTTCTGGCAAGCTTTGTGCTCGAGCATAGGAAAGGATGGTCGAATTACATCCACTTTGAGTTGTATATTTTCCCTTAAGTCGGGTGCAAGAAATGGAGAGCAGACAGTCGAGTCACATCCAATTTATACTTTGCATTCTTTCGATCGAGCTAAGAAAGAGAGTTGAAATGACGGCTCATGATGGTTAGTGAGTAGACAATCAGTCGTTGATGACTTTAAATTGAGGGTTGGACCTTTAAACATGTGTTCCCTCAAATAATCCCAAATGTCTAATGTAGGATTGGATGTATGGGTGGTGACATCACGTCCACCCTTGATGTGATTCCGATTTTATCGGGCATTAGAAGAAGCATAAGTATTTTGGCAAGCTTCAAGTACGAGATGGAGAAGGCACTGTTGGGACATATAACTCCAAGTCTTTCTTACATCTCCTAATTAAATTGCGTAGGCAGATGAGTGGATGGTCGGTTGCATCCACTTTGTACTAAAGTCCTGACCTTGTCGGTCTCTCCCGCTTTGATGCCTTGCCCCCAGTAAGGGGCATATAGTAGCCGATGAGTGGTCGAATCATGCTCATCACGATGATACCGCAATGATTTGATCATGGTCCGCGAAGGTTGTTTTGCACCCAATCTTAAGTACTCGGTTACCTGCATCATTTGCAAGTAGTTTAATTCAAGTAGGTCATATTTCGCAACGTAAATGAAATTGAATTAGAAATAATTCAAAAGAGATCAGATCAAATCTCATTGATAAGTGAGGCAGCGTCGTATGCTCGCTATTGCACATCATTCCATCCCTTCTCAGTTGGAAGTCTAACGCAAAATGGTTCAATTCGATCAAAGTCCTTGATCGATAGGGATCGGATGTTCCCGGTCCTTCGTTTTATGGGGATTGCATATATGGTAGGAGCTATCCTTCCCGGAGAAGCCTTATGGCGTTGGCGTTCACGGTAGCCATTTAGAGAAGAGGAGCTTTCCGATCTAGAGTATGGAGCAGGTCCCCTCCTTATCTTGCTATGTTGATCCTTCATCTGATTCATCAACTCAAAATTTTCCTAGACATGTTGGTGCAGTTGTCGGCGGCGGTCTACCAGTTCTCTTGTCAGAGGCTGGAAATAAGCGCCGGTGATGAATTCATTTATGGGTATCGGCAGCAACTGGCTGCGGGCTTTGGATAAATTCGTTGGCTGCCAGCTTCTTCATTCACTTCAACAATAAAAGAAGTAGATCTGGTATGTCTAACCACGATTGACAATGTTCTTTGAGGAATGGGGGAAGACAGCTACATTTGATAGCAGTCATCACTCTTGGTGTAAGCCATGCGCAATTCTCACTTCATGAGGTAGTGCCGGGGGTTGTATTTCCATAACACACCGACATAGTTAACATGTTGAATTCTCACTGGAAGTTCTGCATGTAGGATGGTTTCAACGAATAGGTCTCGACTAGGAAAGATTCCCCAATCGGCACTATGATCAGGCTCATTTTATTGCCCAGGGGTCTTGTACCACTGGTCAATGACGTATGCATGATTGCGTTCGAGTTGTTTGCAATGCCGATAGGACGGTGAGTTGGTTAAAATGGGCTAACAGATTGGGGTTTATCCCAAACTTTCATCCAGATAGGGGACCTATATAGGGTATTAAGGAAGTCTTCTTGAGGTTGTATGCCATGCTTTTAGTCATGTGGACGTAGAATGATTAAGATGCGGGCATTTGAAGATGGTTCAGCGGTGACCAGCTATGCTTTGAGTCGGTAGAGTAGACAGTGTAGGGGAGTCGTCATATTAGCCGTCGTACCATAGTTGTCAACTCAGGAGTATGAAAGCTGGTCAATTGGAGGAAGTTGCATTCCACCCATTCCTTGATTGCAACTCAACATTTGTTGTTGTGATCTCCTATGTCTTGTTCAGTCATGGAATAATCAGAAGCATGGATGGAATGTCCCTTCATTAAACTGGTGATTGAATCGACAATGCGGGTGCCCTGCGCTGCGGCTAGGGTTCGGGGGAATTTTTTTTTAGCCTCTTTTTAGGAAATTTGGGTCGTACCCGAAAAATAATTTTTTGAAATTTTGTATCGATACGAATTGGACACAGATGGATCGATACGAGCAGCGTGCGAGTATCGATACGAATTGGAGCAGTTGCGATCGATACGAACAGAGCGCAGGCAAAGCAGATCGATTCGAAGTGATCGATTCGAACGGAGCGATGCAAAGCAGATCGAGTCGAAGTGATCGATTCGAACGGAGCGATGCAAAGCAGATCGAGTCGAAATGATCGATTCGAACAGAACGATGCAAAGTTGATCGATTCGAAGTGATCGATACGAACAGGGATCGATCGAATCGATACGAACGGAGTGATGAGAAGCAGATCGATTCGAAGTGATCGATACGAACAGGGATCGATCGAATCGATACGAACGGAGCGATGCGAAGCAGATCGATTCGAAGTGATCGATACGAACAGAGTGATGAGAAGCAGATCGATTCGAAGTGATCGATTCGAACTTTGGCATTTTTTCTGGAGACGAAAATATGGATACGAAATGATTGATGAATGCAGTTCCTCTTAGATCTTGAGCAATCTGAATAGAATAGATGGAACCACTTGACGACAGATCTGGATCTCCTCCTTAGATTTTTGCAATCCAACTACGGTAGCAGATCCACAGAGCAGGAGAAAAGCAAGGTTTCTCAGTGAAAGCACCAAAGTGTTTGTACCAAAAATGGGCATAACACTCTTCGGGAGTTATTTGAAGAGATAAAATGAAGAACGTAAATGTAAAACAGAGATTATCTAACAAAAACTCCAATAAAAAGAATTGTAAATACGCAGACAAGCAATTTAGAGTGGTTCGGCGTATCGCCTACGTCCACTATGAAGTTTTGATGATTTTATTGATTCTCTTTCAATGATTACAAGTGATTACAGCGAACAACAGCGAATTATAGCTTGGAATTCAGATTCAACAGTAAGAATAAGATGCAAATCTCGATCCGGCAGAGTCTGGACGCCTCAGAATCCAGATCCCCTTTTCTGAATGATCAGGGGTCCTATTTATAGGTGTAGGAGGCTGATATTTCGCCTAAATTGAGGGGAGACCGGTTCTGGCACGTGAGGGGCCCACATGCCCGCTCTTTGGAAATCCGGGCCCACTTTCGGATCGATTCGACCCTTGCTTCGAATCGATCAAGATTTGCTCCGATTGAGCTGAAATTTGGCATGGACATTCCTTAGGTTGCCAGTTAGCTCCTGTCGAAATTTCATAGCATTTGGACTTGTAGATCTCGAGATATGATCGATTCAAGATTTCATTTCTGGCTGATGTGGTCTCTTCGAATCGATCCCCTTCGAATCGATAGGGTCGAATCGATGGTTTGTGCGTGCGAATGGTGACGTGTCGCGCGCGCTTCTCGGGGGTATCCAGCTTTTTCTCCGAGTTTACTGGGTCGAATCCATGGTTTTAGGCGCCTTTAGTTACTGGATTCGAGGGGATGGATACGAGGAGATGTTCGTTCGAATCGATCTAGGTTTCCCATAATTGATCGATTCGAAGCTGCCTCAACAGGGTGGATTCGAAGTAGAGCAACTTCATGGATTCGAAGCACTCCATCTTGATGGATTCGAAGTAGAGCAACTTCATGGATTCGAAGCAATCCATCTTGATGGATTCGAAGTAAGGTCACTGGATGGATTCGAAGCACAGTGATACCTATGGATTCGAAGCAAGGTCACTGGATGGATTCGAAAACATGGCCTTTCCCTTCAACTTGCATCCATCATAACTTGAGCATATGAACTCGGATTGACTCGAAACTTGAAACGTTGACTCCCATGGTTTAGCTTGTCATGTCCTAGCGATTTTGGCCCAATCCGGACTCGGACAAAATTCGTCGATATCCATAGTGAGCCTGTGTATGACCGATCTCTAGGACGGACTGTCATTGGATTACTAGTCAATTCCTTGGTGTCACGGCCTTGCCAAAAGGCGGGATAACACCAGCCACGGTGTTCCCTTTTTAACATAAAAATTCATGTGACGAAAAAACGAAGGCCAAAACACTTCAGAGGCCCGATTGAGGTTCGGATAGCTTTTTTTGGGTATGAAACTATCTGTTGACGGCTTACAGCGGTCAAAGCCGTAGAACTTACTGAGAGCTCCTTTTTGACTGGTTATGGCTCACGTAACTCTAAACGAGGAAACAGTTATGGTCGTCCGAAGAATCGATATCCACAGGGTGCAACATCTGCGGTGCAAGGTGCAACATTCGTCCAAAAAGACGAAACAGCACCGTGCGACTTTTAGAAATGGGTGTAGGGATTTGAAATGGACCAGTACCATGGTGCACCACTCTCCAGGGATGGTAAATCGAAGACCAGCCACGGTGTTCCCTTTTTAACGTAAAAATTCATGTGATGGAAAAATGAAGGCCAAAAAACTTTAGAGACCCGATTAAGGTTCAGATAGCCTTTTTTGGGTATGAAACTATCTGTTGACGGCTTACAGCGGTCAAAGCCGTAGAACTCAGTGAGACCTTCGTTTTGACCGGTTATGGCTCACGTAACTCTTAACGAGGCAACAGTTATGGTCGTCCGAAGAATCGATATCCATAGGGTGCAACATCTGCGGTGCAAGGTGCAACATTCGTCCAAAAAGACGAAACAGCGCCGTGCGACTTTTAGAAATGGGTGCATGGATTTGAAATGGACCAGTACCATAGTGCACCACTCTCCAGGGATGGTAAATCGAAGACCAGCCACGGTGTTCCCTTTTTAACGTAAAAATTCATGTGACGGAAAGACGAAGGCCAAAAAAACTTCAGAGACCTGATTGAGGTTCGAATAGCCTTTTTTTGGGTATGAAACTATATGTTGACGGCTTACAGCGGTCAAAGCCGTAGAACTCACTGAGACCTTCGTTTTGACTGGTTTTGACTCCCGTAACTCTAAACGAGGCAACAGTTATGGCCGTCCGAATAATCAATATCCACAGGGTGCAACATCTGCGGTGCAAGGTGCAACATTCGTCCAAAAAGACGAAACAGCGCCGTGCGACTTATAGAAATGGGTACAGGGATTTGAAATGGACCAGTACCATGGTGTACCACTCTCCAGGGACGGTAAATCGAAGACCAACCACGGTGTTCCCTCTTTAACGTAAAAATTCATGTGACGGAAAAACGAAGGCCAAAAAACTTCAGAGACCCGATTGAGGTTCGGATAGCCTTTTTTTGGGTATGAAACTATCTGTTGACGGCTTACAGTTGTCAAAGCCGTAGACCTCACTGAGACTTTTGTTTTGACAGGTTATGGATCCCGTAAATCTAAACGAGGCAACAGTTATGGCCGTCCAAAGAATCGATATCCACAGGGTGCAACATCTGCGGTCCAAGGTGCAACATTCGTCCAAAAAGACGAAACAGCGCCCTACGACTTTTAGAAATGGGTGTAGGGATTTGAAATGGACCAGTACCATGGTGCACCACTCTCCAGGGATGGTAAATCGAAGACCAGCCACGGTGTTCCCTTTTTAACGTAAAAATTCATGTGACGAAAAAACGAAGGCCAAAAAACTTCAGAGGCTCGATTGAGGTTCGGATAGCCTTTTTTTGGGTATGAAACTATCCGTTGACGGCTTACAGCGGTCAAAGCCAAAGAACATACTGAGAGCTTTGTTTTGACTAGTTATGGCTCACGTAACTCTAAACGAGGCAACAGTTATGGTCGTCCGAAGAATCGATATCCACAGGGTGCAATATCTGCGGTGCAAGGTGCAACATTCGTCCAAAAAGACGAAACAGCACCGTGCGACTTTTAGAAATGGGTGCAGGGATTTGAAATGGACAAGTACCATGGTGCACCACTCTCCAAGGATGGTAAATCGAAGACCAGCCACGGTGTTCCCTTTTTAACGTAAAAATTCATGTGACGGAAAGACGAAGGCCAAAAAAACTTCAGAGACCCGATTGAGGTTCGAATAGCCTTTTTTTGGGTATGAAACTATATGTTGACGGCTTACAGCGGTCAAAGCCGTAGAACTCACTGAGACCTTCGTTTTGACTAGTTTTGACTACCGTAACTCTAAACGAGGCAACAGTTATGGCCGTCCGAATAATCAATATCCACAGGGTGCAACATCTGCGGTGCAAGGTGCAACATTCGTCCAAAAAGACAAAACAGCGCCGTGCGACTTATAGAAATGGGTACAGGGATTTGAAATGGACCAGTACCATGGTGTACCACTCTCCAGGGATGGTAAATCGAAGACCAACCACGGTGTTCCCTCTTTAACGTAAAAATTCATGTGACGGAAAAACGAAGGCCAAAAAACTTCAGAGACCCGATTGAGGTTCGGATAGCCTTTTTTTGGGTATGAAACTATCTGTTGACGGCTTACAGTTGTCAAAGCCATAGACCTCACTGAGACCTTCGTTTTGACTGGTTATGGATCCCGTAAATCTAAACGAGGCAACAGTTATGGCCGTCCAAAGAATCGATATCCACAGGGTGCAACATCTGCGGTGCAAGGTGCAACATTCGTCCAAAAAGACGAAACAGCGCCCTACGACTTTTAGAAATGGGTGTAGGGATTTGAAATGGACCAGTACCATGGTGCACCACTCTCCAGGGATGGTAAATCGAAGACCAGCCACGGTGTTCCCTTTTTAACGTAAAAATTCATGTGACGAAAAAACGAAGGCCAAAAAACTTCAGAGGCTCGATTGAGGTTCGGATAGCCTTTTTTGGGTATGAAACTATCCGTTGACGGCTTACAGCGGTCAAAGCCAAAGAACATACTGAGAGCTTTGTTTTGACTAGTTATGGCTCACGTAACTCTAAACGAGGCAACAGTTATGGTCGTCCGAAGAATCGATATCCACAGGGTGCAATATCTGCGGTGCAAGGTGCAACATTCGTCCAAAAAGACGAAACAGCACCGTGCGACTTTTAGAAATGGGTGCAGGGATTTGAAATGGACAAGTACCATGGTGCACCACTCTCCAGGGATGGTAAATCGAAGACCAGCCACGGTGTTCCCTTTTTAACGTAAAAATTCATGTGACGGAAAGACGAAGGCCAAAAAAACTTCAGAGACCCGATTGAGGTTCGAATAGCCTTTTTTTGGATATGAAACTATATGTTGACGGCTTACAGCGGTCAAAGCCGTAGAACTCACTGAGACCTTCGTTTTGACTAGTTTTGACTACCGTAACTCTAAACGAGGCAACAGTTATGGCCGTCCGAATAATCAATATCCACAGGGTGCAACATCTGCGGTGCAAGGTGCAACATTCGTCCAAAAAGACGAAACAGCGCCGTGCGACTTATAGAAATGGGTACAGGGATTTGAAATGGACCAGTACCATGGTGTACCACTCTCCAGGGATGGTAAATCGAAGACCAACCACGGTGTTCCCTCTTTAACGTAAAAATTCATGTGACGGAAAAACGAAGGCCAAAAAACTTCAGAGACCCGATTGAGGTTCGGATAGCCTTTTTTTGGGTATGAAACTATATGTTGACGGCTTACAGTTGTCAAAGCCGTAGACCTCACTGAGACCTTCGTTTTGACTGGTTATGGATCCCGTAAATCTAAACGAGGCAACAGTTATGGCCGTCCAAAGAATCGATATCCACAGGGTGCAACATCTGCGGTGCAAGGTGCAACATTCGTCCAAAAAGACGAAACAGCGCCCTACGACTTTTAGAAATGGGTGTAGGGATTTGAAATGGACCAGTACCATGGTGCACCACTCTCCAGGGATGGTAAATCGAAGACCAGCCACGGTGTTCCCTTTTTAACGTAAAAATTCATGTGACGAAAAAACGAAGGCCAAAAAACTTCAGAGGCTCGATTGAGGTTCGGATAGCCTTTTTTTGGGTATGAAACTATCCGTTGACGGCTTACAGCGGTCAAAGCCAAAGAACATACTGAGAGCTTTGTTTTGACTAGTTATGGCTCACGTAACTCTAAACGAGGCAACAGTTATGGTCGTCCGAAGAATCGATATCAACAGGGTGCAATATCTGCGGTGCAAGGTGCAACATTCGTTCAAAAAGACGAAACAGCACCGTGCGACTTTTAGAAATGGGTGCAGGGATTTGAAATGGACAAGTACCATGGTGCACCACTCTCCAGGGATGGTAAATCGAAGACCAGCCACGGTGTTCCCTTTTTAACGTAAAAATTCATGTGACGGAAAGACGAAGGCCAAAAAAACTTCAGAGACCCGATTGAGGTTCGAATAGCCTTTTTTTGGGTATGAAACTATATGTTGACGGCTTACAGCGGTCAAAGCCGTAAAACTCACTGAGACCTTCGTTTTGATTGGTTATGGCTCCCATAACTCTAAACGAGGCAACAGTTATGGCCGTCCGAATAATCTATATCCACAGGGTGCAACATCTGCGGTGCAAGGTGCAACATTCGTCCAAAAAGACGAAACAGCGCCCTGTGACTTTTAGAAATGGGTGTAGGGATTTGAAATGGACCATTACCATGGTGCACCACTCTCCAGGGATGGTAAATCGAAGACCAGCCACGGTGTTCCATTTTTAACGTAAAAATTCATGTGACGGAAAAACGAAGGCCAAAAAACTTCAGAGGCCCGATTGAGGTTCGGATAGCCTTTTTTGGGTATGAAACTATCCGTTGACGGCTTACAGCGGTCAAAGCCGTAGACTCAGTGAGACCTTCGTTTTGACCGGTTATGGCTCACGTAACCCTAAATGAGGCAACAGTTATGGTCGTCCGAAGAATCGATATCCACAGGGTGCAACATCTGCGGTGCAAGGTGCAACATTCGTCCAAAAAGACGAAATAGCACCGTGCGACTTTTAGAAATGGGTGCATGGATTTGAAATGGACCAGTACCATGGTGCACTACTCTCCAGGGATGGTAAATCGAAGACCAGCCACGGTGTTCCCTTTTTAACGTAAAAATTCATGTGACGGAAAGACGAAGGCCAAAAAAACTTCAGAGACCCGATTGAGGTTCGAATAGCCTTTTTTTGGGTATGAAACTATATGTTGACGGCTTACAGCAATCAAAGCCGTAGAATTCACTGAGACCTTCGTTTTGACTGGTTATGGCTCCCGTAACTCTAAACGAGGCAACAGTTATGGCCGTCCGAATAATCAATATCCATAGGGTGCAACATCTGCGGTGCAAGGTGCAACAATCGTCCAAAAAGACGAAACAACGCCGTGCGACTTATAGAAATGGGTGCAGGGATTTGAAATGGACCAGTACCATGGTGCACCACTCTCCAGGGATGGTAAATCGAAGACCAACCACGGTGTTCCCTCTTTAACGTAAAAATTCATGTGACGGAAAAACGAAGGCCAAAAAACTTCAGAGACCCGATTGAGGTTCGGATAGCCTTTTTTTGGGTATGAAACTATCTGTTGACGGCTTACAACGGTCAAAGCCGTAGACCTCACTGATACCTTCGTTTTGATTGGTTATGGCTCTCTTAACTCTAAACAAGGCAACCGTTATGGCCGTCCAAAGAATCGATATCCACAGGGTGCAACATCTGCGGTGCAAGGTGCAACATTCGTCCAAAAAGACGAAACAGCGCCGTGCAACTTATAGAAATGGGTGTAGGGATTTGAAATGGACCAGTACCATGGTGCACCACTCTCCAGGGATGGTAAATCGAAGACCAGCCACGGTGTTCCCTTTTTAACGTAAAAATTCATGTGACGGAAAAACGAAGGCCAAAAAACTTCAGAGGCCCGATTGAGGTTCGGATAGCCTTTTTTGGGTATGAAACTATCCGTTGACGGCTTACAGCGGTCCAAGCCGTACACCTACTGAGAGCTTCGTTTTGACTGGTTATGGCTCACGTAACTCTAAACGAGGCAACAGTTATGGTCGTCCGAAGAATCGATATCCACAGGGTGCAACATCTGCGGTGCAAGGTGCAACATTCGTCCAAAAAGACGAAACAGCACCGTGCGACTTTTAGAAATGGGTGTAGGGATTTGAAATGGACCAGTACCATGGTGCACCACTCTCCAGGGATGGTAAATCGAAGACCAGCCACGGTGTTCCCTTTTTAACGTAAAAATTCATGTGATGGAAAAACGAAGGCCAAAAAACTTCAGAGACCCGATTAAGGTTCGGATAGCCTTTTTTGGGTATGAAACTATCTGTTGACGGCTTACAGCGGTCAAAGCCGTAGAACTCAGTGAGACCTTCATTTTGACCGGTTATGGCTCACGTAACTCTAAACGAGGCAACAGTTATGGTCGTCCGAAGAATCGATATCCACAGGGTGCAACATCTGCGGTGCAAGGTGCAACATTCGTCCAAAAAGACGAAACAGCGCCGTGCGACTTTTAGAAATGGGTGCATGGATTTGAAATGGACCAGTACCATGGTGCACCACTCTCCAGGGATGGTAAACCGAAGACCAGCCACGGTGTTCCCTTTTTAACGTAAAAATTCATGTGACGGAAAGACGAAGGCCGAAAAAACTTTAGAGACCCGATTGAGGTTCGAATAGCCTTTTTTTGGGTATGAAACTATATGTTGACAGCTTACAGCGGTCAAAGCCGTAGAACTCACTGAGACCTTCGTTTTGACTGGTTATGGCTTCCGTGACTCTAAACGAGGCAATAGTTATGGCCGTCCAAAGAATCGATATCCACAGGGTGCAACATCTGCGGTGCAAGGTTCAACATTCGTCCAAAAAGACGAAACAGCGCCCTGCGACATATAGAAATGGGTGTAGGGATTTGAAATGGACCAGTACCATGGTGCACCACTCTCCAGGGATGGTAAATCGAAGACCAGCCACGGTGTTCCCTTTTTAACGTAAAAATTCATGTGACGGAAAAACGAAGGCCAAAAAACTTCAGAGGCCCGATTGAGGTTCGGATAGCCTTTTTTTGGGTATGAAACTATCCGTTGACGGCTTACAGCGGTCAAAGCCGTAGAACTTACTGAGAGCTTCGTTTTGACTGGTTATGGCTCACGTAACTCTAAACGAGGCAACAGTTATGGTCATCCGAAGAATCGATATCCACAGGGTGCAACATCTGCGGTGCAAGGTGCAACATTCGTCCAAAAAGACGAAACAGCACCGTGCGACTTTTAGAAATGGGTGTAGGGATTTGAAATGGACCAGTACCATGGTGCACCACTCTCCAGGGATGGTAAATCAAAGACCAGCCATGGTGTTCCCTTTTTAACGTAAAAATTCATGTGATGGAAAAACGAAGGCCAAAAAACTTCAGAGACCCGATTAAGGTTCGGATAGCCTTTTTTGGGTATGAAACTATCCGTTGACGGCTTACAGCGGTCATAGCCGTAGAAGTCGGTGAGACCTTCGTTTTGACTGGTTATGGCTCACGTAACTCTAAACGAGGCAACAGTTATGGTCATTCGAAGAATCGATATCCACAGGGTGCAACATCTGCGGTGCAAGGTGCAACATTCGTCCAAAAAGACGAAACAGCGCCTGGCGACTTTTAGAAATGGGTGTAGGGATTTGAAATGGACCAGTACCATGGTGCACCACTCTCCAGGGATGGTAAATCGAAGACAAGCCACGGTGTTCCCTTTTTAACGTAAAAATTCATGTGACGGAAAAACGAAGGCCAAAAAACTTCAGAGACCCGATTGAGGTTCGGATAGCCTTTTTTTGGGTGTGAAACTATCCGTTGATGGCTTACAGCCTTCAAAGCCATATAACTCAATGAGAACTTCGTTTTGACTGGTTATGGCTCCCATAACTCTAAACGAGGAAACATTTATGGCCGTCCGAAGAATCGATATCCACAGGGTGCAACATCTGCGGTGCAAGGTACAACATTCGTCCAAAAAGACGAAACAGCGTCGTGCGACTTTTAGAAATGGGTGCAGGGATTTGAAATGGACTAGTACCATGGTGCATCACTCTCCAGGGATGGTAAATCGAAGACCAGCCACGGTGTTCCCTTTTTAACGTAAAAATTCATGTGACGGAAAGACGAAGGCCAAAAAACTTCAAAGACCCGATTGAGGTTCGAATAGCCTTTTTTGGGTATGAAACTACCCTTTGACGGCATACAGCGGTCAAAGCCGTAGAACTCTCTGAGACCTTCGTTTTGACTGGTTATGGCTCCCGTAACTCTAAACGAGGCAATAGTTATGGCTGTCCGAAGAATCGATATCCACGGGGTGCAAATCTGCGGTGCAAGGTGCAACATTCGTCCAAAAAGACAAAACAGCGCCGTGCAACTTTTAGAAATTGGTGCAGGGATTTGAAATGGACCAGTACCGTGGTGCACCACTCTCCAGGGATGGTAAATCGAAGACCAGCCACGGTGTTCCCTTTTTAACGTAAAAATTCATGTGACGGAAAAACGAAGGCCAAAAAACTTCAAAGACCCGATTGAGGTTCGGATAGCCTTTTTTTGGGTATGAAACTATCTGTTGATGGCTTACAGCAGTCAAAGCCGTAGAACTCACGGAGACCTTCGTTTTGAATGGTTATGGCTCCCGTAACTCTAAACGAGGCAATAGTTATGGCCGTTCGAAGAATCGATATCCATAGGGTGCAACATCTACGGTGCAAGGTGCAACATTCGTCCAAAAGGACGAAACAGCGTCGTGCGACTTTTAGAAATGGGTGCAGGGATTTGAAATGGACCAGTACCATGGTGCACCACTCTCTAGGTATAGTAAATCGAAGACCAGCCACGGTGTTCCCTTTTTAACGTAAATATTCATGTGACGGAAAGACGAAGGCCAAAAAACTTCAGAGACCCGATTGAGGTTCGAATAGCCTTTTTTTGTGTATGAAACTATCCTTTGACGGCATCTAGCGGTCAAAGTCGTAGAACTCTCTGAGACCTTCGTTTTGACTGGTTATGGCTCTCGTAACTCTAAACGAGGCAATAGTTATGGCCGTCCGAAGAATCGATATCCACGGGGTGCAAATATGCGGTGCAAGGTGCAACATTCGTCCAAAAAGACGAAACAGCGCCGTGCGACTTTTAGAAATGGGTGCAGGGATTTGAAATGGACCAGTACCGTGGTGCACCACTCTCCAGGGATGGTAAATCGAAGACCAGCCACGGTGTTCCCTTTTTAACGTAAAAATTCATGTGACGGAAAAACGAAGGCCAAAAAACTTCAAAGACCCGATTGAGGTTCGTATAGCCTTTTTTTGGGTATGAAACTCTCTGTTGACGGCTTACAGCGGTCAAAGCCTTAGAACTCACTGAGACCTTCGTTTTGACTGGTTATGGCTCCCGTAACTCTAAACGAGGCAATAGTTATGGCCGTTCGAAGAATCGATATCCACAGGGTGCAACATCTACGGTGCAAGGTGCAACATTCGTCCAAAAGGACGAAACAGCGCCGTGCGACTTTTAGAAATGGGTGCAGGGATTTGAAATGGACCAGT
Organism: Allium fistulosum; assembly: GCA_030737815.1. Classification (NCBI taxonomy): domain Eukaryota; kingdom Viridiplantae; phylum Streptophyta; class Magnoliopsida; order Asparagales; family Amaryllidaceae; genus Allium; species Allium fistulosum. The sequence goes on from JASFAW010000014.1 coordinate 5,306,579, forward strand.
ACCATGGTGCACCACTCTCTAGTGATAGTAAATCGAAGACCAGCCACGGTGTTCCCTTTTTAACGTAAAAATTCATGTGACGGAAAGACGAAGGCCAAAAAACTTCAGAGACCCGATTGAGGTTCGGATAGCCTTTTTTGGGTATGAAACTATCTTTTGATGGCTTACAGCAGTCAAAGTCATAGAACTCACTGAGACCTTCGTTTTGACTGGTTATGGCTCCCGTAACTCTAAACGAGGCAACAGTTATGGCCGTCCGTAGAATCGTTATCCATAGGGTTCAACATCTGTGGTGCAAGGTGCAACATTCGTCCAAAAAGACGAAACAGCGCCGTGCGACTTTTATAAATGGGTGCAGGGATTTGAAATGGACCAATACCATGGTGCACCACTCTCCAGGGATGGTAAATCGAAGATCAGCCACGGTGTTCCCTTTTTAACGTAAAAATTCATGTGACGGAAAAACGAATGCCAAAAAACTTCAAAGACCCGATTAAGGTTTGGATAGCCTTTTTTGGGTATGAAACTATCCGTTGATGGCTTGCAGCGGTCAAAGCCGTAGAACATACTGAGAGCTTCATTTTGACTGGTTATGGCTCACGTAACTCTAAACGAGGCAACAGTTATGGTCGTCCGAAGAATCGATATCCACATGGTGCAACATCTGCGGTGCAAGGTGGAACATTCGTCCAAAAAGACGAAAAAGCACCGTGCGACTTTTAGAAATGGGTGCAGGGATTGGAAATGGACCAGTACCATGGTGCATCACTCTCCAGGGATGGTAAATCGAAGACCAGCCACGGTGTTCCCTTTTTAAGGTAAAAATTCATGTGATGGAAAAACGAAGTCCAAAAAACTTCATAGACCCGATTGAGGTTCGGATAGCCTTTTTTGGGTATGAAACTAACCATTGACGGCTTACAGCGGTCAAAGCCGTAGAACTCAGTTATACCTTCGTTTTGACTGGTTATGGCTCCCGTAACTCTAAACGAGGCAACAGTTATGGCCGTCCAAAGAATCAATATCCACAGGGTGCAACATCTGCGGTGCAAGGTGCAACATTCGACCAAAAAGACGAAACAGCGCCGTGCGACTTTTAGAAATGCGTGCAGCGATTTGAAATGGACCAGTACCATGGTGCACCACTCTCCAGGGATGGTAAATCGAAGACCAGCCACGGTGTTCCCTTTTTAACGTAAAAATTCATGTGACGAAAAAACGAAGGCCAAAAAACTTCAGAGACCCGATTGAGGTTCGGATAGCCGTTTTTTGGGTATGAAACTATTCGTTGACGGCTTACAGCCATCAAAGCCATAGAACTCACTGATACCTTCGTTTTGACTGGTTATGGCTCCCGTAACTCTAAATGAGGCAACATTTATGGCCGTCCGAAGAATCGATATTCACAGGGTGCAACATCTGCGGTGCAAGGTGTAACATTCGTTCAAAAAGACGAAACAGCGCCGTGCGACTTTTAGAAATGGGTGCAGGGATTTGAAATGGACCAGTACCATGGTGCACCACTCTCCATGGATGGTAAATCGAAGACCAGCCACGGTGTTCCCTTTTTAACGTAAAAATTCATGTGACGGAAAGACGAAGGCCAAAATACATCAGAGACCCGATGGAGGTTCGAATAGCCTTTTTTTGGGTATGAAACTATCCTTTGACGGCTTACAGCGGTCAAAACCGTAGAACTCACTGAGACCTTCATTTTGACTGGTTATGGCTCCCGTAACTCTATACGAGGCAACAGTTATGGCCGTCCGAAGAATCGATATCCACAGGGTGCAACATCTGCGGTGCAAGGTGCAACATTCGTCCAAAAATACGAAACAGCGCCGTGCGACTTTTTGAAATTGGTGCAGGGATTTGAAATGGACCAGTACCATGGTGCACTACTCTCCAGGGATGGTAAATCGAAGACCAGCTACGGTGTTCCATTTTTAACGTAAAAATTCATGTGACGGGAAAACGAAGACCAAAAAACTTCAGAGACCCGATAGAGGTTCGGATAGCCTTTTTTTGGGTATGAAACTATCTGTTGACGGCTTACAGCGGTCAAAGTCGTAGAACTCACTAAGACCTTCGTTTTGAATGGTTATGGCTCCCGTAACTCTAAACGAGGCAACAGTTATGGCCGTCCGAAGAATCGATATCCACAGGGTGCAACATCTGCGGTGCAAGGTGTAACATTCGTCCAAAAAGATGAAACTGCGCCGTGCGACTTTTAGAAATGGGTACAGGGATTTAAAATGGACCAGTACCATGGTGCACCACTCTCCAGGGATGGTAAATCGAAGACCAGCCACGGTGTTCCCTTTTTAACGTAAAAATTCATGTGATGGAAAAACGAATGCCAAAAAACTTCAAAGACCCAATTGATGCTCGAATAGCCTATTTTTGGGTATGAAACTATCCGTTGACGGCTTACAGCGGTCAAAGCCGTAGAACTTACTGAGAGGTTCGTTTTGACTGGTTATGGCTTACGTAACTCTAAACGAGGCAATAGTTATGGTCGTCCGAAGAATCGATATCCACAGGGTGCAACATCTGCGGTGCAAGGTGCAACATTCGTCCAAAAAGGCGAAACAGCGCCGTGTGACTTTTAGAAATGGGTGCAGGGGTTTGAAATGGACCAGTACCAAAGTGCACCACTCTCCAGGGATGGTAAATCGAAGACCAGCCACGGTGTTCTCTTTTTAACATAAAAATTCATGTGACGGAAACACGAAGGCCAAAAAACTTCAGAGACCCGATTGAGCTTCGGATAGCCTTTTTTGGGTATGAAACTATCCGTTGACGGCTTACAGCGGTCAAAGCCGTAGAACTCACTGAGACCTTCGTTTTGACTGGTTATGGCTCCCGTAACTCTAAACGAGGCAACAGTTATGGCCGTCCGAAGAATCGATATCCACAGGGTGCAACATCTGCGGTGCAAGGTGCAACATTCTTCCAAAAAGACGAAGCAGCGCCGTGCGACTTTTAAAAATGGGTGCAGGGATTTAAAATGGACCAGTACCATAGTGCACCACTCTCCAGCGATGGTAAATCGAAGACCAGCCATGGTGTTCCCTTTTTAACGTAAAAATTCATGTGACGGAAAGACGAAGGCCAAAAAACTTCAGAGACCCGATTGAGGTTCGGATAGCCATTTTTTGGGTATGAAACTATCTGTTGATGGCTTACAATGGTCAAAGCCGCAGAACTCACTGAGACCTTCGTTTTGACTAGTTATGGCTCCCGTAACTCTAAACGAGGCAACAGTTATGGCCGTCCGAAGAATCGATATCCATAGGGTGCAACATCTGCGGTGCAAGGTGCAACATTCGTCCAAAAAGACGAAACAGCGCCGTGCGACTTTTAGAAATGGGTGTAGAGATTTGAAATGGACCTGTACCATGGTGCACCACTCTCCAGGGATGGTAAATTGAAGACCAGCCACGGTGTTCTCTTTTTAACGTAAAAATTCATGTGACGGAAACACGAAGGCCAAAAAACTTCAGAGACCCGATTGAGGTTCGGATAGCCTTTTATTGGGTATGAAACTATCCGTTGACGGCTTACAGCAGTCAAAGCCGTAGAACTCACTAAGACCTTCATTTTGACTGGTTATGGAACCCGTAACTCTAAACGAGGCAGCAGTTATGGCCGTCCGAAGAATCGATATCCACAGGGTGCAACATCTGCGGTGCAAGGTGTAACATTCGTCCAAAAAGACGAAACAGCGCCGTGCGACTTTTAGAAATGGGTGCAGGGATTTGAAATGGACCAGTACCATGGTGCACCACTCTCCAGGGATGGTAAATCGAAGACCAGCCACGGTGTTCCCTTTTTAACGTAAAAATTCATGTGACGGAAAAACGAATGCCAAAAAACTTCAGAGACCCAATTGAGGCTCGGATAGCCTTTTTTGGGTATGAAACTATCCGTTGATAGCTTACAGCGGTCAAAGCCATAGAACTTACCGAGAGGTTCGTTTTGACTGGTTATGGCTCATGTAACTCTAAACGAGGCAACAATTATGGTCGTCCGAAGAATCGATATCCACAGGTTGCAACATTTGCGGTGCAAGGTGCAACATTCGTCTAAAAAGACGAAACATCGCCGTGCGACTTTTAGAAATGGGTGCAAGGATTTGAAATGGACCAGTACCATAGTGCACCACTCTCCAGGGATGGTAAATCGAAGACCAGCCACGGTGTTCTCTTTTTAACATAAAAATTCATGTGACGGAAACACGAAGGCCAAAAAACTTCAGAGACCCGATTGAGGTTCGGATAGCCGTTTTTTGGGTATGAAACTATCCGTTGACGGCTCACAGCGGTCAAAGCCGTAGAACTCACCGAGACCTTCGTTTTGACTGGTTATGGCTCCCGTAACTCTAAACGAGGCAACAGTTATGCCCTTCGAAGAATCGATATCCACAGGGTGCAACATCTGCGGTGCAAGGTGCAACATTCGTCCAAAAAGACGAAGCAGCGCCGTGCGACTTTTAGAAATGGGTGCAGGGATTTGAAATGTACCAGTACCATAGTGCACCACTCTCCAGGGATGGTAAATCGAAGACCAGCCACGGTGTTCCCTTTTTAACGTAAAAATTCATGTGACGGAAAGACGAAGGCGAAAAAACTTCAAAGACCCGATTGAGGTTCGGATAGCCTTTTTTTGGGTATGAAACTATCTGTTGACGGCTTACAGCGGTCAAAGCCGCAGAACTCACTGAGACCTTCGTTTTGACTGGTTATGGCTCCCGTAACTCTAAACGAGGCAACAGTTATGGCCGTCCGAAGAATCGATATCCACAGGGTGCAACATCTGCGGTGCAAGGTGCAACATTCGTCCAAAAAGACGAAACAGCGCCGTGCGACTTTTAGAAATGGCTGCAGGGATTTGAAATGGACCAGTACAATGGTGCACCACTCTCCAGGGATGGTAAATCGAAGACCAGCCACGGTGTTCCCTTTTTAACGTAAAAATTACAATGACGGAAAAACGAAGGCCAAAAAACTTCAAAGACCCGATTGAGGTTCGGATAGCCTTTTTTGGGTAAGAAACTATATGTTGACGGCTTACAGTGGTCAAAGCCGTAGAACTCACTGAGACCTTCGTTTTGACTGGTTATGGCTCCCGTAACTCTAAACGAGGCAGCAGTTATGGCCGTCTGAAGAATCGATATCCACAGGGTGCAACATCTGCGGTGCAAGGTGCAACATTCGTCCAAAAAGACGAAACAGCGCCGTGCGACTTTTAGAAATGGATGCAGGGATTTGAAATGGACCAGTACCATGGTGCACCACTCTCCAGGGATGGTAAATCGAAGATCAGCCACGGTGTTCCCTTTTTAACGTAAAAATTCATGTGACGGAAAAACGAATGCCAAAAAACTTCAGAGATCCGATTGAGGTTTGGATAGCCTTTTTTGGGTATGAAACTATCCGTTGATGGCTTGCAGCGGTCAAAGCCGTAGAACATACTGAGAGCTTCATTTTGACTGGTTATGGCTCACGTAACTCTAAACGAGGCAACAGTTATGGTCGTCCGAAGAATCGATATCCACATGGTGCAACATCTGCGGTGCAAGGTGGAACATTCGTCCAAAAAGACGAAAAAGCACCGTGCGACTTTTAGAAATGGGTGCAGGGATTGGAAATGGACCAGTACCATGGTGCATCACTCTCCAGGGATGGTAAATCGAAGACCAGCCACGGTGTTCCCTTTTTAATGTAAAAATTCATGTGATGGAAAAACGAAGGCCAAAAAACTTCATAGACCCGATTGAGGTTCGGATAGCCTTTTTTGGGTATGAAACTAACCATTGACGGCTTACAGCGGTCAAAGCCGTAGAACTCAGTTATACCTTCGTTTTGACTGGTTATGGCTCCCGTAACTCTAAACGAGGCAACAGTTATGGCCGTCCAAAGAATCAATATCCACAGGGTGCAACATCTGCGGTGCAAGGTGCAACATTCGACCAAAAAGACGAAACAGCGCCGTGCGACTTTTAGAAATGCGTGCAGCGATTTGAAATGGACCAGTACCATGGTGCACCACTCTCCAGGGATGGTAAATCGAAGACCAGCCACGGTGTTCCCTTTTTAACGTAAAAATTCATGTGATGGAAAAACGAAGGCCAAAAAACTTCAGAGACCCGATTGAGGTTCGGATAGCCGTTTTTTGGGTATGAAACTATTCGTTGACGGCTTACAGCCATCAAAGCCATAGAACTCACTGATACCTTCGTTTTGACTGGTTATGGCTCCCGTAACTCTAAATGAGGCAACATTTATGGCCGTCCGAAGAATCGATATTCACAGGGTGCAACATCTGCGGTGCAAGGTGTAACATTCGTTCAAAAAGACGAAACAACGCCGTGCGACTTTTAGAAATGGGTGCAGGGATTTGAAATGGACCAGTACCATGGTGCACCACTCTCCATGGATGGTAAATCGAAGACCAGCCACGGTGTTCCCTTTTTAACGTAAAAATTCATGTGACGGAAAGACGAAGGCCAAAATACATCAGAGACCCGATGGAGGTTCGAATAGCCTTTTTTTGGGTATGAAACTATCCTTTGACGGCTTACAGCGGTCAAAACCGTAGAACTCACTGAGACCTTCATTTTGACTGGTTATGGCTCCCGTAACTCTATACGAGGCAACAGTTATGGCCGTCCGAAGAATCGATATCCACAGGGTGCAACATCTGCGGTGCAAGGTGCAACATTCGTCCAAAAATACGAAACAGCGCCGTGCGACTTTTTGAAATTGGTGCAGGGATTTGAAATGGACCAGTACCATGGTGCACTACTCTCCAGGGATGGTAAATCGAAGACCAGCTACGGTGTTCCATTTTTAACGTAAAAATTCATGTGACGGGAAAACGAAGACCAAAAAACTTCAAAGACCCGATAGAGGTCCGGATAGCCTTTTTTTGGGTATGAAACTATCTGTTGACGGCTTACAGCGGTCAAAGTCGTAGAACTCACTAAGACCTTCGTTTTGAATGGTTATGGCTCCCGTAACTCTAAACGAGGCAACAGTTATGGCCGCCCGAAGAATCGATATCCACAGGGTGCAACATCTGCGGTGCAAGGTGTAACATTCGTCCAAAAAGACGAAACAGCGCCGTGCGACTTTTAGAAATGGGTACAGGGATTTAAAATGGACCAGTACCATGGTGCACCACTCTCCAGGGATGGTAAATCGAAGACCAGCCACGGTGTTCCCTTTTTAACGTAAAAATTCATGTGACGGAAAAACGAATGCCAAAAAACTTCAAAGACCCAATTGATGCTCGAATAGCCTTTTTTTGGGTATGAAACTATCCGTTGACGGCTTACAGCGGTCAAAGCCGTAGAACTTACTGAGTGGTTCGTTTTGACTGGTTATGGCTTACGTAACTCTAAACGAGGCAACAATTATGGTCGTCCGAAGAATCGATATCCACAGGGTGCAACATCTGCGGTGCAAGGTGCAACATTCGTCCAAAAAGACGAAACAGCGCCGTGTGACTTTTAGAAATGGGTGCAGGGATTTGAAATGGACCAGTACCAAAGTGCACCACTCTCCAGGGATGGTAAATCGAAGACCAGCCACGGTGTTCTCTTTTTAACATAAAAATTCATGTGACGGAAACACGAAGGCCAAAAAACTTCAGAGACCCGATTGAGCTTCGGATAGCCTTTTTTGGGTATGAAACTATCCGTTGACGGCTTACAGCGGTCAAAGCCGTAGAACTCACTGAGACCTTCGTTTTGACTGGTTATGGCTCCCGTAACTCTAAACGAGGCAACAGTTATGGCCGTCCGAAGAATCGATATCCACAGGGTGCAACATCTGCGGTGCAAGGTGCAACATTCTTCCAAAAAGACGAAGCAGCGCCGTGCGACTTTTAAAAATGGGTGCAGGGATTTAAAATGGACCAGTACCATAGTGCACCACTCTCCAGCGATGGTAAATCGAAGACCAGCCACGGTGTTCCCTTTTTAACGTAAAAATTCATGTGACGGAAAGACGAAGGCCAAAAAACTTCAGAGACCCGATTGAGGTTCGGATAGCCATTTTTTGGGTATGAAACTATCTGTTGATGGCTTACAATGGTCAAAGCCGCAGAACTCACTGAGACCTTCGTTTTGACTAGTTATGGCTCCCGTAACTCTAAACGAGGCAACAGTTATGGCCGTCCGAAGAATCGATATCCATAGGGTGCAACATCTGCGGTGCAAGGTGCAACATTCGTCCAAAAAGACGAAACAGCGCCGTGCGACTTTTAGAAATGGGTGTAGAGATTTGAAATGGATCTGTACCATGGTGCACCACTCTCCAGGGATGGTAAATTGAAAACCAGCCACGGTGTTCTCTTTTTAACGTAAAAATTCATGTGACGGAATCACGAAGGCCAAAAAACTTCAGAGACCCGATTGAGGTTCGGATAGCCTTTTATTGGGTATGAAACTATCCGTTGACGGCTTACAGCAGTCAAAGCCGTAGAACTCACTAAGACCTTCATTTTGACTGGTTATGGAACCCGTAACTCTAAACGAGGCAGCAGTTATGGCCGTCCGAAGAATCGATATCCATAGGGTGCAACATCTGCGGTGCAAGGTGTAACATTCGTCCAAAAAGACGAAACAGCGCCGTGCGACTTTTAGAAATGGGTGCAGGGATTTGAAATGGACCAGTACCATGGTGCACCACTCTCCAGGAATGGTAAATCGAAGACCAGCCACGGTGTTCCCTTTTTAACGTAAAAATTCATGTGATGGAAAAACGAATGCCAAAAAACTTCAGAGACCCAATTGAGGCTCGGATAGCCTTTTTTGGGTATGAAACTATCCGTTGATAGCTTACAGCGGTCAAAGCCATAGAACTTACCGAGAGGTTCGTTTTGACTGGTTATGGCTCATGTAACTCTAAACGAGGCAACAGTTATGGTCGTCCGAAGAATCGATATCCACAGGTTGCAACATCTGCGGTGCAAGGTGCAACATTCGTCTAAAAAGACGAAACATCGCCGTGCGACTTTTAGAAATGGGTGCAAGGATTTGAAATGGACCAGTACCATAGTGCACCACTCTCCAGGGATGGTAAATCGAAGACCAGCCACGGTGTTCTCTTTTTAACATAAAAATTCATGTGACGGAAACACGAAGGCCAAAAAACTTCAGAGACCCGATTGAGGTTCGGATAGCCGTTTTTTGGGTATGAAACTATCCGTTGACGGCTCACAGCGGTCAAAGCCGTAGAACTCACCGAGACCTTCGTTTTGACTGGTTATGGCTCCCGTAACTCTAAACGAGGCAACAGTTATGCCCTTCGAAGAATCGATATCCACAGGGTGCAACATCTGCGGTGCAAGGTGCAACATTCGTCCAAAAAGACGAAGCAGCGCCGTGCGACTTTTAGAAATGGGTGCAGGGATTTGAAATGTACCAGTACCATAGTGCACCACTCTCCAGGGATGGTAAATCGAAGACCAGCCACGGTGTTCCCTTTTTAACGTAAAAATTCATGTGACGGAAAGACGAAGGCGAAAAAACTTCAAAGACCCAATTGAGGTTCGGATAGCCTTTTTTTGGGTATGAAACTATCTGTTGACGGCTTACAGCGGTCAAAGCCGCAGAACTCACTGAGACCTTCGTTTTGACTGGTTATGGCTCCCGTAACTCTAAACGAGGCAACAGTTATGGCCGTCCGAAGAATCGATATCCACAGGGTGCAACATCTGCGGTGCAAGGTGCAACATTCGTCCAAAAAGACGAAACAGCACCGTGCGACTTTTAGAAATGGCTGCAGGGATTTGAAATGGACCAGTACAATGGTGCACCACTCTCCAGGGATGGTAAATCGAAGACCAGCCACGGTGTTCCCTTTTTAACGTAAAAATTACAATGACGGAAAAACGAAGGCCAAAAAACTTCAAAGACCCGATTGAGGTTCGGATAGCCTTTTTTGGGTAAGAAACTATATGTTGACGGCTTACAGTGGTCAAAGCCGCAGAACTCACTGAGACCTTCGTTTTGACTGGTTATGGCTCCCGTAACTCTAAACGAGGCAACAGTTATGGCTGTCCGAAGAATCGATATCCACAGGGTGCAACATCTGCGGTGCAAGGTGCAACATTCGTGCAAAAAGACGAAACAGCGCCGTGCGACGTTTAGAAATGGGTGCAGAGATTTGAAATGGACCAGTACCATGGTGCACCACTCTCCAGGGATGGTAAATCGAAGACCAGCCACGGTGTTCGCTTTTTAACGTAAAAATTCATGTGACGGAAAAACGAAGGTCAAAAAACTTCAGAGATCCGATTGAGGTTCGAATAGCCTTTTTTTGGGTATGAAACTATCCGTTGACGGCTTATAGCGGTCAAAGCTGTAGAACTCACTGAGACCTTCATTTTGACTGGTTATGTCTCCCGTAACTCTAAACGAGGCAGCAGTTATGGCCGTCTGAAGAATCGATATCCACAGGGTGCAACATCTGCGGTGCAAGGTGCAACATTCGTCCAAAAAGACGAAACAGCGCCGTGCGACTTTTAGAAATGGGTGCAGGGATTTGAAATGGACCTGTACCATGGTGCACCACTCTCCAGGGATGGTAAATCGAAGACCAACCACGGTGTTCTCTTTTTAACGTAAAAATTCATGTGACGGAAACATGAAGGCCAAAAAACTTAAGAGACCCGATTGAGGTTCGGATAGCCTTTTTTGGGTATGAAACTATCCATTGACAGCTTACAGCGGTCAAAGCCGTAGAACTCACTGAGACCTTCATTTTGACTGGTTATGGCACCTGTAACTCTAAACGAGGCAGCAGTTATGGCCGTCCGAAGAATCGATATCCACAGTGTGCAACATCTACGGTGCAAGGTGCAACATTCGTCCAAAAAGACGAAACAGCGCCGTGCGACTTTTAGAAATGGGTGCAGGGATTTAAAATGGACCAGTAACATGGTGCGCGACTCTCCAGGGATGGTAAATCGAAGACCAGCCATGGTGTTCCCTTTTTAACGTAAAAATTCATGTGATGGAAAAACGAAGGCCAAAAAACTTCAAAGACCCGATTGAGGTTCGGATAGCCTTTTTTTGAGTATGAAACTATCCGTCGACGGCTTACAGCAGTCAAAGCCGTAGAACTCACTGAGACCTTTGTTTTGACTGGTTATGGCTCCCGTAACTCTAAACGAGGCAACAGTTATGGTCGTCCGAAGAATCGATATCCACAGGTTGCAACATCTGCGGTGCAAGGTGCAACATTCGTCTAAAAAGACGAAACATCGCCGTGCGACTTTTAGAAATGGGTGCAAGGATTTGAAATGGACCAGTACCATAGTGCACCACTCTCCAGGGATGGTAAATCGAAGACCAGCCACGGTGTTCTCTTTTTAACATAAAAATTCATGTGACGGAAACACGAAGGCCAAAAAACTTCAGAGACCCGATTGAGGTTCGGATAGCCGTTTTTTGGGTATGAAACTATCCGTTGACGGCTCACAGCGGTCAAAGCCGTAGAACTCACCGAGACCTTCGTTTTGACTGGTTATGGCTCCCGTAACTCTAAACGAGGCAACAGTTATGCCCTTCGAAGAATCGATATCCACAGGGTGCAACATCTGCGGTGCAAGGTGCAACATTCGTCCAAAAAGACGAAGCAGCGCCGTGCGACTTTTAGAAATGGGTGCAGGGATTTGAAATGTACCAGTACCATAGTGCACCACTCTCCAGGGATGGTAAATCGAAGACCAGCCACGGTGTTCCCTTTTTAACGTAAAAATTCATGTGACGGAAAGACGAAGGCGAAAAAACTTCAAAGACCCGATTGAGGTTCGGATAGCCTTTTTTTGGGTATGAAACTATCTGTTGACGGCTTACAGCGGTCAAAGCCGCAGAACTCACTGAGACCTTCGTTTTGACTGGTTATGGCTCCCGTAACTCTAAACGAGGCAACAGTTATGGCCGTCCGAAGAATCGATATCCACAGGGTGCAACATCTGCGGTGCAAGGTGCAACATTCGTCCAAAAAGACGAAACAGCGCCGTGCGACTTTTAGAAATGGCTGCAGGGATTTGAAATGGACCAGTACAATGGTGCACCACTCTCCAGGGATGGTAAATCGAAGACCAGCCACGGTGTTCCCTTTTTAACGTAAAAATTACAATGACAGAAAAACGAAGGCCAAAAAACTTCAAAGACCCGATTGAGGTTCGGATAGCCTTTTTTGGGTAAGAAACTATATGTTGACGGCTTACAGTGGTCAAAGCCGCAGAACTCACTGAGACCTTCGTTTTGACTGGTTATGGCTCCCGTAACTCTAAACGAGGCAACAGTTATGGCTGTCCGAAGAATCGATATCCACAGGGTGCAACATCTGCGGTGCAAGGTGCAACATTCGTGCAAAAAGACGAAACAGCGCCGTGCGACGTTTAGAAATGGGTGCAGAGATTTGAAATGGACCAGTACCATGGTGCACCACTCTCCAGGGATGGTAAATCGAAGACCAGCCACGGTGTTCGCTTTTTAACGTAAAAATTCATGTGACGGAAAAACGAAGGTCAAAAAACTTCAGAGATCCGATTGAGGTTCGAATAGCCTTTTTTTGGGTATGAAACTATCCGTTGACGGCTTATAGCGGTCAAAGCTGTAGAACTCACTGAGACCTTCATTTTGACTGGTTATGGCACCCGTAACTCTAAACGAGGCAGCAGTTATGGCCGTCTGAAGAATCGATATCCACAGGGTGCAACATCTGCGGTGCAAGGTGCAACATTCGTCCAAAAAGACGAAACAGCGCCGTGCGACTTTTAGAAATGGGTGCAGGGATTTGAAATGGACCTGTACCATGGTGCACCACTCTCCAGGGATGGTAAATCGAAGACCAGCCACGGTGTTCTCTTTTTAACGTAAAAATTCATGTGACGGAAACATGAAGGCCAAAAAACTTAAGAGACCCGATTGAGGTTCGGATAGCCTTTTTTGGGTATGAAACTATCCATTGACAGCTTACAGCGGTCAAAGCCGTAGAACTCATTGAGACCTTCATTTTGACTGGTTATGGCACATGTAACTCTAAACGAGGCTGTAACGACCCGTATTTTTCACGGATCGAAAAGTTCGTCAAATCTGGAATTTTTGCATTTTTAAGTCATTTCAGATTTTTGGGGAAATTTGTCTAAGTCCTAGGTCGTGGACGACCTAAGAGCTAAGTCGTGACCGAGTTAAGGACTTGCGAGTTAGTGTTAGGTCGTGGGTTAGTTGGAGCGACCTATAAAATTGTGCAACCTAGGATTTAGTTAAGTAATTAGGTCGGCAGGGCGAGTTAACGACCTAAAGACTGACCGACTTAAGGATATGGCGACTCAAGGGTAGGCAGACCTAGTGGTTCCGGGTTAGCGACTTAGTAATTAAGTTGTTAGGTCGGTTGGGACGACCTATAGAAGTTAGCAGTGTAGTTAGGTCGGCAACGACCTAAGTAGTAGTGAGCGACTTAAGGAGTTAAGTCGTAAGTCTGGGTAGAGTTAGGTCGCATCCCAGTTGTTCGCGACTTATGTTAGGGCGCGTGGAGGCTTAAGGAATTAGGTCGTAACCTGTTAAGTCGTAGGTCGCTGGGTTTCGTCTAAGTGTTAGGTCGTAACCTGTTAAGTCGTAGGTCGCTGGGTTTCGTCTAAGTGTTAGGTCGAAGTATGTGTTAAGTCGTAGGTCGACTTAATAGTTAGGTCGTATGCGCAGAAGTGTTAGATCGTAGGAGTTGAGGCACGCGTATCTGTTAGGTCGGAGTTGTTGGCTAAGGGTTAGGTCGGAGGCTCTGTTAAGTCGTGGGGGGTTTTTAGGTCGTAGGTCGGCATATGTTAGGTCGGCAACGACTTAAGGAGATAGCCGAGTTACGACTCAGGCAGTTTTCAGCTATAAATAGGAGGGGTTGTTCTCACTTTTTGGGATCCGGATTTTGAAGCGACGAAGTGCTGCCATTTTGAGAGCTCGACTTCTACACTTCTTCACTTCTTTTCTCCACTCTAATCTAGTGCTTCCATCCATCCAAATCGAAGATCGAGATTGAAGATTCAAAAGCTTGGATTGAAGATCTTCATCTTTTCAAGAGAGATTTCTTCATTTGAAGCGGATTTGTGATAGATCTAGCTTCATCCTTCGCTGTCCAGATCTGAAGTGTGTTGATTTGAGGTTGTTTAGGTGATTTGGTGAGTGGTGATTATCTCTCACACGGATCCAAAGGAGTATATCGGATTGTTGGCTCGTTTTGGTGTTAAAATAGAGACTTCCATGCATTTTCTTCATCCTATGTGTAGATCCATATAGATCCATTGTTCATGATGATGTTGCATCCATTTTATCATATGTTAACCTATGCAAGTTCATTCATCAAGTTTGTAGAGATATAATACATGTTTTCATGCTTATTGGACTTTCAACTCTTTAATTACGAAAATGCCATTATTGTTATAATTGTCTACTTAGATCATTTTTGAATGCTTGATTGCTTGGATTGATGTTTGATTTGATTGATTGTTATGAACTAGATGATTGATGACTAGATTTAGATCGAAGGTGATTCAAAAGCTAAGGGAAAGGCTCTTGAATTGGAAAAGCTGCTCGTGGCATATGTAGCGGGATGATGAAGCTCTTATGCATAGATTTGATGATGTGAAGTTGAGATGAAGCTTTGCAAGGGTGTAATGAAGCGAGGCATCATATGATGAAGACTTGGTCTAATCCAGACGGGATCATTCCAAGCATGTTGATAACTCGGTGATATGATTCGAGTTGAAGATAATGAATGGATATGAGAATAGTCGTCGAGGAGGATGACTAGGAGGCTTGGATAGCATCGTTGTTGAAGGTTCTAGCATGCTCTAAGCAAGAGTACGTTTGGGCAGATTCGATAGTCCCAACGGCCAACTGTTGATGGTCGAGTACTCTGGGCAGATTCGATAGTCCTAGGCACGGGCTGCGACGACGTGCGGGAGTTATGTCTAGAACCGGGGTTTCCATTAGCCCTTGACGGACGGCTGAAAGAATGTGCCGGTCATTCAATTAACGGTGATATCGAAGCAATGATAACAGTGATAGCCAGAGTCATGGATGTGTGGTTGTATCGTCATTCGGACTCAAGAGCGGTATTTTCTGGGTGCTTATCTGATTTAGGCCTTGGTACTTGGAAAACATCGCCCTTGACTCGAGTGATAGTAGCTTTACTTTAAATTGTATGCTCTGCTATGTTTGCTTCTGCTTAGTGTGTGTCTGGGGGCTATCACTGTAGAATGAGGTTGGAGTGGGAGGGTTGTATTCCTATTCCTTTTCCTTTATGCTCTTTTGGTATGTTGTTAGTTAATTTACTGCTCACTAAGACTGTTGTCTGACTCAAGGCTTTTTGTTTTAAATTCTTATTGCCTTGGGCTGTTCGTCCATTTTGGGACGGGCAGACTAGGTAGCAGGTGACAGGTGCTGTTCTCTTCTCACGATGCTGATATCGAAGACGAGCTAGAGGGTTGCATATTATTTTCTTATATGTACTGGATATTCCGCTGTTTTGTATTCTCTGAGAGATTTGTAGTGAGGCTGGATGTATTGACTATGTGGATGCTTGTATTCAACTATTATGGAGTTTTATATGATGTCATTTTGTTCTGTAAAGCTTCACTATACATATGTTCTATTGTATTTTGTCCATGCGCTGTGAGTAATACGATAGATCCTTTTGTTTTAAATCTTACCTTGACAATCGTCTATGGTCGCCTGGCACACTTTACAGCGCACTATCTCTAGATTCAGTGCAGGGGTCATGGGCGGTCGTCACATTTGGTATCAGAGCATTGGTTAATCGGTTTTACCCAACGCTCGTTGTCATAACTACGTATGAGAGACGTAATTGTATTTTGATGGATGATTACTATATATAATATAGTAGCTTAGTAGAGTTTGAGTCCTTTATGCAGTTGTTTCTCTAGATGTTCTAATCATTCCTTTTTATAGATATTGAGAATGAGTCGAAGAGGGAGACCAGCTGCTAGGGGAGGTCGTGCTACTGAAGAGACTGCTGATTATGCAGCCATGTTCGAAGCTATGATGACTTCGATCATGAGAAGGATACCAGTTCCGGGGGCGGCAGTTGATGTTGGAGTTCAAGTCCAAACTTCGAAACCAGTGGATTTTGCTAAGCTGTGCAAGGATTATACTGCTCTTGGAGGGAAGGTTTTCTTGGGAACAGAATCTACCATTGAAGTCCAGAGGTGGATAGATGCTTGTAGAAGGATCTTTGGTGATTTGGGAATTGATGATGCAACTAAGAGGAAGTTGGCATCGAGGCAGCTTCAAGGGAGAGCTTCTGATTGGTGGAACTCTATTACCATCACTACTCCGGAAGAAGAGATTACTTGGGAGCAATTCCAAGTCAGATTTGAAGCTAAGTTCATTTCTACAGCTCTGAAGTCTGTTCTGTTCAAGAAGTTTGTAGAGCTCAAGCAGGGTGGAAGATCTGTTCTTGAGTATGTTTCTGAGTTCGAAGCTTTGTCCAAGTATGCTCGGTCATATATTGAATCTGCTTATCAGAAGAATGAGAAGTTTGTGACCGGCTTGGATAGTTATCTTGGGAGACAGTTGGTGGATCATTTGGACGATTCATTTGAGAAGCTTGTGGAGAAAGCTCTTAGGCATGAGAGTCTGTTTCCTAAGGAAGGACCTGTTGTTGCTGTTACCAAGGGAGAATCTAAACCACAGCAGGGTGGAAACCAGAAGAGGAAGCAGCAGCAGCAGAAAGGTAAGGATGGCCAGAAGAAGCCGAAAGGCGAGGTGACTTGCTACAATTGTCAACAGAAGGGCCATTTCTCTAAGGATTGTAAGAATCCGAAGGCACCGATGAAGTGTCACAACTGTGACAAGCCGGGGCATTTCAGGAAGAATTGTCCAGAACCAAGGAAGGACAGGCAGATTGTGCAAGCCTATGCTTTAGGAGCTGTTCCGTCGTCTTCGAAAGCTCCTACTGCTGAAGAGAAGGGAAAGAGTGTGGTTGTTCAAGGTACTCTTTTCCTATGTGGTGTTCCAGTTAGAGTTTTGTTTGATACTGGAGCTTCGCATTCGTTTGTTTGTAATGAACTAGTAGGCCGGTTAAATTTGAAGCCGGATATTGTTGATAGGCCACTGGTTGTGACTAATCCAGTTGGGGGTTCGTCTTGTTTGTGTATGTTATGCCGTGGTCTAGTTGTATCGAGTCATGGTTGCTCTTTTGTTTGTGATTGCTTTGTTCTGAACTTTGCGGGGTTCGGAATTATCTTGGGTATGGACTGGCTTAGGAAGTATGCGGCTAAGGTTGATTGTGAGAGGCTGGAGGTGACAGTCGAGAATGTGGAGGGGCGAAAGATTGTGATACGATGTAAGCATGAAGAAGGCGTCTTCATGAGCTTCATGTATTCGCTAGTTGTTCCACGGGATGGACTGTCTTTAGTGCCGATCGCAAATAGATTCGAGGATGTCTTTGACGAAGTCAAAGGGTTGCCGCCGCATAGAGAGATCGAGTTTCGTATAGATCTAGTTGAAGGAGCCAGACCTGTTGTGATGCCTCTTAGGCGGATGGCGCCTAGGGAACAGCAGGAGTTGAGGGTGCAAGTTGATGACCTTTTACAGAAAGGATTCATTCGGCGTAGTGTGTCCGAGTGGGGTGCACCAGTTGTGTTTGCAACCAAGGCAGATGGATCATTGAGATTGTGTGTCGATTATCGTGAGCTGAACAAGGTGACTAAGAAGAACAAGTATCCATTGCCAAGGATAGACGACTTGTTTGATCAGCTTCACGAAGCTAAGGTGTTTTCTCAGATGGATTTGGCAACGGGATTTCACCAGTTGAGAGTGGCTAAGGATAGTATGCCGAAGACTGCTTTTAGGACACCATCCGGTTTCTTTGAGTGGCTGGTAATGCCGTTTGGATTGACTAACGCGCCAGCATATTTTGTGGATCTTATGAATAGAGTGTTCAGAGATCAGTTGAACAAGTTCGTACTTGTGTTCGTGGATGATATTCTGATTTATTCCAGAACGGAAGAAGAGCACAAGACGCACTTGCGTATCGTTTTGGAGATCTTGCGAAAACATCAGCTGAAGGCTAAGTTTTCGAAGTGTCACTTCTGGAAGAGTGAAGTGAGGTTCTTAGGCCATGTGATTTCTGGAAGTGGAATAGCGGTTGATCCCGCTAAGGTGGCAGCAATCCAGGATTGGGTTAGACCTAAGAATGCATTAGATGTGAGAAGTTTTCTTGGATTAGCAGGATATTATCGATGGTTTATCAAAGACTTCTCCAAGATAGCTGCACCATTAACAGGATTGACGAAGAAGAACCAAGTGTTCAGTTGGGATGCTAAGTGTGAGCAAGCTTTCGGAATCCTGAAAGAGAGACTGACGAGTGCTCCTGTTTTGACTATTCCAAGTGGGAATGATGAGATGGTGGTTTACACCGATGCATGTGGTACTGGACTTGGAGCAGTGCTGATGCAGAAGGATAAAGTTGTTGCGTATGCCAGTCGACAACTGAAGCCGCATGAAAGGAATTACCCAACTCATGATTTGGAATTAGCGGCGATTGTATTTGCTCTGAAGATGTGGAGACATTATCTGTTGGGAGTTCGATTCGAGTTGTTTACGGATCATAAGTCGTTAAAGTATCTTTTCTCCCAGAAGGATTTGAATCTTCGGCAGCAACGTTGGTTAGAGTTTTTGGCATCGTATGATTTTGGTATAGCTTATACTCCGGGAAAAGGTAACGCAGTGGCAGATGCGTTAAGTCGAAGACATGCAGGATTGGGAGCCATGTTTTCAGAATGGAAGAGTCTCGAGTATTTAGCTGGATTTGACTTCAGGCCTAGATGTGAATTGGAACCTGAGATGTTGGCAAACTTATCGATAAGACCCACTCTTGTGGAAAGGATTGGTGAGAGCCAAAAGCGAGATGATAAGCTTGTCAAGATTATCCGTGAGTTGGAATCTGGATTGGATCCAGAAAAGGATAAAGGATTCGAGGTCGATCAAGAGGGTTGGCTTCGGAAGCAAGGACGACTAGTTGTTCCCGATATAGATGAATTGAGGAGTGAAGTTCTGAAGGAAAGTCATCACTCGAAGTTGACAATTCATCCAGGTGGAAATAAGATGTATCGGGATATGAAGAGAACCTACTATTGGGAAGGTATGAAGAAGGATGTTGGAAATTTTATTTCCAAGTGTATGAACTGCCAGTTGGTTAAAGCTGAACAGAAGAAGCCAAGTGGATTGCTTCAGCCATTAGAAGTTCCTACATGGAAGTGGGAACAAGTGTCGATGGATTTCATCGATGGATTGCCTAGAACCAGAACGGGAAATGAAGGGATTTGGGTCATTGTGGATCGTCTGACTAAGAGTGCACGATTCATTCCTGTTCGATCGACTAGGACTGCATCAAAGTTGGCTGAGTTGTATATTAAGTGGATAGTTCGATTCCATGGTATTCCGAAGAGCATAGTGAGCAATCGAGACCCATTGTTCACTAGTGGATTTTGGAAGAGCTTCCAGGAAGTTTTGGGAACCGAGTTGTGTTTGAGTACAGCTTATCATCCCCAAACAGATGGTCAGACCGAGAGAGTCAACCGAGTTTTGGAAGATCTTCTCAGAGCATGTGTTTTGGACTTCGGAGGATCATGGGAAGATCACCTTCATTTGGTGGAGTTTGCGTACAACAACAGTTACCAGTCAAGCATTAGTATGGCACCGTATGAGGCGTTGTATGGAAGACCGTGTAACTCTCCGACATGTTGGTTGGAAACTGGAGAAAAGCTGATACTTGGGCCAGAGATGATTCGTCAGACCTCAGATTTCATAGAGATCATTCGGCAACGAATGAAGGCAGCCCAAGACCGTCAGAAGAGTTATGCCGATAAGCGTCGAAAGGATTTGGAATTCGACGTAGGGGATATGGTTTTTGTGAAGATTTCTCCACTGAAGAATGTTATTAGATTCGGGAAGAAAGGAAAATTGACTCCGAGATTTGTTGGACCATTCCTGATCATCGAGCGAATTGGAAAGCTCGCTTATAGATTGGAGTTACCGGAGAAGATGTCGGGTGTGCACAATGTTTTTCACGTATCGTATCTACGGAAGTATGTGCATGACTCGAATGCAGTGGTTTCTGCTGATAGCTATGAAGACTTTGAAGTTGATCCAGTTGATAGAAGACCTCGTAAGCCACTTCGTGTTGTGGAAACCGACACGAAACAGCTTAGGAGGAAGGTAGTTAAGTTGCTCAAGATACAATGGAGTGATGATGATAACGACTGTACGTGGGAGGTGGAAGAGAGGATGAAAGCAGCTCATCCTGAACTCTTCAAGGTATGGCCCTAAGGTGTCGTGTCATCTCACGATATTGTAACTTGTTCTAATTTTAGAATTCTGTACGCTAAGTTAGAATTGGATGCATGGTTTGTTGATTGCTATGGATGGTAGGCGTACAGAATAGTCTTTGATTGCTTTGTTTGCTTGGAATTTCGGGGGCGAAATTCCTAAGGGGGAGAGAATGTAACGACCCGTATTTTTCACGGATCGAAAAGTTCGTCAAATCTGGAATTTTTGCATTTTTAAGTCATTTCAGATTTTTGGGGAAATTTGTCTAAGTCCTAGGTCGTGGACGACCTAAGAGCTAAGTCGTGACCGAGTTAAGGACTTGCGAGTTAGTGTTAGGTCGTGGGTTAGTTGGAGCGACCTATAAAATTGTGCAACCTAGGATTTAGTTAAGTAATTAGGTCGGCAGGGCGAGTTAACGACCTAAAGACTGACCGACTTAAGGATATGGCGACTCAAGGGTAGGCAGACCTAGTGGTTCCGGGTTAGCGACTTAGTAATTAAGTTGTTAGGTCGGTTGGGACGACCTATAGAAGTTAGCAGTGTAGTTAGGTCGGCAACGACCTAAGTAGTAGTGAGCGACTTAAGGAGTTAAGTCGTAAGTCTGGGTAGAGTTAGGTCGCATCCCAGTTGTTCGCGACTTATGTTAGGGCGCGTGGAGGCTTAAGGAATTAGGTCGTAACCTGTTAAGTCGTAGGTCGCTGGGTTTCGTCTAAGTGTTAGGTCGTAACCTGTTAAGTCGTAGGTCGCTGGGTTTCGTCTAAGTGTTAGGTCGAAGTATGTGTTAAGTCGTAGGTCGACTTAATAGTTAGGTCGTATGCGCAGAAGTGTTAGATCGTAGGAGTTGAGGCGCGCGTATCTGTTAGGTCGGAGTTGTTGGCTAAGGGTTAGGTCGGAGGCTCTGTTAAGTCGTGGGGGGTTTTTAGGTCGTAGGTCGGCATATGTTAGGTCGGCAACGACTTAAGGAGATAGCCGAGTTACGACTCAGGCAGTTTTCAGCTATAAATAGGAGGGGTTGTTCTCACTTTTTGGGATCCGGATTTTGAAGCGACGAAGTGCTGCCATTTTGAGAG
The DNA here is from genome assembly GCA_030737815.1 of Allium fistulosum. Classification (NCBI taxonomy): domain Eukaryota; kingdom Viridiplantae; phylum Streptophyta; class Magnoliopsida; order Asparagales; family Amaryllidaceae; genus Allium; species Allium fistulosum. The sequence continues at coordinate 5,328,017 of JASFAW010000014.1, forward strand.
CTCGACTTCTACACTTCTTCACTTCTTTTCTCCACTCTAATCTAGTGCTTCCATCCATCCAAATCGAAGATCGAGATTGAAGATTCAAAAGCTTGGATTGAAGATCTTCATCTTTTCAAGAGAGATTTCTTCATTTGAAGCGGATTTGTGATAGATCTAGCTTCATCCTTCGCTGTCCAGATCTGAAGTGTGTTGATTTGAGGTTGTTTAGGTGATTTGGTGAGTGGTGATTATCTCTCACACGGATCCAAAGGAGTATATCGGATTGTTGGCTCGTTTTGGTGTTAAAATAGAGACTTCCATGCATTTTCTTCATCCTATGTGTAGATCCATATAGATCCATTGTTCATGATGATGTTGCATCCATTTTATCATATGTTAACCTATGCAAGTTCATTCATCAAGTTTGTAGAGATATAATACATGTTTTCATGCTTATTGGACTTTCAACTCTTTAATTACGAAAATGCCATTATTGTTATAATTGTCTACTTAGATCATTTTTGAATGCTTGATTGCTTGGATTGATGTTTGATTTGATTGATTGTTATGAACTAGATGATTGATGACTAGATTTAGATCGAAGGTGATTCAAAAGCTAAGGGAAAGGCTCTTGAATTGGAAAAGCTGCTCGTGGCATATGTAGCAGGATGATGAAGCTCTTATGCATAGATTTGATGATGTGAAGTTGAGATGAAGCTTTGCAAGGGTGTAATGAAGCGAGGCATCATATGATGAAGACTTGGTCTAATCCAGACGGGATCATTCCAAGCATGTTGATAACTCGATGATATGATTCGAGTTGAAGATAATGAATGGATATGAGAATAGTCGTCGAGGAGGATGACTAGGAGGCTTGGATAGCATCGTTGTTGAAGGTTCTAGCATGCTCTAAGCAAGAGTACGTTTGGGAAGATTCGATAGTCCCAACGGCCAACTGTTGATGGTCGAGTACTCTGGGCAGATTCGATAGTCCTAGGCACGGGCTGCGACGACGTGCGGGAGTTATGTCTAGAACCGGGGTTTCCATTAGCCCTTGACGGACGGCTGAAAGAATGTGCCGGTCATTCAATTAACGGTGATATCGAAGCAATGATAACAGTGATAGCCAGAGTCATGGATGTGTGGTTGTATCGTCATTCGGACTCAAGAGCGGTATTTTCTGGGTGCTTATCTGATTTAGGCCTTGGTACTTGGAAAACATCGCCCTTGACTCGAGTGATAGTAGCTTTACTTTAAATTGTATGCTCTGCTATGTTTGCTTCTGCTTAGTGTGTGTCTGGGGGCTATCACTGTAGAATGAGGTTGGAGTGGGAGGGTTGTATTCCTATTCCTTTTCCTTTATGCTCTTTTGGTATGTTGTTAGTTAATTTACTGCTCACTAAGACTGTTGTCCGACTCAAGGCTTTTTGTTTTAAATTCTTATTGCCTTGGGCTGTTCGTCCATTTTGGGACGGGCAGACTAGGTAGCAGGTGACAGGTGCTGTTCTCTTCTCACGATGCTGATATCGAAGACGAGCTAGAGGGTTGCATATTATTTTCTTATATGTACTGGATATTCCGCTGTTTTGTATTCTCTGAGAGATTTGTAGTGAGGCTGGATGTATTGACTATGTGGATGCTTGTATTCAACTATTATGGAGTTTTATATGATGTCATTTTGTTCTGTAAAGCTTCACTATACATATGTTCTATTGTATTTTGTCCATGCGCTGTGAGTAATACGATAGATCCTTTTGTTTTAAATCTTACCTTGACAATCGTCTATGGTCGCCTGGCACACTTTACAGCGCACTATCTCTAGATTCGGCGCAGGGGTCATGGGCGGTCGTCACAGAGGCAGCAGTTATGGCCGTCCGAAGAATCGATATCCACAGGGTGTAACATCTACGGTGCAAGGTGCAACATTCGTCCAAAAAGACGAAACAGCGCCGTGCGACTTTTAGAAATGGGTGCAGGGATTTGAAATGGACCAGTAACATGGTGCGCGACTCTCCAGGGATGGTAAATCGAAGACCAGCCATGGTGTTCCCTTTTTAACGTAAAAATTCATGTGATGGAAAAACGAAGGCCAAAAAACTTCAAAGACCCGATTGAGGTTCGGATAGCCTTTTTTGAGTATGAAACTATCCGTCGACGGCTTACAGCGGTCAAAGCCGTAGAACTCACTGAGACCTTTGTTTTGACCGGTTATGGCTCCCGTAACTCTAAACGAGGCAACAGTTATGGCCGTCCGAAGAATCGATATCCACAGGGTGCAACATCTGCGGTGCAAGGTGCAACATTCGTCCAAAAATAAGAAACAGCGCCGTGCGACTTTTAGAAATGGGTGCAGGGAATGAACCAGTACCATGGTGCACCACTCTCCAGGGATGGTAAATCAAAGACCAGCCACGGTGTTCCCTTTTTAATGTAAAAATTCATGTGACGTAAAAACGAAGGGCAAAAAACTTCAAAGACCAGATTGAGGTTCGGATAGCCTTTTTTTGGATATGAAACTATCCATTGACGGCTTACAGTGGTCAAAGCCGTAGAACTCACTGAGACCTTCGTTTTGACTGGTTATGGTTCCCGTAACTCTAAACGAGGCAGCAGTTATGGCCGTCCGAAAAACCGATATCCACAGGGTGCAACATCTGCGGTACAAGGTGCAACATTCGTCAAAAAAGACGAAATAGCGCCGTTCGACTTTTAGAAATGGGTGCAGGGATTTGAAATGGACCCGTACCATGGTGCATCACTCTCCATGGATAGTAAATCGAAAACCAGCCACGGTGTTCCCTTTTTAACGTAAAAATACATGTGACGGAAAAACGAAGGCCAAAAAACTTCAGAGACCCGATTGAGGTTTGGATAGCCTTTTTTTGGGTATGAAACTATCCGTTGACGGCTTACAGCGGTCAAAGCCGTAGAACATACCGAGAGCTTCGTTTTGACTAGTTATGGCTCACGTAACTCTAAACGAGGCAACAATTATGGTCGTCCGAAGAATCGATATCCACATTGTGCAACATCTGCGGTGCAAGGTGCAACATTCGTCCAAAAAGACGAAACAGCGCCGTGCGACTTTTAGAAATGGGTGGAGGGATTTGAAATGGACCTGTACCATGGTGCACCACTCTCCAGGGATGGTAAATCGAAGACCAGCCACGGTGTTCTCTTTTTAACGTAAAAATTCATGTGACGGAAACACGAAGGCCAAAAAACTTCAGAGACCCGATTGAGGTTCGGATAGCCTTTGGGTAAGAAACTATCTGTTGACGGCTTACAGCGGTCAAAGCCGCAGAACTCACTGAGACCTTCGTTTTGACTGGTTATGGCTCCCGTAACTCTAAACGAGGCAACAGTTATGGCTATCCGAAGAATCGATATCCACAAGGTGCAACATCTGCGGTGCAAGGTGCAACATTCGTGCAAAAATACGAAACAGCGCCGTGCGACTTTTAGAAATGGGTGCAGAGATTTGAAATGGACCAGTACCATGGTGCACCACTCTCCAGGGATGGTAAATCGAAGACCAGCCACGGTGTTCGCTTTTTAACGTAAAAATTCATGTGACGGAAAAACGAAGGCCAAAAAACTTCAGAGATCCGATTGAGGTTCGAATAGCCTTTTTTTGGGTATGAAACTATCCGTTGACGGCTTACAGCGGTCAAAGCCGTAGAACTCACTGAGACCTTCATTTTGACTGGTTATGGCTCCCGTAACTCTAAACGTGGCAGCATTTATGGCCGTCTGAAGAATCGATATCCACAGGGTGCAACATCTGCGGTGCAAGGTGCAACATTTGTCCAAAAAGACGAAACAGCGCCGTGCGACTTTTAGAAATGGGTGCAGGGATTTGAAATGGACCTGTACCATGGTGCACCACTCTCCAAGGGATGGTAAATCGAAGACCAGCCACGGTGTTCTCTTTTTAACGTAAAAATTCATGTGACGGAAACACGAAGGCCAAAAAACTTAAGAGACCCGATTGAGGTTCGGATAGCCTTTTTTTGGGTATGAAACTATCCGTTGATAGCTTACAGCGGTCAAAGCCGTAGAACTCACTGAGACCTTCATTTTGACTGGTTATGGCACCTGTAACTCTAAACAAGGCAGCAGTTATGGCCGTCCGAAGAATCGATATCCACAGGGTGCAACATCTGCGGTGCAAGGTGCAACATTCGTCCAAAAAGACGAAACAGCGCCGTGCGACTTTTAGAAATGGGTGCAGGGATTTGAAATGGACCAGTAACATGGTGCACCACTCTCCAGGGATAGTAAATCGAAAACCAGCCACGGTGTTCCCTTTTTAACGTAAAAATTCATGTGATGGAAAAACGAAGGCCAAAAAACTTCAAAGACCCGATTGAGGTTCGGATAGCCTTTTTTTGAGTATGAAACTATCCGTTGACGGCTTACAGCGGTCAAAGCCGTAGAACTCACTGAGAACTTTGTTTTGACTGGTTATGGCTCCCGTAACTCTAAACGAGGTAACAGTTATGGCCGTCCGAAGAATCGATATCCACAGGGTGCAACATCTGCTGTGCAAGGTGCAACATTCGTCCAAAAAGAAGAAACAGCGCCGTGCGACTTTTAGAAATGGGTGCAGGGATTTGAATTGGACCAGTACCATGGTGCACCACTCTCCAGGGATGGTAAATCGAAGACCAGCCATGGTGTTCTCTTTTTAACGTAAAAATTCATGTGACGGAAACACGAAGGCCAAAAAACTTCAGAGACCCGATTGAGGTTCGGATAGCCTTTTTTGGGTATGAAACTATCCGTTGACGGCTTATTGCGGTCAAAGCCGTACAACTCACTGAGACCTTCATTTTGACTGGTTATGGCACCCGTAACTCTAAACGAGGCAGCAGTTATGGTCGTCCGAAGAATCGATATCCACAGGGTGCAACATCTGCGGTGCAAGGCGCAACATTCGTCCAAAAAGACGAAACAACGCCGTGCGACTTTTAGAAATGGGTGCAGGGATTTGTAATGGACCAGTAACATGGTGCACGACTCTCCAGGGATGGTAAATCGAAGACCAGCCATGGTGTTCCCTTTTTAACGTAAAAATTCATATGATGGAAAAACGAAGACCAAAAAACTTCAAAGACCCGATTGAGGTTCGGATAGCCTTTTTTTGAGTATGAAACTATCCGTTGACGGCTTACAGCGGTCAAAGTCATAGAACTCAGTGAGACCTTCGTTTTGACTGGTTAAGGCTCCCGTAACTCTAAACGAGGCAACAGTTATGGCCGTCCGAAGAATCGATATCCATAGGGTGCAACATCTGCGGTGCAAGGTGCAACATTCGTCCAAAAAGACGAAACAGCGCCGTGCAACTTTTAGAAATGGGTGCAGGGATTTGAAATGGACCAGTACTATGGTGCACCACTCTCCAGGGATGGTAAATCGAAGACCAGCCATGGTTATTCCTTTTTAACGTAAAAATTCATGTGACGGAAAAACGAAGGCCAAAAAACATCAAAGACCCGATTGAGGTTCGGATAGCCTTTTTTTGAGTATGAAACTATCCGTTGATGGCTTACAGCCGTCAAAGACGTAGAACAGACTGGGACCTTCTTTTTAACTGGTTATGGCTCCCGTAACACTAAAAGAGGCAACAGTTATGGCCGTCCGAAGAATCGATATCCACAGGGTGCAACATCTGCGGTGCAAGGTGCAACATTCGTCCAAAAATACGAAACAGCGCCGTGCGACTTTTAGAAATGGGTGCAGGGAATGGACCAGTACCGTGGTGCACCACTCTCCAGAGATGGTAAATCGTAGACCAGCCACGGTGTTCCCTTTTTAATGTAAAAATTCATGTGACGGAAAAACGAAGGACAAAAAACTTCAAAGACCAAATTGAGGTTTGGATAGCCTTTTTTTGGATATGAAACTATCCATTGACGGCTTACAGTGGTCAAAGCCGTAGAACTCACTGAGACCTTCGTTTTGACTGGTTATGGTTCCCGTAACTCTAAACGAGGCAGCAGTTATGGCCGTCCGAAAAACCGATATCCACAGGGTGCAACATCTGTGGTACAAGGTGCAACATTCGTCAAAAAAGACGAAATAGCGCCGTTCGACTTTTAGAAATGGGTGCAGGGATTTGAAATGGACCCGTACCATGGTGCATCACTCTCCAGGGATAGTAAATCGAAAACCAGCCACGGTGTTCCCTTTTTAACGTAAAAATTCATGTGACGGAAAAACGAAGGCCAAAAAACTTCAGAGACCCGATTGAGGTTTGGATAGCCTTTTTTTGGGTATGAAACTATCCGTTGACGGCTTACAGCGGTCAAAGCCATAGAACATACCGAGAGCTTCGTTTTGACTAGTTATGGATCACGTAACTCTAAAGGAGGCAACAGTTATGGTCGTCCGAAGAATCGATATCCACAGTGTGCAACATCTGCGGTGCAAGGTGCAATATTCGTCCAAAAAGACGAAACAGCACCGTGCGACTTTTAGAAATGGGTGCAGGGATTTGAAATGGACCAGTACCATGGTGCACCACTCTCCAGGGATGGTAAATCGAAGACCAGCCACGGTGTTCCTTTTTTAACGTAAAAATTCAACGAAGGCCAAAAAACTTCAGAGGCCCGATTGAGGTTCGAATAGCCATTTTTTGGGTATGAAACTATCCGTTGACGGCTTCCACCAGTCAAAGCCGTAGAACTTACTGAGAGCTTCATTTTGACTGGTTATGGCTCACGTAACTCTAAACGAGGCAACAGTTATGGTCGTCCGAAGAATCGATATCCACATGGTGCAACATTTGCGGTGCAAGGTGCTACATTCGTCCAAAAAGACGAAACAGCACCGTGCGACTTTTAGAAATGGGTGTAGGGATTTGAAATGGACCAGTCCCATGGTGCACCACTCTCCAGGGATGGTAAATCGAAGACCAGCCACGGTGTTCCCTTTTTAACGTAAAAATTCATGTGATGGAAAAACGAAGGCCAAAAAACTTCAGAGACCCGATTAAGGTTCGGATAGCCTTTTTTGGGTATGAAACTATCCGTTGACGGCTTACAGCAGTCAAAGCCGTAGAACTCAGTGAGACCTTCGTTTTGACCGGTTATGGCTCACGTAACTCTAAACGAGGCAACAGTTATGGTCGTCCGAAGAATAGATATCCACAGGGTGCAACATCTGCCGTGCAAGGTGCAACATTCGTCCAAAAAGACGAAATAGCGCCGTGCGACTTTTAGAAATGGGTGCATGGATTTGAAATGGACCAGTACCATGGTGCACCACTCTCCAGGGATGGTAAATCGAAGACCAGCCACGGTGTTCCCTTTTTAACGTAAAAATTCATGTGATGGAAAAACGAAGGCCAAAAAACTTTAGAGACCCGATTGAGGTTCAGATAGCCTTTTTTGGGTAATGAAACTATCTGTTGACGGCTTACATCGGTCAAAGCCGTAGAACTCACTGAGACCTTTGTTTTGACTGGTTATGGCTCCCGTAACTCTAAACGAGGCAACAGTTATGGCCGTCCGAATAATCAATATCCACAGGGTGCAACATCTGCGGTGCAAGGTGCAACATTCGTCCAAAAAGACGAAACAGCGCCGTGCGACTTATAGAAATGGGTGCAGGGATTTGAAATGGACCAGTACCATGGTGCACCACACTCCAGGGATGGTAAATCGAAGACCAACCACGGTGTTCCCTCTTTAACGTAAAAATTCATGTGACGGAAAAACGAAAGCCAAAAAACTTCAGAGACCCGATTGAGGTTCGGATAGCCTTTTTTTGGGTGTGAAACTATCTGTTGACGGCTTACAGCGGTCAAAGCCGTAGACCTCACTGAGACCTTCGTTTTGACTGGTTATGGCTCTCGTAACTCTAAACGAGGCAACAGTTATGGCCGTCCAAAGAATCGATATCCACAGGGTGCAACATCTGCGGTGCAAGGTGCAACATTCGTCTAAAAAGACGAAACAGCGCCCTATGACTTTTAGAAATGGGTGTAGGGATTTGAAATGGACCAGTACCATGGTGCACCACTCTCCAAGGATGGTAAATCGAAGACCAGCCACGGTGTTCCCTTTTTAACGTAAAAATTCATGTGACGGAAACACGAAGGCCAAAAAACTTCAGAGACCCGATTGAGCTTCGGATAGCCTTTTTTGGGTATGAAACTATCCGTTGACGGCTTACAGCGGTCAAAGCCGTAGAACTTACTAAGAGCTTCATTTTGACTGGTTATGGCTCACGTAACTCTAAACGAGGCAACAGTTATGGTCGTCCGAAGAATCGATATCCATAGGGTGCAACGTCTGCGGTGCAAGGTGCAACATTCGTCCAAAAAGACGAAACAGCACCATGCGACTTTTAGAAATGGGTGTAGGGATTTGAAATGGACCAGTACCATGGTGCACCACTCTCCAGGGATGGTAAATCGAAGACCAGCCACGGTTATTCCTTTTTAACGTAAAAATTCATGTGACGGAAAAACGAAGGCCAAAAAACATCAGAGACCCGATTGAGGTTCGGATAGCCTTTTTTTGAGTATGAAACTATCCGTTGATGGCTTACAGCCGTCAAAGCCGTAGAACAGACTGAGACCTACTTTTTAACTGGTTATGGCTCCCGTAACACTAAAAGAGGCAACAGTTATGGCCGTCCGAAGAATCGATATCCACAGGGTGCAACATCTGCGGTGCAAGGTGCAACATTCGTCCAAAAATACGAAACAGCGCCGTGCGACTTTTAGAAATGGGTGCAGGGAATGGACCAGTACCGTGGTGCACCACTCTCCAGGGATGGTAAATCGTAGACCAGCCACGGTGTTCCCTTTTTAATGTAAAAATTCATGTGACGGAAAAACGAAGGACAAAAAACTTCAAAGACCAAATTGAGGTTTGGATAGCCTTTTTTTGGATATGAAACTATCCATTGACGGCTTACAGTGGTCAAAGCCGTAGAACTCACTGAGACCTTCGTTTTGACTGGTTATGGTTCCCGTAACTCTAAACGAGGCAGCAGTTATGGCCGTCCGAAAAACCGATATCCACAGGGTGCAACATCTGCGGTACAAGGTGCAACATTCGTCAAAAAAGACGAAATAGCGCCGTTCGACTTTTAGAAATGGGTGCAGGGATTTGAAATGGACCCGTACCATGGTGCATCACTCTCCAGGGATAGTAAATCGAAAACCAGCCACGGTGTTCCCTTTTTAACGTAAAAATTCATGTGACGGAAAAACGAAGGCCAAAAAACTTCAGAGACCCGATTGAGGTTTGGATAGCCTTTTTTTGGGTATGAAACTATCCGTTGACGGCTTACAGCGGTCAAAGCCATAGAACATACCGAGAGCTTCGTTTTGACTAGTTATGGATCACGTAACTCTAAAGGAGGCAACAGTTATGGTCGTCCGAAGAATCGATATCCACAGTGTGCAACATCTGCGGTGCAAGGTGCAATATTCGTCCAAAAAGACGAAACAGCACCGTGCGACTTTTAGAAATGGGTGCAGGGATTTGAAATGGACCAGTACCATGGTGCACCACTCTCCAGGGATGGTAAATAGAAGACCAGCCACGGTGTTCCTTTTTTAACGTAAAAATTCAACGAAGGCCAAAAAACTTCAGAGGCCCGATTGAGGTTCGAATAGCCATTTTTTGGGTATGAAACTATCCGTTGACGGCTTCCACCAGTCAAAGCCGTAGAACTTACTGAGAGCTTCATTTTGACTGGTTATGGCTCACGTAACTCTAAACGAGGCAACAGTTATGGTCGTCCGAAGAATCGATATCCACAAGGTGCAACATTTGCGGTGCAAGGTGCAACATTCGTCCAAAAAGACGAAACAGCACCGTGCGACTTTTAGAAATGGGTGTAGGGATTTGAAATGGACCAGTCCCATGGTGCACCACTCTCCAGGGATGGTAAATCGAAGACCAGCCACGGTGTTCCCTTTTTAACGTAAAAATTCATGTGATGGAAAAACGAAGGCCAAAAAACTTCAGAGACCCGATTAAGGTTCGGATAGCCTTTTTTGGGTATGAAACTATCCGTTGACGGCTTACAGCAGTCAAAGCCGTAGAACTCAGTGAGACCTTCGTTTTGACCGGTTATGGCTCACGTAACTCTAAACGAGGCAACAGTTATGGTCGTCCGAAGAATAGATATCCACAGGGTGCAACATCTGCCGTGCAAGGTGCAACATTCGTCCAAAAAGACGAAATAGCGCCGTGCGACTTTTAGAAATGGGTGCATGGATTTGAAATGGACCAGTACCATGGTGCACCACTCTCCAGGGATGGTAAATCGAAGACCAGCCACGGTGTTCCCTTTTTAACGTAAAAATTCATGTGATGGAAAAACGAAGGCCAAAAAACTTTAGAGACCCGATTGAGGTTCAGATAGCCTTTTTTGGGTAATGAAACTATCTGTTGACGGCTTACATCGGTCAAAGCCGTAGAACTCACTGAGACCTTTGTTTTGACTGGTTATGGCTCCCGTAACTCTAAACGAGGCAACAGTTATGGCCGTCCGAATAATCAATATCCACAGGGTGCAACATCTGCGGTGCAAGGTGCAACATTCGTCCAAAAAGACGAAACAGCGCCGTGCGACTTATAGAAATGGGTGCAGGGATTTGAAATGGACCAGTACCATGGTGCACCACACTCCAGGGATGGTAAATCGAAGACCAACCACGGTGTTCCCTCTTTAACGTAAAAATTCATGTGACGGAAAAACGAAAGCCAAAAAACTTCAGAGACCCGATTGAGGTTCGGATAGCCTTTTTTTGGGTGTGAAACTATCTGTTGACGGCTTACAGCGGTCAAAGCCGTAGACCTCACTGAGACCTTCGTTTTGACTGGTTATGGCTCTCGTAACTCTAAACGAGGCAACAGTTATGGCCGTCCAAAGAATCGATATCCACAGGGTGCAACATCCGCGGTGCAAGGTGCAACATTCGTCTAAAAAGATGAAACAGCGCCCTATGACTTTTAGAAATGGGTGTAGGGATTTGAAATGGACCAGTACCATGGTGCACCACTCTCCAAGGATGGTAAATCGAAGACCAGCCACGGTGTTCCCTTTTTAACGTAAAAATTCATGTGACGGAAACACGAAGGCCAAAAAACTTCAGAGACCCGATTGAGCTTCGGATAGCCTTTTTTGGGTATGAAACTATCCGTTGACGGCTTACAGCGGTCAAAGCCGTAGAACTTACTAAGAGCTTCATTTTGACTGGTTATGGCTCACGTAACTCTAAACGAGGCAACAGTTATGGTCGTCCGAAGAATCGATATCCATAGGGTGCAACGTCTGCGGTGCAAGGTGCAACATTCGTCCAAAAAGACGAAACAGCACCATGCGACTTTTAGAAATGGGTGTAGGGATTTGAAATGGACCAGTACCATGGTGCACCACTCTCCAGGGATGGTAAATCGAAGACCAGCCACGGTGTTCCCTTTTTAACGTAAAAATTCATGTGACGGAAAGACGAAGGCCAAAAAACTTCAGAGACCCGATTGAGGTTCAGATAGCCTTTTTTTGGGTATGAAACTATCTGTTGATGGCTTACAATGGTCAAAGCCGCAGAACTCACTGAGACCTTCGTTTTGACTAGTTATGGCTCCCGTAACTCTAAACGAGGCAACAGTTATGGCCGTCCGAAGAATCGATATCCATAGGGTGCAACATCTGCGGTGCAAGGTGCAACATTCGTCCAAAAAGACGAAACAGCGCCGTGCGACTTTTAGAAATGGGTGTAGAGATTTGAAATGGACCTGTACCATGGTGCACCACTCTCCAGGGATGGTAAATTGAAGACCAGCCACGGTGTTCTCTTTTTAACGTAAAAATTCGAGTGACGGAAACACGAAGGCCAAAAAACTTCAGAGACCCGATTGAGGTTCGGATAGCCTTTTTTTGGGTATGAAACTATCCGTTGACGGCTTACAGCGGTCAAAGCCGTAGAACTCACTAAGACCTTCATTTTGACTGGTTATGGAACCCGTAACACTAAACGAGGCAGCAGTTATGGCCGTCCGAAGAATCGATATCCACAGAGTGCAACATCTGCGGTGCAAGGTGTAACATTCGTCCAAAAAGACGAAACAGCGCCGTGCGACTTTTAGAAATGGGTGCAGGGATTTGAAATGGACCAGTACCATGGTGCACCACTCTCCAGGGATGGTAAATCGAAGACCAGCCACGGTGTTCCCTTTTTAACGTAAAAATTCATGTGACGGAAAAACGAATGCCAAAAAACTTCAGAGACCCAATTGAGGCTCGGATAGCCTTTTTTGGGTATGAAACTATCCGTTGATAGCTTACAGCGGTCAAAGCCATAGAACTTACCGAGAGGTTCGTTTTGACTGGTTATGGCTCATGTAACTCTAAACGAGGCAACAGTTATGGTCGTCCGAAGAATCGATATCCACAGGTTGCAACATCTGCGGTGCAAGGTGCAACATTCGTCTAAAAAGACGAAACATCGCCGTGCGACTTTTAGAAATGGGTGCAAGGATTTGAAATGGACCAGTACCATAGTGCACCACTCTCCAGGGATGGTAAATCGAAGACCAGCCACGGTGTTCTCTTTTTAACATAAAAATTCATGTGACGGAAACACGAAGGCCAAAAAACTTCAGAGACCCGATTGAGGTTCGGATAGCCGTTTTTTGGGTATGAAACTATCCGTTGACGGCTCACAGCGGTCAAAGCCGTAGAACTCACCGAGACCTTCGTTTTGACTGGTTATGGCTCCCGTAACTCTAAACGAGGCAACAGTTATGCCCTTCGAAGAATCGATATCCACAGGGTGCAACATCTGCGGTGCAAGGTGCAACATTCGTCCAAAAAGACGAAGCAGCGCCGTGCGACTTTTAGAAATGGGTGCAGGGATTTGAAATGTACCAGTACCATAGTGCACCACTCTCCAGGGATGGTAAATCGAAGACCAGCCACGGTGTTCCCTTTTTAACGTAAAAATTCATGTGACGGAAAGACGAAGGCGAAAAAACTTCAAAGACCCGATTGAGGTTCGGATAGCCTTTTTTTGGGTATGAAACTATCTGTTGACGGCTTACAGCGGTCAAAGCCGCAGAACTCACTGAGACCTTCGTTTTGACTGGTTATGGCTCCCGTAACTCTAAACGAGGCAACAGTTATGGCCGTCTGAAGAATCGATATCCACAGGGTGCAACATCTGCGGTGCAAGGTGCAACATTCGTCCAAAAAGACGAAACAGCGCCGTGCGACTTTTAGAAATGGCTGCAGGGATTTGAAATGGACCAGTACAATGGTGCATCACTCTCCAGGGATGGTAAATCGAAGACCAGCCACGGTGTTCCCTTTTTAACGTAAAAATTACAATGACGGAAAAACGAAGGCCAAAAAACTTCAAAGACCCGATTGAGGTTCGGATAGCCTTTTTTGGGTAAGAAACTATATGTTGACGGCTTACAGTGGTCAAAGCCGCAGAACTCACTGAGACCTTCGTTTTGACTGGTTATGGCTCCCGTAACTCTAAACGAGGCAACAGTTATGGCTGTCCGAAGAATCGATATCCACAGGGTGCAACATCTGCGGTGCAAGGTGCAACATTCGTGCAAAAAGACGAAACAGCGCCGTGCGACGTTTAGAAATGGGTGCAGAGATTTGAAATGGACCAGTACCATGGTGCACCACTCTCCAGGGATGGTAAATCGAAGACCAGCCACGGTGTTCGCTTTTTAACGTAAAAATTCATGTGACGGAAAAACGAAGGCCAAAAAACTTCAGAGATCCGATTGAGGTTCGAATAGCCTTTTTTTGGGTATGAAACTATCCGTTGACGGCTTATAGCGGTCAAAGCGGTAGAACTCACTGAGACCTTCATTTTGACTGGTTATGGCTCCCGTAACTCTAAACGAGGCAGCAGTTATGGCCGTCTGAAGAATCGATATCCACAGGGTGCAACATCCGCGGTGCAAGGTGCAACATTCGTCCAAAAAGACGAAACAGCGTCGTGCGACTTTTAGAAATGGGTGCAGGGATTTGAAATGGACCTGTACCATGGTGCACCACTCTCCAGGGATGGTAAATCGAAGACCAGCCACGGTGTTCTCTTTTTAACGTAAAAATTCATGTGACGGAAACACGAAGGCCAAAAAACTTAAGAGACCCGATTGAGGTTCGGATAGCCTTTTTTGGGTATGAAACTATCCATTGACAGCTTACAGCGGTCAAAGCCGTAGAACTCACTGAGACCTTCATTTTGACTAGTTATGGCACCTGTAACTCTAAACGAGGCAGCAGTTATGGCCGTCCGAAGAATCGATATCCACAGGGTGCAACATCTGCGGTGCAAGGTGCAACATTCGTCCAAAAAGACGAAACAGCGCCGTGCGACTTTTAGAAATGGGTGCAGGGATTTGAAATGGACCAGTAACATGGTGCGCGACTCTCCAGGGATGGTAAATCGAAGACCAGCCATGGTGTTCCCTTTTTAACGTAAAAATTCATGTGATGGAAAAACGAAGGCCAAAAAACTTCAAAGACCCGATTGAGGTTCGGATAGCCTTTTTTTGAGTATGAAACTATCCGTCGACGGCTTACAGCGGTCAAAGCCGTAGAACTCACTGAGACCTTTGTTTTGACTGGTTATGGCTCCCGTAACTCTAAACGAGGCAACAGTTATGGCCGTCCGAAGAATCGATATCCACAGGGTGCAACATCTGCGGTGCAAGGTGCAACATTCGTCCAAAAATAAGAAACATCGCCGTGCGACTTTTAGAAATGGGTGCAGGGAATGGACCAGTACCATGGTGCACCACTCTCCAGGGATGGTAAATCAAAGACCAGCCACGGTGTTCCCTTTTTAATGTAAAAATTCATGTGACGTAAAAACGAAGGGCAAAAAACTTCAAAGACCAGATTGAGGTTCGGATAGCCTTTTTTTGGATATGAAATTATCCATTGACGGCTTACAATGGTCAAAGCCGTAGAACTCACTGAGACCTTCGTTTTGACTGGTTATGGTTCCCGTAACTCTAAACGAGGCAGCAGTTATGGCCGTCCGAAAAACCGATATCCACAGGGTGCAACATCTGCGGTACAAGGTGCAACATTCGTCAAAAAAGACGAAATAGCGTCGTTCGACTTTTAGAAATGGGTGCAGGGATTTGAAATGGACCCGTACCATGGTGCATCACTCTCCATGGATAGTAAATCGAAAACCAGCCACGGTGTTCCCTTTTTAACGTAAAAATTCATGTGACGGAAAAACGAAGGCCAAAAAACTTCAGAGACCCGATTGAGGTTTGGATAGCCTTTTTTTGGGTATGAAACTATCCGTTGACGGCTTACAGCGGTCAAAGCCGTAGAACATACCGAAAGCTTCGTTTTGACTAGTTATGGCTCACGTAACTCTAAACGAGGCAACAATTATGGTCGTCCGAAGAATCGATATCCACAGTGTGCAACATCTGCGGTGCAAGGTGCAACATTCGTCCAAAAAGACGAAACAGCGCCGTGCGACTTTTAGAAATGGGTGCAGGGATTTGAAATGGACCTGTACCATGGTGCACCACTCTCCAGGGATGGTAAATCGAAGACCAGCCACAGTGTTCTCTTTTTAACGTAAAAATTCATGTGACGGAAACACGAAGGCCAAAAAACTTCAGAGACCCGATTGAGGTTCGGATAGCCTTTGGGTAAGAAACTATCTGTTGACGGCTTACAGCGGTCAAAGCCGCAGAACTCACTGAGACCTTCGTTTTGACTGGTTATGGCTCCCGTAACTCTAAACGAGGCAACAGTTATGGCTATCCGAAGAATCGATATCCACAAGGTGCAACATCTGCGGTGCAAGGTGCAACATTCGTGCAAAAAGACGAAACAGCGCCGTGCGACTTTTAGAAATGGGTGCAGAGATTTGAAATGGACCAGTACCATGGTGCACCACTCTCCAGGGATGGTAAATCGAAGACCAGCCACGGTGTTCGCTTTTTAACGTAAAAATTCATGTGACGGAAAAACGAAGGCCAAAAAACTTCAGAGATCCGATTGAGGTTCGAATAGCCTTTTTTTGGGTATGAAACTATCCGTTGACGGCTTACAGCGGTCAAAGCCGTAGAACTCACTGAGACCTTCATTTTGACTGGTTATGGCTCCCGTAACTCTAAACGAGGCAGCATTTATGGCCGTCTGAAGAATCGATATCCACAGGGTGCAACTTCTGCGGTGCAAGGTGCAACATTTGTCCAAAAAGACGAAACAGCGCCGTGCGACTTTTAGAAATGGGTGCAGGGATTTGAAATGGACCTGTACCATGGTGCACCACTCTCCAGGGATGGTAAATCGAAGACCAGCCACGGTGTTCCCTTTTTAACGTAAAAATTCATGTGACGGAAACACGAAGGCCAAAAAACTTAAGAGACCCGATTGAGGTTCGGATAGCCTTTTTTTGGGTATGAAACTATCCGTTGATAGCTTACAGCAGTAAAAGCCGTAGAACTCACTGAGACCTTCATTTTGACTGGTTATGGCACCTGTAACTCTAAACGAGGCAGCAGTTATGGCCGTCCGAAGAATCGATATCCACAGGGTGCAACATCTGCGGTGCAAGGTGCAACATTCGTCCAAAAAGACGAAACAGCGCCGTGCGACTTTTAGAAATGGGTGCAGGGATTTGAAATGGACCAGTAACATGGTGCACCACTCTCCAGGGATAGTAAATCGAAAACCAGCCACGGTGTTCCCTTTTTAACGTAAAAATTCATGTGATGGAAAAACGAAGGCCAAAAAACTTCAAAGACCCGATTGAGGTTCGGATAGACTTTTTTTGAGTATGAAACTATCCGTTGATGGCTTACAGCGGTCAAAGCCGTAGAACTCACTGAGAACTTTGTTTTGACTGGTTATGGCTCCCGTAACTCTAAACGAGGCAACAGTTATGGACGTCCGAAGAATCGATATCCACAGGGTGCAACATCTGCTGTGCAAGGTGCAACGTTCGTCCAAAAAGAAGAAACAGCGCCGTGCGACTTTTAGAAATGGGTGCAGGGATTTGAAATGGACCAGTACCATGGTGCACCACTCTCCAGGGATGGTAAATCGAAGACCAGCCATGGTGTTCTCTTTTTAACGTAAAAATTCATGTGACGGAAACACGAAGGCCAAAAAACTTCAGAGACCCGATTGAGGTTCGGATAGCCTTTTTTTGGGTATGAAACTATCCGTTGACGGCTTATTGCGGTCAAAGCCGTACAACTCACTGAGACCTTCATTTTGACTGGTTATGGCACCCGTAACTCTAAACGAGGCAGCAGTTATGGTCGTCCGAAGAATCGATATCCACAGGGTGCAACATCTGCGGTGCAAGGTGCAACATTCGTCCAAAAAGACGAAACAGCGCCGTGCGACTTTTAGAAATGGGTGCAGGGATTTGTAATGGACCAGTAACATGGTGCACGACTCTCCAGGGATGGTAAATCGAAGACCAGCCATGGTGTTCCCTTTTTAACGTAAAAATTCATGTGATGGAAAAACGAAGGCCAAAAAACTTCAAAGACCCGATTGAGGTTCGGATAGCCTTTTTTTGAGTATGAAACTATCCGTTGACGGCTTACAGCGGTCAAAGTCATAGAACTCAGTGAGACCTTCGTTTTGACTGGTTAAGGCTCCCATAACTCTAAACGAGGCAACAGTTATGGCCGTCCGAAGAATCGATATCCATAGGGTGCAACATCTGCGGTGCAAGGTGCAACATTCGTCCAAAAAGACGAAACAGCGCCGTGCAACTTTTAAAAATGGGTGCAGGGATTTGAAATGGACCAGTACCATGGTGCACCACTCTCCAGGGATGGTAAATCGAAGACCAGCCACGGTTATTCCTTTTTAACGTAAAAATTCATGTGACGGAAAAACGAAGGCCAAAAAACATCAGAGACCCGATTGAGGTTCGGATAGCCTTTTTTTGAGTATGAAACTATCCGTTGATGGCTTATAGCCGTCAAAGCCGTAGAACAGACTGAGACCTTCTTTTTAACTGGTTATGGCTCCCGTAACACTAAAAGAGGCAACAGTTATGGCCGTCCGAAGAATCGATATCCACAGGGTGCAACATCTGCGGTGCAAGGTGCAACATTCGTCCAAAAATACGAAACAGCACCGTGCGACTTTTAGAAATGGGTGCAGGGAATGGACCAGTACCGTGGTGCACAACTCTCCAGGGATGGTAAATCGTAGACCAGCCATGGTGTTCCCTTTTTAATGTAAAAATTCATGTGACGGAAAAACGAAGGACAAAAAACTTCAAAGACCAAATTGAGGTTTGGATAGCCTTTTTTTGGATACGAAACTATCCATTGACGGCTTACAGTGGTCAAAGCCATAGAACTCACTGAGACCTTCGTTTTGACTGGTTATGGTTCCCGTAACTCTAAACGAGGCAGCAATTATGGCCGTCCGAAAAACCGATATCCACAGGGTGCAACATCTGCGGTAGAAGGTGCAACATTCGTCAAAAAAGACGAAATAGCGCCGTTCGACTTTTAGAAATGGGTGCAGGGATTTGAAATGGACCCGTACCATGGTGCATCACTCTCTAGGGATAGTAAATCGAAAACCAGCCACGGTGTTCCCTTTTTAACGTAAAAATTCATGTGACGGAAAAACGAAGGCCAAAAAACTTCAGAGACCCGATTGAGGTTTGGATAGCCTTTTTTTGGGTATGAAACTATCCGTTGACGGCTTACAGCGGTCAAAGCCGTAGAACATACCGAGAGCTTCGTTTTGACTAGTTATGGCTCATGTAACTCTAAAGGAGGCAACAGTTATGGTCGTCCGAAGAATCGATATCCACAGTGTGCAACATCTGCGGTGCAAGGTGCAATATTCGTCCAAAAAGACGAAACAGCACCGTGCGACTTTTAGAAATGGGTGCAGGGATTTGAAATGGACCAGTACCATGGTGCACCACTCTCCAGGGATGGTAAATCGAAGACCAGCCACGGTGTTCCTTTTTTAACGTAAAAATTCAACGAAGGCCAAAAAACTTCAGAGGCCCGATTGAGGTTCGAATAGCCATTTTTTGGGTATGAAACTATCCGTTGACGGCTTCCACCAGTCAAAGCCGTAGAACTTACTGAGAGCTTCATTTTGACTGGTTATGGCTCACGTAACTCTAAACGAGGCAACAGTTATGGTCGTCCGAAGAATCGATATCCACAGGGTGCAACATTTGCGGTGCAAGGTGCAACATTCGTCCAAAAAGACGAAACAGCACCGTGCGACTTTTAGAAATGGGTGTAGGGATTTGAAATGGACCAGTCCCATGGTGCACCACTCTCCAGGGATGGTAAATCGAAGACCAGCCACGGTGTTCCCTTTTTAACGTAAAAATTCATGTGATGGAAAAACGAAGGCCAAAAAACTTCAGAGACCCGATTAAGGTTCGGATAGCCTTTTTTGGGTATGAAACTATCCGTTGACGGCTTACAGCAGTCAAAGCCGTAGAACTCAGTGAGACCTTCGTTTTGACCGGTTATGGCTCACGTAACTCTAAACGAGGCAACAGTTATGGTCGTCCGAAGAATAGATATCCACAGGGTGCAACATCTGCCGTGCAAGGTGCAACATTCGTCCAAAAAGACGAAATAGCGCCGTGCGACTTTTAGAAATGGGTGCATGGATTTGAAATGGACCAGTACCATGGTGCACCACTCTCCAGGGATGGTAAATTGAAGACCAGCCACGGTGTTCCCTTTTTAACGTAAAAATTCATGTGATGGAAAAACGAAGGCCAAAAAACTTTGGAGACCCGATTGAGGTTCAGATAGCCTTTTTTGGGTAATGAAACTATCCGTTGACGGCTTACATCGGTCAAAGCCGTAGAACTCACTGAGACCTTCGTTTTGACTGGTTATGGCTCCCGTAACTCTAAACGAGGCAACAGTTATGGCCGTCCGAATAATCAATATCCACAGGGTGCAACATCTGCGGTGCAAGGTGCAACATTCGTCCAAAAAGACGAAACAGCGCCGTGCGACTTATAGAAATGGGTGCAGGGATTTGAAATGGACCAGTACCATGGTGCACCACACTCCAGGGATGGTAAATAGAAGACCAACCACGGTGTTCCCTCTTTAACGTAAAAATTCATGTGACGGAAAAACGAAAGCCAAAAAACTTCAGAGACCCGATTGAGGTTCGGATAGCCTTTTTTTTGGGTGTGAAACTATCTGTTGACGGCTTACAGCGGTCAAAGCCGTAGACCTCACTGAGACCTTCGTTTTGACTGGTTATGGCTCTCGTAACTCTAAACGAGGCAACAGTTATGGCCGTCCAAAGAATCGATATCCACAGGGTGCAACATCTGCGGTGCAAGGTGCAACATTCGTCTAAAAAGACGAAACAGCGCCCTATGACTTTTAGAAATGGGTGTAGGGATTTGAAATGGACCAGTACCATGGTGCACCACTCTCCAAGGATGGTAAATCGAAGACCAGCCACGGTGTTCCCTTTTTAACGTAAAAATTCATGTGACGGAAAAACGAAGGGCAAAAAACTTCAGAGGCCCGATTGAGGTTCGGATAGCCTTTTTTTGGGTATGAAACTATCCGTTGATGGCTTACAACGGTCAAAGCCGTAGAACTTACTAAGAGCTTCATTTTGACTGGTTATGGCTCACGTAACTCTAAATGAGGCAACAGTTATGGTCGTCCGAAGAATCGATATCCATAGGGTGCAACGTCTGCGGTGCAAGGTGCAACATTCGTCCAAAAAGACGAAACAGCACCATGCGACTTTTAGAAATGGGTGTAGGGATTTGAAATGGACCAGTACCATGGTGCACCACTCTCCAGGGATGGTAAATCGAAGACCAGCCACGGTGTTCCCTTTTTAACGTAAAAATTCATGTGATGGAAAAACGAAGGCCAAAAAACTTCAGAGACCCGATTAAGGTTCGGATAGGCTTTTTTGGGTATGAAACTATCCATTGACGGCTTAAAGCGGTCACAGCTGTAGAACTCAGTTAGACCTTCGTTTTGACCAGTTATGGCTCACGTAACTCTAAACGAGGCAACAGTTATGGTCGTCCGAAGAATCGATATCCACAGGGTGCAACATCTGCGGTGCAAGGTGCAACATTCGTCCAAAAAGACGCCGGGCGACTTTTAGAAATGAGTGCATGGATTTGAAATGGACCAGTACCATGGTGCACCACTCTCCAGGGATGGTAAATCGAAGACCAGCCACGGTGTTCCCTTTTTAACGTAAAAATTCATGTGACGGAAAGACAAAGGCCAAAAAAACTTCAGATGCCCGATTGAGGTTCGAATAGCCTTTTTTTGGGTATGAAACTATATGTTGACGGCTTACAGCGGTCAAAGCCGTAGAACTCACTGAGACCTTCGTTTTGACTGGTTATGGCTCCCGTAACTCTAAACGAGGCAACAGTTATGGCCGTCCGAATAATCAATATCCACAGGGTGCAACATCTGCGGTGCAAGGTGCAACATTCGTCCAAAAAGACGAAACAGCGCCGTGCGACTTATAGAAATGGGTGCAAGGATTTGAAATGGACCAGTACCATGGTGCACCACTCACCAGGGATGGTAAATCGAAGACCAACCACGGTGTTCCCTCTTTAACGTAAAAATTCATGTGACGGAAAAACGAAGGCCAAAAAACTTCAGAGACCCGATTGAGGTTCGGATAGCCTTTTTTTGGGTATGAAACTATCTGTTGACGGCTTACAGTGGTCAAAGCCGTAGACCTCACTGAGACCTTCGTTTTGATTGGTTATGGCTCCCGTAACTCTAAGCGAGGCAACAGTTATGGCCGTCCAAAGAATCGATATCCACAGGGTGCAACATCTGCGGTGCAAGGTGCAACATTCGTCCAAAAAGACGAAACAGCGCCCTACGACTTTTAGAAATGGGTGTAGGGATTTGAAATGGACAAGTACCATGGTGCACCACTCTCCAGGGATGGTAAATCGAAGACCAGCCACGGTGTTCCCTTTTTAACGTAAAAATTCATGTGACGGAAAAACGAAGCCCAAAAAACTTCAGTGGTCCGATTGAGGTTCGGATAGCCTTTTTTTGGGTATGAAACTATCCGTTGACGGCTTACAGCGGTCAAAGCCATAGAACATACTGAGAGCTTCATTTTGACTAGTTATGGCTCACGTAACTCTAAACGAGGCAACAGTTATGGTCGTCCGAAGAATCGATATCCACAGGGTGCAACATCTGCGGTGCAAGGTGCAACATTCGTCCAAAAAGACGAAACAGCACCGTGCGACTTTTAGAAATGGGTGCAGGGATTTGAAATGGACAAGTACCATGGTGCACCACTCTCCAGGGATGGTAAATCGAAGACCAGCCACGGTGTTCCCTTTTTAACGTAAAAATTCATGTGATGGAAAGACGAAGGCCAAAAAAACTTCAGAGACCCGATTGAGGTTCGAATAGCCTTTTTTGGGTATGAAACTATATGTTGAAGGCTTACAGCGGTCAAAGCCGTAGAACTCACTGAGAGCTTCGTTTTGACTGGTTATGGCTCCCGTAACTCTAAGCGAGGCAACAGTTATGGCCGTCCGAATAATCAATATCCACAGGGTGCAACATCTGCGGTGCAAGGTGCAACATTCGTCCAAAAAGACGAAACAGCGGCCTGTGACTTTTAGAAATGGGTGTAGGGATTTGAAATGGACCAGTACCATGGTGCACCACTCTCCAGGGATGGTAAATCGAAGACCAGCCACGGTGTTCCTTTTTTAACGTAAAAATTCATGCGACGGAAAAACGAAGGCCAAAAAACTTCAGAGGCCCGATTGAGGTTCGGATAGCCTTTTTTTAGGTATGAATTTATCCGTTGACAGCTTACAGCGGTCAAAGCCGTAGAACATATTGAGAGCTTCGTTTTGACTAGTTATGGCTCACGTAACTCTAAACGAGGCAACAGTTATGGTCGTCCGAAGAATCGATATCCACAGGGTGCAACATCTGCGGTGCAAGGTGCAACATTCGTCCAAAAAGACGAAACAACACCGTGCGACTTTTAGAAATGGGTGTAGGGATTTGAAATGGACCAGTCCCATGGTGCACCACTCTCCAGGGATGGTAAATCGAAGACCAGCCACGGTGTTCCCTTTTTAACGTAAAAATTCATGTGATGGAAAAACGAAGGCCAAAAAACTTCAAAGACCCGATTAAGGTTCGGATAGCCTTTTTTGGGTATGAAACTATCCGTTGACGGCTTACAGCGGTCAAAGCCGTAGAACTCAGTGAGACCTTCGTTTTGACCGGTTATGGCTCACGTAACTCTAAACGAGGCAACAGTTATGGTCGTCTGAAGAATCGATATCCACAGAGTGCAACATCTGCGGTGCAAGGTGCAACATTCGTCCAAAAAGATGAAACAGCGCCGTGCGACTTTTAGAAATGGGTGCATGGATTTGAAATGGACCAGTACCATGGTGCACCACTCTCCAGGGATGGTAAATCGAAGACCAGCCACGGTGTTCCCTTTTTAACGTAAAAATTCATGTGACGGAAAGACGAAGGCCAAAAAAACTTCAAAGACCCGATTGAGGTTCGAATAGCCTTTTTTTGGGTATGAAACTATATGTTGATGGCTTACAACGGTCAAAGCCGTAGAACTCACTGAGACCTTCGTTTTGACTGGTTATGGCTCCCGTAACTCTAAACGAGGCAATAGTTATGGCCGTCCGAATAATCAATATCCACAGGGTGCAACATCTGCGGTGCAAGGTGCAACATTCGTCCAAAAAGACGAAACAGCGCCGTGCGACTTATAGAAATGGGTGCAGGGATTTGAAATGGACCAGTACCATGGTGCACCACTCTCCAGGGATGGTAAATCGAAGACCAACCACGGTGTTCCCTCTTTAACGTAAAAATTCATGTGACGGAAAAACGAAGGCCAAAAAACTTCAGAGACCCGATTGAGGTTCGGATAGCCTTTTTTTGGGTATGAAACTATCTGTAGACGGCTTACAGTGGTCAAAGCCGTAAACCTCACTGAGACCTTCGTTTTGATTGGTTATGGCTCCCGTAACTCTAAGCGAGGCAACAGTTATGGCCGTCCAAAGAATCGATATCCACAGGGTGCAACATCTGCGGTGCAAGGTGCAACATTCGTCCAAAAAGACGAAACAGCGCCCTACGACTTTTAGAAATGGGTGTAGGGATTTGAAATGGACCAGTACCATGGTGCACCACTCTCCAGGGATGGTAAATCGAAGACCAACCATGGTGTTCCCTTTTTAACGTAAAAATTCATGTGACGGAAAAACGAAGCCCAAAAAACTTCAGAGGCCCGATTGAGGTTCGGATGGCCTTTTTTGGGTATGAAACTATCCGTTGACGGCTTACAGCGGTCAAAGCCATAGAACATACTGAGAGCTTCATTTTGACTAGTTATGGCTCACGTAACTCTAAACGAGGCAACAGTTATGGTCGTCCGAAGAATCGATATCCACAGGGTGCAACATCTGCGGTGCAAGGTGCAACATTCGTCCAAAAAGACGAAACAGCACCATGCGACTTTTAGAAATGGGTGCAGGGATTTGAAATGGACAAGTACCATGGTGCACCACTCTCCAGGGATGATGGTAAATCGAAGACCAGCCACGGTGTTCCTTTTTAACGTAAAAATTCATGTGATGGAAAAACGAAGGCCTAAAAACTTCAAAGACCCGATTGAGGTTCGAATAGCCTTTTTTTGGGTATGAAACTATATGTTGACGGCTTACAACGGTCAAAGCCGTAGAACTCACTGAGACCTTCGTTTTGACTGGTTATGGCTCCCGTAACTCTAAACGAGGCAACAGTTATGGCCGTCCGAATAATCAATATCCACAGGGTGCAACATCTGCGGTGCAAGGTGCAACATTCGTCCAAAAAGACGAAACAGCGGCCTGTGACTTTTAGAAATGGGTGTAGGGATTTGAAATGGACCAGTACCATGGTGCACCACTCTCCAGGGATGGTAAATCGAAGACCAGCCACGGTGTTCCTTTTTTAACGTAAAAATTCATGCGATGGAAAAACGAAGGCCAAAAAACTTCATAGGCCCGATTGAGGTTCGGATAGCCTTTTTTTGGGTATGAAACTATCCGTTGACGGCTTACAGTGGTCAAAGCCGTAGAACATACTGAGAGCTTTGTTTTGACTAGTTATGGCTCACGTAACTCTAAACGAGGCAACAGCTATGGTCGTCCGAAGAATTGATATCCACAGGGTGCAACATCTGCGGTGCAAGGTGCAACATTCGTCCAAAAAGATGAAACAACACCGTGCGACTTTTAGAAATGGGTGTAGGGATTTGAAATGGACCAGTCCCATGGTGCACCACTCTCCAGGGATGGTAAATCGAAGACCAGCCACGGTGTTTCCTTTTTAACGTAAAAATTCATGTGATGGAAAAACGAAGGCCTAAAAACTTCAAAGACCCGATTAAGGTTCGGATAGCCTTTTTTGGGTATGAAACTATATGTTGAAGGCTTACAGCGGTCAAAGCCGTAGAACTCACTGAGAGCTTCGTTTTGACTGGTTATGGCTCCCGTAACTCTAAGCGAGGCAACAGTTATGGCCGTCCGAATAATCAATATCCACAGGGTGCAACATCTGCGGTGCAAGGTGCAACATTCGTCCAAAAAGACGAAACAGCGGCCTGTGACTTTTAGAAATGGGTGTAGGGATTTGAAATGGACCAGTACCATGGTGCACCACTCTCCAGGGATGGTAAATCGAAGACCAGCCACGGTGTTCCTTTTTTAACGTAAAAATTCATGCGACGGAAAAACGAAGGCCAAAAAACTTCAGAGGCCCGATTGAGGTTCGGATAGCCTTTTTTTGGGTATGAATTTATCCGTTGACAGCTTACAGCGGTCAAAGCCGTAGAACATATTGAGAGCTTCGTTTTGACTAGTTATGGCTCACGTAACTCTAAACGAGGCAACAGTTATGGTCGTCCGAAGAATCGATATCCACAGGGTGCAACATCTGCGGTGCAAGGTGCAACATTCGTCCAAAAAGACGAAACAACACCGTGCGACTTTTAGAAATGGGTGTAGGGATTTGAAATGGACCAGTCCCATGGTGCACCACTCTCCAGGGATGGTAAATCGAAGACCAGCCACGGTGTTCCCTTTTTAACGTAAAAATTCATGTGATGGAAAAACGAAGGCCAAAAAACTTCAAAGACCCGATTAAGGTTCGGATAGCCTTTTTTGGGTATGAAACTATCCGTTGACGGCTTACAGCGGTCAAAGCCGTAGAACTCAGTGAGACCTTCGTTTTGACCGGTTATGGCTCACGTAACTCTAAACGAGGCAACAGTTATGGTCGTCTGAAGAATCGATATCCACAGAGTGCAACATCTGCGGTGCAAGGTGCAACATTCGTCCAAAAAGATGAAACAGCGCCGTGCGACTTTTAGAAATGGGTGCATGGATTTGAAATGGACCAGTACCATGGTGCACCACTCTCCAGGGATGGTAAATCGAAGACCAGCCACGGTGTTCCCTTTTTAACGTAAAAATTCATGTGACGGAAAGACGAAGGCCAAAAAAACTTCAAAGACCCGATTGAGGTTCGAATAGCCTTTTTTTGGGTATGAAACTATATGTTGATGGCTTACAGCGGTCAAAGCCGTAGAACTCACTGAGACCTTCGTTTTGACTGGTTATGGCTCCCGTAACTCTAAACGAGGCAATAGTTATGGCCGTCCGAATAATCAATATCCACAGGGTGCAACATCTGCGGTGCAAGGTGCAACATTCGTCCAAAAAGACGAAACAGCGCCGTGCGACTTATAGAAATGGGTGCAGGGATTTGAAATGGACCAGTACCATGGTGCACCACTCTCCAGGGATGGTAAATCGAAGACCAACCACGGTGTTCCCTCTTTAACGTAAAAATTCATGTGACGGAAAAACGAAGGCCAAAAAACTTCAGAGACCCGATTGAGGTTCGGATAGCCTTTTTTTGGGTATGAAACTATCTGTAGACGGCTTACAGTGGTCAAAGCCGTAAACCTCACTGAGACCTTCGTTTTGATTGGTTATGGCTCCCGTAACTCTAAGCGAGGCAACAGTTATGGCCGTCCAAAGAATCGATATCCACAGGGTGCAACATCTGCGGTGCAAGGTGCAACATTCGTCCAAAAAGACGAAACAGCGCCCTACGACTTTTAGAAATGGGTGTAGGGATTTGAAATGGACCAGTACCATGGTGCACCACTCTCCAGGGATGGTAAATCGAAGACCAACCATGGTGTTCCCTTTTTAACGTAAAAATTCATGTGACGGAAAAACGAAGCCCAAAAAACTTCAGAGGCCCGATTGAGGTTCGGATGGCCTTTTTTGGGTATGAAACTATCCGTTGACGGCTTACAGCGGTCAAAGCCATAGAACATACTGAGAGCTTCATTTTGACTAGTTATGGCTCACGTAACTCTAAACGAGGCAACAGTTATGGTCGTCCGAAGAATCGATATCCACAGGGTGCAACATCTGCGGTGCAAGGTGCAACATTCGTCCAAAAAGACGAAACAGCACCATGCGACTTTTAGAAATGGGTGCAGGGATTTGAAATGGACAAGTACCATGGTGCACCACTCTCCAGGGATGATGGTAAATCGAAGACCAGCCACGGTGTTCCTTTTTAACGTAAAAATTCATGTGATGGAAAAACGAAGGCCTAAAAACTTCAAAGACCCGATTGAGGTTCGAATAGCCTTTTTTTGGGTATGAAACTATATGTTGACGGCTTACAACGGTCAAAGCCGTAGAACTCACTGAGACCTTCGTTTTGACTGGTTATGGCTCCCGTAACTCTAAACGAGGCAACAGTTATGGCCGTCCGAATAATCAATATCCACAGGGTGCAACATCTGCGGTGCAAGGTGCAACATTCGTCCAAAAAGACGAAACAGCGGCCTGTGACTTTTAGAAATGGGTGTAGGGATTTGAAATGGACCAGTACCATGGTGCACCACTCTCCAGGGATGGTAAATCGAAGACCAGCCACGGTGTTCCTTTTTTAACGTAAAAATTCATGCGATGGAAAAACGAAGGCCAAAAAACTTCATAGGCCCGATTGAGGTTCGGATAGCCTTTTTTTGGGTATGAAACTATCCGTTGACGGCTTACAGTGGTCAAAGCCGTAGAACATACTGAGAGCTTTGTTTTGACTAGTTATGGCTCACGTAACTCTAAACGAGGCAACAGCTATGGTCGTCCGAAGAATTGATATCCACAGGGTGCAACATCTGCGGTGCAAGGTGCAACATTCGTCCAAAAAGATGAAACAACACCGTGCGACTTTTAGAAATGGGTGTAGGGATTTGAAATGGACCAGTCCCATGGTGCACCACTCTCCAGGGATGGTAAATCGAAGACCAGCCACGGTGTTTCCTTTTTAACGTAAAAATTCATGTGATGGAAAAACGAAGGCCTAAAAACTTCAAAGACCCGATTAAGGTTCGGATAGCCTTTTTTGGGTATAAAACTATCCGTTGACGGCTTACAGCGGTCAAAGCCGTAGAACTCAGTGAGACCTTCGTTTTGACCGGTTATGGCTCACGTAACTCTAAACGAGGCAACGGTTATGGTTGTTTGAAGAATCGATATCCACAGGGTGCAACATCTGCGGTGCAAGGTGCAACATTCGTCCAAAAAGACGAAACAGCGCCGTGCGACTTTTAGAAATGGGTGCATGGTATTGAAATGGACCAGTACCATGGTGCACCACTCTCCAGGGATGGTAAATCGAAGATCGGCCACGGTGTTCCCTTTTTAACGTAAAAATTCATGTGACGGAAAGACGAAGGCCAAAAAAACTTCAAAGACCCGATTGAGGTTCGAATAGCCTTTTTTTGGGTATGAAACTATATGTTGATGGCTTACAGCGGTCAAAGCCGTAGAACTCACTGAGACCTTCGTTTTGACTGGTTATCGCTCCCGTAACTCTAAACGAGGCAACAGTTATGGCCGTCCGAATAATCAATATCCATAGGGTGCAACATCTGCGGTGCAAGGTGCAACATTCGTCCAAAAAGACGAAACAGTGCCGTGCGACTTATAGAAATGGGTGCAGGGATTTGAAATGGACCAGTACCATGGTGAACCACTCTCCAGGGATGGTAAATCGAAGACCAACCACGGTGTTCCCTCTTTAACGTAAAAATTCATGTGACGGAAAAACGAAGGCCAAAAAACTTCAGAGACCCGATTGAGGTTCGGATAGCCTTTTTTTGGGTATGAAACTATCTATTGACGGCTTACAGTGGTCAAAGCCGTAGACCTCACTGAGTCCTTCGTTCTGACTGGTTATGGCTCCCGTAACTCTAAACGAGGCAACAGTTATGGCCGTCCAAAGAATCGATATCCACAGGGTGCAACATCTGCGGTGCAACATTCGTCCAAAAAGACGAAACAGCGCCCTACGACTTTTAGAAATGGGTGTAGGGATTTTAAATGGACCAGTACCATGGTGCACCACTCTTTAGGGATGGTAAATCGAAGACCGGCCACGGTGTTCCCTTTTTAACGTAAACATTCATGTGACGGAAAAACGAGGGCCAAAAAACTTCAAAGGCCCGATTGAGGTTCGGATAGCCTTTTTTTGGGTATGAAACTATCCGTTGACGGCTTACAGCGGTCAAAGCCGTAGAACATACTGAGAGCTTCGTTTTGACTAGTTATGGCTCACGTAACTCTAAACGAGGCAACAGTTATGGTCGTCCGAAGAATCGATATCCACAGGGTGCAACATCTGCGGTGCAAGGTGCAACATTCATCCAAAAAGACGAAACAGCACCGTGCGACTTTTAGAAATGGGTGCAGGGATTTGAAATGGACAAGTACCATGGTGCACCACTCTCCAGGGATGGTAAATCGAAGACCAGCCACGGTGTTCCCTTTTTAACGTAAAAATTCATGTGACGGAAAGACGAAGGCCAAAAAAACTTCAGAGACCCGATTGTGGTTCGAATAGCCTTTTTTGGGGTATGAAACTATATGTTGACGGCTTACAGCGGTCAAAGCCGTAGAACTCACTGAGACCTTCGTTTTGACTGGTTATGGCTCCCTTAACTCTAAACGAGGCAACAGTTATGGCCGTCCGAATAATCAATATCCACAGGGTGCAACATCTTCGGTGCAAGGTGCAACATTCGTCCAAAAAGACGAAACAGCGCCCTATGACTTTTAGAAATGGGTGTAGGGATTTGAAATGGACCAGTACCATGGTGCACCACTCTCCAGGGATGGTAAATTGAAGACCAACCACGGTGTTCCTTTTTTAACGTAAAAATTCATGTGACGGAAAAACGAAGGCCAAAAAACTTCAAAGGCCCGATTGAGGTTCGGATAGCCTTTTTTTGGGTACGAAACTATCCGTTGAAGGCTTACAGCAGTGAAAGCCGAAGAACTTACTGAGAGCTTCGTTTTGATTGGTTACGGCTCACGTAACTCTAAACGAGGCAACAGTTATGGCCGTCCGAAGAATCGATATCCACAGGGTGCAACATCTGCGGTGCAAGGTGCAACATTCGTCCAAAAATACGAAACAGCACCGTGCGACTTTTAGAAATGGGTGCAGGGAATGGACCAGTACCGTGGTGCACAACTCTCCAGGGATGGTAAATCGTAGACCAGCCATGGTGTTCCCTTTTTAATGTAAAAATTCATGTGACGGAAAAACGAAGGACAAAAAACTTCAAAGACCAAATTGAGGTTTGGATAGCCTTTTTTTGGATACGAAACTATCCATTGACGGCTTACAGTGGTCAAAGCCATAGAACTCACTGAGACCTTCGTTTTGACTGGTTATGGTTCCCGTAACTCTAAACGAGGCAGCAATTATGGCCGTCCGAAAAACCGATATCCACAGGGTGCAACATCTGCGGTAGAAGGTGCAACATTCGTCAAAAAAGACGAAATAGCGCCGTTCGACTTTTAGAAATGGGTGCAGGGATTTGAAATGGACCCGTACCATGGTGCATCACTCTCTAGGGATAGTAAATCGAAAACCAGCCACGGTGTTCCCTTTTTAACGTAAAAATTCATGTGACGGAAAAACGAAGGCCAAAAAACTTCAGAGACCCGATTGAGGTTTGGATAGCCTTTTTTTGGGTATGAAACTATCCGTTGACGGCTTACAGCGGTCAAAGCCGTAGAACATACCGAGAGCTTCGTTTTGACTAGTTATGGCTCATGTAACTCTAAAGGAGGCAACAGTTATGGTCGTCCGAAGAATCGATATCCACAGTGTGCAACATCTGCGGTGCAAGGTGCAATATTCGTCCAAAAAGACGAAACAGCACCGTGCGACTTTTAGAAATGGGTGCAGGGATTTGAAATGGACCAGTACCATGGTGCACCACTCTCCAGGGATGGTAAATCGAAGACCAGCCACGGTGTTCCTTTTTTAACGTAAAAATTCAACGAAGGCCAAAAAACTTCAGAGGCCCGATTGAGGTTCGAATAGCCATTTTTTGGGTATGAAACTATCCGTTGACGGCTTCCACCAGTCAAAGCCGTAGAACTTACTGAGAGCTTCATTTTGACTGGTTATGGCTCACGTAACTCTAAACGAGGCAACAGTTATGGTCGTCCGAAGAATCGATATCCACAGGGTGCAACATTTGCGGTGCAAGGTGCAACATTCGTCCAAAAAGACGAAACAGCACCGTGCGACTTTTAGAAATGGGTGTAGGGATTTGAAATGGACCAGTCCCATGGTGCACCACTCTCCAGGGATGGTAAATCGAAGACCAGCCACGGTGTTCCCTTTTTAACGTAAAAATTCATGTGATGGAAAAACGAAGGCCAAAAAACTTCAGAGACCCGATTAAGGTTCGGATAGCCTTTTTTGGGTATGAAACTATCCGTTGACGGCTTACAGCAGTCAAAGCCGTAGAACTCAGTGAGACCTTCGTTTTGACCGGTTATGGCTCACGTAACTCTAAACGAGGCAACAGTTATGGTCGTCCGAAGAATAGATATCCACAGGGTGCAACATCTGCCGTGCAAGGTGCAACATTCGTCCAAAAAGACGAAATAGCGCCGTGCGACTTTTAGAAATGGGTGCATGGATTTGAAATGGACCAGTACCATGGTGCACCACTCTCCAGGGATGGTAAATTGAAGACCAGCCACGGTGTTCCCTTTTTAACGTAAAAATTCATGTGATGGAAAAACGAAGGCCAAAAAACTTTGGAGACCCGATTGAGGTTCAGATAGCCTTTTTTGGGTAATGAAACTATCCGTTGACGGCTTACATCGGTCAAAGCCGTAGAACTCACTGAGACCTTCGTTTTGACTGGTTATGGCTCCCGTAACTCTAAACGAGGCAACAGTTATGGCCGTCCGAATAATCAATATCCACAGGGTGCAACATCTGCGGTGCAAGGTGCAACATTCGTCCAAAAAGACGAAACAGCGCCGTGCGACTTATAGAAATGGGTGCAGGGATTTGAAATGGACCAGTACCATGGTGCACCACACTCCAGGGATGGTAAATAGAAGACCAACCACGGTGTTCCCTCTTTAACGTAAAAATTCATGTGACGGAAAAACGAAAGCCAAAAAACTTCAGAGACCCGATTGAGGTTCGGATAGCCTTTTTTTTGGGTGTGAAACTATCTGTTGACGGCTTACAGCGGTCAAAGCCGTAGACCTCACTGAGACCTTCGTTTTGACTGGTTATGGCTCTCGTAACTCTAAACGAGGCAACAGTTATGGCCGTCCAAAGAATCGATATCCACAGGGTGCAACATCTGCGGTGCAAGGTGCAACATTCGTCTAAAAAGACGAAACAGCGCCCTATGACTTTTAGAAATGGGTGTAGGGATTTGAAATGGACCAGTACCATGGTGCACCACTCTCCAAGGATGGTAAATCGAAGACCAGCCACGGTGTTCCCTTTTTAACGTAAAAATTCATGTGACGGAAAAACGAAGGGCAAAAAACTTCAGAGGCCCGATTGAGGTTCGGATAGCCTTTTTTTGGGTATGAAACTATCCGTTGATGGCTTACAACGGTCAAAGCCGTAGAACTTACTAAGAGCTTCATTTTGACTGGTTATGGCTCACGTAACTCTAAATGAGGCAACAGTTATGGTCGTCCGAAGAATCGATATCCATAGGGTGCAACGTCTGCGGTGCAAGGTGCAACATTCGTCCAAAAAGACGAAACAGCACCATGCGACTTTTAGAAATGGGTGTAGGGATTTGAAATGGACCAGTACCATGGTGCACCACTCTCCAGGGATGGTAAATCGAAGACCAGCCACGGTGTTCCCTTTTTAACGTAAAAATTCATGTGATGGAAAAACGAAGGCCAAAAAACTTCAGAGACCCGATTAAGGTTCGGATAGGCTTTTTTGGGTATGAAACTATCCATTGACGGCTTAAAGCGGTCACAGCTGTAGAACTCAGTTAGACCTTCGTTTTGACCAGTTATGGCTCACGTAACTCTAAACGAGGCAACAGTTATGGTCGTCCGAAGAATCGATATCCACAGGGTGCAACATCTGCGGTGCAAGGTGCAACATTCGTCCAAAAAGACGCCGGGCGACTTTTAGAAATGAGTGCATGGATTTGAAATGGACCAGTACCATGGTGCACCACTCTCCAGGGATGGTAAATCGAAGACCAGCCACGGTGTTCCCTTTTTAACGTAAAAATTCATGTGACGGAAAGACAAAGGCCAAAAAAACTTCAGATGCCCGATTGAGGTTCGAATAGCCTTTTTTTGGGTATGAAACTATATGTTGACGGCTTACAGCGGTCAAAGCCGTAGAACTCACTGAGACCTTCGTTTTGACTGGTTATGGCTCCCGTAACTCTAAACGAGGCAACAGTTATGGCCGTCCGAATAATCAATATCCACAGGGTGCAACATCTGCGGTGCAAGGTGCAACATTCGTCCAAAAAGACGAAACAGCGCCGTGCGACTTATAGAAATGGGTGCAAGGATTTGAAATGGACCAGTACCATGGTGCACCACTCACCAGGGATGGTAAATCGAAGACCAACCACGGTGTTCCCTCTTTAACGTAAAAATTCATGTGACGGAAAAACGAAGGCCAAAAAACTTCAGAGACCCGATTGAGGTTCGGATAGCCTTTTTTTGGGTATGAAACTATCTGTTGACGGCTTACAGTGGTCAAAGCCGTAGACCTCACTGAGACCTTCGTTTTGATTGGTTATGGCTCCCGTAACTCTAAGCGAGGCAACAGTTATGGCCGTCCAAAGAATCGATATCCACAGGGTGCAACATCTGCGGTGCAAGGTGCAACATTCGTCCAAAAAGACGAAACAGCGCCCTACGACTTTTAGAAATGGGTGTAGGGATTTGAAATGGACAAGTACCATGGTGCACCACTCTCCAGGGATGGTAAATCGAAGACCAGCCACGGTGTTCCCTTTTTAACGTAAAAATTCATGTGACGGAAAAACGAAGCCCAAAAAACTTCAGTGGTCCGATTGAGGTTCGGATAGCCTTTTTTTGGGTATGAAACTATCCGTTGACGGCTTACAGCGGTCAAAGCCATAGAACATACTGAGAGCTTCATTTTGACTAGTTATGGCTCACGTAACTCTAAACGAGGCAACAGTTATGGTCGTCCGAAGAATCGATATCCACAGGGTGCAACATCTGCGGTGCAAGGTGCAACATTCGTCCAAAAAGACGAAACAGCACCGTGCGACTTTTAGAAATGGGTGCAGGGATTTGAAATGGACAAGTACCATGGTGCACCACTCTCCAGGGATGGTAAATCGAAGACCAGCCACGGTGTTCCCTTTTTAACGTAAAAATTCATGTGATGGAAAGACGAAGGCCAAAAAAACTTCAGAGACCCGATTGAGGTTCGAATAGCCTTTTTTGGGTATGAAACTATATGTTGAAGGCTTACAGCGGTCAAAGCCGTAGAACTCACTGAGAGCTTCGTTTTGACTGGTTATGGCTCCCGTAACTCTAAGCGAGGCAACAGTTATGGCCGTCCGAATAATCAATATCCACAGGGTGCAACATCTGCGGTGCAAGGTGCAACATTCGTCCAAAAAGACGAAACAGCGGCCTGTGACTTTTAGAAATGGGTGTAGGGATTTGAAATGGACCAGTACCATGGTGCACCACTCTCCAGGGATGGTAAATCGAAGACCAGCCACGGTGTTCCTTTTTTAACGTAAAAATTCATGCGACGGAAAAACGAAGGCCAAAAAACTTCAGAGGCCCGATTGAGGTTCGGATAGCCTTTTTTTAGGTATGAATTTATCCGTTGACAGCTTACAGCGGTCAAAGCCGTAGAACATATTGAGAGCTTCGTTTTGACTAGTTATGGCTCACGTAACTCTAAACGAGGCAACAGTTATGGTCGTCCGAAGAATCGATATCCACAGGGTGCAACATCTGCGGTGCAAGGTGCAACATTCGTCCAAAAAGACGAAACAACACCGTGCGACTTTTAGAAATGGGTGTAGGGATTTGAAATGGACCAGTCCCATGGTGCACCACTCTCCAGGGATGGTAAATCGAAGACCAGCCACGGTGTTCCCTTTTTAACGTAAAAATTCATGTGATGGAAAAACGAAGGCCAAAAAACTTCAAAGACCCGATTAAGGTTCGGATAGCCTTTTTTGGGTATGAAACTATCCGTTGACGGCTTACAGCGGTCAAAGCCGTAGAACTCAGTGAGACCTTCGTTTTGACCGGTTATGGCTCACGTAACTCTAAACGAGGCAACAGTTATGGTCGTCTGAAGAATCGATATCCACAGAGTGCAACATCTGCGGTGCAAGGTGCAACATTCGTCCAAAAAGATGAAACAGCGCCGTGCGACTTTTAGAAATGGGTGCATGGATTTGAAATGGACCAGTACCATGGTGCACCACTCTCCAGGGATGGTAAATCGAAGACCAGCCACGGTGTTCCCTTTTTAACGTAAAAATTCATGTGACGGAAAGACGAAGGCCAAAAAAACTTCAAAGACCCGATTGAGGTTCGAATAGCCTTTTTTTGGGTATGAAACTATATGTTGATGGCTTACAACGGTCAAAGCCGTAGAACTCACTGAGACCTTCGTTTTGACTGGTTATGGCTCCCGTAACTCTAAACGAGGCAATAGTTATGGCCGTCCGAATAATCAATATCCACAGGGTGCAACATCTGCGGTGCAAGGTGCAACATTCGTCCAAAAAGACGAAACAGCGCCGTGCGACTTATAGAAATGGGTGCAGGGATTTGAAATGGACCAGTACCATGGTGCACCACTCTCCAGGGATGGTAAATCGAAGACCAACCACGGTGTTCCCTCTTTAACGTAAAAATTCATGTGACGGAAAAACGAAGGCCAAAAAACTTCAGAGACCCGATTGAGGTTCGGATAGCCTTTTTTTGGGTATGAAACTATCTGTAGACGGCTTACAGTGGTCAAAGCCGTAAACCTCACTGAGACCTTCGTTTTGATTGGTTATGGCTCCCGTAACTCTAAGCGAGGCAACAGTTATGGCCGTCCAAAGAATCGATATCCACAGGGTGCAACATCTGCGGTGCAAGGTGCAACATTCGTCCAAAAAGACGAAACAGCGCCCTACGACTTTTAGAAATGGGTGTAGGGATTTGAAATGGACCAGTACCATGGTGCACCACTCTCCAGGGATGGTAAATCGAAGACCAACCATGGTGTTCCCTTTTTAACGTAAAAATTCATGTGACGGAAAAACGAAGCCCAAAAAACTTCAGAGGCCCGATTGAGGTTCGGATGGCCTTTTTTGGGTATGAAACTATCCGTTGACGGCTTACAGCGGTCAAAGCCATAGAACATACTGAGAGCTTCATTTTGACTAGTTATGGCTCACGTAACTCTAAACGAGGCAACAGTTATGGTCGTCCGAAGAATCGATATCCACAGGGTGCAACATCTGCGGTGCAAGGTGCAACATTCGTCCAAAAAGACGAAACAGCACCATGCGACTTTTAGAAATGGGTGCAGGGATTTGAAATGGACAAGTACCATGGTGCACCACTCTCCAGGGATGATGGTAAATCGAAGACCAGCCACGGTGTTCCTTTTTAACGTAAAAATTCATGTGATGGAAAAACAAAGGCCTAAAAACTTCAAAGACCCGATTGAGGTTCGAATAGCCTTTTTTTGGGTATGAAACTATATGTTGACGGCTTACAACGGTCAAAGCCGTAGAACTCACTGAGACCTTCGTTTTGACTGGTTATGGCTCCCGTAACTCTAAACGAGGCAACAGTTATGGCCGTCCGAATAATCAATATCCACAGGGTGCAACATCTGCGGTGCAAGGTGCAACATTCGTCCAAAAAGACGAAACAGCGGCCTGTGACTTTTAGAAATGGGTGTAGGGATTTGAAATGGACCAGTACCATGGTGCACCACTCTCCAGGGATGGTAAATCGAAGACCAGCCACGGTGTTCCTTTTTTAACGTAAAAATTCATGCGATGGAAAAACGAAGGCCAAAAAACTTCATAGGCCCGATTGAGGTTCGGATAGCCTTTTTTTGGGTATGAAACTATCCGTTGACGGCTTACAGTGGTCAAAGCCGTAGAACATACTGAGAGCTTTGTTTTGACTAGTTATGGCTCACGTAACTCTAAACGAGGCAACAGCTATGGTCGTCCGAAGAATTGATATCCACAGGGTGCAACATCTGCGGTGCAAGGTGCAACATTCGTCCAAAAAGATGAAACAACACCGTGCGACTTTTAGAAATGGGTGTAGGGATTTGAAATGGACCAGTCCCATGGTGCACCACTCTCCAGGGATGGTAAATCGAAGACCAGCCACGGTGTTTCCTTTTTAACGTAAAAATTCATGTGATGGAAAAACGAAGGCCTAAAAACTTCAAAGACCCGATTAAGGTTCGGATAGCCTTTTTTGGGTATGAAACTATATGTTGAAGGCTTACAGCGGTCAAAGCCGTAGAACTCACTGAGAGCTTCGTTTTGACTGGTTATGGCTCCCGTAACTCTAAGCGAGGCAACAGTTATGGCCGTCCGAATAATCAATATCCACAGGGTGCAACATCTGCGGTGCAAGGTGCAACATTCGTCCAAAAAGACGAAACAGCGGCCTGTGACTTTTAGAAATGGGTGTAGGGATTTGAAATGGACCAGTACCATGGTGCACCACTCTCCAGGGATGGTAAATCGAAGACCAGCCACGGTGTTCCTTTTTTAACGTAAAAATTCATGCGACGGAAAAACGAAGGCCAAAAAACTTCAGAGGCCCGATTGAGGTTCGGATAGCCTTTTTTTGGGTATGAATTTATCCGTTGACAGCTTACAGCGGTCAAAGCCGTAGAACATATTGAGAGCTTCGTTTTGACTAGTTATGGCTCACGTAACTCTAAACGAGGCAACAGTTATGGTCGTCCGAAGAATCGATATCCACAGGGTGCAACATCTGCGGTGCAAGGTGCAACATTCGTCCAAAAAGACGAAACAACACCGTGCGACTTTTAGAAATGGGTGTAGGGATTTGAAATGGACCAGTCCCATGGTGCACCACTCTCCAGGGATGGTAAATCGAAGACCAGCCACGGTGTTCCCTTTTTAACGTAAAAATTCATGTGATGGAAAAACGAAGGCCAAAAAACTTCAAAGACCCGATTAAGGTTCGGATAGCCTTTTTTGGGTATGAAACTATCCGTTGACGGCTTACAGCGGTCAAAGCCGTAGAACTCAGTGAGACCTTCGTTTTGACCGGTTATGGCTCACGTAACTCTAAACGAGGCAACAGTTATGGTCGTCTGAAGAATCGATATCCACAGAGTGCAACATCTGCGGTGCAAGGTGCAACATTCGTCCAAAAAGATGAAACAGCGCCGTGCGACTTTTAGAAATGGGTGCATGGATTTGAAATGGACCAGTACCATGGTGCACCACTCTCCAGGGATGGTAAATCGAAGACCAGCCACGGTGTTCCCTTTTTAACGTAAAAATTCATGTGACGGAAAGACGAAGGCCAAAAAAACTTCAAAGACCCGATTGAGGTTCGAATAGCCTTTTTTTGGGTATGAAACTATATGTTGATGGCTTACAGCGGTCAAAGCCGTAGAACTCACTGAGACCTTCGTTTTGACTGGTTATGGCTCCCGTAACTCTAAACGAGGCAATAGTTATGGCCGTCCGAATAATCAATATCCACAGGGTGCAACATCTGCGGTGCAAGGTGCAACATTCGTCCAAAAAGACGAAACAGCGCCGTGCGACTTATAGAAATGGGTGCAGGGATTTGAAATGGACCAGTACCATGGTGCACCACTCTCCAGGGATGGTAAATCGAAGACCAACCACGGTGTTCCCTCTTTAACGTAAAAATTCATGTGACGGAAAAACGAAGGCCAAAAAACTTCAGAGACCCGATTGAGGTTCGGATAGCCTTTTTTTGGGTATGAAACTATCTGTAGACGGCTTACAGTGGTCAAAGCCGTAAACCTCACTGAGACCTTCGTTTTGATTGGTTATGGCTCCCGTAACTCTAAGCGAGGCAACAGTTATGGCCGTCCAAAGAATCGATATCCACAGGGTGCAACATCTGCGGTGCAAGGTGCAACATTCGTCCAAAAAGACGAAACAGCGCCCTACGACTTTTAGAAATGGGTGTAGGGATTTGAAATGGACCAGTACCATGGTGCACCACTCTCCAGGGATGGTAAATCGAAGACCAACCATGGTGTTCCCTTTTTAACGTAAAAATTCATGTGACGGAAAAACGAAGCCCAAAAAACTTCAGAGGCCCGATTGAGGTTCGGATGGCCTTTTTTGGGTATGAAACTATCCGTTGACGGCTTACAGCGGTCAAAGCCATAGAACATACTGAGAGCTTCATTTTGACTAGTTATGGCTCACGTAACTCTAAACGAGGCAACAGTTATGGTCGTCCGAAGAATCGATATCCACAGGGTGCAACATCTGCGGTGCAAGGTGCAACATTCGTCCAAAAAGACGAAACAGCACCATGCGACTTTTAGAAATGGGTGCAGGGATTTGAAATGGACAAGTACCATGGTGCACCACTCTCCAGGGATGATGGTAAATCGAAGACCAGCCACGGTGTTCCTTTTTAACGTAAAAATTCATGTGATGGAAAAACGAAGGCCTAAAAACTTCAAAGACCCGATTGAGGTTCGAATAGCCTTTTTTTGGGTATGAAACTATATGTTGACGGCTTACAACGGTCAAAGCCGTAGAACTCACTGAGACCTTCGTTTTGACTGGTTATGGCTCCCGTAACTCTAAACGAGGCAACAGTTATGGCCGTCCGAATAATCAATATCCACAGGGTGCAACATCTGCGGTGCAAGGTGCAACATTCGTCCAAAAAGACGAAACAGCGGCCTGTGACTTTTAGAAATGGGTGTAGGGATTTGAAATGGACCAGTACCATGGTGCACCACTCTCCAGGGATGGTAAATCGAAGACCAGCCACGGTGTTCCTTTTTTAACGTAAAAATTCATGCGATGGAAAAACGAAGGCCAAAAAACTTCATAGGCCCGATTGAGGTTCGGATAGCCTTTTTTTGGGTATGAAACTATCCGTTGACGGCTTACAGTGGTCAAAGCCGTAGAACATACTGAGAGCTTTGTTTTGACTAGTTATGGCTCACGTAACTCTAAACGAGGCAACAGCTATGGTCGTCCGAAGAATTGATATCCACAGGGTGCAACATCTGCGGTGCAAGGTGCAACATTCGTCCAAAAAGATGAAACAACACCGTGCGACTTTTAGAAATGGGTGTAGGGATTTGAAATGGACCAGTCCCATGGTGCACCACTCTCCAGGGATGGTAAATCGAAGACCAGCCACGGTGTTTCCTTTTTAACGTAAAAATTCATGTGATGGAAAAACGAAGGCCTAAAAACTTCAAAGACCCGATTAAGGTTCGGATAGCCTTTTTTGGGTATAAAACTATCCGTTGACGGCTTACAGCGGTCAAAGCCGTAGAACTCAGTGAGACCTTCGTTTTGACCGGTTATGGCTCACGTAACTCTAAACGAGGCAACGGTTATGGTTGTTTGAAGAATCGATATCCACAGGGTGCAACATCTGCGGTGCAAGGTGCAACATTCGTCCAAAAAGACGAAACAGCGCCGTGCGACTTTTAGAAATGGGTGCATGGTATTGAAATGGACCAGTACCATGGTGCACCACTCTCCAGGGATGGTAAATCGAAGATCGGCCACGGTGTTCCCTTTTTAACGTAAAAATTCATGTGACGGAAAGACGAAGGCCAAAAAAACTTCAAAGACCCGATTGAGGTTCGAATAGCCTTTTTTTGGGTATGAAACTATATGTTGATGGCTTACAGCGGTCAAAGCCGTAGAACTCACTGAGACCTTCGTTTTGACTGGTTATCGCTCCCGTAACTCTAAACGAGGCAACAGTTATGGCCGTCCGAATAATCAATATCCATAGGGTGCAACATCTGCGGTGCAAGGTGCAACATTCGTCCAAAAAGACGAAACAGTGCCGTGCGACTTATAGAAATGGGTGCAGGGATTTGAAATGGACCAGTACCATGGTGAACCACTCTCCAGGGATGGTAAATCGAAGACCAACCACGGTGTTCCCTCTTTAACGTAAAAATTCATGTGACGGAAAAACGAAGGCCAAAAAACTTCAGAGACCCGATTGAGGTTCGGATAGCCTTTTTTTGGGTATGAAACTATCTATTGACGGCTTACAGTGGTCAAAGCCGTAGACCTCACTGAGTCCTTCGTTCTGACTGGTTATGGCTCCCGTAACTCTAAACGAGGCAACAGTTATGGCCGTCCAAAGAATCGATATCCACAGGGTGCAACATCTGCGGTGCAACATTCGTCCAAAAAGACGAAACAGCGCCCTACGACTTTTAGAAATGGGTGTAGGGATTTTAAATGGACCAGTACCATGGTGCACCACTCTTTAGGGATGGTAAATCGAAGACCGGCCACGGTGTTCCCTTTTTAACGTAAACATTCATGTGACGGAAAAACGAGGGCCAAAAAACTTCAAAGGCCCGATTGAGGTTCGGATAGCCTTTTTTTGGGTATGAAACTATCCGTTGACGGCTTACAGCGGTCAAAGCCGTAGAACATACTGAGAGCTTCGTTTTGACTAGTTATGGCTCACGTAACTCTAAACGAGGCAACAGTTATGGTCGTCCGAAGAATCGATATCCACAGGGTGCAACATCTGCGGTGCAAGGTGCAACATTCATCCAAAAAGACGAAACAGCACCGTGCGACTTTTAGAAATGGGTGCAGGGATTTGAAATGGACAAGTACCATGGTGCACCACTCTCCAGGGATGGTAAATCGAAGACCAGCCACGGTGTTCCCTTTTTAACGTAAAAATTCATGTGACGGAAAGACGAAGGCCAAAAAAACTTCAGAGACCCGATTGTGGTTCGAATAGCCTTTTTTGGGGTATGAAACTATATGTTGACGGCTTACAGCGGTCAAAGCCGTAGAACTCACTGAGACCTTCGTTTTGACTGGTTATGGCTCCCTTAACTCTAAACGAGGCAACAGTTATGGCCGTCCGAATAATCAATATCCACAGGGTGCAACATCTTCGGTGCAAGGTGCAACATTCGTCCAAAAAGACGAAACAGCGCCCTATGACTTTTAGAAATGGGTGTAGGGATTTGAAATGGACCAGTACCATGGTGCACCACTCTCCAGGGATGGTAAATTGAAGACCAACCACGGTGTTCCTTTTTTAACGTAAAAATTCATGTGACGGAAAAACGAAGGCCAAAAAACTTCAAAGGCCCGATTGAGGTTCGGATAGCCTTTTTTTGGGTACGAAACTATCCGTTGAAGGCTTACAGCAGTGAAAGCCGAAGAACTTACTGAGAGCTTCGTTTTGATTGGTTACGGCTCACGTAACTCTAAACGAGGCAACAGTTATGGTCGTCCGAAGAATCGATATCCACAGGGTGCAACATCTGCGGTGCAAGGTGCAACATTCGTCCAAAAAGACGAAATAGCGCCGTGTGACTTTTAGAAATGGGTGCATGGATTTGAAATGGACAAGTACCATGGTGCACCACTCTCCAGTGATGGTAAATCGAAGACCAGCAACGGTGTTCCCTTTTTAACGTAAAAATTCATGTGACGGAAAGACGAAGGCCAAAAAAACTTCAGAGACCCGATTGAGGTTCGAATAGCCTTTTTTTGGGTATGAAACTATATGTTGACGGCTTACAGCAATCAAAGCCGTAGAACTCACTGAGACCTTCGTTTTGACTGGTTATGGCTCCCGTAACTCTAAACGAGGCAACAGTTATGGCCGTCCGAATAATCAATATCCACAGGGTGCAACATCTGCGGTGCAAGGTGCAACATTCGTCCAGAAAGACGAAACAACGCCGTGCGACTTGTAGAAATGGGTGCAGGGATTTGAAATGGACCAGTACCATGGTGCACTGCTCTCCAGGGATGGTAAATCGAAGACCAACCACGGTGTTCCCTCTTTAACGTAAAAATTCATGTGACGGAAAAACGAAGGCAAAAAAACTTCAAAGACCCGATTGAGGTTCGGATAGCCTTTTTTGGGTATGAAACTATCTGTTGACGGCTTACAGCGGTCAAAGCCGTAGACCTCATTGATACCTTCATTTTGACTGGTTATGGCTCTCATAACTCTAAACGAGGCAATAGTTATGGCCGTCCAAAGAATCGATATCCACAGGGTGCAACATCTGCGGTGCAAGGTGCAACATTCGTCCAAAAAGACGAAACAGCGTCCTACGACTTTTAGAAATGGGTGTAGGGATTTGAAATGGACCAGTACCATGGTGCACCACTCTCCAGGGATGGTAAATCGAAGACCAGCCACGGTGTTCCCTTTTTAACGTAAAAATTCATGTGACGGAAAAACGAAGGCCAAAAAACTTCAGAGGCCTGATTGAGGTTCGAATAGCCTTTTTTGGGTATGAAACTATCCGTTGACGGCTTACAGTGGTCAAAGCCGTAGAACTTACTGAGAGCTTCATTTTGACTGGTTATGGCTCACGTAACTCTAAACGAGGCAACAGTTATGGTCGTCCGAAGAATCGATATCCACAAGGTGCAACATCTACGGTGCAAGGTGCAACATTCGTCCAAAAAGACGAAACAGCACCGTGCGACTTTTAGAAATGGGTGTAGGGATTTGAAATGGACCAGTACCATGGTGCACCACTCTCCAGGGATGGTAAATCGAAGACCAGCAACGGTGTTCCCTTTTTAACATAAAAATTCATGTGATGGAAAATCGAAGGCCAAAAAACTTCAGAGACCCGATTAAGGTTCGGATAGCCTTTTTTGGGTATGAATCCATCCATTGACGGCTTACAGCGGTCAAAGCCGTAGAACTCAGTGAGACCTTCGTTTTGACCGGTTATGGCTCACGTAACTCTAAACGAGGCAACAGTTATGGTCGTCCGAAGAATCGATATCCACAGGGTGCAACATCTGCGGTGCAAGGTGCAACATTCGTCCAAAAAGACGAAACAGCGCCGTGCGACTTTTAGAAATGGGTGCATGGATTTGAAATGGACCAGTACCATGGTGCACCACTCTCCAGGGATGGTAAATCGAGGACCAGCCACGGTGTTCCCTTTTTAACATAAAAATTCATGTGACGGAAATACGAAGGCCAAAAAACTTCAGAGACCCGATTGAGGTTCGAATAGCCTTTTTTTGGGTATGAAACTATATGTTGACGGCTTACAGCAGT
Organism: Allium fistulosum; assembly: GCA_030737815.1. Classification (NCBI taxonomy): domain Eukaryota; kingdom Viridiplantae; phylum Streptophyta; class Magnoliopsida; order Asparagales; family Amaryllidaceae; genus Allium; species Allium fistulosum. The sequence goes on from JASFAW010000014.1 coordinate 5,372,754, forward strand.
CAAAGCCGTACAACTCACTGAGACCTTTGTTTTGACTGGTTATGGCTCCCGTAACTCTAAACGAGGCAACAGTTATGGCCGTCCGAATAATCAATATCCACAGGGTGCAACGTCTGCGGTGCAAGGTGCAACATTCGTCCAAAAAGACGAAACAGCGCCGTGCGACTATTAGAAATGGGTGCATGGATTTGAAATGGACCAGTACCATGGTGCACCACTCTCCAGGGATGGTAAATCGAAGACCAACCACGATGTTCCCTTTTTAACGTAAAAATTCATGTGACGGAAAGACGAAGGCCAAAAAAACTTCAGAGACCCGATTGAGGTTCGAATAGCCTTTTTTGGGTATGAAACTATATGTTGACAGCTTACAGCAGTCAAAGCCGTACAACTCACTGAGACCTTCATTTTGACTGGTTATGGCTCCCGTAACTCTAAACGAGGCAACAGTTATGGCCGTCCGAATAATCAATATCCACAGGGTGCAACGTCTGCGGTGCAAGGTGCAACATTCGTCCAAAAAGACGAAACAGCGCCGTGCGACTTATAGGAATGGGTGCAGGGATTTGAAATGGACCAGTACCATGGTGCACCACTCTCTAGGGATGGTAAATCGAAGACCAGCCACGGTGTTCCCTTTTTAACGTAAAAATTCATGTGACGGAAAAACGAAGGCCAAAAAACTTCAGAGGCTCGATTGAGGTTCGGATAGCCTTTTTTGGGTATGAAACTATCCGTTGACGGCTTACAGCGGTAAAAGCCATAGAACATACTGAGAGCTTCGTTTTGACTAGTTATGGCTCACGTAACTCTAAACGAGGCAACAGTTATGGTCGTCCGAAGAATCGACATCCACAGGGTGCAACATCTGCGGTGCAAGGTGCAACATTCGTCCAAAAAGACGAAACAGTACTGTGCGACTTTTAGAAATGGGTGCAGGGATTTGAAATGGACAAGTACCATGGTGCACCACTCTCCAGGGATGGTAAATCGAAGACCAGCCACGGTGTTCCCTTTTTAACGTAAAAATTCATGTGACGGAAAGACGAAGGCCAAAAAAACTTCAGAGACCCGATTGAGGTTCGAATAGCCTTTTTTTAGGTATGAAACTATATGTTGACGGTTTACAGCAGTCAAAGCCGTAGAACTCACTGAGACCTTCGTTTTGACAGGTTATGGCTCCCGTAAATCTAAACGAGGCAACAGTTATGGCCGTCCAAAGAATCGATATCCACAGGGTGCAATATCTGCGGTGCAAGGTGCAACATTCGTCCAAAAAGACGAAACAGCGCCCTGCGACTTTTAGAAATGGGTGTAGGGATTTGAAATGGACCAGTACCATGGTGCACCACTCTCCAAGGATGGTAAATCGAAGACCAGCCACGGTGTTCCCTTTTTAACGTAAAAATTCATGTGACGGAAAAACGAAGGCAAAAAAACTTCAGAGGACCGATTGAGGTTCGGATAGCCTTTTTTTGGGTATGAAACTATCCGTTGACGGCTTACAGCGGTCAAAGAAGTAGAACTTACTGAGAGCTTCGTTTTGACTGGTTATGGCTCACGTAACTCTAAACGAGGCAACAGTTATGGTCGTCCGAAGAATCGATATCCACAGGGTGCAACATCTACGGTGCAAGGTGCAACATTCGTCCAAAAAGACGAAACAACACCGTGCGATTTTTAGAAATGGGTGTAGGGATTTGAAATGGACCAGTCCCATGGTGCACCACTCTCCAAGGATGGTAAATCGAAGACCAGCCACGGTGTTTGTACCAAAAATGGGCACAACACTCTTCGGAAGTCTTTAAAGAGATAAACGCGCAGAATGAAAATTAAAACTGTGGATTATCTAACAAAAACTCCAAATAACAGAAATGTAAAATGCAAAGACAAGCGATTTAGAGTGGTTCGGCTTTGTAGCCTACGTCCACTATGAAGTTTGATGATTTTATTGCTCGATACTCGAAGATTACAATTCTTTATACTGTAACACAACTGAAATTATATGCTAAGTCTCAATCTAAAGCAGCGGTGGTGTTCTGGAGTAAATCTGGCAGAATCTGGGCGCTCTTTAGTACTTAGAATTGTCCGACCTCTTTTCTGAATGACCAAAGGCTCTACTTATAGGTGTAGGAGGTTGATATTTCGCCTAAAATTCGGGGAGACCGCTTCTGGCACGTGAGGGGGCCCACATGGCCAAAATCTGGAGATCCGGGCCCACTTTGGGATCGATTCGACCCTTGGTTCGAATCGATCAAGAAATCATCCAATCGAGCTGAAATTTGGTGTGAACATTCTTCATCATGTGCTTAAGCTTCTGTGAAAATTTCATGACATTTGGACTTGTAGAACTCGAGTTATGATCGATTCAAGGTTGGATACTTGGCTGAAATGTCTCTTCGAATCGATCTCCTTCGACTCGGTTCCTTCGAATCGACCGTCTCGACTCGATTCAGCATGTCTTTGCGATGACGCGGCGTGCCTCCTTCGTTTCGATCCGTCTTGTGCTCCGAGTTGCCCGGGTCGACTCCATGTTTCTAGCTGCCGTGGCCTAGTGGATTCGAGGTAGTGGGCTCGTAGTCATACTCGTTCGAATCGATCAAGGCTTACCTTTGTTTAATTGATTCGAAGTTACCTTAACAGGGTGGACTCGAAGTAGCTTATGGGATGGAGTCGAGGTGCATCTACTATATGGATTCGATGTAGAGGAATGCCTAACGGGTTCGAACTGTTGGATTTTAGTGTAGTCTTGTTTGGATGGATTCGAACTAAGGAGTGCTCGATGGATTCGAAGCCAGGTAAAAAGATGGATTCGAAGGAAGGCTTCCACGATGGATACGAAGCACGTAAAACTTGATGGATACGAGGATGATGGAGTCGACCTTGATGGATTCGAATGGATCCTGCTCTGATGGATTCGAATAGCATTCCTACCTCATCGATTCGAACATAGGGCCTTTTATGGATTTGAATACAAGGCTGTCTCCTCCATTTTCGTTGGTGACATCTTGAGTGTACGAACTCGGATTGACCCGAGATTTGGAAAATTGGTTCTCAAGACTCTACTTGTCATGTCTTATCAATTGTAGCCCGACCCAGACTCAGACAAAATTCATCGATATCCATAGCGACCCTTGCGCGTAGCTGGCCTCCGATACAATCTGTCACTTGTTTCTAGTCAAGTCCTTGGTGTCACGGCCTTGCCAAAAGGCGGGATAACATTTGCCCCCCAAAGTACGTCTTGTGTAAACACGACGTGCTTTGAAAAGCTGCAGTCTCTCATTGGACAGCTATGACATGCTTTACCGAAAGCTGCATTCTGTATCGCTGTAATTGACCGTCGTATAATTGTGACTGGCTGTTAGTGTTTTGAGGCAAGACGAGATGAACATTTGATCCCTGTAAATGACAAAGATCGAACATTAGTCTGAGATATGTGCATACGTGTATTATCTTGACTTCGGTTAACGTTGCGCGATCGCAAGTCGTTGTTAGTTCGGTTTGTTATCGAATTCTACATCGGTCCTCTCCCGGACCGACTTGAGATTCGAGTTAAAATATCGTTTTGATGATTGTCTATGATTATGTAGTGCATTGTTGTAATTGAGTGTCGAGTGCTAGCGATTTGTTGTTCACTGTTGTAATTGCCATGAGGTAAGCATTCAATTCCTGTAAATTTTAAAAATTGAATGTTAGTCTGTCATACATGTACGCATGTTAACCTGGCTCCCGTTAACGTTTGCACGTTCACGAGTCGTTGTCAAGTTCTTTAGTTTTTGTTTGGATTGAGTTTCGTATCTATCCTCTCCTGGATCGAAATGAAATTCAAGTTGTAACAACGTTCGATGGTTGTTTTTGAATGCTCCTTCGTAACGATCCTCTCCTGAATCGATGTGAAGGGTTGGAATGTATGCTTCGTATCGGTGGATACGTAATATTGGATCTCAGATCGATGGATACAAAAGTAATGCTTTGTATCGATGGAGTCAAACAATCCAGACATAATCATGCAGTGATGCTTCACGGAGGATATGCCATTCCTTATTCGTTTATTCAATAAGAATCCCTGATTGTGGATAATCTTCGATAGGAGTCACCCATGACTTTTCTTCTAGATCCCTCTCTAAGATCTAGTTGATCTTCATATGTCAATGCTTGGAATAATAAGCATTTCAACTGGGATAAAGTCTTTTTGCCACGCATCCCCGAAACTGGCTAGCTTGGCCAGTGACATAGTTTTTTCATTTTGTCCTCCGAGGAGGTGTGTAATGGTGTAATTGTCGAAGTCGACTAGTAGCTTTTGGACCCAGCTAGGATGAGGAGCAAGATGTTGCCCCCTAGTTCAATAATCTTCCCTGACTCGGTATACTACTAACCAATAATCACATAATATATGCAAAGTTTCCACTCCTAGTTTTCATGTAAGTTTGAGTACCAAGGCTTCATAATTAGCTTCGTTATTTGTTGCAGGGAAGTTGAGTTTGAGGGCGTGGCAGATCGATCGTTCCTCAGTAGTCATTAACGCAATTCTAACGTTAAAAAAGCCGATTATTGGAAGTTCCATCTGTGTACGTCCTCCATCGGTTGGACGGTTCGCCACTATTCTTCGGATAGTCGTCTGATGTGGTGGATTCAGATATGAAGTATGCTAATGTTTGATCATGGAGAGCTCTCCGAGGGAGATATGTGAAATCAAATTGGCTTAGCTCGATATCCCATTCGAGTATCCTTTCAGACATCTAATGTTCCCATTGGATCTAGCGTTCTCAAGTTTGAATCCAAAGACTGCAGTATAGCACTACAGGTCCGGATCTATGATAAAATAGTTGTATTCCTGGTCTAGGACATGTTTCAGTATCTGATTGCATCTAGAGTTTGCATCCATGGATGAGAGTAATTGATGTCTGATGGTTAAGTCAATTAGTTGATTGATCATTGGATGTGGAAGCTATGCTTTGCCATGCCTCGTGCAAATTTGGGTAGTCGGTGTATGTTCGCCACTCTCCTTTTGTTTCTCTCATAAGCAAAGGATTGAATACTCATTTTGGGTAGAGGACATCGCGGATAAACCTATTGGTTTTGAGTAGATTCGCCTCCTCCTTAAGTGTAGCAGATCTTTCTGGATCCATGTTGCTTTGTTTTTATTCACCGAGACATGCATCGGGTTGGCACTTAGTGCAGGATTCTTAATGGTGGGTGAGAGTCCATATATACACATGAGATTGAGTCCAAGCGAACATATCAAATTCACCTGAAGCAATGTAGTCGACTCTTGAACCATCATTGCGCAGAGTTGTGATCTGATCCACAATACACGTAAAGGGTTGTAGGTGCCTCATGTGTTTATTTTCAATGGTAAATGATCAGGCTTATAAAGATGTTAAATCAAAGGGTTAGTAGAATTTAGCCTCGTACTGCATGCTGCTACATAGCTGACTCTAGCTTTGAGATTGAATTTACTTGTGTTTCTGAATGATCAATCGCCCATGAGTTTGGGTATTGATTTGATGATTCTATCTCTAGGCATCCTTTCGGTCGCAACCTAGAGTTGTTACGAATATCAAGCATGGGTCATAGGTTGAAATTGTCATAGTTAACTCTCGGATAATTACTCTTTTGCCCCCACTGACGGGCTGGCGGATGCATTACGCGGACGGTCTAGTCTCGTCCTAGCGGTGTTTATACTGTAGTTCAAGCTTTTAGAATTATAGTTCATTGATGAATGGTTGAATCATATTAATCTTATCTTCTTGCTCATGCCCCTAAGTCTGGGGAGTATCTCGATAAGTGGCAAGGTAGACAATGTCCGCTTCAATTTTGTATTAGATTCCATTGAACCATAGGATCAAATTAACGGACGGAGGGCCGAGTCGTGCCTATCATGCATTATGTTCTAGTTCTTTCCTCTAGGCGGAATACATCGTTACTTTGCCGACATTCGGACATAAGCTAGATTCTGGATGGTCAACGACATTCGCTCTGCTGCTTATGTCGCCATACTTTGGGCAAAAACTGAAGAGTGAATCGTCTAGTCAGATCCAATGCAGGATTGGTGCTTCCCTTGTAGAATCTAGGGTAAGAATCAGTGTGCAGATGTTTAGGTTGCACTTGTTTCGAATCGTTCTTTTAGCCGGATCATGGTAAGAGTCAATGAATGAATGGTCGCGTTGCATTCATTTGGAGTTGGCTGATCAACCATGTCCATTTCGATTTACGTTCTCCCGTTAGATCTAGGGATAAAGTCAGCTCAAATGCAGTCATGTCATGCTCATTTGGTCTCATGCTCTTCCTGACGGATCGAAGGAAGGCGATGAAGGACGAATGGTCAAGTCACACTCATTCGTGGTTTATTCTTTTATCCGTGCTATGCTGGTCGAAGATATTCGATGCATGCTCGGGTCACATTGATTTGTAGTTGAAGAGGATTGATATTGACCGTCGATTCGACGACATGATGTAGAATGCTCGGGCCTCATTTCCTGTCAATCCGATGGTATGATATGAAAGGCGAAGATCGACATTGCCCGTCGATCCGGCGGTATGATATGATTGGTTGCTTGTAACTTTGGGCGTCATTATGTTTGGTTGGCATTAAGGCCTCCTTGCAGTCGTTGCCTTAAGTTTTAATGGACGCTAAGCCGGAGAGGCAGCGAGTCACCTTTCTCTTCTTTCAGTAATTTGTACTTATGCCCCCAGTCTTGGGGATAAGCCATAATAGGCGTTATGCAATATTGTTCACTGCTTAATTTTAACATCCACACTCTGGGTACTTGTATCTTTATGACAGCTGTTGATCACTCATTTTCATGTGTTGAGTCTGCGCTTATGCTCGGGGAATGAGTGATGTAACTTGGTTGAGATGCAGTCGAAGTTGTTAGGTGGACGGGTCCACCCTCCTCGAGGCCGTACTTGATGGAGATGCAGTCGAAGTCGTTAGGTGGACGGGTCCACCCTCCTCGAAGCTGCATTGAATGGAGATATGGTCGAAGTCGTTAAGTGGATGGATCCACCCTCCTCGAAGCCGTAGTTGGTTGTAGTTTATACTCCGGCTCGAGCTCTCGGAGTTCAGAGTTAGTTTAATGTTTATACTCCAGTTCGCGCTCTCGAAAGCTGGAGTTTGTTGATGTTTATACTCTGGTTCGCGCTCTCAGAATCCAGAGTTAGTTAATGTTTATACTCCAGTTCGCGCTCTTGGAAGCTGGAGTTTGTTGATGTTTATACTCCGGTTCGCGCTCTCGGAATCCGGAGTTAGTTAATGTTTATACTCCAGTTCGCGCTCTCGGAAGCTGGAGTTTGTTGATGTTTATACTCCGGTTCGCGCTCTCGGAATCCGGAGTTAGTTAATGTTTATACTCCAGTTCGCGCTCTCGGAAGCTGGAGTTTGTTGATATTTATACCCAGCTCGCGCTCTCGGAGTACTCTGGGGTTTTGTGAATGTTTATACTCCGTCTCGCGCTCTGGGAGTACGGAGTTGAATGAATGTTTATACTCCGCCTCGCACTTTGGGAGTACGGAGTTAAGGAATGTTTATACTCCGCCTCGCACTCTGGGAGTACGGAGTTAAGTAAAAAGTTTGTACCCAGCTCGCGCTCTCGGAGTACTCTGGGGTTTTAGGAAAATGTTTATACTCCACCTCGCACTCTGGGAGTACGGAGTTAAGTAAAAAGTTTGTACCCAGCTTGCGCTCTCGGAGTACTCTGGGGTTTTAGAAAAATGTTCATACTCCGCCTCGCACTCTGGGAGTACGGAGTTAAGTAAAAAGTTGTCGTGTATCAGCCCGTTTCTGGCCTGATGTGAGAGCTTGTCCCTGAGCTAGGTGTTTCGCTTAGCGAGCGATCGGTGGGATCCCGATTAACTTCCACTTATAGGCCCCTCAACAAAGGATGAGGTTTAGAGTATGGACGGATAGATCGCGTCCATGTTCATTTGGATTCCGCTTTTGCCAGGCCTAAGGAGTAAGATTAGTGTTCTGGCAAGCTTTGTGCTCGAGCATAGGAAAGGATGGTCGAACTACATCCACTTTGAGTTGTATATTTTCCCTTAAGTCGGGTGCAAGAAATGGAGAGCAGACAGTCGAGTCACATCCAATTTATACTTTGCATTCTTTCGATTGAGCTAAGGAAGAGAGTTGAAATGATGGCTCATGATGGTTAGTGAGTAAACAATCAGTCGTTGATGACTTTAAATTTAGGGTTGGAACTTTAAACATGTGTTCCCTCAAATAATCCCAAATGTCTAATGTAGGATTGGATGCATGGATGGTGACATCACGTCCACCCTTGATGTGATTCTGATTTTATCGGGCATTAGAAGAAGCACAAGTATTTTGGCAAGCTTCAAGTACGAGATGGAGAAGGCACTGTTGGGACATATAACTCCAAGTCTTTCTTACATCTCCTAATTAAATTGCGTAGGCAGATGAGTGGATGGTCGGTTGCATCCACTTTGTACTAAAGTCCTGACCTTGTCGGTCTCTTCCGCTTTGATGCCTTGCCCCCAGTCAGGGGCATATAGTAGCCGATGAGTGGTCGAATCATGCTCATCACGATGATACCTCAATGATTTGATCATGGTCCGCGGAGGTTGTTTTGCACCCAATCTTAAGTACTCGGTTACCTGCATCATTTGCAAGTAGTTTAATTCAAGTAGGTCATATTTCGCAACGTAAATGAAATTGAATTAGAAATAATTCAAAAGAGATCAGATCAAATCTCATTGATAAGTGAGGCAGCGTCGTATGCTCGCTATTGCACATCATTCCATCCCTTCTCAGTTGGAAGTCTAATGCAAATGGTTCAATTTGATCAAAGTCCTTGATCGATAGGGGTCGGATGTTTCCGGTCCTTTGTTTTATGGGGCTTGCACATATTGTCGGAGCTATCCTTCCCGGAGAAGCCTTATGGCATTGGCGTTCACGGTAGCCATTTAGAGAAGAGGAGTTTTCCGATCTAGAGTATGGAGTAGGTCCCCTCCTTATCTTGCTATGTTGATCCTTCATCTGATTCATCAACTCAAAAAAAATGGCCTAGACATGTTGGTGTCCTTGTTGACGGCTACCCACCAGCTCTCTTATCAAGGTCTGGAAATAAGCTCTGGTGATGAATTTATTTATGGGTATTGGCAGCAACTGGATGTGGGCTTTGGATAAATTCATTGGTTGCCAGCTTCTTTATTCCCTTCAGCAATATGAGAAGTAGAACGGGTATTTCTAACCATGAATGACAGTGTTCTTTGATGGCATTCATCACTCTTGGTGGAGTCCATGCGCCATTCTCACTTCATGAGGTAGTGTCGGGGGTTGTATTTCCATAACACACCGACATAGTTATGGTACTTTTCCATTTCAAATCCCTGCACCCACTTCTAAAAGTCGAACGGCGCTGTTTCTGCTTTTTGGACGAATGTTGCACCTTGCACAGCGAATGTTGCACCCTGTGGATATCGATTCTTCGGACGGCCATAACTGTTGTCTCGTTTAGAGTTACGGGATCCATAACCAGTCAAAACGAAGATCTCGGTGAGTTCTACGGCCTTGACTGCTGTAAGCCGTCAACGGATAGTTTCAAACCCAAAAAAGGCTATCCGAACCTCAATAGGGTCTCTAAAGCTTTTTGGCTTTCTTTTTTTCCATCACGTGAATTTTTACGTTAAAACGGGATCACCGTTGCTGGTCTTCGATTTACCTTCCCTGGAGAGCGGTTCACCATGGTACTGTTCCATTTCAAATCTTTGCACCCACTTCTAAAAGTCGAACGACGCTGTTTCGTCTTTTTGGATGAATGTTGCACCTTGCACAGCGAATGTTGCACCTTGTGGATATCGATTCTTCGGACGGCCATAACTGTTGTCTCGTTTAGATTTACGGGAGCCATAACCAGTCAAAACGAATCTCTCGGTGAGTTCTACGGCCTAGACGGCAGTAAGCCGTCAACGGATAGTTTCAAACCCAAAAAAGGCTATCCGAACCTCAATAGGTTCTCTGAAGTTTTTTGGCTTTCTTTTTTTCCATCACGTGAATTTTTACGTTAAAACGGGATCACCGTTGCTGGTCTTCGATTTACCATCCCTAGAGAGCGGTTCACCATGGTATTGTTCCATTTCAAATACCTGCACCCACTTCTAAAAGTCGAACGGCGCTGTTTCTGCTTTTTGGACGAATGTTGCACCTTGCACAGCGAATGTTGCACCCTGTGGATATCGATTCTTCGGACGGCCATAACTGTTGTCTCGTTTAGAGTTACGGGAGCCATAACCAGTCAAAACGAAGCTCTCGGTGAGTTCTACGGCCTTGACAGGTGTAAGCCGTCAACGGATAGTTTCAAACCTAAAAAAGGCTATCCGAACCTCAATCGGGTCTCTGAAGTTTTTTGGCCTTCTTTTTTCCATCACGTGAATTTTTACGTTAAAACGGGATCACTGTTGCTGGTCTTCGATTTACCTTCCCTGGAGAACGGTTCACCATGGTACTGTTCCATTTCAAATCCCTGCACCCACTTCTAAAAGTCGAACGACGCTGTTTCGGCTTTTTGGATGAATGTTGCACCTTGCACAGCGAATGTTGCACCCTATGGATATCGATTCTTCGGACGGCCATAACTGTTGTCTCGTTTAGAGTTACGGGAGCCATAACCAGTCAAAACGAAGCTCTCGGTGAGTTCTACGGCCTTGACTGCTGTAAGCCGTCAACGGATAGTTCCAAACCTAAAAAAGGCTATCCGAACCTCAATCGGGTCTCTGATGTCTTTTTGCCTTCTTTTTTACATCACGTGAATTTTTACGTTAAAACGGGATCACTGTTGCTGGTCTTCGATTTACCTTCCCTGGAGAGCGGTTCACCATGGTACTGTTCCATTTCAAATCCCTGCACCCACTTCTAAAAGTCGAACGGCGCTGTTTCGGCTTTTTGGACGAATGTTGCACCTTGCACAGCGAATGTTGCACCTTGTGGATATCGATTCTTCGGACGGCCATAACTGTTGTCTCGTTTAGAGTTACGGGAGCCATAACCAGTCAAAACGAAGCTCTCGGTGAGTTCTACGGCCTTGACCGCTGTAAGCCGTCAACGGATAGTTTCAAACCCAAAAAAGGCTATCTGAACCTCAATCGGGTCTCTGAAGTTTTTTGGCCTTCTTTTATCCATCACGTGAATTTTTACGTTAAAACGGGATCACTGTTGCTGGTCTTCGATTTACCTTCCTTGGAGAGCGGTTCACCATGGTACTGTTCCATTTCAAATCCATGCACCCACTTCTAAAAGTCGAACGACTCTGTTTCGGCTTTTTGGACGAATGTTGCACCTTGCCAGAGTACGGAGTTAAGTAAAAAGTTTGTACCCAACTCGCGCTCTCGGAGTACTCTGGGGTTTTAGAAAAATGTTCATACTCCGCCTCGCACTCTGGGAGTACGGAGTTAAGTAAAAAGTTGTCGTGTATCAGCCCGTTTCTGGCCTGATGTGAGAGCTTGTCCCTGAGCTAGGTGTTTCGCTTAGCGAGCGATCGGTGGGATCCCGATTAACTTCCACTTATAGGCCCCTCAACAAAGGATGAGGTTTAGAGTATGGACGGATAGATCGCGTCCATGTTCATTTGGATTCCGCTTTTGCCAGGCCTAAGGAGTAAGATTAGTGTTCTGGCAAGCTTTGTGCTCGAGCATAGGAAAGGATGGTCGAACTACATCCACTTTGAGTTGTATATTTTCCCTTAAGTCGGGTGCAAGAAATGGAGAGCAGACAGTCGAGTCACATCCAATTTATACTTTGCATTCTTTCGATTGAGCTAAGGAAGAGAGTTGAAATGATGGCTCATGATGGTTAGTGAGTAGACAATCAGTCGTTGATGACTTTAAATTTAGGGTTGGACCTTTAAACATGTGTTCCCTCAAATAATCCCAAATGTCTAATGTAGGATTGGATGCATGGATGGTGACATCACGTCCACCCTTGATGTGATTCTGATTTTATCGGGCATTAGAAGAAGCACAAGTATTTTGGCAAGCTTCAAGTACGAGATGGAGAAGGCACTGTTGGGACATATAACTCCAAGTCTTTCTTACATCTCCTAATTAAATTGCGTAGGCAGATGAGTGGATGGTCGGTTGCATCCACTTTGTACTAAAGTCCTGACCTTGTCGGTCTCTTCCGCTTTGATGCCTTGCCCCCAGTCAGGGGCATATAGTAGCCGATGAGTGGTCGAATCATGCTCATCACGATGATACCTCAATGATTTGATCATGGTCCGTGGAGGTTGTTTTGCACCCAATCTTAAGTACTCGGTTACCTGCATCATTTGCAAGTAGTTTAATTCAAGTAGGTCATATTTCGCAACGTAAATGAAATTGAATTAGAAATAATTCAAAAGAGATCAGATCAAATCTCATTGATAAGTGAGGCAGCGTCGTATGCTCGCTATTGCACATCATTCCATCCCTTCTCAGTTGGAAGTCTAACGCAAATGGTTCAATTTGATCAAAGTCCTTGATCGATAGGGGTCGGATGTTTCCGGTCCTTTGTTTTATGGGGCTTGCACATATTGTCGGAGCTATCCTTCCCGGAGAAGCCTTATGGCATTGGCGTTCACGGTAGCCATTTAGAGAAGAGGAGTTTTCCGATCTAGAGTATGGAGTAGGTCCCCTCCTTATCTTGCTATGTTGATCCTTCATCTGATTCATCAACTCAAAAAAAATGGCCTAGACATGTTGGTGTCCTTGTTGACGGCTACCCACCAGCTCTCTTATCAAGGTCTGGAAATAAGCTCTGGTGATGAATTTATTTATGGGTATTGGCAGCAACTGGATGTGGGCTTTGGATAAATTCATTGGCTGCCAGCTTCTTTATTCCCTTCAGCAATATGAGAAGTAGAACGGGTATTTCTAACCATGAATGACAGTGTTCTTTGATGGCATTCATCACTCTTGGTGGAGTCCATGCGCCATTCTCACTTCATGAGGTAGTGTCGGGGGTTGTATTTCCATAACACACCGACATAGTTAACATGTTAAATTTTCACTGGAAGTTCTGCATGTAAGATGGTTTTAACGAATAGGTCTCGACTAGGAAAGATTCCCTAATCGGCATTATGATCAGGTTCATTTTATTGCCCAGGGGTCTTGTAACACTTGTCAATGACGTATGCACGATTGCCCAACGTTCGAGTTGTTTGCAATGCCGATAGGACGGTGAGTTGGTTAAAATGGGCTAACAGATTGGTGTTTATCCCAAACTTTCATCCAGATAGGGGACCTATATAGGATATTAAGGAAGTCTTCTTGAGGTTGTATGCCATGCTTTTAGTCATGTGGACGTAGAATGATTAAGATGCGGGCATTTGAAGATGGTTCAGCGGTGACCAACTATGCTTTGAGTCGGTAGAGTAGACAGTTTAGGGGAGTCGTCATATTAGCCGTCGTACCATAGTTGTCAACTCAGGAGTTTGAAAGCTGGTCAATTGGAGGAAGTTGCATTCCACCTTAAAAGCATGATATATTAATCAACCCCAGTTCTTGGCATATTAACTAGGTTCTCCAGCCTTTGGGAGTACGGTTGAGTAGTATTTCTTTACCCATTCCTTGATTGCAACTCAATATTTGTTGTTGTGATCTCCTATGTCTTGTTCAGTCATGGAACAATCAGAAGCATTGATGGAATGTTCCTTCATTAAATTGGTGATTGAATCGACAATGCGGGTGCCCTGCGCTGCGGCTAGGGTTCGGGGGGTTTCTTTTTAGGAAATCTGGGTCGTACCCGAAATTTTTTTTTTTTTTGAAATTTCGTATCGATACGAATTGGGTGTACACGGATGGATACGAAGCAGTGCACCCTGATGGATACGAAGCAGTGCACCCTGGTGGATACGAAGTAGCGCACCCCAATGGATACGAAGTAGCACATCCTGATGGATACGAAATAGAGCACCCCAATGGATACGAAGTAGCGCATCCTGATGGATACGAAGAAGCACATCGTGATGGATATGAAGTAGCGCACCCTGATGGATACGAAATAGAGCATCCATCTCATGGATATGAAGTAGAGCATCCATCTCATGGATACGAAGTACAGCGTCCATCTCATGGATACGAAGATTATGGATACGAAAAACAGCATATTTTCATGGATACGAAAAATTGCATTTTTTCTGGATTTGAAAATATGGGTACGGAATTCATGATGAATGCAGTTCCTCTTAGATCTGGAGCAATCTGAATAGAATAGAAGAAACCACTGAATGGAAGATCTGGATCTCCTCCGTAGATTTTTGCAATCCAACGATGGTAGTAGATCCAACGAGCAGGAGAAAAAACTTGGTTTTTTCTCAGTGAAAGCACCAAAGTGTTTGTACCAAAAATGGGCACAACACTCTTCGGAAGTCTTTGAAGAGATAAACGCGCAGAATGAAAATTAAAACTGTGGATTATCTAACAAAAACTCCAAATAACAGAAATGTAAAATGCAAAGACAAGCGATTTAGAGTGGTTCGGCTTTGTAGCCTACGTCCACTATGAAGTTTGATGATTTTATTGCTCGATACTCGAAGATTACAATTCTTTATACTGTAACACAACTGAAATTATATGCTAAGTCTCAATCTAAAGCAGCGGGGGTGTTCTGGAGTAAATCTGGCAGAATCTGGGCGCTCTTTAGTACTTAGAATTGTCCGACCTCTTTTCTGAATGACCAGAGGCTCTATTTATAGGTGTAGGAGGCTGATATTTCGCCTAAAATTCGGGGAGACCGCTTCTGGCACGTGAGGGGGCCCACATGGCCAAAATCTGGAGATCCGGGCCCACTTTGGGATCGATTCGACCCTTGGTTCGAATCGATCATGAAATCATCCAATCGAGCTGAAATTTGGTGTGAACATTCTTCATCATGTGCTTAAGCTTCTGTGAAAATTTCATGACATTTGGACTTGTAGAACTCGAGTTATGATCGATTCAAGGTTGGATACTTGGCTAAAATGTCTCTTCGAATCGATCTCCTTCGACTCGGTTCCTTCGAATCGACCGTCTCGACTCGATTCAGCATGTCTTTGCGATGATGCGGCGCGCCTCCTTCGTTTCGATCCGTCTTGTGCTCCGAGTTGCCCGGGTCGACTCCACGTTTCTAGCTGCCGTGGCCTAGTTGATTCGAGGTATTGGGCTCGTAGTCATACTCGTTCGAATCGATCAAGGCTTACCTTGGTTTAATTGATTCGAAGTTACCTTAACAGGGTGGACTCGAAGTAGCTTATGGGAGGGAGTCGAGGTGCATCTACTATATGGATTCGAAGTAGAGGAATGCCTAACGGGTTCGAACTGTTGGATTTTAGTGTAGTCTTGTTTCGATGGATTCGAACTAAGAAGTGCTCGATGGATTCGAAGCCAGGCAAAAAGATGGATTCGAAGGAAGGCTTCCACGATGGATACGAAGCACGTAAAACTTGATGGATACGAGGATGATGGAGTCGACCTTGATGGATTCGAATGGATCCTGCTCTGATGGATTCGAATAGCATTCCTACCTCATCGATTCGAACATAGGGCCTTTTATGGATTTGAATACAAGGCTGTCTCCTCCATTTTCGTTGGTGACATCTTGAGTGTACGAACTCGAATTGACCCGAGATTTGGAACATTGGTTCTCAAGACTCTACTTGTCATGTCTTATCAATTGTAGCCCGACCCAGACTCAGACAAAATTCATCGATATCCATAGCGACCCTTGCGCGTAGCTGGCCTTCGAGACAATCTGTCACTGGTTTCTAGTCAAGTCCTTGGTGTCACGGCCTTGCCAAAAGGCGGGATAACACACGGTGTTCCCTTTTTAACGTAAAAATTCATGTGATGGAAAAACGAAGGCCAAAAAACTTCAGAGACCCGATTAAGGTTCAAATAGCCTTTTTTGGGTATGAAACTATCCGTTGACGGCTTACAGTGGTCAAAGCCGTAGAACTCAGTGAGACCTTCGTTTTGACCGGTTATGGCTCACGTAACTCTAAATGAGGCAACAGTTATGGTCGTCCGAAGAATCGATATCCACAGTGTGCAACATTTGCGGTGCAAGGTGCAACATTCGTCCAAAAAGACAAAATAGCGCCGTGCGACTTTTAGAAATGGGTGCATGGATTTGAAATGGACCAGTACCATGGTGCACCACTCTCCAGGGATGGTAAATCGAAGACCAGCCACGGTGTTCCCTTTTTAACGTAAAAATTCATGTGACGGAAAGACGAAGGCCAAAAAAACTTCAAAGACCCGATTGAGGTTCGAATAGCCTTTTTTTGGGTATGAAACTATATGTTGACGGCTTACAGCAATCAAAGCCGTAGAACTCACTGAGACCTTCGTTTTGACTGGTTATGGCTCCCGTAACTCTAAACGAGGCAACAGTTATGGCCGTCCGAATAATCAATATCCACAGGGTGCAACATCTGCGGTGCAAGGTGCAACATTCGTCCAAAAAGACGAAACAGTGCTGTGCGACTTATAGAAATGGGTGCAGGGATTTGAAATGGGCCAGTACCATGGTGCACCACTCTCCGGGGATGGTAAATCGAAGACCAACCATGGTGTTCCCTCTTTAATGTAAAAATTCATGTGACGGAAAAACGAAGGCCAAAAAACTTCAGAGACCCGATTGAGGTTCGGATAGCCTTTTTTTGGGTATGAAACTATCTGTTGACGGCTTACAGCGGTCAAAGCCGTAGACCTCACTGAGACCTTCGTTTTGACTGGTTATGGCTCTCGTAACTCTAAACGAGGCAACAGTTATGGCCGTCCAAAGAATCGATATCCACAGGGTGCAACATCTGCGGTGCAAGGTGCAACATTCGTCCAAAAAGACAAAACAGCGCCCTACGACTTTTAGAAATGGGTGTAGGGATTTGAAATGGACCAGTACCAAGGTGCACCACTCTCCAGGGATGGTAAATCGAAGACCAACCACGGTGTTCCCTTTTTAACGTAAAAATTCATGTGATGGAAAAACGAAGGCCAAAAAACTTCAGAGGCCCTATTGAGATTCGGATAGCCTTTTTTGGGTATGAAACTATCCGTTGATGGCTTACAGCGGTGAAAGCCATAGAACTTACTGAGAGCTTCGTTTTTACTGGTTATGGCTCACGTAACTCTAAACGAGGCAACAGTTATGGTCGTCCGAAGAATCGATATCCACAGGGTGCAACATCTGCGGTGCAAGGTGCAACATTCGTCCAAAAAGACGAAACAACACCGTGCGACTTTTAGAAATGGGTGTAGGGATTTGAAATGGACCAGTACCATGGTGCACCGCTCTCCAGGGATGGTAAATCGAAGACCAGCCACGGTGTTCCCTTTTTAACGTAAAAATTTATGTGATGGAAAAACAAAGGCCAAAAAACTTCAGAGACCCGATTAAGGTTCGGATAGCCTTTTTTGGGTATGAAAATATCCGTTGACGGCTTACAGCGGTCAAAGCCGTAGAACTCAGTGAGACCTTCGTTTTGACTGGTTATGGCTCACGTAACTCTAAACGAGGCAACAGTTATGGTCGTCTGAAGAATCGATATCCACAGGGTGCAACATCTGCGGTGCAAGGTGCAACATTCGTCCAAAAAGACGAAACAGCGCCGTGCGACTTTTAGAAATGTGTGCATGGATTTGAAATGGACCAGTACCATGGTGCAACACTCTCCAAGGATGGTAAATCGAAGACCAGCCACGGTGTTCCCTTTTTAACGTAAAAATTCATGTGACGGAAAGACGAAGGCCAAAAAAACTTCAAAGACCCAATTGAGGTTCGAATAGCCTTTTTTTGGGTATGAAACTATATGTTGACGGCTTACAGCAGTCAAAGCCGTAGAACTCACTGAGACCTTCGTTTTCACTGGTTATGGCTCCCGTAACTCTAAACGAGGCAACAGTTATGCCCATCCGAATAATCAATATCCACAGGGTGCAACATCTGCGGTACAAGGTGCAACATTCGTCCAAAAAGACGAAACAGCGCCGTGCGACTTATAGAAATGGGTGCAGGGATTTGAAATGGACCAGTACCATGGTGCACCACTCTCCAGGGATGGTAAATCGAAGACCAACCACGGTGTTCCCTCTTTAACGTAAAAATTCATGTGACGGAAAAACAAAGGCCAAAAAACTTCAAAGACCCGATGGAGGTTCGGATAGACTTTTTTTGGGTATGAAACTATCTGTTGACGGCTTACAGCGGTCAAAGCCGTAGACCACACTGAGACCTTCGTTTTGACTGGTTATGGCTCCCGTAACTCTAAACGAGACAACAGTTATGGCCGTCCAAAGAATCGATATCCACAGGGTGCAACATCTGCGTTGCAAGGTGCAACATTTGTCCAAAAAGACGAAACAGCGCCCTGCGACTTTTAGAAATGGGTGTAGGGATTAGAAATGGACCAGTACCATGGTGCACCACTCTCCAGGGATGGTAAATCGAAGACCAGCCACGGTGTTCCCTTTTTAACGTAAAAATTCATGTGACGGAAAAACGAAATCCAAAAAACTTCAGAGGCCCGATTGAGGTTCGGATAGCCTTTTTTTGGGTATGAAACTATCCGTTGATGGCTTACAGCGGTCAAAGCCGTAGAACTTACTGAGAGCTTCATTTTGACTGGTTATGGCTCACGTAACTCTAAATGAGGCAACAGTTATGGTCGTCCGAAGAATCGATATCCACAGGGTGCAACATCTGCGGTTCAAGGTGCAACATTCGTCCAAAAAGACGAAACAGCACTGTGCGACTTTTAGAAATGGGTGTAGGGATTTGAAATGGACCAGTACCATGGTGCACCACTCTCCAGGGATGGTAAATCAATGACCAGCCACGGTGTTCCCTTTTTAACGTAAAAATTCATGTGATGGAAAAACGAAGGCCAAAAAACATCAGAGACCCGATTAAGGTTCGGATAGCCTTTTTTGGGTATGAAACTATCCATTGACGGCTTACAGCGGTCAAAGCCGTAGAACTCAGTGAGACCTTCGTTTTGACTGGTTATGGCTCACGTAACTCTAAACGAGGCAACAGTTATGGTCGTCCGAAGAATCGATATCCACAGGGTGCAACATCTGCGGTGCAAGGTGCAACATTCGTCCAAAAAGACGAAACAGCGCCGTGCGACTTTTAGAAATGGGTGTAGGGATTTGAAATGGACCAGTACCATGGTGCACCACTCTCCAGGGATGGTAAATCAAAGACCAACCACGGTGTTCCCTTTTAAACGTAAAAATTCATGTGACGGAAAAACAAAGGCCAAAAAACTTCAGAGACCCGATTGAGGTTCGGATAGCCTTTTTTGGGTATGAAACTATCCGTTGATGGCTTACAGCCGTCAAAGCCATAGAACTCAATGAGAACTTCGCTTTGACTGGTTATGGCTCCCGTAACTCTAAACGAGGCAACATTTATGGTCGTCCAAAGAATCGATATCCACAGGGTGCAACATCTGCGGTGCAAGGTACAACATTCGTCCAAAAAGACGAAACAGCGTCGTGCGACTTTTAGAAATGGGTGCAGGGATTTGAAATGGAATAGTACCATGGTGCATCACCCTCCAGGGATGGTAAATCGAAGACCAGCCACGGTGTTCCCTTTTTAACGTAAAAATTCATGTGACGGAAAGACGAAGGCCAAAAAACTTCAGAGACCCGATTGAGGTTCGAATAGCCTTTTTTTTGGGTATGAAACTATCCTTTGACGGCATACAGTGGTCAAAGCCGTAGAACTCTCTGAGACCTTCGTTTTGACTGGTTATGGCTCCCGTAACTCTAAACGAGGCAATAGTTATGGCCGTCCGAAGAATCGATATCCACGGGGTGCAAATCTGCGGTGCAAGGTGCAACATTCGTCCAAAAAGACGAAACAGCGCCGTGCGACTTTTAGAAATGGGTGCAGGGATTTGAAATGGACCAGTACCGTGGTGCACCACTCTTCAGGGATGGTAAATCGAAGACCAGCCACGGTGTTCCCTTTTTAACGTAAAAATTCATGTGACGGAAAAACGAAGGCCAAAAAACTTCAAAGACCCGATTGAGGTTCGGATAGCCTTTTTTTGGGTATGAAACTCTCTGTTGACGGCTTACAGCGGTCAAAGCCGTAGAACTCACTGAGACCTTCGTTTTGACTGGTTATGGCTCCCGTAACTCTAAACGAGACAATAGTTATGGTCGTTCGAAGAATCGATATCCACAGGGTGCAACATCTACGGTGCAAGGTGCAATATTCGTCCAAAAGGACGAAACAGCGCCGTGCGACTTTTAGAAATGGGTGCTGGGATTTGAAATGGATCAGTACCATGGTGCACAACTCTCTAGGGATAGTAAATCGAAGACCAACCACGGTGTTCCCTTTTTAACGTAAAAATTCATGTTACGGAAAGACGAAGGCCAAAATACTTCAAAGACCCGATTGAGGTTCGAATAGCCTTTTTTTGGGTATGAAACTATCCTTTGATGGCATACAGTGGTCAAAGCCGTAGAACTCTCTGAGACCTTCGTTTTGACTGGTTATAGCTCCCGTAACTCTAAACGAGGCAATAGTTATGGCCTCGAAGAATCGATATCCACGGGGTGCAAATCTGCGGTGCAAGGTGCAACATTCGTCCAAAAAGATGAAACAGCGCCGTGCGACTTTTAGAAATTGGTGCAGGGATTTGAAATGGACCAGTACTGTGGTGCACCACTCTCCAGGGATGCTAAATCGAAGACCAGCCACGGTGTTCCCTTTTTAACGTAAAAATTCATGTGACGGAAAAATGAAGGCCAAAAAACTTCAAAGACCCGATTGAGGTTCGGATAGCCTTTTTTTTGGTATGAAACTCTCTGTTGACGGCTTACAGTGGTCAAAGCCGTAGAACTCACTGAGACCTTCGTTTTGACTGGTTATGGCTCCCGTAACTCTAAACGAGGCAACAGTTATGGCCGTCCGAAGAATCGATATCCACGGGGTGCAACATCTGCGGTGCAAGGTGCAACATTCGTCCAAAAAGACGAAACAGCACCGTGCGACTTTTAGAAATGAGTGCAGGGATTTGAAATGGACCAGTACCGTGGTGTACCACTCTCCAGGAATGGTAAATCGAAGACCAGCCACGGTGTTCCCTTTTTAACGTAAAAATTCATGTGATGGAAAAACGAAGGCCAAAAAACTTCAAAGACCCGATTGAGGTTCGGATAGCCGCTTTTTGGGTATGAAACTATTCGTTGACGGCTTACAGCGGTCAAAGCCGTAGAACTCATTGATACCTTCGTTTTGACTGGTTATGGCTCCCGTAACTCTAAACGAGGCAACATTTATGGCCGTCCGAAGAATCGATATCCACAGGGTGCAACATCTACGTGCAAGGTGCAACATTCATCCAAAAAGACGAAACAGCGCCGTGCGACTTTTAGAAATGGGTGCAGGGATTTGAAATGGACCAGTACCATGGTGCACCACTCTCCAGGGATGGTAAATCGAAGACCAGCCACGGTGTTCCCTTTTTAAAGTAAAAATTCATGTGACGGGAAAACGAAGACCAAAAAACTTCAGAGACCCGATTGAGGTTCGGATAGCCTTTTTTTGGGTATGAAACTATCTGTTGACGGCTTACAGCGGTCAAAGTCGTAGAACTCACTGAGACCTTCGTTTTGAATGGTTATGGTTCCCGTAACTCTAAACGAGGCAACAGTTATGGCCGTCCGAAGAATCGATATCCACAGGGTGCAACATTTGCGGTACAAGGTGTAACATTCGTCCAAAAAGACGAAACAGCGTCGTGCGACTTTGAGGAATGGGTGCAGGGATTTAAAATGGACCAGTACCATGGTGCACCATTCTCCAGGGATGGTAAATCGAAGACCAGCCACGGTGTTCCCTTTTTAACGTAAAAATTCATGTGACGGAAAAACGAATGCCAAAAAACATCAAAGAACCAATTGATGCTCGGATAGCCTTTTTTTGGGTATGAAACTATCCGTTGACGGCTTACAGCGGTCAAAGCCGTAGAACTTACCGAGAGGTTCGTTTTGACTGGTTATGGCTCACGTAACTCTAAACGAGGCAACAGTTATAGTCGTCCGAAGAATCAATATCCACAGGGTGCAACATCTGCGGTGCAAGGTGCAACATTCGTCCAAAAAGACGAAACAGCGCCATGCGACTTTTAGAAATGGGTGCGGGGATTTGAAATGGACCAGTACCAAAGTGCACCACTCTCCAGGGATGGTAAATCGAAGACCAGCCACGGTGTTCTCTTTTTAACATAAAAATTCATGTGACGGAAACACGAAGGCCAAAAAACTTCAGAGACCCGATTGAGGTTCGGATAGCCGTTTTTTGGGTATGAATCTATCCGTTGACAGCTTACAGCGGTCAAAGCCGTAGAACTCACTGAGACCTTCGTTTTGACTGGTTATGGCTCCCGTAACTCTAAACGAGGCAACAGTTATGGCCGTCCGAAGAATCGATATCCACAGGGTGCAACATCTGCGGTGCAAGGTGCAACATTCTTCCAAAAAGACGAAGCAGCGCCGTGCGACTTTTAGAAATGGGTGCAGGGATTTGAAATGGACCAGTACCATAGTGCACCACTCTCCAGGGATGGTAAATCGAAGACCAGCCACGGTGTTCCCTTTTTAACGTAAAAATTCATGTGACGGAAAGACGAAGGCCAAAAAACTTCAGAGACCCGATTGAGGTTCGGATAGCCTTTTTTTGGGTATGAAACTATCTGTTGACGGCTTACAGCGGTCAAAGCCGCAGAACTCACTGAGACCTTCATTTTGACTGGTTATGGCTCCGGTAACTCTAAACGAGGCAACAGTCATGGCCGTCCGAAGAATCGATATCCACAGGGAGCAACATCTGCGGTGCAAGGTGCAACATTCTTCCAAAAAGACGAAACAGCGCCGTGCGACTTTTAGAAATGGGTGCAGGGATTTGACATGGACCTGTACCATAGTGCACCACTCTCTAGGGATGGTAAATCGAAGACCAGCCACAGTGTTCTCTTTTTAACGTAAAAATTCATGTGACGGAAACACGAAGGCCAAAAAACTTCAAAGACCCGATTGAGGTTCGGATAGCCTTTTTTTGGGTATGAAACTATCTGTTGACGGCTTACAGCGGTCAAAGCCATAGAACTCACTGAGACCTTCATTTTGACTGGTTATGACACCCGTAACTCTAAACGAGGCAGCAGTTATGGCCGTCCGAAGAATCGATATCCACATGGTGCAACATTTGCGGTGCAAGGTGCAACATTGGTCCAAAAATACGAAACAGCGCCGTGCGACTTTTAGAAATGGGTGCAGGAAATGGACCAGTACCATGGTGCACCACTCTCTAGGGATGGTAAATCGAAGACCAGCCACGGTGTTCCCTTTTTAATGTAAAAATTCATGTGATGGAAAAACGAAGGGCAAAAAACTTCAAAGACCCGATTGAGGTTCGGATAGCCTTTTTTTGGATATGAAACTATCCATTGACGGCTTACAGTGGTCAAAGACGTAGAACTCACTGAGACCTTCTTTTTAACTGGTTATGGTTCCCGTAACTCTAAACGAGGCAGCAGTTATGGCCGTCCGAAAAATATATCCACAGGGTGCAACATCTGCGGTACAAGGTGCAACATTCGTCCAAAAAGACGAAACAGTGCCGTTCGACTTTTAGAAATGGGTGTAGGGATTTGAAATGGACCCGTACCATGGTGCATCACTCTCCAGGGATAGTAAATCGAAAACCAGCCACGGTGTTCCCTTTTTAACGTAAAAATTCATGTGATGGAAAAACGAAGGCCAAAAAACTTCAAAGACCCGATTGAGGTTTGGATAGCCTTTTTTGGGTATGAAACTATCCATTAACGGCTTACAGCGGTCAAAGCAGTAGAACTCACTCAGGCCTTCGTTTTGACTGGTTATGGCTCCCGTAACTCTAAACGAGTCAACAGTTATGGCCGTCCGAAGAATCGATATCCACAGGGTGCAACATCTGCGGTGCAAGGTGCAACATTCATCCAAAAAGACGAAACAGCGCCGTGCGACTTTTAGAAATGGGTGCAGGGATTTGAAATGGACCAGTACCATGGTGCACCACTCTCCAGGGATGATAAATCGAAGACCATCGACGGTGTTTCCTTTTTAACGTAAAAATTAATGTGACAGAAAAACGAAGGCCAAAAAACTTCAGAGACCCGATTGAGATTCGGATAGCCTTTTTTTGAGTATGAAACTATCCGTTGATGGCTTACAGCCGTCAAAGCCGTAGAACTCACTAGGACCTTCGTTTTGACTGGTTAAGGCTCCCGTAACTCTAAACGAGGCAACAGTTATGGCCGTCCGAAGAATCGATATCCACAGGGTGCAACATCTGCGGTGCAAGGTGCAACATTCGTCCAAAAAGACGAATCAGCGCCGTGCAACTTTTAGAAATGGGTGCAGGGATTTGAAATGGACTAGTACAATGGTGCACCACTCTCCAGGGATGGTAAATCGAAGACAAGCCACGGTGTTCTCTTTTTAACGTAAAAATTCATGTCACGGAAACACGAAGGCCAAAAAACTTCAGAGACCCGATTGAGGTTCGGATAGCCTTTTTTTGGGTATGAAACAATCCGTTGACGGCTTACAGCGGTCAAAGCCGTAGAACTCACTGAGACCTTCATTTTGACTGGTTATGGCACCCGTAACTCTAAACGAGGCAGCAGTTATGGCCGTCCGAAGAATCGATATCCACAGGGTGCAACATCTGCGGTGCAAGGTGCAACATTCGTCCAAAAAGATGAAAAAACGCCGTGCGACTTTTAGAAATGGGTGCAGGGATTTGAATTGGACCAGTAACATGGTGCACGACTCTCTAGGGATGGTAAATCGAAGACCAGCCATGGTGTTTCCTTTTTAACGTAAAAATTCATGTGACGGAAAAACGAAGGCCAAAAAACTTCAGAGACCCGATTGAGGTTCGGATAGCCTTTTTTTGAGTATGAAACTATCCGTTGACGGCTTACAACGGTCAAAGCCGTAGAACTCACTGAGACCTTCGTTTTGACTGGTTATGGCTCCCGTAACTCTAAACGAGGCCAAAGTTATGGCCGTCCGAAGAATCGATATCCACAGGGTGCAACATATGCGGTGCAAGGTGCAATATTCGTCCAAAAAGATGAAACAGCGCCGTGCAAGTTTTAGAAATGGGTGCAGGAATTTGAAATGGACCAGTACCATGGTGCACCACTCTCCAGGGATGGTAAATCGAAGACCAGCCAAGGTGTTCCCTTTTTAACGTAAAAATTCATGTGACGGAAAAACGAAGGCCAAAAAACTTCAAAGACCCGATTGAGGTTTGGATAGCCTTTTTTGGGTATGAAACTATCCGTTGACGGCTTATAGCGGTCAAAGCCGTAGAACTCACTGAGACCTTCGTTTTGACTGGTTATGGCTCCCGTAACTCTAAACGAGGCAACAGTTATGGCCGTCCGAAGAATCGATATCCACAGGGTGCAACATCTGCGGTGCAAGGTGCAACATTTGTCCAAAAATACGAAACAGTGCCGTGCGACTTTTAGAAATGGGTGCAGGGATTTGAAATCGACCAGTACCATGGTACACGACTCTCCAGGGATGGTAAATCGAAGACCAGCCACGGTGTTCCCTTTTTAATGTAAAAATTCATGTGATGGAAAAACGAAGGGCAAAAAACTTCAAAGACCCGATTGAGGTTCGGATAGCCTTTTTTGGATATGAAACTATCCATTGACGGCTTACAGCGGTCAAAGCCGTACTGAGACCTTCGTTTTGACTGGTTATGGTTCCCGTAACTCTAAACGAGGCAGCAGTTATGGCGGTCCGAAAAATCGATATCCACAGGGTGCAACATCTGCGGTACAAGGTGCAACATTCATCCAAAAAGACGAAACAGCGCCGTGCGACTTTTAGAAATGGGTGCAGGGATTTGAATTGGACCAGTAACATGGTGCACGACTCTCCAGGGATGGTAAATTGAAGACCAGCCATGGTGTTTCCTTTTTAACGTAAAAATTCATGTGACGGAAAAACGAAGGCCAAAAAACTTCAGAGACCCGATTGAGGTTCGGATAGCCTTTTTGTGAGTATGAAACTATCCGTTGACGGCTTACAGCGGTCAAAGCCATAGAACTCACTGAGACCTTCGTTCTGACTGGTTATGGCTCCCGTAACTCTAAACGAGGCAAAAGTTATGGCCATCCGAAGAATCGATATTCACAGGGTGCAACATTTGCGGTGCAAGGTGCAACATTCGTCCAAAAAGATGAAACAGCGCCGTGGAACTTTTAGAAATGGGTGCAGGGATTTGAAATGGACCAGTACCATGGTGCTCCACTCTCCAGGGATTGTAAATCGAAGACCAGCCATGATGTTTCCTTTTTAACGTAAAAATTCATGTGATGGAAAAACGAAGGCCAAAAAACTTCAGAGACCCGATTGAGGTTCGGATAGCCTTTTTTTGAGTATGAAACTATCCGTTGATGGCTTACAGCCGTCAAAGCCATAGAACTCACTGAGACCTTTGTTTTGACTGGTTTTGGCTCCCGTAACTCTAAACGAGGCAATAGTTATGGCCGTCCGAAGAATCGATATCCACAGGGTGCAACATCTGCGGTGCAAGGTGCAACATTCGTCCAAAAATACGAAACAGCGCCGTGCGACTTTTAGAAATGGGTGCAGGGATTTGAAATGGACCAGTACCATGGTGCACCACTCTCCAGGGATGGTAAATCGAAGACCAGCCACGGTGTTCCCTTTTTAATGTAAAAATTCATGTGACGGAAAAACGAAGGCCAAAAAACTTCAAAGACCCGATTGAGGTTCGGATAGCCTTTTTTTGGATATGAAACTATCCATTGACAGCTTACAGCGGTCAAAGCCGTAGAACTCACTGAGACCTTCGTTTTGACTGGTTATGGCTCCCGTAACTCTAAACGAGGCAGCAGTTATGGCGGTCCGAAAAATCGATATCCATAGGGTGCAACATCTGCGGTGCAAGGTTTTAGAAATGGCGGTCCAAAAAAAGACGGAACAGCGCCGTGCGACTTTTAGAAATGGGTGCAGGGATTTGAAATGGACCAGTACCCAGGTGCACCACTCTCCAGGGATGGTAAATCGACAACCAGCCACGGTGTTCTCTTTTTAACGTAAAAATTCATGTGACGGAAAAACGAAGGCCAAAAAACTGCACAGACCCGATTGAGGTTCGGATAGCCTTTTTTTGGGTATGAAACTATCCGTTGATGGCTTACTGCTGTAAAAGCCGTAGAACTCACTGAGACCTTCGTTTTGACTGGTTATGGCTCCCGTAACTCTAAACGAGGCAACAGTTATGGCCGTCCGAAGAATCGATATCCATAGGGTGCAACATCTGCGGTGCAAGGTGCAACATTCATCCAAAAAGACGAAACAGCGCCGTGCGACTTTTAGAAATGGGTACAGGGATTTGAAATGGACCAGTACCATGGTGCACCACTCTCCAGGGATGGTAAATCGAAAACCAGCCACGGTGTTCCCTTTTTAATGTAGAAATTCTTGTGACGGAAAAACGAAGGCCAAAAAACTTCAAAGACCCGATTGAGATTCGGATAGCCTTTTTTTGGGTATGAAACTATCCGTTGACGGCTTACAGCGATCAAAGCCGTAGAACTCACTAAAACCTTCGTTTTCATTGGTTATGACTCCCGTAACTCTAAACGAGGCAACAGTTATGGCCGTCCGAAAAATCGATATCCACAGAGTGCAACATCTGCGGTGCAAGGTGCAACATTCGTCCAAAAAGACGAAACAGCGCCGTGCGACTTTTAGAAATAGGTGCAGGGATTTGAAATGGACGAGTACCATGGTGCATCACTCTCCAGGGATGGTAAATCGAAAACCAGCCACGGTTTTCCCTTTTTAACGTAAAAATTCATGTGACGGAAAAACGAAGGCCAAAAAACTTCAGAGACCCGATTGTGGTTCGGATAGCCTTTTTTTGGGTATGAAACTATCCGTTGACGGCTTACAACGGTCAAAGCCGTAGAACTCACTAAGACCTTCGTTTTGACTGGTTATGGCTCCCGTAACTCTAAACGAGGCAACAGTTATGGTCGTCCGAAGAATCGATATCTACAAGGTGCAACATCTGCGGTGCAAGGTGCAACATTCGTCCAAAAAGACGAAACAGCGCCGTGCGACTTTTAGAAATGAGTGTAGGGATTTGAAATGGACCAGTACCGTGGTGCACCATTCTCAAGGCATGGTAAATCGAAAACCAGCCACGTTGTTCTCTTTTTAAAGTAAAAATTCATGTGATGGAAAAACGAAGGCCAAAAAACTTCGGAGACCCGATTGAGGTTCGGATAGCCTTTTTTTGGGTATGAAATTATCCTTTGACGGCTTATAGTAGTCAAAGCCGTAGAACTCACTGAGACTTTTTTTGACTGGTTATGGCTCCCGTAACTCGGAACGAGGCAACAGTTATGGCCGTCCGAAGAATCGATATGCACAAGGTGCAACATATGCGGTGCAAGGTGCAACATTCGTCCAAAAAGACGAAACAGCGCCGTGCGACTTTCAGCAATGGGTGCAGGTATTTGAATTGCACCAGCACCATGATGCACCACTCTATAGGGATGGTAAATCGAAACCAGCCACCGTGTTCTCTTTTTAACGTAAAAATTCATGTGACGGAAAAACGAAGGCCAAAAAACTTCAGAGACCCGATTGAGGTTCGGATAGCCTTTTTTGGGTATGAATCTATCCGTTGATGGCTTATAGTGGTCAAAGCCGTAGAACTCACTAAGACCTTCGTTTTGACTGGTTATGGCTCCCGTAACTCCAAACGAGGCAACAGTTATGGCCGTCCGAAAAATCGATATCCACAGGGTGCAACATCTGCGGTGCTTGCTGCAACATTCGTCCAAAAAGACGAAACAGCGCCGTGCGACTTTTAGAAATGGGTGCAGGGATTTGAAATGGACCGGTACCATGGTGCACCACTCTCCAGGGATGTTAAATCGAAAACCAGCGACGGTGTTCTCTTTTTAACGTAAAAATTCATGTGACGGAAAAACGAAGGCCAAAAAACTTCAGAGACCCGATTGAGGTTCGGATATCCTTTTTTTGGGTATGAAACTATCCGTTGACGGCTTACAGCAGTCAAAGCCGTAGAACTCACTGAGACCTTTGTTTTGACTAGTTATGGCTCCCGTAACTCTTAACGAGGCAACAGTTATGGCCGTCCGAAGAATCGATATCCACAGGGTGCAACATCTGCGGTGCAAGGTGCAACATTCGTCCAAAAAGACGAAACAGCGCCGTGCGACTTTTATAAATGGGTGCAGGGATTTGAAATGGACCAGTACCATGGTGCACCACTCTCTAGGGATGGTAAATCGAAAACCAGCCACGGTGTTCTATTTTAACGTAAAAATTCACGTGACGGAAAAACGATGGCCAAAAAACTTCAGAGACCCGATTGAGGTTCGGATAGCCTTTTTTTGGGTATGAAACTATCCATTGACGGCTTACAGCGGTCAAAGCCGTAGAACTCACTGAGAGCTTCGTTTTGACTGGGTATGGCTCCCGTAACTCTAAACGAGGCAACAGTTATGGCCGTCTGTAGAATCGGTATCCACAGGGTGCAACATCTACGGTGCAAGGTGCAACATTCGTCCAAAAAGACGAAACAGCGCCGGGCGAGTTTTAGAAATGGGTGCAGGGATTTGAAATAGACCAGTACCATGGTGCACCACTCTCTAGGGATGGTAAATCGAAGACCAATCACGGTGTTCCCTTTTTAACGTAAAAATTCATGTGATGGAAAAACGAAGGCAAAAAAACTTCAAAGACCCGATTGAGGTTCGGATAGCCTTTTATTGGGTATGAAACTATCTGTTGACGGCTTACAGCGGTCAAAGCCGTAGAACTTTCTGAGAGCTTCGTTTTGACTGGTAATGGCTCAGGTAACTCTAAACGAGGCAACAGTTATGGTCGTCCGAAGAATCGATATCCACAGGGTGCAACACCTGCGGTGCAAGGTGCAACATTCGTCCAAAAAGACGAAACAGCGCCGTGCGACTTTTAGAAATGGGTGCAGGGATTTGAAATGGGCCAGTACCATGGTGCACCACTCTCCAGGGATGGTAAATCGAAGACCAGCCACGGTGTTCTATTTTAACGTAAAACTTCACGTGACGGAAAAACGATGGCCAAAAAACTTCAAAGACCCGATTGAGGTTCGGATAGCCTTTTTTTGGGTATGAAACTATCCATTGACGGCTTACAGCGGTCAAAGCCGTAGAACTCACTAAGAGCTTCGTTTTGACTGGGTATGGCTCCCGTAACTCTAAACGAGGCAACAGTTATGGCCGTCTGTAGAATCGGTATCCACAGGGTGCAACATCTACGGTGCAAGGTGCAACATTCGTCCAAAAAGACGAAACAGCGCCGGGCGAGTTTTAGAAATAGGTGCAGGGATTTGAAATAGACCAGTACCATGGTGCACCACTCTCTAGGGATGGTAAATCGAAGACCAATCACGGTGTTCCCTTTTTAACGTAAAAATTCATGTGATGGAAAAACGAAGGCAAAAAAACTTCAAAGACCCGATTGAGATTCGGATAGCCTTTTATTGGGTATGAAACTATCTGTTGACGGCTTACAGCGGTCAAAGCCGTAGAACTTTCTGAGAGCTTCGTTTTGACTGGTAATGGCTCAGGTAACTCTAAACGAGGCAACAGTTATGGTCGTCCGAAGAATCGATATCCACAGGGTGCAACACCTGCGGTGCAAGGTGCAACATTCGTCCAAAAAGACGAAACAGCGCCGTGCGACTTTTAGAAATGGGTGTAGGGATTTGAAATGGGCCAGTACCATGGTGCACCACTCTCCAGGGATGGTAAATCGAAGACCAGCCACGGTGTTCCCTTTTTAACGTAAAAATTCATGCGATGGAAAAATGAAGGCCAAAAAACTTCAAAGACCCGATTAATGTTCGGAAAGCCTTTTTTTGGGTACGAAACTATCCGTTGACGGCTTACATCGGTCAAAGCCATAGAACTCAGTGAGACCTTCGTTTTGACTGGTTATGGCTCCCATAACTCTAAACGAGGCAACAGTTATGGCCGTCCGAAGAATCGATATCCATAGGGTGCAACATCTGCGGTGCAAGGTGCAACATTCGTCCGAAAAGACGAAACAGCGCCGTGCGACTTTTAGAAATGGGTGCAGAGATTTGAAATGGACCAGTACCATAGTGCAGCACTCTCCAGGGATGGTAAACCGAAAACCAGCCACGGTGTTCTCTTTTTAACGTAAAAATTCATGTGACGGAAAAACGAAGGCCAAAAAACTTCAGAGACCCGATTGAGGTTTGGATAGCCTTTTTTTGGGTATGAAACTATCTGTTGACATCTTACAGCAGTCAAAGCCGTAGAACTCACTGAAACCTTTGTTTTGACTGGTTATGGCTCCCGTAACTCTAAACGAGGCAACAGTTATGGCCGTCCGAAGAATCGATATCCATAGGGTGCAAAATCTGCGGTGCAAGGTGCAACATTCGTCCAAAAAGACGAAACATCGCCGTGCGACTTTTAGAAATGGTTGTAGGGATTTGAAATGGACTAGTACCATGGTGCACCACTCTCCAGGGATGGTAAATAGAAGACCAGCCACGGTGTTCCCTTTTTAACGTAAAAATTCATATGACGGAAAAACGAAGGAAAAAAAAACTTCAAAGACCCGATTGAGGTTCGGATAGCCTTTTTTTGAGTATGAAACTATCCGTTGATGGCTTACCATGGTCAAAGCCGTAGAACTCAGTGAGACCTTCGTTTTGACTGGTTATGGCTCCCGTAACTCTAAACGAGGCAACAGTTATGGCCGTCCGAAGAATCGATATCCACAGGGTGCAACATCTGCGGTGCAAGGTGCAACATTCGTCCAAAAAGACGAAACAGCGCCGTGCGACTTTTAGAAATGGGTGCGGGGATTTGAAATGGACCAGTACCATGGTGCACCACTCTCCAGGGATGGTAAATCGAAGACCAGCCACGGTGTTCCCTTTTTAATGTAAAAATTCATGTGACGGAAAAACGAAGGCCAAAAAACTTCATTGACCCGATTGAGGTTCGGATAGCCTTTTTTGGGTATGAAACTATCCGTTGACGGCTTACAGCGGTCAAAGCCGTAGAACACACTGAGACCTTCGTTTTGAGCGGTTATGGCTCCCGTATCTCTAAACGAGGCAACAGTTATGGCCGTCCGGAAAATCGATATCCACAGGGTGCAACATCTGCGGTGCAAGGTGCAACATTCGTCCAAAAAGACGAAACAGCGCCGTGCGACTTTTAGAAATTGTTGCAGGGATTTGAAATGGACCAGTACCATGGTGCACCACTCTCCAGGGATGGTAAATCGAAAACCAGCCACGGTGTTCTCTTTTTAACGTAAAAATTCATGTGACGGAAAAACGAAGGCCAAAAAACTTCAGAGACCCGATTGAGGTTCGGATATCCTTTTTTTGGGTATGAAACTATCCGTTGACGGCTTACAGCAGTCAAAGCCGTAGAACTCACTGAGACCTTTGTTTTGACTGGTTATGGCTCCCGTAACTCTTAACGAGGCAACAGTTATGGCCGTCCGAAGAATCGATATCCACAGGGTGCAACATCTGTGGTGCAAGGTGCAACATTCGTCCAGAAAGACGAAACAGCGCCGTGCGACTTTTATAAATGGGTGCAGGGATTTGAAATGGACCAGTACCATGGTGCACCACTCTCCAGGGATGGTAAATCGAAAACCAGCGACGGTGTTCTCTTTTTAACGTAAAAATTCATGTGACGGAAAAACGAAGGCCAAAAAACTTCAGAGACCCGATTGAGGTTCGGATATCCTTTTTTTGGGTATGAAACTATCCGTTGACGGCTTACAGCAGTCAAAGCCGTAGAACTCACTGAGACCTTCGTTTTGACTGGTTATGCCTCCCGTAACTCTTAACGAGGCAACAGTTATGGCCGTCCGAAGAATCGATATCCACAGGGTGCAACATCTACGGTGCAAGGTGCAACATTCGTCCAAAAAGACGAAACAGCGCCGTGCGACTTTTATAAATGGGTGCAGGGATTTGAAATGGACCAGTACCATGGTGCACCACTCTCCAGGGATGGTAAATCAAAAACCAGCCACGGTGTTCTATTTTAACGTAAAAATTCACGTGACGGAAAAACGACGGCCAAAAAACTTCAAAGACCCGATTGAGGTTCGGATAGCCTTTTTTTGGGTATGAAACTATCCATTGACGGCTTACAGCGGTCAAATCCGTAGAACTCACTGAGAGCTTCGTTTTGACTGGGTATGGCTCCCGTAACTCTAGACGAGGCAACAGTTATGGCCGTCTGTAGAATCGGTATCCACAGGGTGCAACATCTACGGTGCAAGGTGCAACATTCGTCCAAAAAGACGAAACAGCGCCGGGCGACTTTTAGAAATGGGTGCAGGGATTTGAAATAGACCAGTACCATGGTGCACCACTCTCCAGGGATGGTAAATCGAAGACCAATCACGGTGTTCCCTTTTTAACGTAAAAATTCATGTGATGGAAAAACGAAGGCTAAAAACTTCAGAGACCCGATTGAGGTTCAGATAGCCTTTTATTGGGTATGAAACTATCTGTTGACGGCTTACAGCGGTCAAAGCCGTAGAACTTTCTGAGAGCTTCGTTTTGACTGGTAATGGCTCAGGTAACTCTAAACGAGGCAACAGTTATGGTCGTCCGAAGAATCGATATCCACAGGGTGCAACACCTGCGGTGCAAGGTGCAACATTCGTCCAAAAAGACGAAACAGCGCCGTGCGACTTTTAGAAATGGGTGTAGGGATTTGAAATGGGCCAGTACTATGGTGCACCACTCTCCAGGGATGGTAAATCGAAGACCAGCCACGGTGTTCCCTTTTTAACGTAAAAATTCATGCGATGGAAAAACGAAGGCCAAAAAACTTCAGAGACCCGATTAATGTTCGGAAAGCCTTTTTTTGTGTACGAAACTATCCGTTGACGGCTTACATCGGTCAAAGCCGTAGAACTCAATGAGACCTTCGTTTTGACTGGTTATGGCTCCCGTAACTCTAAACGAGGCAACAGTTATGGCCGTCCGAAGAATCGATATCCATAGGGTGCAACATCTGCGGTGCAAGGTGCAACATTCGTCCGAAAAGACGAAACAGCGCCGTGCGACTTTTAGAAATGGGTGCAGAGATTTGAAATGGACCAGTACCATAGTGCAGCACTCTCCAGGGATGGTAAACCGAAAACCAGCCACGGTGTTCTCTTTTTAACGTAAAAATTCATGTGACGGAAAAACGAAGGCCAAAAAACTTCAAAGACCCGATTGAGGTTTGGATAGCCTTTTTTGGGTATGAAACTATCTGTTGACATCTTACAGCAGTCAAAGCCGTAGAACTCACTGAAACCTTTGTTTTGACTGGTTATGGCTCCCGTAACTCTAAACGAGGCTACAGTTATGGCCGTCCGAAGAATCGATATCCATAGGGTGCAAAATCTGCGGTGCAAGGTGCAACATTCGTCCAAAAAGACGAAACAGCGCCGTGCGACTTTTAGAAATGGTTGTAGG
This sequence comes from Allium fistulosum, assembly GCA_030737815.1. Lineage (NCBI taxonomy): Eukaryota > Viridiplantae > Streptophyta > Magnoliopsida > Asparagales > Amaryllidaceae > Allium > Allium fistulosum. The sequence continues at coordinate 5,407,348 of JASFAW010000014.1, forward strand.
GATTTGAAATGGACCAGTACCATGGTGCACCACTCTCCAGGGATGGTAAATAGAAGACCAGCCACGGTGTTCCCTTTTTAACGTAAAAATTCATATGACGGAAAAACGAAGGAAAAAAAACTTCAAAGACCCGATTGAGGTTCGGATAGCCTTTTTTTGAGTATGAAACTATCCGTTGATGGCTTACCATGGTCAAAGCCTTAGAACTCAGTGAGACCTTCGTTTTCACTGGTTATGGCTCCCGTAACTCTAAACGAGGCAACAGTTATGGCCGTCCAAAGAATTGATATCCACAGGGTGCAACATCTGCGGTGCAAGGTGCAACATTCGTCCAAAAAGACGAAACAGCGCCGTGCGACTTTTAGAAATGGGTGCAGGGATTTGAAATGGACCAGTACCATGGTGCACCACTCTCCAGGGATGGTAAATCGAAGACCAGCCACGGTGTTCCCTTTTTAATGTAAAAATTCATGTGACGGAAAAACGAAGGCCAAAAAACTTCATTGACCCGATTGAGGTTCGGATAGCCTTTTTTGGGTATGAAACTATCCGTTGACGGCTTACAGCGGTCAAAGCCGTAGAACACACTGAGACCTTCGTTTTGAGCGGTTATGGCTCCCGTATCTCTAAACGAGGCAACAGTTATGGCCGTCCGGAAAATCGATATCCACAGGGTGCAACATCTGCGGTGCAAGGTGCAACATTCGTCCAAAAAGACGAAACAGCGCCGTGCGACTTTTAGAAATTGGTGCAGGGATTTGAAATGGACCAGTACCATGGTGCACCACTCTCCCGGGATGGTAAATCGAAAACCAGCCACGGTGTTCCCTTTTTAACGTAAAAATTCATGTGACGGAAAAACGAAGGCCAAAAAACTTCAGAGACCCGATTGAGGTTCGGATAGCCTTTTTTTGGGTATGAAACTATCCGTTGATGGCTTACAGCAGTAAAAGCCGTAGAACTCACTGAGACCTTTGTTTTGACTAGTTATGGCTCCCGTAACTCTAAACGAGGCAACAATTATGGCCGTCCGGAAAATCGATATCCACAAGGTGCAACATCTGCGGTGCAAGGTGCAACATACGTCCAAAAAGACGAAACAGCGCCGTGCGACTTTTAGAAATGGGTGAAGGGATTTGAAATGAACCAGTACCATGGTACATCACTCTCCAGGGATGGTAAATCGAAAACCAGCCACGGTGTTCCCTTTTTAACGTAAAAATTCATGTGACGGAAAAACGAAGGCCAAAAAACTTCAGAGACCCGATTGAGGTTCGGATATCCTTTTTTTGGGTATAAACTATCCGTTGACTGCTTACAGCGGTCAAAGCCGTAGAACTCACTGAGACCTTCGTTTTGACTGGTTATGGCTCCCGTAACTCTAAACGAGGCAACAGTTATGGCCGTCCGAAGAATCGATATCCACAGGGTGCAACATCTGCGGTGCAAGGTGCAACATTCGTCCAAAAAGACGAAACAGCGCCGTGCGACTTTTAGAAATGGGTGTAGGGATTTGAAATGGACCAGTACCATGGTGCATCACTCTCCAGGGATGGTAAATCGAAAATATGCAACGGTGTTCCCTTTTTAACGTAAAAATTCTTGTGACGGAAAAACGAATGCCAAAAAACTTCAGTGACCCGATTGAGGTTCGGATATCCTTTTTTTGGGTATAAACTTTCCGTTGAAGGCTTACAGCGGTTAAAGCCGTAGAACTCACTGAGACCTTCGTTTTGACTGGTTATGGCTCCCGTAACTCTAAACGAGGCAACAGTTATGGCCGTCCGAAGAATCGATATCCACAGGGTGCAACATCTGCGGTGCAAGGTGCAACATTCGTCCAAAAAGACGAAACAGCGCCGTGCGACTTTTAGAAATGGGTGCAGGGATTTGAAATGGACCAGTACCATGGTGCATCACTCTCCAGGGATGGTAAATCGAAAACCAGCCACGGTGTTCCCTTTTTAACGTAAAAATTCATGTGACGGAAAAACGAAGGCCAAAAAACTTCTGAGACCCGATTGAGGTTCGGATATCCTTTTTTTGGGTATGAAACTATCCGTTGACGGCTTACAGCAGTCAAAGCCGTAGAACTCACTGAGACCTTCGTTTTGACTGGTTATGCCTCCCGTAACTCTTAACGAGGCAACAGTTATGGCCGTCCGAAGAATCGATATCCACAGGGTGCAACATCTGCGGTGCAAGGTGCAACATTCGTCCAAAAAGACGAAACAGCGCCGTGCGACTTTTATAAATGGGTGCAGGGATTTGAAATGGACCAGTACCATGGTGCATCACTCTCCAGGGATGGTAAATCAAAAACCAGCCACGGTGTTCTATTTTAACGTAAAAATTCACGTGACGGAAAAACGACGGCCAAAAAACTTCAGAGACCCGATTGAGGTTCGGATAGCCTTTTTTTGGGTATGAAACTATCCATTGACGGCTTACAGCGGTCAAATCCGTAGAACTCACTGAGAGCTTCGTTTTGACTGGGTATGGCTCCCGTAACTCTAGACGAGGCAACAGTTATGGCCGTCTGTAGAATCGGTATCCACAGGGTGCAACATCTACGGTGCAAGGTGCAACATTCGTCCAAAAAGACGAAACAGCGCCGGGCGACTTTTAGAAATGGGTGCAGGGATTTGAAATAGACCAGTACCATGGTGCACCACTCTCCAGGGATGGTAAATCGAAGACCAATCACGGTGTTCCCTTTTTAACGTAAAAATTCATGTGATGGAAAAACGAAGGCTAAAAACTTCAGAGACCCGATTGAGGTTCAGATAGCCTTTTATTGGGTATGAAACTATCTGTTGACGGCTTACAGCGGTCAAAGCCGTAGAACTTTCTGAGAGCTTCGTTTTGACTGGTAATGGCTCAGGTAACTCTAAACGAGGCAACAGTTATGGTCGTCCGAAGAATCGATATCCACAGGGTGCAACACCTGCGGTGCAAGGTGCAACATTCGTCCAAAAAGACGAAACAGCGCCGTGCGACTTTTAGAAATGGGTGTAGGGATTTGAAATGGGCCAGTACTATGGTGCACCACTCTCCAGGGATGGTAAATCGAAGACCAGCCACGGTGTTCCCTTTTTAACGTAAAAATTCATGCGATGGAAAAACGAAGGCCAAAAAACTTCAAAGACCCGATTAATGTTCGGAAAGCCTTTTTTTGTGTACGAAACTATCCGTTGACGGCTTACATCGGTCAAAGCCGTAGAACTCAATGAGACCTTCGTTTTGACTGGTTATGGCTCCCGTAACTCTAAACGAGGCAACAGTTATGGCCGTCCGAAGAATCGATATCCATAGGGTGCAACATCTGCGGTGCAAGGTGCAACATTCGTCCGAAAAGACGAAACAGCGCCGTGCGACTTTTAGAAATGGGTGCAGAGATTTGAAATGGACCAGTACCATAGTGCAGCACTCTCCAGGGATGGTAAACCGAAAACCAGCCACGGTGTTCTCTTTTTAACGTAAAAATTCATGTGACGGAAAAACGAAGGCCAAAAAACTTCAAAGACCCGATTGAGGTTTGGATAGCCTTTTTTTGGGTATGAAACTATCTGTTGACATCTTACAGCAGTCAAAGCCGTAGAACTCACTGAAACCTTTGTTTTGACTGGTTATGGCTCCCGTAACTCTAAACGAGGCTACAGTTATGGCCGTCCGAAGAATCGATATCCATAGGGTGCAAAATCTGCGGTGCAAGGTGCAACATTCGTCCAAAAAGACGAAACAGCGCCGTGCGACTTTTAGAAATGGTTGTAGGGATTTGAAATGGACCAGTACCATGGTGCACCACTCTCCAGGGATGGTAAATAGAAGACCAGCCACGGTGTTCCCTTTTTAACGTAAAAATTCATATGACGGAAAAACGAAGGAAAAAAAACTTCAAAGACCCGATTGAGGTTCGGATAGCCTTTTTTTGAGTATGAAACTATCCGTTGATGGCTTACCATGGTCAAAGCCTTAGAACTCAGTGAGACCTTCGTTTTCACTGGTTATGGCTCCCGTAACTCTAAACGAGGCAACAGTTATGGCCGTCCAAAGAATTGATATCCACAGGGTGCAACATCTGCGGTGCAAGGTGCAACATTCGTCCAAAAAGACGAAACAGCGCCGTGCGACTTTTAGAAATGGGTGCAGGGATTTGAAATGGACCAGTACCATGGTGCACCACTCTCCAGGGATGGTAAATCGAAGACCAGCCACAGTGTTCCCTTTTTAATGTAAAAATTCATGTGACGGAAAAACGAAGGCCAAAAAACTTCATTGACCCGATTGAGGTTCGGATAGCCTTTTTTGGGTATGAAACTATCCGTTGACGGCTTACAGTGGTCAAAGCCGTAGAACACACTGAGACCTTCGTTTTGAGCGGTTATGGCTCCCGTATCTCTAAACGAGGCAACAGTTATGGCCGTCCGGAAAATCGATATCCACAGGGTGCAACATCTGCGGTGCAAGGTGCAACATTCGTCCAAAAAGACGAAACAGCGCCGTGCGACTTTTAGAAATTGGTGCAGGGATTTGAAATGGACCAGTACCATGGTGCACCACTCTCCCGGGATGGTAAATCGAAAACCAGCCACGGTGTTCCCTTTTTAACGTAAAAATTCATGTGACGGAAAAACGAAGGCCAAAAAACTTCAAAGACCCGATTGAGGTTCGGATAGCCTTTTTTTGGGTATGAAACTATCCGTTGATGGCTTACAGCAGTAAAAGCCGTAGAACTCACTGAGACCTTTGTTTTGACTGGTTATGGCTCCCGTAACTCTAAACGAGGCAACAATTATGGCCGTCCGGAAAATCGATATCCACAATGTGCAACATCTGCGGTGCAAGGTGCAACATACGTCCAAAAAGACGAAACAGCGCCGTGCGACTTTTAGAAATGGGTGAAGGGATTTGAAATGAACCAGTACCATGGTACATCACTCTCCAGGGATGGTAAATCGAAAACCAGCCACGGTGTTCCCTTTTTAACGTAAAAATTCATGTGACGGAAAAACGAAGGCCAAAAAACTTCAGAGACCCGATTGAGGTTCGGATATCCTTTTTTTGGGTATAAACTATCCGTTGACTGCTTACAGCGGTCAAAGCCGTAGAACTCACTGAGACCTTCGTTTTGACTGGTTATGGCTCCCGTAACTCTAAACGAGGCAACAGTTATGGCCGTCCGAAGAATCGATATCCACAGGGTGCAACATCTGCGGTGCAAGGTGCAACATTCGTCCAAAAAGACGAAACAGCGCCGTGCGACTTTTAGAAATGGGTGCAGGGATTTGAAATGGACCAGTACCATGGTGCATCACTCTCCAGGGATGGTAAATCGAAAATATGCAACGGTGTTCCCTTTTTAACGTAAAAATTCTTGTGACGGAAAAACGAATGCCAAAAAACTTCAGTGACCCGATTGAGGTTCAGATATCCTTTTTTTGGGTATAAACTTTCCGTTGAAGGCTTACAGCGGTTAAAGCCGTAGAACTCACTGAGACCTTCGTTTTGACTGGTTATGGCTCCCGTAACTCTAAACGAGGCAACAGTTATGGCCGTCCGAAGAATCGATATCCACAGGGTGCAACATCTGCGGTGCAAGGTGCAACATTCGTCCAAAAAGACGAAACAGCGCCGTGCGACTTTTAGAAATGGGTGCAGGGATTTGAAATGGACCAGTACCATGGTGCATCACTCTCCAGGGATGGTAAATCGAAAACCAGCCACGGTGTTCCCTTTTTAACGTAAAAATTCATGTGACGGAAAAACGAAGGCCAAAAAACTTCTGAGACCCGATTGAGGTTCGGATATCCTTTTTTTGGGTATGAAACTATCCGTTGACGGCTTACAGCGGTCAAAGCCGTAGAACTCACTGAGACCTTAGTTTTGACTGGTTATGGCTCCCGTAACTCTAAACGAGGCAACAATTATGGCCGTCCGGAAAATTGATATCCACAAGGTGCAACATCTGCGGTGCAAGGTGCAACATTCGTCCAAAAAGACGAAATAGCGCCGTGAGACTTTTAGAAATGGGTGCAGGGATTTGAAATGGACCAGTACCATGGTGCACCACTCTTCAGGGATGGTAAATTGAAAACCAGCCACGGTGTTCTCTTTTTAATGTAAAAATTCTTGTGATGGAAAAACGAAAGTCAAAAAACTTCAAAGACCCGATTGAGGTTCGGATATCCATTTTTTGGGTATGAAACTATCCGTTGATGGCTTACAGTGGTCAAAGCCATAGAACTCACTGAGACCTTCGTTTTGACTGGTTATGGCTCCCGTAACTCTAAACGAGGCAACAGTTATAGCCGTCCGAAAAATCGATATCCACAAGGTGCAACATCTGCAGTGCAAGGTGCAACATTCATCCAAAAAGACGAAACAGCGCCGTGCGACTTTTAGAAATGGGTGCAGGGATTTGAAATGGACCAGTACCATGGTGCATCACTCTCCAGGGATGGTAAATCGAAAACCAGCCACAGTGTTCTCTTTATAACGTAAAAATTCATGTGACGGAAAAACGAAGGCCAAAAAACTTCAGAGACCCGATTGAGGTTCGGATATCCTTTTTTTGGGTATAAACTTTCCGTTGACGGCTTACAGTGGTTAAATCCGTAGAACTCACTGAGACCTTCGTTTTGACTGGTTATGGCTCCCGTAACTCTAAACGAGGCAACAGTTATGGCCGTCCGAAGAATCGATATTCACAGGGTGCAACATCTGCGGTGCAAGGTGCAACATTCGTCCAAAAAGACGAAACAGTGCCGTGCGACTTTTAGAAATGGGTGCAGGGATTTGAAAATGGACCAGTACCATGGTGCACCACTCTCCAGGGATGGTAAATCGAAAACCAACCACGGTGTTCTCTTTTTAACGTAAAAATTCATGTGATGGAAAAACGAAGGCCAAAAAACTTCAGAGACCCGATTGAGGTTCGGATAGCCTTTTTTTGGGTATGAAACTATCCGTTGATGGCTTATAGTAGTCAAAGCCGTAGAACTCACTGATACCTTTGTTTTGATTGGTTATGGCTCCCGTAACTCTAAACGAGGCAACAGTTATGGCCATCCGAAGAATCGATATCCACAGGGTGCAACATCTGCGGTGCAAGGTGCAACATTCGTCCAAAAAGACGAAACAGCGCCGTGCGACTTTTAGAAATGGGTGCAGGGATTTAAAATAGACCAGTACCATGGTGCACCACTCTCCCGGGATGGTAAATCGAAAACCAGCCACGGTGTTCTCTTTTTAACGTAAAAATTCATGTGACGGAAAAACGAAGGCCAAAAAACTTCAGAGACCCGATTGAGGTTCGGATAGCCTTTTTTTGGGTATGAAACTATCCGTTGATGGCTTACAGCAGTCAAAGCCGTAGAACTCACTGAGACCTTTGTTTTGACTGGTTATGGCTCCCGTAACTCTAAACGAGGCAACAGTTATGGCCGTCCGGAAAATCGATATCCACAAGGTGCAACATCTGCGGTGCAAGGTGCAACATTCGTCCAAAAAGACAAAACAGCGCCGTGCGACTTTTAGAAATGGGTGAAGGGATTTGAAATGAACCAGTACCATGGTGCATCACTCTCCAGGGATGGTAAATCAAAAACCAGCCACGGTGTTCCCTTTTTAACGTAAAAATTCATGTGACGGAAAAACGAAGGCCAAAAAACTTCAGAGACCCGATTGAGGTTCGGATATCCTTTTTTTGGGTAGAAACTATCTGTTGACGGCTTATAGCGGTCAAAGTCGTAGAACTCACTGATATCTTCGTTTTGACTGGTTATGGCTCCCGTAACTCTAAACGAGGCAACAGTTATGGCCGTCCGAAGAATCGATATCCACAGGGTGCAACATCTGCGGTGCAAGGTGCAACATTCGTCCAAAAAGACGAAACAGCGCCGTGAGACTTTTAGAAATGGGTGCAGGGATTTGAAATGGACCAGTACCATGGTGCACCACTCTTCAGGGATGGTAAATCGAAAACCAGCCATGGTGTTCCCTTTTTAATGTAAAAATTCTTGTGATGGAAAAACGAAAGTCAAAAAACTTCAAAGACCCGATTGAGGTTCGGATATCCATTTTTTGGGTATGAAACTATCCGTTGATGGCTTACAGTGGTCAAAGCCATAGAATTCACTGAGACCTTCGTTTTGACTGGTTATGGCTCCTGTAACTCTAAACGAGGCAAGAGTTATGGCCGTCCGAAAAATCGATATCCACAACGTGCAACATCTGCAGTGCAAGGTGCAACATTCGTCCAAAAAGACGAAACAGCGCCGTGCGACTTTTAGAAATGGGTGCAGGGATTTGAAATGGACCAGTACCATGGTGCATCACTCTCCAGGGATGGTAAATCTAAAACCAGCCACGGTGTTCTCTTTATAACGTAAAAATTCATGTGACGGAAAAACGAAGGCCAAAAAACTTCAAAGACCCGATTGAGGTTCGGATATCCTTTTTTTGGGTATAAACTTTCTGTTGACAGCTTACAGTGGTTAAAGCCGTAGAGCTCACTGAGACCTTCGTTTTGACTGGTTATGGCTCCCGTAACTCTAAACGAGGCAACAGTTATGGCCGTCCGAAGAATCGATATTCACAGGGTGCAACATCTGCGGTGCAAGGTGCAACATTCGTCCAAAAAGACGAAACAGTGCCGTGCGACTTTTAGAAATGGGTGCAGGGATTTGAAAATGGACCAGTACCATGGTGCACCACTCTCCAGGGATGGTAAATCGAAAACCAGCCACGGTGTTCTCTTTTTAACGTAAAAATTCATGTGACGGAAAAACGAAGGCCAAAAAACTTCAGAGACCCGATTGAGGTTCGGATAGCCTTTTTTTGGGTATGAAACTATCCGTTGATGGCTTACAACAGTCAAAGCCGTAGAACTCACTGAGACCTTTGTTTTGACAGGTTATGGCTCCCGTAACTCTAAACGAGGCAACAGTTATGGCCGTCCGAAGAATCGATATCCACAGGGTGCAACATCTGCGGTGCAAGGTGCAACATTGGTCCAAAAAGACGAAACAGCGCCGTGCGACTTTTAGAAATGGGTGCAGGGATTTAAAATAGACTAGTACCATGGTGCACCACTCTCCCGGGATGGTAAATCGAAAACCAGCCACGGTGTTCTATTTTTAATGTAAAAATTCATGTGACGGAAAAACGAAGGCCAAAAAACTTCAGAGACCCGATTGAGGTTCGGATAGCCTTTTTTTGGGTATGAAACTATCCGTTGATGGCTTACAGCAGTAAAAGCCGTAGAACTCACTGAGACCTTTGTTTTGACTGGTTATGGCTCCCGTAACTCTAAACGAGGCAACAATTATGGCCGTCCGGAAAATCAATATCCACAAGGTGCAACATCTGCGGTGCAAGGTGCAACATTCGTCCAAAAAGACGAAACAGCGCCGTGTGACTTTTAGAAATGGGTGAAGGGATATGAAATGAACCAGTACCATGGTGCATCACTCTCCAGGGATGGTAAATCGAAAACCAGCCACGGTGTTCCCTTTTTAACGTAAAAATTCATGTGACGGAAAAACGAAGGCCAAAAAACTTCAGAGACCCGATTGAGGTTCGGATATCCTTTTTTTGGGTATAAACTATCCGTTGACGGCTTACAGCGGTCAAAGCCGTAGAACTCACTGAGACCTTCATTTTGACTGGTTATGGGTCCCATAACTCTAAACGAGGCAACAATTATGGCCGTCCGAAGAATCGATATCCACAGGGTGCAACATCTGCGGTGCAAGGTGCAACATTCGTCCAAAAAGACGAAACAGCGCCGTGAGACTTTTAGAAATGGGTGCAGGGATTTGAAATGGACCAGTACCATGGTGCACCACTCTTCAGGGATGGTAAATCGAAAACCAGCCACGGTGTTCCCTTTTTAACGTAAAAATTCTTGTGATGGAAAAACGAAAGTAAAAAAACTTCAAAGACCCGATTGAGGTTCGGATATCCATTTTTTGGGTATGAAACTATCCGTTGATGGCTTACAGTGGTCAAAGCCATAGAACTCACTGAGACCTCCGTTTTGACTGGTTATGGCTCCCGTAACTCTAAACGAGGCAACAGTTATGGCCGTCCGAAAAATCGATATCCACAAGGTGCAACATCTGCAGTGCAAGGTGCAACATTCGTCCAAAAAGACGAAACAGCGCCGTGCGACTTTTAGAAATGGGTGCAGGGATTTGAAATGGACCAGTACCATGGTGCATCACTCTCCAGGGATGGTAAATCGAAAACCAGCCACGGTGTTCCCTTTTTAACGTAAAAATTCATGTGACGGAAAAACGAAGGCCAAAAAACTTCAAAGACCCGATTGAGGTTCGGATATCCTTTTTTTGGGTATAAACTATCTGTTGACGGCTTACAGCGGTTAAAGCCGTAGAACTCACTGATACCTTCGTTTTGACTGGTTATGGCTCCCGTAACTCTAAACGAGGCAACAGTTATGGCCGTCCGAAGAATCGATATTCACAGGGTGCAACATCTGCGGTGCAAGGTGCAACATTCGTCCAAAAAGACGAAACAGTGCCGTGCGACTTTTAGAAATGGGTGCAGGGATTTGAAAATGGACCAGTACCATGGTGCACCACTGTCTAGGGATGGTAAATCGAAAACCAGCCACGGTGTTCTCTTTTTAACGTAAAAATTCATGTGATGGAAAAACGAAGGCCAAAAAACTTCAGACCCGATTGAGGTTCGGATAGCCTTTTTTGGGTATGAAACTATCCGTTATTGGGTTACACCAGTCAAAGCCATAGAACTCACTGAGACCTTTGTTTTGACTGGTTATGGCTCCCGTAACTCTAAACGAGGCAACAGTTATGGTCGTCCGAAGAATCGATATCCATAGGGTGCAACATCTGCGGTGCAAGGTGCAACATTCGTCCAAAAAGACGAAACAGCGCCGTGCGACTTTTAGAAATGGGTGCAGGGATTTAAAATAGACCAGTACCATGGTGCACCACTCTCCCGGGATGGTAAATCGAAAACCAGCCACGGTGTTCCCTTTTTAACGTAAAAATTCATGTGACGGAAAAACGAAGGCCAAAAAACTTCAGAGACCCGATTGAGGTTCGGATAGCCTTTTTTTGGGTATGAAACTATCCGTTGATGGCTTACAGCAGTCAAAGCCGTAGAACTCACTGAGACCTCTATTTTGACTGGTTATGGCTCCCGTAACTCTAAACGAGGCAACAGTTATGGCCGTCCGAAGAATCGATATCCACAGGGTGCAACATCTGCGGTGCAAGGTGCAACATTCGTCCAAAAAGACGAAACAGCGTCGTGCGACTTTTAGAAATGGGTGCAGGGATTTAAAATAGACCAGTACCATGGTGCACCACTCTCCCGGGATGGTAAATCGAAAACCAGCCACGGTGTTCTCTTTTTAACGTAAAAATTCATGTGACGGAAAAACGAAGGCCAAAAAACTTCAGAGACCCGATTGAGGTTCGGATAGCCTTTTTTTGAGTATGAAACTATCTGTTGATGGCTTACAGCAGTAAAAGCCGTAGAACTCACTGAGACCTTTGTTTTGACTGGTTATGGCTCCCGTAACTCTAAACGAGGCAACAATTATGGCCGTCTGGAAAATCGATATCCACAAGGTGCAACATCTGCGGTGCAAGGTGCAACATTCGTCCAAAAAGACGAAACAGCACCGTGCGACTTTTAGAAATGTGTGAAGGGATTTGAAATGAACCAGTACCATGGTGCATCACTCTCCAGGGATGGTAAATCGAAAACCAGCCACGGTGTTTCCTTTTTAACGTAAAAATTCATGTGACGGAAAAACGAAGGCCAAAAAACTTCAGAGACCCGATTGAGGTTCGGATATCCTTTTTTGGGTATAAACTATCCGTTGACGGCTTACAGCGGTCAAAGCCGTAGAACTCACTGAGACCTTCGTTTTGACTGGTTATGGCTCCCGTAACTCTAAACGAGGCAACAGTTATGGCCGTCCGAAGAATCGATATCCACAGGGTGCAACATCTGCGGTGCAAGGTGCAACATTCGTCCAAAAAGACGAAACAACGCCGTGAGACTTTTAGAAATGGGTGCAGGGATTTGAAATGGACCAGTACCATGGTGCACCACTCTCCAGGGATGGTAAATCGAAGACCAGCCACGGTGTTCCCTTTTTAACGTAAAAATTCATGTGACGGAAAAACGAAGGCCAAAAAACTTCAAAGACCCGATTGAGGTTCGGATATCCATTTTTTGGGTATGAAACTATCCGTTGATGGCTTACAGAGGTCAAAGCCGTAGAACTCACTGAGACCTTCATTTTGACTGGTTATGGCTCCCGTAACTCTAAACGAGGCAACAATTATGGCCGTCCGAAAAATCGATATCCACAAGGTGCAACATCTGAAGTGCAAGGTGCAACATTCGTCCAAAAAGACGAAACAGCGCCGTGCGACTTTTAGAAATGGGTGCAGGGATTTGAAATGGACCAGTACCATGGTGCATCACTCTCCAGGGATGGTAAATCGAAAACCAGCCACGGTGTTCCCTTTTTAACGTAAAAATTCATGTGACGGAAAAACGAAGGCCAAAAAACTTCAAAGACCCGATTGAGGTTCGGATATCCTTTTTTTGGGTATAAACTTTCCGTTGACCGCTTATAGCGGTTAAAGCCGTAGAACTCACTGAGACTTTCGTTTTGACTGGTTATGGCTCCCGTAACTCTATACGAGGCAACGGTTATGGCCGTCCGAAGAATCGATATTCACAAGGTGCAACATCTCCGATGCAAGGTGCAACATTTGTCCAAAAAGACGAAACAGTGCCGTGCGACTTTTAGAAATGGGTGCAGGGATTTGAAAATGGACCGGTACCATGGTGCACCACTCTCCAGGGATGGTAAATCGAAAACCAGCCACGGTGTTTTCTTTTTAACGTAAAAATTCATGTGACGGAAAAACGAAGGCCAAAAAACTTCAGAGACCCGATTGAGGTTCGGATAGCCTTTTTTTGGGTATGAAACTATCCGTTGATGGATTACAGCAGTCAAAGCCGTAGAACTCACTGAGACCTTTGTTTTGACTGGTTATGGCTCCCGTAACTCTAAATGTGGCAACAGTTATGGCCGTCCGAAGAATCGATATACACAGGGTGCAACATCTGCGGTGCAAGGTGCAACATTCGTCCAAAAAGACGAAACAGCGCCGTGCGACTTTTAGAAATGGGTGCAGGAATTTAAAATAGACCAGTACCATGGTGCACCACTCTCCCGGGATGGTAAATCGAAAACCAGCCACGGTGTTCCCTTTTTAACGTAAAAATTCATGTGACGGAAAAACGAAGGCCAAAAAACTTCAGAGACCCGATTGACGTTCGGATATCCTTTTTTTGGGTATAAACTTTCCGTTGACGGCTTACAGCGGTTAAAGTCGTAGAACTCACTGAGACCTTCGTTTTGACTGGTTATGGCTCCCGTAACTCTAAACGAGGCAACAGTAATGGCCGTCCGAAAAATCGATATCCACAAGGTGCAACATCTGCAGTGCAAGGTGCAACATTCGTCCAAAAAGACGAAACAGCGCCGTGCGACTTTTAGAAATGGGTGCAGGGATTTGAAATGGACCAGTACCATGGTGCACCACTCTCCAGGGATGGTAAATCGAAAACCAGCCACGGTGTTCCCTTCTTAAAGTAAAAATTCATGTGACGGAAAAACGAAGGCCAAAAAACTTCAGAGACCCGATTGAGGTTCGGATAGCCTTTTTTGGGTATGAAACTATCCGTTGATGGCTTACAGTAGTCAAAGCCGTAGAACTCACTGAGACCTTTGTTTTGACTGGTTATGGCTCCCGTAACTCTAAACGAGGCAATAGTTATGGCCGTCCGAAGGATCGATATCCACAGGGTGCAATATCTGCGGTGCAAGGTGCAACATTCGACCAAAAATACGAAACAGCGCCGTGCGACTTTTAGAAATGGGTGCAGGGATTTGAAATGGACCAGTACTATGGTGCACCATTCTTCAGGGATGGTAAATCGAAAACCAGCCACGGTGTTCCCTTTTTAATGTAAAAATTCATGTGATAGAAAAACGAAAGCCAAAAAACTTCAAAGACCCGATTGAGGTTCGGATATCCATTTTTTGGGTATGAAACTATCCGTTGATGGCTTACAGCGGTCAAAGCCGTAGAACTCACTGAGACCTTCGTTTTGAATGGTTATGGCTCCCGTAACTCTAAACGAGGCAACAGTTATGGCCGTCCAAAAAATCGATATCCACAAGGTGCAACATCTGCGGTGCAAGGTGCAACATTCGTCCAAAAAGACGAAACAGCGCCGTGCGACTTTTAGAAATGGGTGCTGGTATTTGAAATGGACCAGTACCACGGTGCATCACTCTTCAGGGATGGTAAATCGAAAACCAGCCACGGTGTTCCCTTTTTAATGTAAAAATTCATGTGACGGAAAAACGAAGGCCAAAAAACTTCAGAGACCCGATTGAGGTTCAGATAGCCTTTTTTTGGGTATGAAACTATCCGTTGATGGCTTACAGCAGTCAAAGCCGTAGAACTCACTGAGACCTTCGTTTTGACTGGTTATGGCTCCCGCAACTCTAAACGAGGCAACAGTTATGGCCGTCCGAAAAATCGATATTCACAGGGTGCAACATCTGCGGTGCAAGGTGCAACATTCGTCCAAAAAGACGAAACAGTGCCGTGCGACTTTTAGAAATGGGTGCATGGATTTGAAAATGGACTAGTACCATGGTGCACCACTCTCCAGGGATGGTAAATCGAAAACCAGCCACGGTGTTCTCCTTTTAACGTAAATATTCATGTGACGGAAAAACGAAGGCCAAAAAACTTCAGAGACCCGATTGAGGTTCGGATAGCCTTTTTTTGGGTATGAAACTATCCGTTGATGGCTTACAGTAGTCAAAGCCGTAGAACTCACTGAGACCTTTGTTTTGACTGGTTATGGCTCCCGTAACTCTAAACGAGGCAACAGTTATGGCCGTCCGAAGGATCGATATCCACAGGGTGCAACATCTGCGGTGCAAGGTGCAACATTCGTACAAAAAGACGAAACAGCGTCGTGCGACTTTTAGAAATGGGTGCACGGATTTAAAATAGACCAGTACCATGGTGCACCACTCTCCCGGGATGGTAAATCGAAAACCAGCAACGGTGTTCTCTTTTTAACGTAAAAATTCATGTGACGGAAAAACGAAGGCCAAAAAACTTCAGAGACCCGATCGAGGTTCGGATAGCCTTTTTTTGGGTATGAAACTATCTGTTGATGGCTTACAGCAGTAAAAGCCATAGAACTCACAGAAACCTTGTGACTTTTAGAAAGGGCAAATGCAAAATATAAACAATCTGCAGATTTGAAACGACGAAGTGTTGAATTTCATGAAGGTGATTTGGTTTATGCAGTTTTAACGAAAGATCGTTTTCCAGTAGGCGCTTACAATAAATTGAAAGCACGGAAAATTGGTGCACAATAAATTGAACTCACAAAAAGACGAAACAGCGCCGTGTGACTTTTAGAAATGGGTGCAGGGATTTGAAATGGACCAGTACCATGTTGCACCAATCTTCAGGGATGGTAAATCGAAAACCAGCCACGGTGTTCCCTTTTTAATGTAAAAATTCATGTGATGGAAAAACGAAAGCCAAAAAACTTCAAAGACCCGATTGAGGTTCGGATATCCATTTTTTGGGTATTAAAATATCCGTTGATGGCTTACAGCGGTCAACGCCGTAGAACTCACTAGGACCTTCGTTTTGATTGGTTATGGCTCCCGTAACTCTAAACGAGGCAACAGTTATGGCCGTCCGAAAAATCGATATCCACAAGGTGCAACATCTGCGGTGCAAGTTGCAACATTCATCCAAAAAGACGAAACAGTGCCGTGCGACTTTTAGAAATGGGTGCAGGTATTTGAAATGGACCAGTACCACGGTGCATCACTCTTCAGGGATGGTAAATCGAAAACCAGCCACGGTTTTCCCTTTTTAATGTAAAAATTCATGTGACGGAAAAACGAAGGCCAAAAAACTTCAGAGACCCGATTGAGGTTCGGATAGCCTTTTTTGGGTATGAAACTATCCGTTGATGGCTTACAGCAGTCAAAGCCGTAGAACTCACTGAGACCTTTGTTTTGACTGGTTATGGCTCCCGTAACTCTAAACGAGGCAACAGTTATGGCCGTCCGAAGAATCGATATCCACAGGGTGCAACATCTGCGGTGCAATGTGCAACATTCGTCCAAAAAGACGAAACAGCGCCGTGCGACTTTTAGAAATGGGTGCAGGGATTTGAAATGGACCAGTACCATGGTGCACCACTCTCCAGGGATGGTAAATCAAAAAACAGCCACGGTGTTCTCTTTTTAACGTAAAAATTCATGTGACGGAAAAACGAAGGCCAAAAAACTTCAGTGACCCGATTGAGGTTCGGATAGCCTTTTTTTGGGTATCAAACTATCCGTTGATGGCTTACAGCAGTCAAAGCCGTAGTACTCACCGAGACCTTTGTTTTGACTGGTTGTGGTTCCCGTAACTCTAAATGAGGCAACAGTTATGGCCGTCCGAAGAATCGATATCCACAGGGTGCAACATCTGCGGTGCAAGGTGCAACATTCGTCCAAAATGACGAAACAGCGCCGTGCGACTTTTAGAAATGGGTGCAGGGATTTAAAATAGACCAGTACCATAGTGCACCACTCTCCTGGGATGGTAAATCGAAAACCAGCCACGGTGTTCTCTTTTTAACGTAAAAATTCATGTGACGGAAAAACGAAGGCCAAAAAACTTCAAAGACCCGATTGAGGTTCGGATAGCCTTTTTTTGGGTATGAAACTATCCGTTGATGGCTTACAGCAGTCAAAGCCGTAGAACTCACCGAGACCTTTGTTTTGACTGGTTATGGTTCCCGTAACTCTAAATGAGGCAACAGTTATGGCCGTCCGAAGAATCGATATCCACAGGGTGCAACATCTGCGGTGCAAGGTGCAACATTCGTCCAAAAAGACGAAACAGCGCCGTGCGACTTTTAGAAATGGGTGCAGGGATTTAAAATAGACCAGTACCATGGTGCACCACTCTCCAGGGATGGTAAATCGAAAACCAACCACGGTGTTCTATTTTTAACGTAAAAATTCATGTGACGGAAAAACGAAGGCCAAAAAACTTCAGAGACCCGATTGAGGTTCGGATAGCCTTTTTTTGGGTATGAAACTATCCGTTGATGGCTTACAGCAGTAAAAGCCGTAGAACTCACTGAGACCTTTGTTTTGACTGGTTATGGCTCCCGTAACTCTAAACGAGGCAACAATTATGGCCGTCCGGAAAATCAATATCCACAAGGTGCAACATCTGCGGTGCAAGGTGCAACATTCGTCCAAAAAGACGAAACAGCGCCGTGTGACTTTTACAAATGGGTGAAGGGATTTGAAATGAACCAGTACCATGGTGCATCACTCTCCAGGGATGGTAAATCGAAAACCAGCCACGGTGTTCCCTTTTTAACGTAAAAATTCATGTGATGGAAAAACGAAGGCCAAAAAACTTCAGAGACCCGATTGAGGTTCGGATATCCTTTTTTTGGGTATAAACTATCCGCTGACGGCTTACAGCGGTCAAAGCCGTAGAACTCACTGAGACCTTCATTTTGACTGGTTATGGCTCCCGTAACTCTAAACGAGGCAACAGTTATGGCCGTCCGAAGAATCGATATCCACAGGGTGCAACATCTGCGGTGCAAGGTGCAACATTCGTCCCAAAAGACGAAACAGCGCCGTGAGACTTTTAGAAATGGGTGCAGGGATTTGAAATGGACCAGTACCATGGTGCACCACTCTTCAGGGATGGTAAATCGAAAACCAGCCACGGTGTTCCCTTTTTAACGTAAAAATTCATGTGACGGAAAAACGAAGGCCAAAAAACTTCAAAGACCCGATTGAGGTTCGGATATCCTTTTTTTGGGTATAAACTATCTGTTGACGGCTTACAGCGGTTAAAGCCGTAGAACTCACTGATACCTTCGTTTTGACTGGTTATGGCTCCCGTAACTCTAAACGAGGCAACATTTATGGCCGTCCGAAGAATCGATATTCACAGGGTGCAACATCTGCGGTGCAAGGTGCAACATTCGTCCAAAAAGACGAAACAGTGCCGTGCGACTTTTAGAAATGGGTGCAGGGATTTGAAAATGGACCAGTACCATGGTGCACCACTGTCTAGGGATGGTAAATCGAAAACCAGCCACGGTGTTCTCTTTTTAACGTAAAAATTCATGTGATGGAAAAACGAAGGCCAAAAAACTTCAAAGACCCGATTGAGGTTCGGATAGCCTTTTGTTGGGTATGAAACTATCCGTTGATGGGTTACAGCAGTCAAAGCCATAGAACTCACTGAGACCTTTGTTTTGACTGGTTATGGCTCCCGTAACTCTAAACGAGGCAACAGTTATGGCCGTCCGAAGAATCGATATCCACAGGGTGCAACATCTGCGGTGCAAGGTGCAACATTCGTCCAAAAAGACGAAACAGCGCCGTGCGACTTTTAGAAATGAGTGCAGGGATTTAAAATAGACCAGTACCATGGTGCACCACTCTCCCGGGATGGTAAATCGAAAACCAGCCACGGTGTTCCCTTTTTAACGTAAAAATTCATGTGACGGAAAAACGAAGGCCAAAAAACTTCAGAGACCCGATTGAGGTTCGGATAGCCTTTTTTTGGGTATGACACTATCCGTTGATGGCTTACAGCAGTCAAAGCCGTAGAACTCACTGAGACCTCTATTTTGACTGGTTATGGCTCCCGTAACTCTAAACGAGGCAACAGTTATGGCCGTCCGAAGAATCGATATCCACAGGGTGCAACATCTGCGGTGCAAGGTGCAACATTCGTCCAAAAAGACGAAACAGCGTCGTGCGACTTTTAGAAATGGGTGCACGGATTTAAAATAGACCAGTACCATGGTGCACCACTCTCCCGGGATGGTAAATCGAAAACCAGCAACGGTGTTCTCTTTTTAACGTAAAAATTCATGTGACGGAAAAACGAAGGCCAAAAAACTTCAGAGACCCGATCGAGGTTCGGATAGCCTTTTTTTGGGTATGAAACTATCTGTTGATGGCTTACAGCAGTAAAAGCCGTAGAACTCACAGAAACCTTTGTTTTGACTGGTTATGGCTCCCGTAACTCTAAACGAGGCAACAATTATGGCCGTCCGGAAAATCGATATCCACAAGGTGCAACATCTACGGTGCAAGGTGCAACATTCGTCCAAAAAGACGAAACAGCACCGTGCGACTTTTAGAAATGTGTGAAGGGATTTGAAATGAACCAGTACCATGGTGCATCACTCTCTAGGGATGGTAAATCGAAAACCAGCCACGGTGTTTCCTTTTTAACGTAAAAATTCATGTGACGGAAAAACGAAGGCCAAAAAACTTCAGAGACCCGATTGAGGTTCGGATATCCTTTTTTTGGGTATAAACTATCCGTTGACGGCTTACAGCGGTCAAAGCCGTAGAACTCACTGAGACCTTCGTTTTGACTGGTTATGGCTCCCGTAACTCTAAACGAGGCAACAGTTATGGCCGTCCGAAGAATCGATATCCACAGGGTGCAACATCTGCGGTGCAAGGTGCAACATTCGTCCAAAAAGACGAAACAACGCCGTGAGACTTTTAGAAATGGGTGCAGGGATTTGAAATGGACCAGTACCATGGTGCACCACTCTCCAGGGATGGTAAATCGAAGACCAGCCACGGTGTTCCCTTTTTAACGTAAAAATTCATGTGACGGAAAAACGAAGGCCAAAAAACTTCAAAGACCCGATTGAGGTTCGGATATCCATTTTTTGGGTATGAAACTATCCGTTGATGGCTTACAGAGGTCAAAGCCGTAGAACTCACTGAGACCTTCGTTTTGACTGGTTATGGCTCCCGTAACTCTAAACGAGGCAACAATTATGGCCGTTCGAAAAATCGATATCCACAAGGTGCAACATCTGAAGTGCAAGGTGCAACATTCGTCCAAAAAGATGAAACAGCGCCGTGCGACTTTTAGAAATGGGTGCAGGGATTTGAAATGGACCAGTACCATGGTGCATCACTCTCCAGGGATGGTAAATCGAAAACCAGCCACGGTGTTCCCTTTTTAACGTAAAAATTAATGTGACGGAAAAACGAAGGCCAAAAAACTTCAAAGACCCGATTGAGGTTCGGATATCCTTTTTTTGGGTATAAACTTTCCGTTGACCGCTTATAGCGGTTAAAGCCGTAGAACTCTCTGAGACTTTCGTTTTGACTGGTTATGGCTCCCGTAACTCTATACGAGGCAACGGTTAGGGCCGTCCGAAGAATCGATATTCACAGGGTGCAACATCTCCGATGCAAGGTGCAACATTCGTCCAAAAAGACGAAACAGTGCCGTGCGACTTTTAGAAATGGGTGCAGGGATTTGAAAATGGACCGGTACCATGGTGCACCACTCTCCAAGGATGGTAAATCGAAAACCAGCCACGGTGTTCTCTTTTTAACGTAAAAATTCATGTGACGGAAAAACGAAGGCCAAAAAACTTCAGAGACCCGATTGAGGTTCGGATAGCCTTTTTTTGGGTATGAAACTATCCGTTGATGGCTTACAGCAGTCAAAGTCGTAGAACTCACTGAGACCTTTGTTTTGACTGGTTATGGCTCCCGTAACTCTAAACGAGGCAACAGTTATGGCCATCCGAAGAATCGATATACACAGGGTGCAACATCTGCGGTGCAAGGTGCAACATTCGTCCAAAAAGACGAAACAGCGCCGTGCGACTTTTAGAAATGGGTGCAGGGATTTAAAATAGACCAGTACCATGGTGCACCACTCTCCCGGGATGGTAAATCGAAAACCAGCCACGGTGTTCCCTTTTTAACGTAAAAATTCATGTGATAGAAAAACGTAGGCCAAAAAACTTCAAAGACCCGATTGAGGTTCGGATATCCTTTTTTTGGGTATAAACTTTCCGTTGACGGCTTACAGCGGTTAAAGCAGTAGAACTCACTGAGACCTTCGTTTTGACTGGTTATGGCTCCCGTAACTCTAAACGAGGCAACAGTTATGGCCGTCCGAAAAATCGATATCCACAAGGTGCAACATCTGCAGTGCAAGGTGCAACATTCGTCCAAAAAGACGAAACAGCACCGTGCGACTTTTAGAAATGGGTGCAGGGATTTGAAATGGACCAGTACCATGGTGCACCACTCTCCAGGGATGGTAAATCGAAAACCAGCCACGGTGTTCCCTTTTTAAAGTAAAAATTCATGTGACGGAAAAACGAAGGCCAAAAAACTTCAGAGACCCGATTGAGGTTCGGATAGCCTTTTTTGGGTATGAAACTATCCGTTGATGGCTTACAGTAGTCAAGCTGTAGAACTCACTGAGACCTTTGTTTTGACTGGTTATGGCTCCCGTAACTCTAAACGAGGCAACAGTTATGGCCGTCCGAAGGATCGATATCCACAGGGTGCAACATCTGCGGTGCAAGGTGCAACATTCGTCCAAAAATACGAAACAGCGCCGTGCGACTTTTAGAAATGGGTGCAGGGATTTGAAATGGACCAGTACTATGGTGCACCATTCTTCAGGGATGGTAAATCGAAAACCAGCCACGGTGTTCCCTTTTTAATGTAAAAATTCATGTGATAGAAAAACGAAAGCCAAAAAACTTCAAAGACCCGATTGAGGTTCGGATATCCATTTTTTGGGTATGAAACTATCCGTTGATGGCTTACAGCGGTCAAAGCCATAGAACTCACTGAGACCTTCATTTTGAATGGTTATGGCTCCCGTAACTCTAAACGAGGCAACAGTTATGGCCGTCCGAAAAATCGATATCCACAAGGTGCAACATCTGCGGTGCAAGGTGCAACATTTGTCCAAAAAGACGAAACAGCGCCGTGCGACTTTTAGAAATGGGTGCAGGTATTTGAAATGGACCAGTACCACGGTGCATCACTCTCCAGGGATGGTAAATCGAAAACCAGCCACGGTGTTCCCTTTTTAACGTAAAAATTCATGTGACGGAAAAACGAAGGCCAAAAAACTTCAGAGACCCGATTGAGGTTCGGATATCCTTTTTTTGGGTATAAACTATCCGTTGACGGCTTACAGCGATTAAAGCCGTAGAACTCACTGAGACCTTCGTTTTGACTGGTTATGGCTCCCGCAACTCTAAACGAGGCAACAGTTATGGCCGTCCGAAGAATCGATATTCACAGGGTGCAACATTTGCGGTGCAAGGTGCAACATTCGTCCAAGAAGACGAAACAGTGCCGTGCGACTTTTAGAAATGGGTGCATGGATTTGAAAATATACCAGTACCATGGTGCACCACTCTCTAGGGATGGTAAATCGAAAACCAGCCACGGTGTTCTCTTTTTAACGTAAAAATTCATGTGACGGAAAAACGAAGGCCAAAAAACTTCAGAGACCCGATTGAGGTTCGGATAGCCTTTTTTTGGGTATGAAACTATCCGTTGATGGCTTACAGCAGTCAAAGCCGTAGAACTCACTGAGACCTTTGTTTTGACTGGTTATGGCTCCCGTAACTCTAAACGAGGCAACAGTTATGGCCGTCCGAAGGATCGATATCCACAGGGTGCAACATCTGCGGTGCAAGGTGCAACATTCGTACAAAAAGACGAAACAGCGTCGTGCGACTTTTAGAAATGGGTGCAGGGATTTGAAATGGGCCAGTACCATGTTGCACCAATCTTTAGGGATGGTAAATCGAAAACCAGCCACGGTGTTCCCTTTTTAATGTAAAAATTCATGTGATGGAAAAACGAAAGCCAAAAAACTTCAAAGACCCGATTGAGGTTCGGATATCCATTTTTTGGGTATTAAACTATCCGTTGATGGCTTACAGTGGTCAACGCCGTAGAACTCACTGAGACCTTCGTTTTGATTGGTTATGGCTCCCGTAACTCTAAACGAGGCAACAGTTATGGCCGTCCGAAAAATCGATATCCACAAGGTGCAACATCTGCGGTGCAAGGTGCAACATTCATCCAAAAAGACGAAACAGCGCCGTGCGACTTTTAGAAATAGGTGCAGGTATTTGAAATGGACCAGTACCACGGTGCATCACTCTTCAGGGATGGTAAATCGAAAACCAGCCACGGTGTTCCCTTTTTAATGTAAAAATTCATGTGACGGAAAAACGAAGGCCAAAAAACTTCAGAGACCCGATTGAGGTTCGGATAGCCTTTTTTTGGGTATAAAACTATCCGTTGATGGCTTACAGCAGTCAAAGCCGTAGAACTCACTGAGACCTTTGTTTTGACTGGTTATGGCTCCCGTAACTCTAAACGAGGCAACAGTTATGGCCGTCCGAAGAATCGATATCCACAGGGTGCAACATCTGCGGTGCAAGGTGCAACATTCGTCCAAAAATACGAAACAGCGCCGTGCGACTTTCAGAAATGGGTGCAGGGATTTGAAATGGACCAGTACCATGGTGCACCACTCTCCAGGGATGGTAAATCAAAAAACAGCCACGGTGTTCTCTTTTTAACGTAAAAATTCATGTGACGGAAAAACGAAGGCCAAAAAACTTCAGAGACCCGATTGAGGTTCGGATAGCCTTTTTTTGGGTATGAAACTATCCGTTGATGGCTTACAGCAGTCAAAGCCGTAGAACTCACCGAGACCTTTGTTTTGACTGGTTATGGTTCCCGTAACTCTAAATGAGGCAACAGTTGTGGCCGTCCGAAGAATCGATATCCACAGGGTGCAACATCTGCGGTGCAAGGTGCAACATTCGTCCAAAAAGACGAAACAGCGCCGTGCGACTTTTAGAAATGGGTGCAGGGATTTAAAATAGACCAGTACCATGGTGCACCACTCTCCTGGGATGGTAAATCGAAAACCAGCCACGGTGTTCTCTTTTTAACGTAAAAATTCATGTGACGGAAAAACGAATGCCAAAAAACTTCAGAGACCCGATTGAGGTTCGGATAGCCTTTTTTTGGGTATGAAACTATCCGTTGACGGCTTACAGCGGTAAAAGCCGTAGAACTAACTGATACCTTTGTTTTGACTGGTTATGGCTCCCGTAACTCTAAACGAAGCAACAGTTATGGCCGTCCAAAAAATCGATATCCACAGGGTGCAACATCTCCAGGGATTTGAAATGGACCGGCAACATCTCCAGAACTCTCCAGGGATTTGAAATGGACCGGTACCATTGTGCATCACTCTCCAGGGATGGTAAATCGAAAACCAGCCACGGTGTTCTCTTTTTAACGTAAAAATTCATGTGACGGAAAAACGAAGGCCAAAATACTTCAGAGACCCGATTGAGGTTCGGATAGCCTTTTTTTGGGTATGAAACTATCCGTTGACGGCTTACAGCGGTAAAAGCCGTAGAACTCACTGAGACCTTCATTTTGACTGGTTATGGCTCCCGTAACTCTAAACGAGGCAACAGTTATGGCCGTCCGAAAAATCGAAATCCTCAGGGTGCAACATCTGCGGTGCAAGGTGCAACATTCGTCCAAAAAGACGAAACAGCGCCGTGCGAATTTTAGAAATGGGTGCTGGGATTTGAAATGGACCAGTACCATTGTGCATCACTCTCCAGGGATGGTAAATCGAAAACCAGCCATGGTGTTCCCTTTTTAACGTAAAAATTCACGTGACGGAAAAACGAAGGCCAAAAAACTTCGGAGACCCGATTGAGGTTCGGATAGCCTTTTTTGGGTATGAAACTATCCATTGACGGCTTACAGCGGTCAAAGCCGTAGAACTCACTAAGACCTTCGTTATGACTGGTTATGGCTCCCGTAACTCTAAACGAGACAACAGTTATGGCCGTCCGAAGAATCGATATTCACAGGGTGCAACATCTGCGGTGCAAGGTGCAACATTCGTCCAAAAAGACGAAACAGTGTCGTTCGACTTTTAAAAATGGGTGCAGGGATTTGAAATGGACCAATACCATGGTGCCCCACTCACCAGGGATGGTAAATCGAACACCAGCCACGGTTTTCTCTTTTTAACGTAAAAATTCATGTGATGGAAAAACGAAGGCCAAAAAACTTCAGAGATCCGATTGAGGTTCGGATAGCCTTTTTTTGGGTATGAAACTATCCGTTGATGGGTTACAGCAGTCAAAGCCGTACAACTCACTGAGACCGTTGTTTTGACTGGTTATGGCTCCCGTAACTCTAATCGAGGCAACAGTTATGGCCGTCCGAAGAATCGATATCCACAGGGTGCAACATCTGCGGTGCAAGGTGCAACATTCGTCCAAAAAGACGAAACAGCGCCGTGCGACTTTTGGAAATGGGTGCAGGGATTTTAAATAGACTAGTACCATGGTGCACCACTCTCCCGGGATGGTAAATCGAAAACCAGCCAAGGTGTTCTCTTTTTAACGTAAAAATTCACGTGATGGAAAAACGAAGGCCAAAATACTTCAGAGACCCGATTGAGGTTCGGATAGCCTTTTTTTGGGTATGAAACTATCCGTTGACGGCTTACAGCGGTAATAGCCGTAGAACTCACTGATACCTTCGTTTTGACTGGTTATGGCTCCCGTAACTCTAAACGAGGCAACAGTTATGGCCGTCAGAAAAATTGAAATCCACAGGGTGCAACATCTGTGGTGCAAGGTGCAACATTCGTCCAAAAAGACGAAACAGCGTCGTGCGAATTTTAGAAATGGGTGCTGGGATTTGAAATGGACCAGTACCATTGTGCATCACTCTCCAGGGATGGTAAATCGAAAACCATCCACGGTGTTCCCTTTTTAACGTAAAAATTCATGTGACGGAAAAACGAAGGACAAAAAACTTCAGAGACCCGATTGAGGTTCGGATAGCCTTTTTTTGGATATGAAACTATCCGTTGACGGCTTACAGCGGTCAAAGCCGTAGAAATCACTGAGACCTTCGTTATGACTAGTTATGGCTCCCGTAATTCTAAACGAGACAACAGTTATGGCCGTCCGAAGAATCGATATTCACAGGGTGCAACATCTGCGGTGCAAGGTGCAACATTCGTCCAAAAAGACGAAACAGTGTCGTGCGACTTTTAGAAATGGGTGCAGGGATTTGAAATGGACCAATACCATGGTGCACCACTCACCAGGGATGGTAAATCGAACACCAGCCGCGGTGTTCTCTTTTTAACGTAAAAATTCATGTGATGGAAAAACGAAGGCCAAAAAACTTTAGAGATCCGATTGAGGTTCGGATAGCCTTTTTTTGGGTATGAAACTATCCGTTGATGGCTTACAGCAGTTAAAGCCGTAGAACTCACTGAGACCTTTGTTTTGACTGGTTATGGCTCCCGTAACTCTAAACGATGCAATAGTTATGGCCGTCCGAAGAATCGATATCCACAGGGTGCAACATCTGCGGTGCAAGGTGCAACATTCGTCCAAAAAGACGAAACAGCGCCGTACAACTTTTAGAAATGGGTGCAGGGATTTAAAATAGACCAGTACCATGGTGCACCACTCTCTCGGGATGGTAAATCGAAAACCATCCGAGGTGTTCTCTTTTTAACGTTAATATTCATGTGACGGAAAAACGAAGGCCAAAAAACTTCAGAGACCCGATTGAGGTTCGGATAGCCTTTTTTTGGGTATGAATCTATCCGTTGATGGCTTACAGTAGTCAAAGCCATAGAACTCACTGAGACCTTTGTTTTGACTGGTTATGTCTCCCGTAACTCTAAACGAGGCAACAGTTATGGCCGTCCGAAGAATCGATATCCACAGGGTGCAACATCTGCGGTGCAAGGTGCAACATTCGTCCAAAAAGAAGAAACAGCGCCGTGCGACTTTTAGAAATGGGTGCAGGGATTTAAAATGGACTAGTACCATGGTGCACCACTCTCCCGGGATGGTAAATCGAAAACCAGCCACGGTGTTCTCTTTTTAACGTAAAATTTCATGTGACGGAAAAACGAAGGCCAAAAAACTTCAGAGACCCAATTGAGGTTCGGATAGCCTTTTTTTGGGTATTAAACAATCCGTTGACGGCTTACAGCGGTAAAAGCCGTAGAACTCACTGAGACCTTCGTTTTGACTGGTTATGGCTCCCGTAACTCTAAACGAGGTAACATTTATGGCCGTCCGAAAAATCGAAATCCACAGGGTGCAACATCTGCGGTGCAAGGTGCAACATTCGTCCAAAAAGACGAAACAGCGCCGTGCGACTTTTAGAAATGGGTGCAGGGATTTGAAATGGACCAGTACCATTGTGCATTATTCTCCAGGGATGGTAAATCGAAAACCAGCCACGGTGTTCCCTTTTTAACGTAAAAATTCATGTGACGGAAAAACGAAGGCCAAAAAACTTCAAAGACCCGATTGAGGTTCGGATATCCTTTTTTTGGGTATAAACTATCCGTTGAGGGCTTACAGCGATTAAAGCCGTAGAACTCACTGAGACCTTCGTTTTGACTAGTTATGGCTCCCATAACTCTAAACGAGGCAACAACTATGGCCATCCGAAGAATCGATATCCACAGGGTGCAACATCTGCGGTGCAAGGTGCAACATTCGTCCAAAAAGACGAAACAGCGCCGTGCGAATTTTAGAAATGGGTGCAGGGATTTGAAATGGACCGGTACCATTGTGCATCACTCTCCAGGGATGGTAAATCAAAAATCAGCCACGGTATTCCCTTTTTAACGTAAAAATTCATGTGACGGAAAAACGAAGGCCAAAAACTTCAAAGACCAGATTGAGGTTCGGATAGCCTTTTTGGGTATGAATCTATCCATTGATGGCTTACAACAGTCAAAGCCGTAGAAATCACTGAGACCTTTGTTTTGACTGGTTTTGTCTCCCGTAACTCTAAACGACGCAACAGTTATGGCCATCCGAAGAATCGATATCCACAGGGTGCAACATCTGCGGTGCAAGGTGCAACATTCGTCCAAAAAGACGAAACAGCGCCGTTCGACTTTTAGAAATGGGTGCAGGGATTTAAAATAGACTAGAACCATGGTGCACCACTCTCCCGGAATGGTAAATCGAAAACCAGCCACGGTGTTCTCTTTTTAACGTAAAATTTCATGTGACGGAAAAACGAATGCCAAAATACTTTAGAGACCCGATTGAGGTTCGGATAGCCTTTTTTTGGATATGAAACTATCCGTTGACGGCTTACAGCGGTAAAAGCCATAGAACTCACTGAGGCCTTCATTTTGACTGGTTATGGCTCCCGTAACTCTAAACGAGGCAACAGTTATGGCCGTCCGAAAAATCGAAATCCACAGGGTGCAACATCTGCGGTGCAAGGAGCAACATTCGTCCAAAAAGACGAAACAGCGCCGTGCGAATTTTAGAAATGGGTGCTGGGATTCGGAATGGACCAGTACCATTGTGCATCACTCTCCAGGGATGGTAAATCGAAAACCAGCCATGGTGTTCCCTTTTTAACGTAAAAATTCACGTGACGGAAAAACGAAGGCCAAAAAACTTCAAAGACCCGATTGAGGTTCGGATAGCCTTTTTTTGGGTATGAAACTATCCATTGACGGCTTACAGTGGTCAAAGCCATAGAACTCACTAAGTCCTTCGTTATGACTGGTTATGGCTCCCGTAACTCTAAACGAGACAACAGTTATGGCCGTCCGAAGAATCGATATTCACAGGGTGCAACATCTGCGGTGCAAGGTGCAACATTCGTCCAAAAAGACGAAACAGTGTCGTGCGACTTTTAAAAATGGGTGCAGGAATTTGAAATGGACCAATACCATGGTGCACCACTCACTAGAGATGGTAAATCGAACACCAGCCACGGTGTTCTCTTTTTAACGTAAAAATTCATGTGATGGAAAAACGAAGGCCAAAAAACTTCAGAGATCCGATTGAGGTTCGGATAGCCTTTTTTGGGTATGAAACTATCCGTTGATGGCTTACAGCAGTCAAAGCCGTACAACTCACTGAGACCGTTGTTTTGACTGGTTATGGCTCCCGTAACTCTAATCGAGGCAATAGTTATGGCCGTCCGAAGAATCGATATCCACAGGGTGCAACATCTGCGGTGCAAGGTGCAACATTCGTCCAAAAAGACGAAACAGCGCCGTGCGACTTTTAGAAATGGGTGCAGGGATTTTAAATAGACTAGTACCATGGTGCACCACTCTCCCGGGATGGTAAATCGAAAACCAGCCAAGGTGTTCTCTTTTTAACGTAAAAATTCACGTGACGGAAAAACGAAGGCCAAAATACTTCAAAGACCCGATTGAGGTTCGGATAGCCTTTTTTTGGGTATGAACTATCCGCTGACGGCTTACAGCGGTAATAGCCGTAGAACTCACTGATACCTTCGTTTTGACTGGTTATGGCTCCCGTAACTCTAAACGAGGCAACAGTTATGACCGTCAGAAAAATCGAAATCCATAGGCTGCAACATCTGTGGTGCAAGGTGCAACATTCGTCCAAAAAGACGAAACAGCATCGTGCGAATTTTAGAAATGGGTGCTGGGATTTGAAATGAACCAGTACCATTGCGCATCATTCTCCAGGGATGGTAAATCGAAAACCATCCACGATGTTCCCTTTTTAACGTAAAAATTCATGTGACGAAAAAACGAAGGACAAAAAACTTCAGAGACCCGATTGAGGTTCGGATAGCCTTTTTTTGGGTATGAAACTATCCGTTGATGGCTTACAGCAGTCAAAGCCGTAGAACTCACTGAAACCTTTGTTTTGACTGGTTATGGCTCCCGTAACTCTAAACGAAGCAACAGTTATGGCCGTCCGAAGAATCGATATCCACAGGGTGCAACATCTGCGGTGCAAGGTACAACATTCGTCCAAAAAGACGAAACAGCGCCGTGCGACTTTTAGAAATGGGTGCAGGGATTTAAAATAGACCAGTACCATGGTGCACCACTCTCTTGGGATGGTAAATCGAAAACCATCCGAGGTGTTCTCTTTTTAACGTTAAAATTCATGTGACGGAAAAACGAAGGCCAAAAAACTTCAGAGACCCGATTGAGTTTCGGATAGCCTTTTTTTGGGTATGAATCTATCCGTTGATGGCTTACAGCAGTCAAAGCCATAGAACTCACGGAGACCTTTGTTTTGACTGGTTATGTCTCCCGTAACTCTAAACGAGGCAACAGTTATGGCCGTCCGAAGAATCGATATCCACAGGGTGCAACATCTGCGGTGCAAGGTGCAACATTCGTCCAAAAAGAAGAAACAGCGCCGTGCGACTTTTAGAAATGGATGCAGGGATTTAAAATAGACCAGTACCATGGTGCACCACTCTCCCGGGATGGTAAATCGAAAACTAACCACGGTGTTCTCTTTTTAACGTAAAAATTCATGTGATGGAAAAACGAAGGCCAAAAAACTTCAGAGACCCGATT
This sequence comes from Allium fistulosum, assembly GCA_030737815.1. Classification (NCBI taxonomy): domain Eukaryota; kingdom Viridiplantae; phylum Streptophyta; class Magnoliopsida; order Asparagales; family Amaryllidaceae; genus Allium; species Allium fistulosum. The sequence goes on from JASFAW010000014.1 coordinate 5,437,734, forward strand.
GAGGTTCGGATAGCCTTTTTTTGGGTATTAAACAATCCGTTGACGGCTTACAGCGGTAAAAGCCGTAGAACTCACTGAGACCTTCGTTTTGACTGGTTATGGCTCCCGTAACTCTAAACGAGGCAACAATTATGGCCGTCCGGAAAATCAATATCCACAAGGTGCAACATCTGCGGTGCAAGGTGCAACATTCGTCCAAAAAGACGAAACAGCGCCGTGTGACTTTTAGAAATGGGTGAAGGGATTTGAAATGAACCAGTACCATGGTGCATCACTCTCCAGGGATGGTAAATCGAAAACTAGCCACGGTGTTCCCTTTTTAACGTAAAAATTCATGTGATGGAAAAACGAAGGCCAAAAAACTTCAGAGACCCGATTGAGGTTCGGATATCCTTTTTTTGGGTATAAACTATCCGCTGACGGCTTACAGCGGTCAAAGCCGTAGAACTCACTGAGACCTTCGTTTTGACTTGTTATGGCTCCCGTAACTCTAAACGAGGCAACAGTTATGGCCGTCCGAAGAATCGATATCCACAGGGTGCAACATCTGCGGTGCAAGGTGCAACATTCGTCCAAAAAGACGAAACAGCGCCGTGCGACTTTTAGAAATGGGTGCAGGGATTTGAAATGGACCAGTACCATGGTGCACCACTCTCCAGGGATGGTAAATCGAAAACCAACCACGGTGTTCTCTTTTTAATGTAAAAATTCTTGTGATGGAAAAACGAAAGTAAAAAAACTTCAAAGACCCGATTGAGGTTCGGATATCCATTTTTTGGGTATGAAACTATCCGTTGATGGCTTACAGTGGTCAAAGCCATAGAACTCACTGAGACCACCGTTTTGACTGGTTATGTCTCCCGTAACTCTAAACGAGGCAACAGTTATGGTCGTCCGAAAAATCGATATCCACAAGGTGCAACATCTGCAGTGCAAGGTGCAACATTCGTCCAAAAAGACGAAACAGCGCCGTGCGACTTTTAGAAATGGGTGCAGGGATTTGAAATGGACCAGTACCATGGTGCATCACTCTCCAGGGATGGTAAATCGAAAACCAGCCACGGTGTTCCCTTTTTAACGTAAAAATTCATGTGACGGAAAAACGAAGGCCAAAGAACTTCAAAGACCCGATTGAGGTTCAGATATCCTTTTTTTGGGTATAAACTATCTGTTGACGGCTTACAGCGGTTAAAGCCGTAGAACTCACTGATACCTTCGTTTTGACTGGTTATGGCTCCCGTAACTCTAAACGAGGCAACAGTTATGGCCGTCCGAAGAATCGATATTCATAGGGTGCAACATCTGCGGTGCAAGGTGCAACATTCGTCCAAAAAGACGAAACAGTGCCGTGCGACTTTTAGAAATGGGTGCAGGGATTTGAAAATGGACCAGTACCATGGTGCACCACTGTCTAGGGATGGTAAATCGAAAACCAGCCACGGTGTTCTCTTTTTAACGTAAAAATTCATGTGATGGAAAAACGAAGGCCAAAAAACTTCAAAGACCCGATTGAGGTTCGGATAGCCCTTTTTTGGGTATGAAACTATCCGTTGATGGGTTACAGCAGTCAAAGCCATAGAACTCACTGAGACCTTTGTTTTGACTGGTTATGGCTCCCGTAACTCTAAACGAGGCAACAGTTATGGCCGTCCGAAGAATCGATATCCATAGGGTGCAACATCTGCGGTGCAAGGTGCAACATTCGTCCAAAAAGACGAAACAGCGCCATGCGACTTTTAGAAATGGGTGCAGGGATTTAAAATAGACCAGTACCATGGTGCACCACTCTCCCGGGATGGTAAATCGAAAACCAGCCACGGTGTTCCCTTTTTAACGTAAAAATTCATGTGACGGAAAAACGAAGGCCAAAAAACTTCAGAGACCCGATTGAGGTTCGGATAGCCTTTTTTTGGGTATGAAACTATCCGTTGATGGCTTACAGCAGTCAAAGCCGTAGAACTCACTGAGACCTCTATTTTGACTGGTTATGGCTCCCGTAACTCTAAACGAGGCAACAGTTATGGCCGTCCGAAGAATCGATATCCACAGGGTGCAACATCTGCGGTGCAAGGTGCAACATTCGTCCAAAAAGACGAAACAGCGTCGTGCGACTTTTAGAAATGGGTGCAGGGATTTAAAATAGACCAGTACCATGGTGCACCACTCTCCCGGGATGGTAAATCGAAAACCAGCCACGGTGTTCTCTTTTTAACGTAAAAATTCATGTGACGGAAAAACGAAGGCCAAAAAACTTCAGAGACCCGATTGAGGTTCGGATAGCCTTTTTTTGGGTATGAAACTATCCGTTGATGGGTTACAGCAGTCAAAGCCATAGAACTCACTGAGACCTTTGTTTTGACTGGTTATGGCTCCCGTAACTCTAAACGAGGCAACAGTTATGGCCGTCCGAAGAATCGATATCCACAGGGTGCAACATCTGCGGTGCAAGGTGCAACATTCGTCCAAAAAGAAGAAACAGCGCCGTGCGACTTTTAGAAATGGATGCAGGGATTTAAAATAGACCAGTACCATGGTGCACCACTCTCCCGGGATGGTAAATCGAAAACTAACCACGGTGTTCTCTTTTTAACGTAAAAATTCATGTGACGGAAAAACGAAGGCCAAAAAACTTCAGAGACCCGATTGAGGTTCGGATAGCCTTTTTTTGGGTATTAAACAATCCGTTGACGGCTTACAGCGGTAAAAGCCGTAGAACTCACTGAGACCTTCGTTTTGACTGGTTATGGCTCCCGTAACTCTAAACGAGGCAACAATTATGGCCGTCCGGAAAATCAATATCCACAAGGTGCAACATCTGCGGTGCAAGGTGCAACATTCGTCCAAAAAGACGAAACAGCGCCGTGTGACTTTTAGAAATGGGTGAAGGGATTTGAAATGAACCAGTACCATGGTGCATCACTCTCCAGGGATGGTAAATCGAAAACTAGCCACGGTGTTCCCTTTTTAACGTAAAAATTCATGTGATGGAAAAACGAAGGCCAAAAAACTTCAGAGACCCGATTGAGGTTCGGATATCCTTTTTTTGGGTATAAACTATCCGCTGACGGCTTACAGCGGTCAAAGCCGTAGAACTCACTGAGACCTTCGTTTTGACTTGTTATGGCTCCCGTAACTCTAAACGAGGCAACAGTTATGGCCGTCCGAAGAATCGATATCCACAGGGTGCAACATCTGCGGTGCAAGGTGCAACATTCGTCCAAAAAGACGAAACAGCGCCGTGCGACTTTTAGAAATGGGTGCAGGGATTTGAAATGGACCAGTACCATGGTGCACCACTCTCCAGGGATGGTAAATCGAAAACCAACCACGGTGTTCTCTTTTTAATGTAAAAATTCTTGTGATGGAAAAACGAAAGTAAAAAAACTTCAAAGACCCGATTGAGGTTCGGATATCCATTTTTTGGGTATGAAACTATCCGTTGATGGCTTACAGTGGTCAAAGCCATAGAACTCACTGAGACCACCGTTTTGACTGGTTATGTCTCCCGTAACTCTAAACGAGGCAACAGTTATGGTCGTCCGAAAAATCGATATCCACAAGGTGCAACATCTGCAGTGCAAGGTGCAACATTCGTCCAAAAAGACGAAACAGCGCCGTGCGACTTTTAGAAATGGGTGCAGGGATTTGAAATGGACCAGTACCATGGTGCATCACTCTCCAGGGATGGTAAATCGAAAACAAGCCACGGTGTTCCCTTTTTAACGTAAAAATTCATGTGACGGAAAAACGAAGGCCAAAGAACTTCAAAGACCCGATTGAGGTTCGGATATCCTTTTTTTGGGTATAAACTATCTGTTGACGGCTTACAGCGGTTAAAGCCGTAGAACTCACTGATACCTTCGTTTTGACTGGTTATGGCTCCCGTAACTCTAAACGAGGCAACAGTTATGGCCGTCCGAAGAATCGATATTCATAGGGTGCAACATCTGCGGTGCAAGGTGCAACATTCGTCCAAAAAGACGAAACAGTGCCGTGCGACTTTTAGAAATGGGTGCAGGGATTTGAAAATGGACCAGTACCATGGTGCACCACTGTCTAGGGATGGTAAATCGAAAACCAGCCACGGTGTTCTCTTTTTAACGTAAAAATTCATGTGATGGAAAAACGAAGGCCAAAAAACTTCAAAGACCCGATTGAGGTTCGGATAGCCCTTTTTTGGGTATGAAACTATCCGTTGATGGGTTACAGCAGTCAAAGCCATAGAACTCACTGAGACCTTTGTTTTGACTGGTTATGGCTCCCGTAACTCTAAACGAGGCAACAGTTATGGCCGTCCGAAGAATCGATATCCATAGGGTGCAACATCTGCGGTGCAAGGTGCAACATTCGTCCAAAAAGACGAAACAGCGCCATGCGACTTTTAGAAATGGGTGCAGGGATTTAAAATAGACCAGTACCATGGTGCACCACTCTCCCGGGATGGTAAATCGAAAACCAGCCACGGTGTTCCCTTTTTAACGTAAAAATTCATGTGACGGAAAAACGAAGGCCAAAAAACTTCAGAGACCCGATTGAGGTTCGGATAGCCTTTTTTTGGGTATGAAACTATCCGTTGATGGCTTACAGCAGTCAAAGCCGTAGAACTCACTGAGACCTCTATTTTGACTGGTTATGGCTCCCGTAACTCTAAACGAGGCAACAGTTATGGCCGTCCGAAGAATCGATATCCACAGGGTGCAACATCTGCGGTGCAAGGTGCAACATTCGTCCAAAAAGACGAAACAGCGTCGTGCGACTTTTAGAAATGGGTGCAGGGATTTAAAATAGACCAGTACCATGGTGCACCACTCTCCCGGGATGGTAAATCGAAAACCAGCCACGGTGTTCTCTTTTTAACGTAAAAATTCATGTGACGGAAAAACGAAGGCCAAAAAACTTCAGAGACCCGATTGAGGTTCGGATAGCCTTTTTTTGGGTATGAAACTATCCGTTGATGGGTTACAGCAGTCAAAGCCATAGAACTCACTGAGACCTTTGTTTTGACTGGTTATGGCTCCCGTAACTCTAAACGAGGCAACAGTTATGGCCGTCCGAAGAATCGATATCCACAGGGTGCAACATCTGCGGTGCAAGGTGCAACATTCGTCCAAAAAGAAGAAACAGCGCCGTGCGACTTTTAGAAATGGATGCAGGGATTTAAAATAGACCAGTACCATGGTGCACCACTCTCCCGGGATGGTAAATCGAAAACTAACCACGGTGTTCTCTTTTTAACGTAAAAATTCATGTGTCGGAAAAACGAAGGCCAAAAAACTTCAGAGACCCGATTGAGGTTCGGATAGCCTTTTTTTGGGTATTAAACAATCCGTTGACGGCTTACAGCGGTAAAAGCCGTAGAACTCACTGAGACCTTCGTTTTGACTGGTTATGGCTCCCGTAACTCTAAACGAGGCAACAATTATGGCCGTCCGGAAAATCAATATCCACAAGGTGCAACATCTGCGGTGCAAGGTGCAACATTCGTCCAAAAAGACGAAACAGCGCCGTGTGACTTTTAGAAATGGGTGAAGGGATTTGAAATGAACCAGTACCATGGTGCATCACTCTCCAGGGATGGTAAATCGAAAACTAGCCACGGTGTTCCCTTTTTAACGTAAAAATTCATGTGATGGAAAAACGAAGGCCAAAAAACTTCAGAGACCCGATTGAGGTTCGGATATCCTTTTTTTGGGTATAAACTATCCGCTGACGGCTTACAGCGGTCAAAGCCGTAGAACTCACTGAGACCTTCGTTTTGACTTGTTATGGCTCCCGTAACTCTAAACGAGGCAACAGTTATGGCCGTCCGAAGAATCGATATCCACAGGGTGCAACATCTGCGGTGCAAGGTGCAACATTCGTCCAAAAAGACGAAACAGCGCCGTGCGACTTTTAGAAATGGGTGCAGGGATTTGAAATGGACCAGTACCATGGTGCACCACTCTCCAGGGATGGTAAATCGAAAACCAACCACGGTGTTCTCTTTTTAATGTAAAAATTCTTGTGATGGAAAAACGAAAGTAAAAAAACTTCAAAGACCCGATTGAGGTTCGGATATCCATTTTTTGGGTATGAAACTATCCGTTGATGGCTTACAGTGGTCAAAGCCATAGAACTCACTGAGACCACCGTTTTGACTGGTTATGTCTCCCGTAACTCTAAACGAGGCAACAGTTATGGTCGTCCGAAAAATCGATATCCACAAGGTGCAACATCTGCAGTGCAAGGTGCAACATTCGTCCAAAAAGACGAAACAGCGCCGTGCGACTTTTAGAAATGGGTGCAGGGATTTGAAATGGACCAGTACCATGGTGCATCACTCTCCAGGGATGGTAAATCGAAAACCAGCCACGGTGTTCCCTTTTTAACGTAAAAATTCATGTGACGGAAAAACGAAGGCCAAAGAACTTCAAAGACCCGATTGAGGTTCGGATATCCTTTTTTTGGGTATAAACTATCTGTTGACGGCTTACAGCGGTTAAAGCCGTAGAACTCACTGATACCTTCGTTTTGACTGGTTATGGCTCCCGTAACTCTAAACGAGGCAACAGTTATGGCCGTCCGAAGAATCGATATTCATAGGGTGCAACATCTGCGGTGCAAGGTGCAACATTCGTCCAAAAAGACGAAACAGTGCCGTGCGACTTTTAGAAATGGGTGCAGGGATTTGAAAATGGACCAGTACCATGGTGCACCACTGTCTAGGGATGGTAAATCGAAAACCAGCCACGGTGTTCTCTTTTTAACGTAAAAATTCATGTGATGGAAAAACGAAGGCCAAAAAACTTCAAAGACCCGATTGAGGTTCGGATAGCCCTTTTTTGGGTATGAAACTATCCGTTGATGGGTTACAGCAGTCAAAGCCATAGAACTCACTGAGACCTTTGTTTTGACTGGTTATGGCTCCCGTAACTCTAAACGAGGCAACAGTTATGGCCGTCCGAAGAATCGATATCCATAGGGTGCAACATCTGCGGTGCAAGGTGCAACATTCGTCCAAAAAGACGAAACAGCGCCATGCGACTTTTAGAAATGGGTGCAGGGATTTAAAATAGACCAGTACCATGGTGCACCACTCTCCCGGGATGGTAAATCGAAAACCAGCCACGGTGTTCCCTTTTTAACGTAAAAATTCATGTGACGGAAAAACGAAGGCCAAAAAACTTCAGAGACCCGATTGAGGTTCGGATAGCCTTTTTTTGGGTATGAAACTATCCGTTGATGGCTTACAGCAGTCAAAGCCGTAGAACTCACTGAGACCTCTATTTTGACTGGTTATGGCTCCCGTAACTCTAAACGAGGCAACAGTTATGGCCGTCCGAAGAATCGATATCCACAGGGTGCAACATCTGCGGTGCAAGGTGCAACATTCGTCCAAAAAGACGAAACAGCGTCGTGCGACTTTTAGAAATGGGTGCAGGGATTTAAAATAGACCAGTACCATGGTGCACCACTCTCCCGGGATGGTAAATCGAAAACCAGCCACGGTGTTCTCTTTTTAACGTAAAAATTCATGTGACGGAAAAACGAAGGCCAAAAAACTTCAGAGACCCGATTGAGGTTCGGATAGCCTTTTTTTGGGTATGAAACTATCTGTTGATGGCTTACAGCAGTAAAAGCCGTAGAACTCACTGAGAACTTTGTTTTGACTGGTTATGGCTCCCGTAACTCTAAACGAGGCAACAATTATGGCCGTCTGGAAAATCGATATCCACAAGGTGCAACATCTGCGGTGCAAGGTGCAACATTCGTCCAAAAAGACGAAACAGCACCGTGCGACTTTTAGAAATGTGTGAAGGGATTTGAAATGAACCAGTACCATGGTGCATCACTCTCCAGGGATGGTAAATCGAAAACCAGCCACGGTGTTTCCTTTTTAACGTAAAAATTCATGTGACGGAAAAACGAAGGCCAAAAAACTTCAGAGACCCGATTGAGGTTCGGATATCCTTTTTTTGGGTATAAACTATCCGTTGATGGCTTACAGCGGTCAAAGCCGTAGAACTCACTGAGACCTTCGTTTTGACTGGTTATGGCTCCCGTAACTCTAAACGAGGCAACAGTTATGGCCGTCCGAAGAATCGATATCCACAGGATGCAACATCTGCGGTGCAAGGTGCAACATTCGTCCAAAAAGACGAAACAACGTCGTGAGACTTTTAGAAATGGGTGCAGGGATTTGAAATGGACCAGTACCATGGTGCACCACTCTCCAGGGATGGTAAATCGAAGACCAGCCACGGTGTTCCCTTTTTAACGTAAAAATTCATGTGACGGAAAAACGAAGGCCAAAAAACTTCAAAGACCCGATTGAGGTTCGGATATCCATTTTTTGGGTATGAAACTATCCGTTGATAGCTTACAGAGGTCAAAGCCGTAGAACTAACTGAGACCTTCGTTTTGACTGGTTATGGCTCCCGTAACTCTAAACGAGGCAACAATTATGGCCGTTCGAAAAATCGATATCCACAAGGTGCAACATCTGAAGTGCAAGGTGCAACATTCGTCCAAAAAGACGAAACTGCGCCGTGCGACTTTTAGAAATGGGTGCAGGGATTTGAAATGGACCAGTACCATGGTGCATCACTCTCTAGGGATGGTAAATCGAAAACCAGCCACGGTGTTCCCTTTTTAACGTAAAAATTCATGTGACGGAAAAACGAAGGCCAAAAAACTTCAAAGACCCGATTGAGGTTCGGATATCCTTTTTTTGGGTATAAACTTTTCGTTGACCGCTTGTAGCGGTTAAAGCCGTAGAACTCTCTGAGACTTTCGTTTTGACTGGTTATGGCTCCCGTAACTCTATACGAGGCAACGGTTATGGCCGTCCGAAGAATCGATATTCACAGGGTGCAACATCTCCGATGCAAGGTGCAACATTCGTCCAAAAAGACGAAACAGTGCCGTGCGACTTTTAGAAATGGGTGCAGGGATTTGAAAATGGACCGGTACCATGGTGCACCACTCTCCAGGGATGGTAAATCGAAAACCAGCCACGGTGTTCTCTTTTTAACGTAAAAATTCATGTGACGGAAAAACAAAGGCCAAAAAACTTCAGAGACCCGATTGAGGTTCGGATAGCCTTTTTTTGGGTATGAAACTATCCGTTGATGGCTTACAGCAGTCAAAGCCGTAGAACTCACTGAGACCTTTGTTTTGACTGGTTATGGCTCCCGTAACTCTAAACGAGGCAACAGTTATGGCCATCCGAAGAATCGATATACACAGGGTGCAACATCTGCGGTGCAAGGTGCAACATTCGTCCAAAAAGACGAAACAGCGCCGTGCGACTTTTAGAAATGGGTGCAGGGATTTAAAATAGACCAGTACCATGGTGCACCACTCTCCCGGGATGGTAAATCGAAAACCAGCCACGGTGTTCCCTTTTTAACGTAAAAATTCATGTGACAGAAAAACGTAGGCCAAAAAACTTCAAAGACCCGATTGAGGTTCGGATATCCTTTTTTTGGGTATAAACTTTCCGTTGATGGCTTACAGCGGTTAAAGCCGTAGAACTCACTGAGACCTTCGTTTTGACTGGTTATGGCTCCCGTAACTCTAAACGAGGCAACAGTTATGGCCGTCCGAAAAATCGATATCCACAAGGTGCAACATCTGCAGTGCAAGGTGCAACATTCGTCCAAAAAGACGAAACAGCGCCGTGCGACTTTTAGAAATGGGTGCAGGGATTTGAAATGGACCAGTACCATGGTGCACCACTCTCCAGGGATGGTAAATCGAAAACCAGCCACGGTGTTCCCTTTTTAAAGTAAAAATTCATGTGACGGAAAAACGAAGGCCAAAAAACTTCAGAGACCCGATTGAGGTTCGGATAGCCTTTTTTGGGTATGAAACTATCCGTTGATGGCTTACAGTAGTCAAAGCCGTAGAACTCACTGAGACCTTTGTTTTGACTGGTTATGGCTCCCGTAACTCTAAACGAGGCAACAGTTATGGCCGTCCGAAGGATCGATATCCACAGGGTGCAACATCTGCGGTGCAAGGTGCAACATTCGTCCAAAAATACGAAACAGCGCCGTGCGACTTTTAGAAATGGGTGCAGGGATTTGAAATGGACCAGTACTATGGTGCACCATTCTTCAGGGATGGTAAATCGAAAACCAGCCACGGTGTTCCCTTTTTAATGTAAAAATTCATGTGATAGAAAAACGAAAGCCAAAAAACTTCAAAGACCCGATTGAGGTTCGGATATCCATTTTTTGGGTATGAAACTATCCGTTGATGGCTTACAGCGGTCAAAGCCGTAGAACTCACTGAGACCTTCGTTTTGAATGGTTATGGCTCCCGTAACTCTAAACGAGGCAACAGTTATGGCCGTCCGAAAAATCAATATCCACAAGGTGCAACATCTGCGGTGCAAGGTGCAACATTTGTCCAAAAAGACGAAACAACGCCGTGCGACTTTTAGAAATGGGTGCAGGTATTTGAAATGGACCAGTACCACGGTGCATCACTCTCCAGGGATGGTAAATCGAAAACCAGCCACGGTGTTCCCTTTTTAACGTAAAAATTCATGTGACGGAAAAACGAAGGCCAAAAAACTTCAGAGACCCGATTGAGGTTCGGATATCCTTTTTTTGGGTATAAACTATCCGTTGACGGCTTACAGCGATTAATGCCGTAGAACTCACTGAGACCTTCGTTTTGACTGGTTATGGCTCCCGCAACTCTAAACGAGGCAACAGTTATGGCCGTCCGAAGAATCGATATTCACAGGGTGCAACATCTGCGGTGCAAGGTGCAACATTCGTCCAAGAAGACGAAACAGTGCCGTGCGACTTTTAGAAATGGGTGCATGGATTTGAAAATGGACCAGTACCATGGTGCACCACTCTCCAGGGATGGTAAATCGAAAACCAGCCACGGTGTTCTCTTTTTAACGTAAAAATTCATGTGACGGAAAAACGAAGGCCAAAAAACTTCAGAGACCCGATTGAGGTTCGGATAGCCTTTTTTTGGGTATGAAACTATCCGTTGATGGCTTACAGCAGTCAAAGCCGTAGAACTCACTGAGACCTTTGTTTTGACTGGTTATGGCTCCCGTAACTCTAAACGAGGCAACAGTTATGGCCGTCCGAAGGATCGATATCCACAGGGTGCAACATCTGCGGTGCAAGGTGCAACATTCGTACAAAAAGACGAAACAGCGTCGTGCGACTTTTAGAAATGGGTGCAGGGATTTGAAATGGGCCAGTATCATGTTGCACCAATCTTCAGGGATGGTAAGTCGAAAACCAGCCACGGTGTTCCCTTTTTAATGTAAAAATTCATGTGATGGAAAAACGAAAGCCAAAAAACTTCAAAGACCCGATTGAGGTTCGGATATCCATTTTTTGGGTATTAAACTATCTGTTGATGGCTTACAGCGGTCAACGCCGTAGAACTCACTGAGACCTTCGTTTTGATTGGTTATGGCTCCCGTAACTCTAAACGAGGCAACAGTTATGGCCGTCCGAAAAATCGATATCCACAAGGTGCAACATCTGCGGTGCAAGGTGCAACATTCATCCAAAAAGACGAAACAGCGCCGTGCGACTTTTAGAAATGGGTGCAGGTATTTGAAATGGACCAGTACCACGGTGCATCACTCTTCAGGGATGGTAAATCGAAAACCAGCCACGGTGTTCCCTTTTTAATGTAAAAATTCATGTGACGGAAAAACGAAGGCCAAAAAACTTCAGAGACCCGATTGAGGTTCGGATAGCCTTTTTTTGGGTATGAAACTATCAGTTGATGGCTTACAGCAGTCAAAGCCGTAGAACTCACTGAGACCTTTGTTTTGACTGGTTATGGCTCCCGAAACTCTAAACGAGGCAACAGTTATGGCCGTCCGAAGGATCGATATCCACAGGGTGCAACATCTGCGGTGCAAGGTGCAACATTCGTCCAAAAATACGAAACAGCGCCGTGCGACTTTTAGAAATGGGTGTAGGGATTTGAAATGGACCAGTACCATGGTGCACCACTCTCCAGGGATGGTAAATCAAAAAACAGCCACGGTGTTCTCTTTTTAACGTAAAAATTCATGTGACGGAAAAACGAAGGCCAAAAAACTTCAGAGACCCGATTGAGGTTCGGATAGCCTTTTTTGGGTATGAAACTATCCGTTGATGGCTTACAGCAGTCAAAGCCGTAGAACTCACCGAGACCTTTGTTTTGACTGGTTATGGTTCCCGTAACTCTAAATGAGGCAACAGTTATGGCCGTCCGAAGAATCGATATCCACAGGGTGCAACATCTGCGGTGCAAGGTGCAACATTCGTCCAAAAAGACGAAACAGCGCCGTGCGACTTTTAGAAATGGGTGCAGGGATTTAAAATAGACCAGTACCATGGTGCACCACTCTCCTGGGATGGTAAATCGAAAACCAGCCACGGTGTTCTCTTTTTAACGTAAAAATTCATGTGACGGAAAAACGAAGGCCAAAAAACTTCAGAGACCAGATTGAGGTTCGGATAGCCTTTTTTTGGGTATGAAACTATCCGTTGACGGCTTACAGCGGTAAAAGCCGTAGAACTAACTGAGACCTTTGTTTTGACTGGTTATGGCTCCCGTAACTCTAAACGAAGCAACAGTTATGGCCGTCCAAAAAATCGATATCCACAGGGTGCAACATCTCCAGGGATTTGAAATGGACCGGCAACATCTCCAGAACTCTCCAGGGATTTGAAATGGACCGGTACCATTGTGCATCACTCTCCAGGGATGGTAAATCGAAAACCAGCCACGGTGTTCTCTTTTTAACGTAAAAATTCATGTGACGGAAAAACGAAGGCCAAAATACTTCAGAGACCCGATTGAGGTTCGGATAGCCTTTTTTTGGGTATGAAACTATCCGTTGACGGCTTACAGCGGTAAAAGCCGTAGAACTCACTGAGACCTTCATTTTGACTGGTTATGGCTCCCGTAACTCTAAACGAGGCAACAGTTATGGCCGTCCGAAAAATCGAAATCCTCAGGGTGCAACATCTGCGGTGCAAGGTGCAACATTCGTCCAAAAAGACGAAACAGCGCCATGCGAATTTTAGAAATGGGTGCTGGGATTTGAAATGGACCAGTACCATTGTGCATCACTCTCCAGGGATGGTAAATTGAAAACCAGCCATGGTGTTCCCTTTTTAACGTAAAAATTCACGTGACGGAAAAACGAAGGCCAAAAAACTTCAGAGACCCGATTGAGGTTCGGATAGCCTTTTTTGGGTATGAAACTATCCATTGACGGCTTACAGCGGTCAAAGCCGTAGAACTCACTAAGACCTTCGTTATGACTGGTTATGGCTCCCGTAACTCTAAACGAGACAACAGTTATGGCCGTCCGAAGAATCGATATTCACAGGGTGCAACATCTGCGGTGCAAGGTGCAACATTCGTCCAAAAAGACGAAACAGTGTCGTGCGACTTTTAAAAATGGGTGCAGGGATTTGAAATGGACCAATACCATGGTGCACCACTCACCAAGGATGGTAAATCGAACACCAGCCACGGTGTTCTCTTTTTAACGTAAAAATTCATGTGATGGAAAAACGAAGGCCAAAAAACTTCAGAGATCCGATTGAGGTTCGGATAGCCTTTTTTTGGGTATGAAACTATCCGTTGATGGGTTACAGCAGTCAAAGCCGTACAACTCACTGAGACCGTTGTTTTGACTGGTTATGGCTCCCGTAACTCTAATCGAGGCAACAGTTATGGCCGTCCGAAGAATCGATATCCACAGGGTGCAACATCTGCGGTGCAAGGTGCAACATTCGTCCAAAAAGACGAAACAGCGCCGTGCGACTTTTAGAAATGGGTGCAGGGATTTTAAATAGACTAGTACCATGGTGCACCACTCTCCCGGGATGGTAAATCGAAAACCAGCCAAGGTGTTCTCTTTTTAACGTAAAAATTCACGTGACGGAAAAACGAAGGCCAAAATACTTCAGAGACCCGATTGAGGTTCGGATAGCCTTTTTTTTGGTATGAAACTATCCGTTGACGGCTTACAGCGGTAATAGCCGTAGAACTCACTGATACCTTCGTTTTGACTAGTTATGGCTCCCGTAACTCTAAACGAGGCAACAGTTATGGCCGTCAGAAAAATTGAAATCCACAGGGTGCAACATCTGTGGTGCAAGGTGCAACATTCGTCCAAAAAGACGAAACAGCGTCGTGCGAATTTTAGAAATGGGTGCTGGGATTTGAAATGGACCAGTACCATTGTGCATCACTCTCCAGGGATGGTAAATCGAAAACCATCCACGGTGTTCCCTTTTTAACGTAAAAATTCATGTGACGGAAAAACGAAGGACAAAAAACTTCAGAGACCCGATTGAGGTTCGGATAGCCTTTTTTTGGATATGAAACTATCCGTTGACGGCTTACAGCGGTCAAAGCCGTAGAAATCACTGAGACCTTCGTTATGACTAGTTATGGCTCCCGTAATTCTAAACGAGACAACAGTTATGGCCGTCCGAAGAATCGATATACACAGGGTGCAACATCTGCGGTGCAAGGTGCAACATTCGTCCAAAAAGACGAAACAGTGTCGTGCGACTTTTAGAAATGGGTGCAGGGATTTGAAATGGACCAATACCATAGTGCACCACTCACCAGGGATGGTAAATCGAACACCAGCCGCGGTGTTCTCTTTTTAACGTAAAAATTCATGTGATGGAAAAACGAAGGCCAAAAAACTTTAGAGATCCGATTGAGGTTCGGATAGCCTTTTTTTGGGTATGAAACTATCCGTTGATGGCTTACAACAGTTAAAGCCGTAGAACTCACTGAGACCTTTGTTTTGACTGGTTATGGCTCCCGTAACTCTAAACGATGCAACAGTTATGGCCGTCCGAAGAATCGATATACACAGGGTGCAACATCTGCGGTGCAAGGTGCAACATTCGTCCAAAAAGACGAAACAGCGCCGTGCGACTTTTAGAAATGGGTGCAGGGATTTAAAATAGACCAGTACCATGGTGCACCACTCTCTCGGGATGGTATATCGAAAACCATCCGAGGTGTTCTCTTTTTAACGTTAATATTCATGTGACGGAAAAACGAAGGCCAAAAAACTTCAGAGACCCGATTGAGGTTCGGATAGCCTTTTTTTGGGTATGAATCTATCCGTTGATGGCTTACAGCAGTCAAAGCCATAGAACTCACTGAGACCTTTGTTTTGACTGGTTATGTCTCCCGTAACTCTAAACGAGGCAACAGTTATGGCCGTCCGAAGAATCGATATCCACAGGGTGCAATATCTGCGGTGCAAGGTGCAACATTCGTCCAAAAAGAAGAAACAGCGCCGTACGACTTTTAGAAATGGGTGCAGGGATTTAAAATGGACTAGTACCATGGTGCACCACTCTCCCGGGATGGTAAATCGAAAACCAGCCACGGTGTTCTCTTTTTAATGTAAAATTTCATGTGACGGAAAAACGAAGGCCAAAAAACTTCAGAGACCCGATTGAGGTTCGGATAGCCTTTTTTTGGGTATTAAACAATCCGTTGACGGCTTACAGCGGTAAAAGCCGTAGAACTCACTGAGACCTTCGTTTTGACTGGTTATGGCTCCCGTAACTCTAAACGAGGTAACATTTATGGCCGTCCGAAAAATCGAAATCCACAGGGTGCAACATCTGCGGTGCAAGGTGCAACATTCGTCCAAAAAGACGAAACAGCGCCGTACGACTTTTAGAAATGGGTGCAGGGATTTGAAATGGACCAGTACCATTGTGCATTATTCTCCAGGGATGGTAAATCGAAAACTAGCCACGGTGTTCCCTTTTTAACATAAAAATTCATGTGACGGAAAAACGAAGGCCAAAAAACTTCAGAGACCCGATTGAGGTTCGGATATCCTTTTTTTGGGTATAAACTATCCGTTGAGGGCTTACAGCGATTAAAGCCGTAGAACTCACTGAGACCTTCGTTTTGACTAGTTATGGCTCCCGTAACTCTAAACGAGGCAACAGCTATGGCCGTCCGAATAATCGATATCCACAGGGTGCAACATCTGCGGTGCAAGGTGCAACATTCGTCCAAAAAGACGAAACAGCGCCGTGCGAATTTTAGAAATGGGTGCAGGGATTTGAAATGGACCGGTACCATTGTGCATCACTCTCCAGGGATGGTAAATCAAAAACCAGCCACGGTATTCCCTTTTTAACTAAAAATTCATGTGACGGAAAAACGAAGGCCAAAAACTTCAAAGACCAGATTGAGGTTCGGATAGCCTTTTTGGGTATGAATCTATCCATTGATGGCTTAGAACAGTCAAAGCCGTAGAAATCACTGAGACCTTTGTTTTGACTGGTTTTGTCTCCCGTAACTCTAAACGACGCAACAGTTATGGCCATCCGAAGAATCGATATCCACAGGGTGCAACATCTGCGGTGCAAGGTGCAACATTCGTCCAAAAAGACGAAACAGCGCCGTTCGACTTTTAGAAATGGGTGCAGGGATTTAAAATAGACTAGAACCATGGTGCACCACTCTCCCGGAATGGTAAATCGAAAACCAGCCACGGTGTTCTCTTTTTAACGTAAAAATTCATGTGACGGAAAAACGAATGCCAAAATACTTTAGAGACCCGATTGAGGTTCGGATAGCCTTTTTTTGGATATGAAACTATCTGTTGACGGCTTACAGCGGTAAAAGCCATAGAACTCACTGAGACCTTCATTTTGACTGGTTATGGCTCCCGTAACTCTAAACGAGGCAACAGTTATGGCCGTCCGAAAAATCGAAATCCACAGGGTGCAACATCTGCGGTGCAAGGTGCAACATTCGTCCAAAAAGACGAAACAGCGCCGTGCGAATTTTAGAAATGGGTGCTGGGATTTGAAATGGACCAGTACCATTGTGCATCACTCTCCAGGGATGGTAAATCGAAAACCAGCCATGGTGTTCCCTTTTTAACGTAAAAATTCACGTGACGGAAAAACGAAGGCCAAAAAACTTCAGAGACCCGATTGAGGTTCGAATAGCCTTTTTTTGGGTATGAAACTATCCATTGACGGCTTACAGTGGTCAAAGCCATAGAACTCACTAAGACCTTCGTTATGACTGGTTATGGCTCCCGTAACTCTAAACGAGACAACAGTTATGGCCGTCCGAAGAATCGATATTCACAGGGTGCAACATCTGCGGTGCAAGGTGCAACATTCGTCCAAAAAGACGAAACAGTGTCGTGCGACTTTTAAAAATGGGTGCAGGGATTTGAAATGGACCAATACCATGGTGCACCACTCACCAGAGATGGTAAATCGAACACCAGCCACGGTGTTCTCTTTTTAACGTAAAAATTCATGTGATGGAAAAACGAAGGCCAAAAAACTTCAGAGATCCGATTGAGGTTCGGATAGCCTTTTTTGGGTATGAAACTATCCGTTGATGGCTTACAGCAGTCAAAACCGTACAACTCACTGAGACCGTTGTTTTGACTGGTTATGGCTCCCGTAACTCTAATCGAGGCAACAGTTATGGCCGTCCGAAGAATCGATATCCACAGGGTGCAACATCTGCGGTGCAAGGTGCAACATTCGTCCAAAAAGACGAAACAGCGCCATGCGACTTTGAGAAATGGGTGCAGGGATTTTAAATAGACTAGTACCATGGTGCACCACTCTCCCGGGATGGTAAATCGAAAACCAGCCAAGGTGTTCTCTTTTTAACGTAAAAATTCACGTGACGGAAAAACGAAGGCCAAAATACTTCAAAGACCCGATTGAGGTTCGGATAGCCTTTTTTTGGGTATGAACTATCCGCTGACGGCTTAAAGCGGTAATAGCCGTAGAACTCACTGATACCTTCGTTTTGACTGGTTATGGCTCCCGTAACTCTAAACGAGGCAACAGTTATGGTCGTCAGAAAAATCGAAATCCATAGGCTGCAACATCTGTGGTGCAAGGTGCAACATTCGTCCAAAAAGACGAAACAGCATCGTGCGAATTTTAGAAATGGGTGCTGGGATTTGAAATGAACCAGTACCATTGCGCATCACTCTCCAGGGATGGTAAATCGAAAACCATCCACGGTGTTCCCTTTTTAACGTAAAAATTCATGTGACGGAAAAACGAAGGACAAAAAACTTCAGAGACCCGATTGAGGTTCGGATAGCCTTTTTTTGGATATGAAACTATCCGTTGACGGCTTACAGCGGTCAAAGCCGTAGAAATCACTGAGACCTTCGTTATGACTAGTTATGGCTCCCGTAACTCTAAACGAGACAACAGTTATGGCCGTCCGAAGAATCGATATTCACAGGGTGCAACATCTGCGGTGCAAGGGGCAACATTCGTCCAAAAAGACGAAACAGTGTCGTGCGACTTTTAGAAATGGGTGCAGGGATTTGAAATGGACCAATACCATGGTGCACCACTCACCAGGGATGGTAAATCGAACACCAGCCGTGGTGTTCTCTTTTTAACGTAAAAATTCATGTGATGGAAAAACGAAGGCCAAAAAACTTCAGAGATCCGATTGAGGTTCGGATAGCCTTTTTTTGGGTATGAAACTATCCGTTGATGGCTTACAACAGTCAAAGCCGTAGAACTCACTGAGACCTTTGTTTTGACTGGTTATGGCTCCCGTAACTCTAAACGAAGCAACAGTTATGGCCGTCCGAAGAATCGATATCCACAGGGTGCAACATCTGCGGTGCAAGGTGCAACATTCGTCCAAAAAGACGAAACAGCGCCGTGCGACTTTTAGAAATGGGTGCAGGGATTTAAAATAGACCAGTACCATGGTGCACCACTCTCTTGGGATGGTAAATCGAAAACCATCCGAGGTGTTCTCTTTTTAACGTTAAAATTCATGTGACGGAAAAACGAAGGCCAAAAAACTTCAGAGACCCGATTGAGGTTCGGATAGCCTTTTTTTGGGTATGAATCTATCCGTTGATGGCTTACAGCAGTCAAAGCCATAGAACTCACTGAGACCTTTGTTTTGACTGGTTATGTCTCCCGTAACTCTAAACGAGGCAACAGTTATGGCCGTCCGAAGAATCGATATCCACAGGGTGCAACATCTGCGGTGCAAGGTGCAACATTCGTCCAAAAAGAAGAAACAGCGCCGTGCGACTTTTAGAAATGGATGCAGGGATTTAAAATAGACTAGTACCATGGTGCACCACTCTCTCGGGATGGTAAATCGAAAACCAGCCACGGTGTTCTCTTTTTAACGTAAAAATTTATGTGACGGAAAAACGAAGGCCAAAAAACTTCAGAGACCCGATTGAGGTTCGGATAGCCCTTTTTTGGGTATTAAACAATCCGTTGACGGCTTATAGCGGTAAAAGCCGTAGAACTCACTGAGACCTTCGTTTTGACTGGTTATGGCTCCCGTAACTCTAAACGAGGTAACATTTATGGCCGTCCGAAAAATCGAAATCCACAGGGTGCAACATCTGCGGTGCAAGGTGCAACATTCGTCCAAAAAGACGAAACAGCGCCGTGCGACTTTTAGAAATGGGTGCAGGGATTTGAAATGGACCAGTACCATTGTGCATCATTCTCCAGGGATGGTAAATCGAAAACCAGCCACGGTGTTCCCTTTTTAACGTAAAAATTCATGTGACGGAAAAACGAAGGCCAAAAAACTTCAGAGACCCGATTGAGGTTCGGATAGCCTTTTTTTGGGTATGAAACTATCCGTTGATGGCTTACAGTGGTCAAAGCCGTAGAACTCACTGAGACCTTCGTTTTGACTTGTTATGGCTCCCGTAACTCTAAACGAGGCAACAGTTATGGCCGTCCGAAGAATCGATATTCACAGGGTGCAACATCTGCGGTGCAAGGTGCAACATTCGTCCAAAAAGACGAAACAGCACCGTGCGACTTTTAGAAATGGGTGCAGGGATTTGAAATGGACCAGTACCATGGTGCACCACTCTCCAGGGATGGTAAATCGAAAACCAACCACGGTGTTCTCTTTTTAACGTAAAAATTCAGGTGACGGAAAAACGAAGGCCAAAAAACTTCAGAGACCTGATTGAGGTTCGGATTGCCTTTTTTTGGGTATGAAACTATCCGTTGATGGCTTACAGCAGTCAAAGCCGTAGAACTCACTGAGACCTTTGTTTTGACTGGTTATGTCTCCCGTAACTCTAAACGAGGCAACAGTTATGGCCGTCCGAAGAATCGATATCCACAGGGTTCAACATCTGCGGTGCAAGGTGCAACATTCGTCCAAGAAGACGAAACGGTGCCGTGCGACTTTTAGAAATGGGTGCAGGGATTTAAAATGGACCAGTACCATGGTGCACCACTCTCCCGGGATGATAAATCGAAAACCATCCACGGTGTTCTCTTTTTAACGTAAAAATTCATGTAACGGAAAAACGAAGGCCAAAAAACTTCAAAGACCCGATTGAGATTCGGATAGCCTTTTTTTGGGTATGAAACTATCCGTTGATGGCTTACAGCAGTCAAAGCCGTAGAACTCACTGAGACCTTTGTTTTGACTGGTTATTGCTCCCGTAACTCTAAACGAGGCAACAGTTATGGCCGTCCGAAGAATCGATATCCACAGGGTGCAACATCTGCGGTGCAAGGTGCAACATTCGTCCAAAAAGACGAAACAGCGCCGTGCGACTTTTAGAAATGGGTGCAGGGATTTAAAATGGACGAGTACCATGGTGCACCACTCTCCAGGGATGGTAAATCGAAAACCAGCCACGGTGTTCCCTTTTTAACGTAAAAATTCATGTGACGGAAAAACGAAGGCAAAAAAACTTGAAATACCCGATTGAGGTTCGGATAGCCTTTTTTGGGTATGAAACTATCCGTTGACGGCTTACAGTGGTCAAAGCCATAGAACTCAGAGACCTTCCTTTTGACTGGTTATGGCTCCCGTAACTCTAAACGAGGCAACAGTTATGGCCGTCCGAAGAATCGATATCTACAGGGTGCAACATCTACGGTGCAAGGTGCAACATTCGTCCAAAAAGACGAAACAGCGCCGTGCGAATTTTAGAAATGGGTGCAGGGATTTGAAATGGACCAGTACCATGGTGCATTACTCTCCAGGGATGGAAAATTGAAAACCAGCCACGGTGTTCCCTTTTTAACGTAAAAATTCATGTGACGGAAAAACGAAGGCCAAAAAACTTCAGAGACCCGATTGAGGTTCGGATAGCCCTTTTTGGGTATGAAACTATCCGTTGATGGCTTACAATAGTCAAAGCCGTAGAACTCACTGAGACCTTTGTTTTGACTGGTTATGGCTCCCGTAACTTTAAACGAGGCAACAGTTATGGCCGTCCGAAGAATCGATATCCACAGGGTGCAACATCTGCGGTGCAAGGTGCAACATTCGTTCAAAAAGACGAAACAGCGCCGTGCGACTTTTAGAAATGGGTGTAGGGATTTGAAATGAATCAGTACCATGGTGTACAACTCTCCAGGGATGGTAAATCGAAAACCAGCCACGGTGTTCTCTTTTTAACGTAAAAATTCAGGTGACGGAAAAACGAAGGCCAGAGAACTTCAGAGACCCGATTGAGGTTCGGATAGCCTTTTTTGGGTATGAAACTATCCGTTGATGGCTTACAGCAGTCAAAGCCGTAGAACTCACTGAGACCTTTGTTTTGACTGGTTATGGCTCCCGTAACTCTAAACGAGGCAACAGTTATGGCCGTCCGAAGAATCGGTATCCACAGGGTGCATCATCTGCGGTGCAAGGTGCAACATTCATCCAAAAAGACGAAACAGCGCCGTGCGACTTTTAGAAATGGGTGCAGGGATTTAAAATAGACCAGTACCATGGTGCACCACTCTCTCGGGATGGTAAATCGAAAACCATCCAAGGTGTTCTCTTTTTAACGTAAAAATTCATGTGACGGAAAAATGAAGGCCAAAAAACTTCAGAGACCCGATTGAGGTTCGGATAGCCTTTTTTTATGTATGAATCAATCCGTTGATGGCTTATAGTAGTCAAAGCCGTAGAACTCACTGAGACCTTTGTTTTGACTAGTTATGTCTCCCGTAACTCTAAACGAGGCAACAGTTATGGTCGTCCGAAGAATCGATATCCACAGGGTGCAACATCTACGGTGCAAGGTGCAACATTCGTCCAAAAAGACGAAACAGCGCCGTGCGACTTTTAGAAATGGGTGCAGGGATTTAAAATAGACTAGTACCATGGTGCACCACTCTCCCGGGATGGTAAATCGAAAACCAGCCACGGTGTTCTCTTTTTAACGTAAAAATTCATGTGACGGAAAAACGAAGGCCAAAAAACTTCAAAGACCCGATTGAGGTTCGGATAGCCTTTTTTTGGGTATGAAACTATCCGTTGACGACTTATAGCCGTAAAAGCCGTAGAACTCACTAAGACCTTCGTTTTGACTGGTTATGGCTCCCGTAACTCTAAACGAGGCAACATTTATGGCCGTCCGAAAAATCGAAATCCACAGGGTGCAACATCTGCGGTGCGAGGTGCAACATTCGTCCAAAAAGACGAAACAGCGCCGTGCGACTTTTAGAAATGGGTGCAGAGATTTAAAATGGACCAGTATCATTGTGCATCACTCTCCAGGGATGGTAAATCGAAAACCAGCCACGGTGTTCCCTTTTTAACGTAAAAATTCATGTGACGGAAAAACGAAGGTAAAAAAACTTCAGAGACCCGATTGAGGTTCGGATAGCCTTTTTTTGGGTATGAAACTATCCGTTGACGGCTTACAGTGGTCAAAGCCGTAGAACTCACTGAGACCTTCGTTTTGACTTGTTATGGCTCCCGTAACTCTAAACGAGGCACAGTTATGGCCGTCCGAAGAATCGATATTCACAGGGTGCAACATCTGCGGTGCAAGGTGCAACTTTCGTCCAAAAAGACGAAACTGCGCCGTGCGACTTTTAGAAATGGGTGCAGGGATTTGAAATGGACCAGTACCATGGTGCACCACTCTCCAGGGATGGTAAATCGAAAACCAACCACGGTGTTCTCTTTTTAACGTAAAAATTCAGGTGACGGAAAAACGAAGGCCAAAAAACTTCAGAGACCTGATTGAGGTTCGGATAGCCTTTTTTTGGGTATGAAACTATCCGTTGATGGCTTATAGTAGTCAAAGCCGTAGAACTCACTGAGACCTTTGTTTTGACTGGTTATGTCTCCCGTAACTCTAAACGAGGCAACAGTTATGGCCGTCCGAAGAATCGATATCCACAGGGTGCAACATCTGCGGTGCAAGGTGCAACATTCGTCCAAAAAGACGAAACAGTGCCGTGCGACTTTTAGAAATGGGTGCAGGGATTTAAAATGGACAAGTACCATGGTGCACCACTCTCCAGGGATGGTAAATCGAAAACCAGCCATGGTGTTCTCTTTTTAACGTAAAAATTCATGTAACGGAAAAACGAAGGCCAAAAAACTTCAGAGACCCGATTGAGGTTCGGAT
This sequence comes from Allium fistulosum, assembly GCA_030737815.1. Classification (NCBI taxonomy): domain Eukaryota; kingdom Viridiplantae; phylum Streptophyta; class Magnoliopsida; order Asparagales; family Amaryllidaceae; genus Allium; species Allium fistulosum. Next base: position 5,461,135 of record JASFAW010000014.1, read on the forward strand.
AGTCTTTTTTGGGTATGAAACTATCCGTTGATGGCTTACAGCAGTCAAAGCCGTAGAACTCACTGAGACCTTTGTTTTGACTGGTTATTGCTCCCGTAACTCTAAACGAGGCAACAGTTATGGCCGTCCGAAGAATCGATATCCACAGGGTGCAACATCTGCGGTGCAAGGTGCAACATTCGTCCAAAAAGACGAACAGCGCCGTGCGACTTTTAGAAATGGGTGCAGGGATTTGAAATGGACTAGTACCATGGTGCACCACTCTCCAGGGATGGTAAATCGAAAACCAGCCACGGTGTTCTCTTTTTAAAGTAAAAATTCGGGTGACGGAAAAACGAAGGCCAGAGAACTTCAAAGACCCGATTGAGGTTCGGATATCCTTTTTTGGGTATGAAACTATCCATTGATGGCTTAAAGCAGTCAAAGCCGTAGAACTCACTGAGACCTTTGTTTTGACTGGTTATGGCTCCCGTAACTCTAAACGAGGCAACAGTTATGCCCGTCCGAAGAATCGATATTCACAGGGTGCAACATCTGCGGTGCAAGGTGCAACATTCGTCCAAAAAGACGAAACAGCGCCGTGCGACTTTTAGAAAAGGGTGCAGGGATTTGAAATGGACCAGTACCATGGTGCATCACTCTCCAGGGATGGTAAATTGAAAACCAGCCATGGTGTTCCCTTTTTAACGTAAAAATTCATGTGATGGAAAAACGAAGGCCAAAAAACCTCAGAGACCCGATTGAGGTTCGGATAGCCTTTTTTTGGGTATGAAACTATCCGCTGATGGCTTACAGCAGTCAAAGCCGTAGAACTCACTGAGACCTTTGTTTTGACTGGTTATGGCTCCCGTAACTCTAAACGACGCAACTGTTATGGCCGTCCGAAGAATCGATATCCACAGGGTGCAACATCTGCGGTGCAAGGTGCAACATTCGTTCAAAAAGACGAAACAGCGCCGTGCGACTTTTAGAAATGGGTGCAGGGATTTGAAATGAATCAGTACCATAGTGAACAACTCTCCAGGGATGGTAAATCGAAAACCAGCCACGGTGTTCTCTTTTTAACGTAAAAATTCAGGTGACGGAAAAACGAAGGCCAGAGAACTTCAGAGACCCGATTGAGGTTCGGATAGCCTTTTTTTGGGTATGAAACTATCCGTTGATGGCTTGCAGCAGTCAAAGCCGTAGAACTCACTGAGACCTTTGTTTTGACTGGTTATGGCTCCCGTAACTCTAAACGAGGCAACAGTTATGGCCGTCCGAAGAATCGATATCCACAGGGTGCAACATCTGCGGTGCAAGGTGCAACATTCGTCCAAAAAGACGAACAGCGCCATGCGACTTTTAGAAATGGGTGCAGGGATTTGAAATGGACCAGTACCATGGTGCACCACTCTTCAGGGATGGTAAATCGAAAACCAGCCACGGTGTTCTCTTTTTAACGTAAAAATTCAGGTGATGGAAAAACGAAGGCCAGAGAACTTCAAAGACCCGATTGAGGTTCGGATAGCCTTTTTTTGGTTATGAAACTATCCGTTGATGGCTTACAGCAGTAAAAGCCGTAGAACTCACTGAGACCTTTGTTTTGACTGGTTATGGCTCCCGTAACTCTAAACGAGGCAACAGTTATGCCCGTCCGAAGAATCCATATCCACAGGGTGCAACATCTACGGTGCAAGGTGCAACATTCGTCCAAAAAGACGAAACAGCGCCGTGCGACTTTTAGAAATGGGTGCAGGGATTTGAAGTGGACCAGTACCATGGTGCATCACTCTCCAGGGATGGTAAATTGAAAACCAGCCACGGTGTTCCCTTTTTAACGTAAAAATTCATGTGATGGAAAAACGAAGGCCAAAAAACTTCAAAGACTCGATTGAGGTTCGGATAGCCTTTTTTTGGGTATGAAACTATCCGCTGATGGCTTAAAGCAGTCAAAGCCGTAGAACTCACTGAGACCTTTGTTTTGACTGGTTATGGCTCCCGTAACTCTAAACGAGGCAACAGTTATGGCCGTCCGAAGAATCGATATCCACAGGGTGCAACATCTGCGGTGCAAGGTGCAACATTCGTCCAAAAAGACGAAACAGCGCCGTGCGACTTTTAGAAATCAGTGCAGGGATTTAAAATAGACCAGTACCATGGTGCACCACTCTCTCGGGATGGTACATCGAAAACCATCCAAGGTGTTCTCTTTTTAACGTAAAAATTCATGTGACGGAAAAACGAAGGCCAAAAAACTTCAGAGACCCGATTGAGGTTCGGATAGCCTTTTTTTGGGTATGAATCTATCCGTTGATGGCTTACAGCAGTCAAAGCCGTAGAACTCACTGAGACCTTTGTTTTGACTGGTTATGTCTCCCGTAACTCTAAACGAGGCAACAGTTATGGCCGTCCGAAGAATCGATATCCACAGGGTGCAACATCTGCGGTGCAAGGTGCAACATTCGTCCAAAAAGACGAAACAGCGCCGTGCGACTTTTAGAAATGGGTGCAGGGATTTGAAGTGGACCAGTACCATGGTGCACCACTCTCCAGGGATGGTAAATCGAAAACCAACCACGGTGTTCTCTTTTTAACGTAAAAATTCAGGTGACGGAAAAACGAAGGCCAAAAAACTTCAGAGACCTGATTGAGGTTCGGATAGCCTTTTTTTGGGTATGAAACTATCCGTTGATGTCTTACAGCAGTCAAAGCCGTAGAACTCACTGAGACCTTTGTTTTGACTGGTTATGTCTCCCGTAACTCTAAACGAGGCAACAGTTATGGCCCTCCGAAGAATCGATATCCACAGGGTGCAACATCTGCGGTGCAAGGTGCAACATTCGTCCAAAAAGATGAAACAGTGCCGTGCGACTTTTAGAAATGGGTGCAGGGATTTAAAATGTACCAGTACCATGGTGAACCACTCTCCAGGGATGGTAAATCAAAAACCAGCCACGGTGTTCTCTTTTTAACGTAAAAATTCATGTAACGGAAAAACGAAGGCCAAAAAACTTCAGAGACACGATTGAGGTTCGGATAGCCTTTTTTTGGGTATGAAACTATCCGTTGATGGCTTACAGCAGTTAAAGTCGTAGAACTCACTGAGACCTTTGTTTTGACTGGTTATTTCTCCCGTAACTCTAAACTAGGCAACAGTTATGGCCGTCCGAAGAATCGATATCCACAGGGTGCAACATCTGCGGTGCAAGGTGCAACATTCGTCCAAAAAGACGAACAGCGCCGTGCGACTTTTAGAAATCGGTGCAGGGATTTGAAATGGACCAGTACCATGGTGCACCACTCTCCAGGCATGGTAATTCGAAAACCAGCCACGGTGTTCTCTTTTTAACGTAAAAATTCAGGTGACGGAAAAACGAAGGCCAGAGAACTTCAACGACCCGATTGAGGTTCGGGTAGCCTTTTTTTGGGTATGAAACTATCCATTGATGGCTTACAGCAGTCAAAGCCGTAGAACTCACTGAGACCTTTGTTTTGACTGGTTATGGCTCCCGTAACTCTAAACGAGGCAACAGTTATGGCCTTCCGAAGAATCGATATCCACAGGGTGCAACATCTACGGTGCAAGGTGCAACATTCGTCCAAAATGATGAAACAGCGCCGTGCGACTTTTAGAAATTGGTGCAGGGATTTAAAATAGACCAGTATCATGGTGCACCACTCCAAAAAGACGAAACAGCGTCGTTCGACTTTTAGAAATGGGTGCAGGGATTTAAAATGGACCAGTACCATGGTGCACCACCCTCCAGGGATGGTAAATCGAAAACCAGCCACGGTGTTCTCTTTTTAACGTAAAAATTCATGTGACGGAAAAACGAATGCCAAAAAACTTCAGAGACCCGATTGAGGTTCGGATAGCCTTTTTTTGGGTATGAATCTATCCGTTGATGGCTTACAGCAGTCAAAGCCGTAGAACTCACTGAGACCTTTGTTTTGACTGGTTATGCCTCCCGTAACTCTTAACGAGGCAACAATTATGGCCGTCCGAAGAATCGATATCCACAGGGTGCAACATCTGCGGTGCAAGGTGCAACATTCGTCCAAAAAGACGAAACAGCGCCGTGCGACTTTTAGAAATGGGTGCAGGGATTTGAAATTGACCAGTACCATGGTGCACCACTCTCCAGGGATGGTAAATCGAAAACCAACCACGGTGTTCTCTTTTTAACGTAAAAATTCAGGTGACGGAAAAACGAAGGCCAAAAAACTTCAGAGACCTGCTTGAGGTTCGGATAGCCTTTTTTTGGGTATGAAACTATCCGTTGATGGCTTACAGCAGTCAAAGCCGTAGAACTCACTGAGACCTTTGTTTTGACTGGTTATGTATCCCGTAACTCTAAACGAGGCAACAGTTATGGTCGTCCGAAGAATCGATATCCACAGGGTGCAACATCTGCGGTGCAAGGTGCAACATTCGTCCAAAAAGACGAAACAGTGCCGTGCGACTTTTAGAAATGGGTGCAGGGATTTAAAATGAACCAGTACCATGGTGAACCACTCTCCAGGGATGGTAAATCGAAAACCAGCCACGGTGTATTCTTTTTAACGTAAAAATTCATGTAACGGAAAAACGAAGGCCAAAAAACTTCAGAGACCCGATTAAGGTTCGGATAGCCTTTTTTTGGGTATGAAACTATCCGTTGATGGCATACAGCAGTCAAAGCCGTAGAACTCACTGAGACCTTTGTTTTGACTGGTTATTGCTCCCGTAACTCTAAACGAGGCAACAGTTATGGCCGTCCGAAGAATCGATATCCACAGGGTGCAACATCTGCGGTGCAAGGTGCAACTTTCGTCCAAAAAGAAGAACAGCGCCGTGCGACTTTTAGAAATCGGTGCAGGGATTTGAAATGGACCAGTACCATGGTGCACCACTCTCCAGGGATGGTAAATCGAAAACCAGCCACGGTGTTCTCTTTTTAACGTAAAAATTCAGGTGACGGAAAAACGAAGGCCAGAGAACTTCAAAGACCCGATTGAGGTTCGGATAGCCTTTTTTTGGGTATGAAACTATCTGTTGATGGCTTACAGCAGTCAAAGCCGTAGAACTCACTGAGACCTTTGTTTTGACTGGTTATGGCTCCCGTAACTCTAAACGAGGCAACAATTATGCCCGTCCGAAGAATCGATATCCACAGGGTGCAACATCTGCGGTGCAAGGTGCAACATTCGTCCAAAAAGATGAAACAGCGCCGTGCGACTTTTAGAAATGGGTGCAGGGATTTGAAATTTACCAGTACCATGGTGCATCACTCTCCAGGGATGGTAAATTGAAAACCAGCCACGGTGTTCCCTTTTTAACGTAAAAATTCATGTGACGGAAAAACGAAGGCCAAAAAACTTCAAAGACCCGATTGAGGTTCGGATAGCCTTTTTTTGGGTATGAAACTATCCGTTGATGGCTTACAGCAGTCAAAGCTGTAGAACTCACTGAGGCCTTTGTTTTGACTGGTTATGGCTCCCGTAACTCTAAACGAGGCAACAGTTATGGCCGTCCGAAGAATCGATATCCACAGGGTGCAACATCTGCGGTGCAAGGTGCAACATTCGTTCAAAAAGACGAAACAGCGCCATGCGACTTTTAGAAATGGGTGCAGGGATTTGAAATGAATCAGTACCATGGTGCACAACTCTCCAGGGATGGTAAATCGAAAACTAGCCACGGTGTTTGTTATCCCGCCTTTTGGCAAGGCCGTGACACCAAAGACTTGACTAGATACCGGTGACAGGTCATCTCGGAAGTCGGTTGCGCGTAAGGATCGCTACGGATATCGATGAAATTTGTTCGAGTCCGGATCGGGCTACAATTGATAAGGCACATCAAGCAAAGCCGTGGGAGCCAATGATCCAAGTTTCAAGTTAATCCGAGTTCGTATGCTCAAGATATCATCGACAAAAGAGGGAGTAGGCCATCCTTAGTTCGAATCCATAGGCGATACCTATGTTCGAATCCATCAGATAAGTGTTGCCTCGAATCCATGAGGAAAAGGTTGAATCGATCAAAGCAGAATTCATTCGAATCCATCAAGGTCGAATCCATCAGAGCAAGTCCTGTTCGAATCCAACGCGTCGAGCTCGCGTGATCTACTTCGAATCGATGAGTTCTCAGTCGATTAGAAACCATCGAATCCCCCCAGCTTCGAATCGATATCGAAACAGGCTACATTCGAGTGCAACACTTCAGACCCTTCAAGCTTCCATCTGCTTCGACTCCGTGCAATCAGCGCACTTCGACTCCATCACTTAAGTCACCTCGAGACTACACTCCGCAGTCAGCTTCGAATCGATCACTGCGTTACACCTAGATCGATTCGAACAAACGCGCCTTCGAATCCACTGCCTCGAATCCAAACCGTGGATTCGACCCAGTCAATGCAGAGTGCAAAGCGGACCGATGCGAAGAAGGCGCACCACGCCACCGTCTTCATTTGCAGAAGGATCGATTCGAACGAATCGATCCGAGCGTATCGATTCGAACGACTCCAGAGTTCGAAAAACACCAACTTGAATCGATCATATCTCGAGTTCTACAAGTCCAAATGCCATGAAATTTTCACAGAAGCTTAAATACATGATGAAGAATGTTCACACCAAATTTCAGCTCGATTGGATGCTTTCTTGATCGATTCGAACCAAGGGTCGAATCGATCCCAAAGTGGGCCCGGATCTCCAGATTTCGGCCATGTGGGCCCCCTGACGTACCAGAACCGGTCTCCCCTCATTTTAGGCGAAATATCAGCCTCCTACACCTATAAATAGAGCCCCTGGTCATTCAGAAAAGGGGTCGGATAATTCTAAGTACTGAAGAGCGCCCAGATTCTGCCAGATTTACTCCAGAACACCGCCGCTGCTTTAGATTGACACTTAGCATTTAGATTCAGTTGTATTGCCTTATTAACTACTGTAATCTTCAAGTAATCGAGCAATAAAATCATCCAATTTCACAGTGGACGTAGGCAAAACGCCGAACCACTCTAAATCGCTTGTCTTTGCAATTTATTTTCTGTTATTTGGAGTTTTTGTTAGATAATCCACAGTTTTAATTTTCATTCTTCACTTTTATCTCTTCAAAAACTTCCGAAGAGTGTTGTGCCCATTTTTGGTACAAACACGATGCGAAGACGGCGCACCACGCCACCGTCTTCATTTGCAGAAGGATCGATTCGAACGAATCGATCCGAGCGTATCGATTCGAACGACTCCAGAGTTCGAAAAACACCAACTTGAATCGATCATATCTCGAGTTCTACAAGTCCAAATGCCATGAAATTTTCACAGAAGCTTAAATACATGATGAAGAATGTTCACACCAAATTTCAGCTCGATTGGATGCTTTCTTGATCGATTCGAACCAAGGGTCGAATCGATCCCAAAGTGGGCCCGGATCTCCAGATTTCGGCCATGTGGGCCCCCTGACGTACCAGAACCGGTCTCCCCTCATTTTAGGCGAAATATCAGCCTCCTACACCTATAAATAGAGCCCCTGGTCATTCAGAAAAGGGGTCGGATAATTCTAAGTACTGAAGAGCGCCCAGATTCTGCCAGATTTACTCCAGAACACCGCCGCTGCTTTAGATTGACACTTAGCATTTAGATTCAGTTGTATTTCCTTATTAACTACTGTAATCTTCAAGTAATCGAGCAATAAAATCATCCAATTTCACAGTGGACGTAGGCAAAACGCCGAACCACTCTAAATCGCTTGTCTTTGCAATTTATTTTCTGTTATTTGGAGTTTTTGTTAGATAATCCACAGTTTTAATTTTCATTCTTCACTTTTATCTCTTCAAAAACTTCCGAAGAGTGTTGTGCCCATTTTTGGTACAAACACGATGCGAAGACGGCGCACCACGCCACCGTCTTCATTTGCAGAAGGATCGATTCGAACGAATCGATCCGAGCGTATCGATTCGAACGACTCCAGAGTTCGAAAAACACCAACTTGAATCGATCATATCTCGAGTTCTACAAGTCCAAATGCCATGAAATTTTCACAGAAGCTTAAATACATGATGAAGAATGTTCACACCAAATTTCAGCTCGATTGGATGCTTTCTTGATCGATTCGAACCAAGGGTCGAATCGATCCCAAAGTGGGCCCGGATCTCCAGATTTCGGCCATGTGGGCCCCCTGACGTACCAGAACCGGTCTCCCCTCATTTTAGGCGAAATATCAGCCTCCTACACCTATAAATAGAGCCCCTGGTCATTCAGAAAAGGGGTCGGATAATTCTAAGTACTGAAGAGCGCCCAGATTCTGCCAGATTTACTCCAGAACACCACCGCTGCTTTAGATTGACACTTAGCATTTAGATTCAGTTGTATTTCCTTATTAACTACTGTAATCTTCAAGTAATCGAGCAATAAAATCATCCAATTTCACAGTGGACGTAGGCAAAACGCCGAACCACTCTAAATCGCTTGTCTTTGCAATTTATTTTCTGTTATTTGGAGTTTTTGTTAGATAATCCACAGTTTTAATTTTCATTCTTCACTTTTATCTCTTCAAAAACTTCCGAAGAGTGTTGTGCCCATTTTTTGTACAAACACTTTGGTGCTTTCACTGAGAAAAAAAAACCAGCTTTTTTCTCCTGCTCCTTGGATCTACCATCGATACCGGATTGCACAAATCCAAGAGGAAGATCCAGATCTTCGATTCACAGTCCTTCCATTCTACTCAGATTTGCATAAAATCTAGGAAAAGTATTCATCATTCAAAATGGTTAGCACGAGAACCACTTCTGTAGCTCCAGGACAAGAAGGTAGGGATGGACAAAATCCTACTCAACAGCAGCCTTCCAACCAAGACAACACTGCCCACTCGGATCCGTCTGGGGCAGTCACTAGACAAGAATTTCAGGTGTTACTTCAAGAGTTGACTCAGAGTCGGCAACAGTTAGCCGAACAGTTGCGAGCCAATATTTTTTTTTTGAGAGAGACGGGTGTGTAGCGTGGAACTACACAGCCGGTTAAATAGTTATATTATATAGTACTAAAGAGGTCGATCGACATGCCCGATCGATGGACAAAAAATAGAAGTGAAGCCACAAACTGTACTGAAAATACAAGAGTATCCTTAACTATTACATGTTAACTGTAGTACGAGATAACTCCCTGAAGGTCAAGACTATCTTTCCGGAGATGCGGTGGTGCTTCCCTGGGATTCTACTGGTTGGACTCTGCACTGTGGGAGGCTCAGGCGGAAGGGTGCGGAGTGGCTTTGACCTGTTATGGAGGAGAAAATATGAGTGATACTTCTACAAGTTCCTTCGAAATGTCGTGATGGTTTTCCAAATACAATGGCATTCCTTTCTTTCCAGATGTACCAGCTAAAGGTTGATATGAAGGCGTCCATCAGCAGATTCTGCTGATTGAGCTGCCAATATTCGAAGTGAGAGGTCACATTGGGAATAAACCCTAGGAGATAGGCACTAGTTGCCGCCCATATTGAATAAGAGAAATCGCATTCAAAGAAGAGGTGAGTTACTGATTCGTTCTGGGTTGAGCAAAGGACGCAGCGTGGGTCAATAGGGATGTTGAGTCTGATGAGTCCGTCTTTGGTATTGATTCGGCCTGAAATTAAGCACCATTGGAAGAAGGCTATACGAGGTGGGAGTTTGCAAAGCCAAACCCTGGGGTAGGAGAAAAGGCGACCGGGGTGGGTTAGATAATGATAACAGGAGGCGATTGAGAATCCTTTGGAAGGTGCAAGGGCCCAGAGAAAAAGGTCTTGACTGTTGGAAGGGCGGATCGACTGAAGGATATTTGTGGCAGAGAGAAGTTCAGGAATTAGGTCTGCTTCGAAGATGGAGGGAGGGCAAAGGTGGTCAGGACCTAGGGTGAGATAGTCTTCAACCGTTGCATTGGGGAGGGTGGTGTGTGAAAAGAGGTTGGGTAGAGTTTTAGCGAGGGGTAGTTGTTCAAACCATGTATCTAACCAGAACAGGCATCTGTTGCCGCTTTCTATTTTCACCTGGAACAGTGCTTTGACTCTGGGTAAGGTATGAAGGACCCCCGACCAGAAAGGGGATGGGTGGGACCGGATGGTAAGGTGGAGTGCCAAGTGGGGGTTTGATTGGTAATGATAACCTAGGATCCACGATTTCCAGATAAAATTTCCAGGAGTAAGTAGTCTCCAGAGCCATTTGGACAGCAGCGCCTGATTGAAGGAGCGAAGGTCTGTAATCCCCAACCCACCATGGTTGCGGTGCAAACACACCGTCTTCCAGTTCACCAGACATTTCATTTTGCCTCCATTCCAAAGGAATGTACGTCTGATTGAGTCGATTTTCTTGATAACCCAGGATGGAAGCTTGAGGATGGACATCCAGTATGAGGGGATAGTTGATAGGACCGATTTGACTAGGACGAGACGACCTGCAGAGGATAACGAGTATGCCTTCCAGGTTGCGAGTCTGGATTCAATTCTGGAAATTAGAGGAAGCCAGTCTGCGCGGTGGAGGTTGGAAGGACGGATAGGGATGCCTAGATAGGAAATGGGAAATGAGGCTAAGTTGCAGTTGAGTAGGGATGAGATTGTAGGGCCGAGGTTTGCGGAGTTGCCTAGCATGATGACGGAGCTTTTGTTAAAATTTATGGAGAGGCCAGAGATTGTTTCGAAAACATATAGTGCTACCTTGAGGCAATGGATGTGTTTGATGTCGGTAGAGGCGAATAGAATCGTGTCATCTGCAAATTGAAGGTTAGACACAGCTAAATCGGAGTTTTGGAGCTGGATACCTTTAAAAAGATTATTGGTCGATGCAAGCTTGATCATTTGGTTGAGCACATCCGCTACCAGGACAAAGATTAGGGGAGAGAGCGGGTCTCCTTGCCTCAGACCCCTAGCTGATTTAATGTGACCACCAGTAGAGCCATTGATTGAGATGGATGAGGTACTTTTGTTGAGTATCGCTTCGATCCACCCACACCATTTTGTCGGGAAACCCCTGTGCTTCATAAGGTCCAAGATGAAGTCCCAATGTACCGTGTCGAAAGCTTTGGAGAAATCTAGTTTTAAGAGGGTTCCAGGGGTTGAAGTTCTATGACAGTAGGAGACGACTTCTTGGGTGGCGGCGACGCAGTCTAAAATGTTTCTGCCTTGTATGAAGGCCAATTGTTCCGCTCCAACCAGGGGGTCGATGGCAGCTTGGAGTCTGTTGGCAAGGACCTTCGTGATTATTTTGAATGTGGTGTTAAGGAGACTGATTGGTCTGAAAGCGGATAGGGTGTTGGCGCCAGGGGATTTGGGGAGAAGGATGACGTTGGCATAATTGAGGCGGGCAATTAAATAGGGGTTGGCTTGGAATTCTTCGCACATGTCAAGTATGTCGGTTTTGATGGTTTCCCAATATCGTTTAAAGAAAAATGGGCCGAAGCCATCCGGGCCCGGGGCCTTGTCATCTGGCAAGTTTTTGAGTGCGGCCCAAACTTCCTCTTCGGTAAAGGGGTGGTCAACAGGAATTGGGGGACAGGATGGGTATAGGAGGTTCCAATCTATGGGGGGTATTGCCTGCGAAGCTAGGCCTAGGATACTACGGTAGTATTCGGTGAAGAGGCGGAGGTGATCCGACGTTTCGTTGAAGCTGGAGTTGTTGTGCACTAGTTCCGAGATGTAAAGAGATCTACGTCTGCCATTGGCCATACGATGGAAGTAGGAGGTGTTCCTATCTCCCTCCTCCAACCATTTGGCTTTGGATCTTTGCTTCTATCCAATTTCCTCTTGTTTGATTAGTCTATCAAGCTCGGTTTCTAAAGTCTTCAGTTGAGAGTGTTCGGTTGGGGTGAGGGGTCGAGATTCTTCGAGAATGTTGAGATCTAGGATGGCATCTTGGGTGGAGGAAATGCGCGAGCGTAGGGAGCCCCAAATATTTTTGGCCTAAGGTTTGATGATCTTTCTGAGTGAGCGGAGTTTGGAGACTACTCTGGCGGTTGCGGAATTGGACGGCACAGGTTGGGACCAAGAAAACTGGACGAAATTGTCGAAGGAGGGTTCCATGATCCATAGTCGTTCGAAGCGGAAGGGGCGATTTGGGTTTGGGGATGAGCCCGAGTCTAGGATTAGTGGACAGTGATCGGAAATGGTCGAGGCTAGACCGGATACGTTAGAAAGAGGGTGCAAATCATCCCAATTGATATTGAAAAGGAATCTGTCAAGCTTAGCTAAGGACGGGTCCGATCTACGGTTTGACCAGGTATAAAGTCTATTGGTGATTGGTGGGTCGATTAGGGAGCCGGAGTTGATGAAGGAGTTGAATGAATCTGAGTCTTGGGAGGCGTTTCCGGAGTTACTTTCGAGGGTGTTTCTGGTAGTATTGAAATCTCCCCTAGTAACCAGGGGCCATTGAGATGTGTGGCGAAAGTGAGGCAGTTGTTCCAGAGGGTATTTCTATCGGTGGGGTTTTGGGGGCCGTATATGTTGGAAAAGAAGTAGATGGTGTTGGTTTGGATGTGGCGAAGTGAAACATGAAGAGCAGAAGGCTGAAGGATGGTTTGACAGTGAGACCAAATGGATTCATTCCAGAGGGTGATTAAACCACCACTGGAACCATTGGCATTCAAGTGGGCCCACCCAGAAAGATGGGCCCCACCTAGCTGTCTAATTAGGGTAGGAGAAGGGTCCACTAGTTTAGTTTCTTGAATGAGGAGAATATCGCTTTTGTGTGGGGACAGTGTGAGATTTAGGGCGATTCTTTTATTGGGGTCCCCTAGGCCTCTGACATTCCAGGTGATAATCTTCATTGGGATGAGGATGAACGCTCCAGTTCTAGTGATTGCATGGCAGCGAGATGTTCCTCTCGCAGTTTCACCCCCATGCAACGTGCAATTTTTTTATTTAAAATTTTATTTGCAGAGGAAAAAACTACGGGTTTGGAAAAACTACCAGGGTGAGATGCAGCTTTGTGTAATCTGGCGCTTCTTCTGACAGCTGTGGGGGTGATCATTGGAGATTCTTGTCTGGTCCGAGGTAGAGTGAGTGCGACTGCTCTATCGTCTGGGGGAGCGTTGTTCTCGGATTGGTTACTCAGGTTGTGGGAGTTGACTGGAGACGGGGGAATGAGTGCAAGTTGGTTACAGGGGTTGGGAGCAGGAGGGTGGCTGTGGACTGCACTGTCTTCCATGGGAGATGGTGTAAAGTTCTCGGTTTGGTTTCTTGGATTGTGAAAATAGAATGGAGGCGGGTGCGAAGATGAGGGGATGAGTGCAAGTTGGTTACTAGGGTTGGGATCTGGGGGAAGACTGTGTATGGGGAGTTGGAAGGGCCAAGGGTTGGACAGGTCCAGGTCTGCGTAAGGGTTCCAATTAGGTTCTACAGCCGGCCAGCTGTCCCAGCCTAGAGGGCCCATTACTTCAAAGGAGTTTTCAGGAAGGTTTGGGGCCTCGGGTTCTGGTATGTTTTGGTGGATTGGGTCAACCATAGGGATGTTGTCTAGGGGGGAGAGAGGGGCGAAGATGTCCGGGTCGAAGTTCATAGCATCGAATCTATCCTCCGAGTTAAGTTCGTGTGGGGGGATGTGTTCATCAAAACATCTGAAGGCCTCCTCCAAATCAGTCCCTATTGGTATTGACTCAGGGTTTCGGTTTGGATGCTCGTGTTCCCATCTGTCGACAGTAAGGAGGTAGTCATGGTTGTTTAGGTTTGCTACGATAGCGGTGGGGGTGGAAACACCTGAGAAAAATTGCATTTTGATGTAAAGGTATCGGTGATCAATCAATGCCCAGTTGCAGCAGTCGAATTCGACGAAGCGACCTAATGGGTTCAATGCGGAGCGCACCGCATCGGCTTTGTCTCGGAGGAGCTCTGGAAAGCCCTGGACGCGGGCCCAGGTGGTTGGTTCAAGGTTGACAGAGGATGGTTCCGGGTCTGACCAGGGTTGGATGAGGATGGCCCCGCCTGGTTTGGTTAAGGTTCGGAGTTGTAGGGCACGGACGAGTGTTTCGTGTGTGGGACAGCAAAAGACGAAGCTGTTGTTGCTTAGAATCCAGATGGGTAGTTCGTTGTGCTGAAGGGCGGTGGAGAGGGCTTGGTGGAGTGATTCTAACGTCCAGATTCCGTTGATTACTGTTGCGGTGAGGTAGAGTGTGGAGTTGTCCATTGAAAATTGATGTGGAGAAGGAGCAGAGGTTCTGGGTTCAGTATATTTTTTGGATTGAGGATGGAGCGGGGAACGAGGAGACTCAGGAGTTTTAATTGGTTTGAGAGTGCTTTTGGGCTTGGCAGTGTAATAATGTGTCGCTGGGTCCCTATGCGAATGAGCTGATATTTTGTTTTTTGTGGGAGGGGCAGAGGCACGCACGGGATACGAGGCTGCTGATTTGTTTGCCTCGGGGCATGTAGATTGCGAGTGACCGAAGAGATTGCACCTGTAGCAGATCTTTGAGTCTCTACAGCTTCGGGCCAGGTGTCCTCTTCCGGCGCAATTTAGACATCGTCCCTTAGATTTTAAAAATTCTACCATGGCGCGTACATTATCGAAAGGCGGCAGTGGTCTTCGACGTTTCAGTTTCGGAAGTTCGAGTATGAGTGGTGGGAGGGCGGCCACTTGTGCGTAAGATCTTTCTGGGATGGTTTTGATATTGATTGGGTAGGGTTGTGATGAATTGGTTGAAGTAGCCTTAGTACTTCCCGAAGTCGGTTGGGTAGAGTTGGACTTATCGCAGAGATGGGAAACGTATCTTTTGGGTACGAATGAGATTGGTGGGGGTTTGTCGATTGATACTAGAGCTGGTGGAGCGGTTGCTGGTAGGTGGGAGGAGGGGTTGGAAGGGTTTTGGGATAGGGTAGAGGAGGAGTTTGGAGGGGCTTGCGGAAGATTGGAGAGGGAAGCCATTGGAAGATGTTGCGAGCCAATATTGAATTGACAAATCAACTGAACCGCCGGGGCCGTAGGAGGTCCAGAAGGGATGATGTTTCCCGCTCATCCATTGAAAGTTCTGCCTCATCTGACTATCATCATAGATCTACCCGTCCCCGGTTAGACGGAGATTATGCTCAGACTACGGGATATCAGCCCGCCCTGACTGTCGGGCAATTAAGGGTAGGACCATCAACCAGCTTCCAGGCTGGGCCATCAGCACGAGGTGGCCGCACCCCACAATATACTACGGACAATCATGTCACAGCTGCCACAGTAGAAACAAGGGCCGATACCCGATATCTTCCAGATTCGAGTAATCAACAACAAGGACGTACTTCTGAACCATACGTCCCGGAAGACGCTGAGCCAAGGAGGCGAAACTTGGACCGTCGACAGCGCCCGGTCCAAACTCGCATTGTGGAACCCGACCACACCTTAGCTCAGCATGCTCAAAATGTAGCAATGCCAGACATCTCGACTATGATACGTCAGATGATCCGTGAAAGCCAAGGACTTACCAATGACGATTGGGGAATTTCTCGAAGCCATACTCCTTTCACGGACGAGATACTATACGCTGAACCTCCTCGGCGATTCAGAATGCCAACTCTCCCTATGTACGAAGGAAGTTCTGATCCCAATCAGCACATACTGAAATACGAATGGTCAATGAGCGCCGCAAGGGCCGACGATGCAGTAAAATGCCGCAGCTTCCCCATTTCACTGGGAGGAATTGCAACAATGTGGTTTACAAGACTACCTCCAAGATCTATCTCGTCATTTGACCAATTGGCTAAGAAATTTGTTGAACAATTCCGTATGCATGTTGCCAGACCCAAAGATGTTAACACCCTGTCCAATGTTACCCAGGCTCGTGGGGAAACATTAAGGCGTTACTTGGAGAGATTCCATGCGGCATGCGTGGAAATTAGTAATCCCAACGACAACTTAATTTTAATGGCATTGACAAAGGGAATTGATCCCGATTCTGAATTTGGAAACTGGTTAGCCGGAAAACCCCCCGCATCGTTGGACCGTTTCTACTCCAAAGCCGCTCAATTCTTACGGCAAGAGGACGCGAAACAGTCTAGGAAGCAGGACGATGCAAAACCCGGAAGTGAGGGAATACAAAGCAATGTAGCAGTTAAACAGTCCGGTGACAATTCCGAAAAAGTCCAGTTAAACATACAGAACAAACAAACTCAGCCGAGAGGTGGCAATGGTCAGAATAAGAAGAGAGACCCAAATCCAGGCCCACGGCGTAGGGCTCCGATGTTCGAAAGTTATACACCGTTAAACACATCACTGGAAAATGTGTACCTGCAAACTTGCAACACAGAACAGTATAAGAAACCCACTCCGAAGCGGTCATCAGAAAGGCAGATTCAGACGGGAAAGTTTTGTAGGTTTCATGAGAGCTATGGCCACAATACTAATGACTGTCGCCATTTGCAAGATCTCATAGAAAAGTTGATCAGGGAGAGGAAGTTAGATCAATTCGTGCGGGCGCCGCAGTCTGGTGGTGCAGGCCCATCGAATCCAAACCGTGTGCAAGATCAGGAGAGACAAGAGGAACCCGCTCGTACAGGCGGGAGGCTAGTTATCAATACCATAAGTGGTGGTCCTCATCCAGCAGACAGGAGCTGGAGGGAAATGGAGTCGTATGCTAGCTCTATCAGGCATGCGAGCTTCGAATGCTGCAGTAATTGTGAGGATGGAACCCCGGCTAAGCAACAAAAAACGATGTCTGACGATATCATATTCAGAAGCAGAGATGCTGACAAAATCGAAGCTCCAACGATTGATCCACTGGTCATATCTGCCCAGGTTGGTCCTGCTTGGATGAAGAGGATCTTGGTTGATAGTGGGAGTTCCGTAAACATTCTATTCAAGCGAGCTTACGATTTAATGAAGATGGAAGCAAAAGACCTAAAACCCTGCCAATCCCGGGTTCATGGCTTCAATGGCAGTGCAACAATACCTACTGGGATAGTGGAACTACCAGTGGAACTGGGGATCGGAGAGCGCATGAGAGTCCGACTACTGCAATTCGTTGTTCTTGACATTGCTTCACCGTACAATGCATTCCTGGGTCGACCAGCTCTTGCTGAATTCAGGGCAGCCATTGCCCCGTGGTGTTTGACTTTAAAATTCCCAACCGATCATGGTATAGGAATCGTTCAAGGAGATCAGGCAGCAGGAAGAGCCTGTTATGTTGCTGAATTGCGAGAAGCACAGAAGAAGGAGAAAGGAAAGGGCGTAGAGGAATCTCTCTGCGTCCGTTTTACTGATAATTGACAGCTAATGCCTGGGCCCCGGCCCGGGCACCACTACCAATTCCTTAGAGATCTTGACCCTAGAGATAGCGAAGATAAAGATGAAGTAGAAGAAAATCAAGCGTCTCCAGCCGAACTGACTGTGGACGTCCCAGTCAATGAGGATGACGACTCAAAAGTACTAAAAGTTGGATCTCAACTGGGAAAACAGATACAACAGGAATTGGTTGAATTTCTTCAAGCGAATCTTGATGTCTTTGCCTGGACGCACTCTGACATGTGCGGAATCTCACCGAACATTGCAAGTCACTCTTTGAATATTGATCCGCGACATGTTCCGGTCAAGCAAAAGAGGCGTGGTATGGATCCAGAGAGATCTGCCGCCCTTAAAGAAGAAATTGACAAGTTGCATTCAAATGGTTTCATCCGAGATGCTCTGTACCCAGAGTGGGTGTCAAATCCGGTAATGGTTCGGAAACCGAACGGGAAATGAAGAACTTGTGTCGACTACTCTGATTTAAACAAAGCCTGTCCAAAAGATAGTTTTCCACTTCCTCGAATTGACCAACTCGTAGACTCAACTGCAGGCCATGAATTGTTATCCTTTATGGACGCTTATTCCGGTTATAATCAGATACCCATGCATCTACCCGATCAAGAACATACTAGTTTCGTAACTGACCTGGGACTCTACTGTTACAGAGTCATGCCCTTTGGTTTAAAGAATGCCGGAGCAACTTACCAACGCTTGGTTAATCGAATGTTCGCTGATCAGATCGGGAAGACCATGGAAGTTTATGTGGATGACATTTTAGTTAAGTCCCGATTTTCCACAGATCACGTCAACGATTTAAATTCAATGTTCTGCATCTTACGTGAGTATGGAATGAAGCTTAACCCGTTAAAATGCCACTTCGGCGTCGCATCCGGAAAATTTCTAGGGTTCATCGTTAACGCTCGTGGGATAGAGGCAAACCCCGAAAAGATCTGGGCAATAAGGAATTTGCAAACCCCGAAGACCATAAAGCAAGTCCAGAGTCTCAACGGGAAGGTAGCAGCGCTAAGCAGGTTCATCTCGAAATCCACTGATAAATGTATTCCTTTCTTTGATCTAATCCGGAAAGGGAAACGAAACTTTGAATGGACCACGGAATGTGAAGGCGCATTCCGATCGCTGGTTCAGCATCTCTCTACGCCACCGATTTTGTCGAAACCAATTGATCACGAACAATTATACCTTTATTTGGCGGTATCGGAGCATGCGATCAGTGCTGCTTTGGTCCGGGAAGAAGACCGAGTGCAGAAACCGGTCTATTATGTCAGTAAACGATTGACCGGAGCTGAAAGAAATTACCCCAGGTTGGAGAAACTGGCTTACTGCTTGGTCATTGCCTCGAGAAAGCTTCGTCCTTATTTCCAAGCACATCCGCTTACTGTGTATACCGATCAGCCGTTACGACAGGTCCTCACGCGGCCTGAGACGTCTGGAAGGTTACTCAAGTGGAATATTGAACTGAGCCAATTTGACATTACTTATGCTCCGCGGAGAGCCATTCAAGGGCAAGTCCTAGCTGACTTCATAGCCGAATTTACTGTTCCTGACGACTTACCTGAAACCAGCGAGTCTCCTAAATATGTCTGGAAACTTTATACAGATGGTGCATCAAACGATCGGTGTTCGGGCGCTAGAGTTGTACTAGAAACCGCCGAAGGTCGATCCATATGCTATGCTTTGAAGTTTGACTTTCACGCAACCAACAATGAAGCCGAGTATGAAGCCCTGTTGACTGGGTTAAAGCTTGCCAAAGATCTGAGAATTATCGCTATAGAAGTTTATTATGATTCACAGTTGGTTGTGTGTCAGGTACGGGGAGAATATCAAGCAAGAGATCGAAGGTTAGCTGCTTATCTAGCCCGAGTTCAGGAAGCGCTGGATCAGTTTGATTATTATGCTATTTACTACATACCACGAGATCGCAATCAAAAGGCCGATTCATTGGCAAAGTTGGCCAGCACAGGTGAAGCACAGCAAATGGGACTCGTCCCGGTCGAAACGTTGCCTTTCCCAAGCATCGATCAAATCAAAACGAATGATGTGTTGGAGACCTTTCCCAGCAGAGAATCATGGATGACTCCGTATCGAAATTATATTGAGAATGGGATATTGCCTGAGCACCGAAATGAGAAAAGGCAAATTCTACGAAAAGCTTCGCGGTTCATCATTCAGGACGGGATCATGTATAGAAAAGGTTATTCTGTTCCACTCCTCCGGTGTATCGCTCACAACGAAGTCAAACGAGTGTTACATGATGTACACGAGGGAGAATGCGGCGATCACACCGGTGGACAAGCGCTTGCTAAGAAGATACTCCGATATGGATATTACTGGCCGACAGTGAATCGAGATGCAGCCAATTACGCCAGAAAGTGCGACAAGTGCCAAAAACACGCTCGAATTCCAAGAGCCCCGCCTACCGAGTTAACTCAAATGGTCAGTCCCTAGCCGTTCGCTATGTGGGGTATCGATATCATTGGCGCTTTGCCTCTGGCAAAAGGTGGTGCGAAGTATGCCATCGTCGCAGTTGACTACTTCACAAAGTGGGCCGAGGCCGAAGCTCTCGCAACGATTACGTCAAAGAAAGTGATAAACTTTGTGGTCCGCAATATCATTTGCCGATTTGGACTCCCGCATACCATCATCACCGATAACGGGACCCAATTCGAAAGTTCAGAGTTCAAGAATTTCTGCCAACGATTTCATATTCATAAAAAGTTCTCTACAGTCGCACATCCACAAGCAAACGGTCAGGTCGAAGCTGTTAACAAAGTTATCAAATCCATCTTAAAGAAACGACTGGAAAAGGCTGGGGGCAAATGGGTCGATGAACTCCCTATGGCATTATGGGCTTATCGAACAACTCACAAGACCGCAACTGGACACACCCCATTTTCCTTATCCTACGGCTCGGAGGCCGTCATCCCAGTTGAGACAGAAGTATTTTCTCACCGCGTAACTTATTACGATCCGAAAACAAACGCTATATTACTCGCTGAATCTTTGGATCTGTTGGACGAGAAACGAGAAGAAGCTGATTTAAGAGCGGTCGCTTACCGAAGTCGGGTCGCCCGATTATATAACACCAAAGTTCGCCCCCGAACCTTTGATCTCGGTGATCTGGTCCTCAAGAGAATATACCCGGTTCCTTCACACATGAAACCAAATTGGGAAGGACCGTACATGATTACGCAACGACTTGGGGATGGCACATTCAAACTATCAACCGTGGACGGTCTAGTTTTACCAAGAGCCTGGAACAGCGAGAGTCTCCGTCGCTATTACATATGACAGGCTTTATTTATTTCATTATGTTTTTTATTCAGCAATTTACTTTTGCATTTCGAAATTAGAATTTGTAATAAGGCAACTGATTTGCCATATTTTCTTATTTCAGCAATAAAATGCCATCTCTTCGAGCCAGAGCTGTGATTCATTAAATACAATGTACAACATCACGATGCACGAAGAGCTAAGTTCCATCACACAGTGGAATTTATTCAAGTAGGGAGTGGCTGTGAAGCAATCAACCACTCACTAAATGAAACCCGAGCTCGGGGGCAAGCCATCACATCAGGCCACGAAATGGGTTGATACACGACAACCCTTCATTCAACTCCGTACTCCCAGAGTGCGAGGCGGAGTATAAACATTTTACTAAACTCCGTGCTCCCAGAGCGCGAGGCGGAGTATAAACTCTCATTCAACTCCGTACTCCCAGAGTGCGAGGCGGAGTATAAACATTTTTCCTAAACCCCAGAGTACTCCGAGAGCGCGAGCTGTGTACAAGCTTTTTACTTAACTCCGTGCTCCCAGAGCGCGAGGCGGAGTATAAACATTCTTCCAACTCCGTGCTCCCAGAGCGCGAGGCGGAGTATAAACATTCTTCCAACTCCGTGCTCCCAGAGCGCGAGGCGGAGTATAAACATTCTTCCAACTCCGTGCTCCCAGAGCGCGAGGCGGAGTATAAACATTCTTCCAACTCCGTGCTCCCGGAGCGCGAGACGGAGTATAAACATTCTTTTAACTCCGCACTCCCAGAGTGCGAGGCGGAGTATAAACATTCATCTAACTCCGTACTCCCAGAGTGCGAGACGGAGTATAAACATTCATCCTACTCCGAACTCCGGAGCGCGAGACGGGGTATAAACATACGTCAACTCCACACTTCTCCCCAATACAGGGGGCAGAACCATAACACATAACAAGTTGAAGACAGAAAGGGAATAGATTTTCATTTCCATTATCAACAAAAAGAATCTGATTACAAAGTGTTTATGAAAAATTCTGCTAGTGGGAGCCGAATCCACATCTATACACGGCTATAGAAAAATCAACAAAATGCTACCCTACGCAACAGAGATTTAGAGAAAGAAGTTCAATCTTTCTTCTTCCTTATCTTCTTCTTCGGGGTAGCTCCACCTGATCCGCTGCCCGATTTCTTCCTCAATCGCTTGCTCTTTTCAGGCTTGCCCTCCGGCAGCGATATAATGTCGACATCTTCCTCAGAGCTGGAGGCAACGGAAGTTCTTCTAGGAGG
Source organism: Allium fistulosum (assembly GCA_030737815.1). NCBI lineage: Eukaryota > Viridiplantae > Streptophyta > Magnoliopsida > Asparagales > Amaryllidaceae > Allium > Allium fistulosum. Next base: position 5,482,864 of record JASFAW010000014.1, read on the forward strand.
ACGAGCTGGAGGCATAGGAGTAGTAGCAGGAGGGGGGACAGGAGCGGTCTCGATCAATACAGTACCACCCGGTGAAATCACCATTAACGGGGCAGGCCCGGGCGGACTAGCACCAACATTCCCTGCTGCCATCTCGGCAGCAATCTCAGCAATAACGTCGTCCTCATGAGATACTTGGGCCGCGTCGGATGTGCCAATAGCTGGCATAGATAAACTAGCGGCCGGAGCAGCCTCATTCACGGCATCGGACGGGTTGGCAGAGGGATCGATGGGTTCATTGAGAAGCTCCTCAATCATTTGAGCGCTGAAAGAAAACATATTTGCATCTCCCTCCTCGCCAATCAAAGTAGAAGTCGTGATGGCTTCAGAAAAAACAACCCCTTGTGTTTGATGAGGAACTGATAAAGCAAGGGGCGCAGAAACAATAACTTCGGTCACTGAAATACGACAAAACGAAGATTGTTAGCCAAGTGTGTTGCTCAAGGTTCTTCACAACTGAACTATGAGAAACGTTCAAATACCTTCCTTGGTCTGAACCGAAACGCGGGCAGAATCCTCGGCAGAAGATAATAATGGTTGGTCAGGATTATAGGCAGGAACAGATTGGGGATCTACCGCACCAGTGATTTCGGGCAATGTTGGAATTGCAGTTCCAACACCTGTCCCGTGATGCACGACCCCCGAGCCTTCACCTGTCTCTAGAGATTGGACGCCGAGCTTTTCTTTCGCCATAGAGATTACCACCTCATGAAGGGTCTTCCTCTCATCCTCGGTAAGCAGACGCATCTCCAGTTCAAAGTCGTCAAGTGCTCCATCTGGATGCGCTGCTCTCTTCTCATTCACCAGCCGGGTCCAGGCATTGTACAAGATCATGGAGTCATCTCCCAACCACGCTAAATTTCTGTGTTCCAGCACATTAGCGTTATACGTGACTAAGAGATCGTCAAACTCAGCATCTAGCCTAGACCTCTCCTCCAAGATCTTTTCCTGAATCTCTGCTTCCACAGACTTAGCCTTGACCGCCGCCGCAGCAAGTTCGGCCCTGAGAGATACTGCTTGGTCGCAAGCCTCTTGAGCAGTAGCGTTCGCATCATCCTTCTCCTTCACCATTTCAGCGAATTTGGCCTTGAGCTCGTTCAGCTCTTTAACGGCTAAGTCTCGCTCAGCTGCAATGGTGGTATTGCGATGGCCCATCTCTTCCACTGTGGCGCAATGTTCTTGCTGCATCCTCGCTAGTTTGGCCACGACACCCTCGTGTTTCTTAAGTGTTTCAAGCTCTGACTTTCGGGACGTTTCCACTTCGGATTGAAGAACTTGAATGATGCGTTTCTGCTTCGCAATGTCAACATCACGTTCGGCAATGACCTTCGCCCTGTCGAAAGCTACTCTAGAAGCCTTCACGGCTGCCTTATACCACTCCTTGTACTGAGCATAGAAGTCGTGGATGTAATTATGAGCAGTGGTCTCAGCTTCCGGAGGGATTCTTTTAAAGTTAGGAGGGAAGATATAGCCATCCATGTAAATTTCCGGGTAGTCATTTTTCATTTGGGCGAGTTTAGCAGCTCCCTCGCTTGTCAACTCAGCCGTAGCTTGTTCAATTATAGCGGCTGCCGTTGGTTCCACTCTTGGCCGTTGAGCATCAGGCCGAGAAGATTGAGAAGGCAACTGTTGCTGATGAGATGGCCCTGGGAGGTCTAATGGAGCCCTGGGAGGCGGAGGAGAATGAGATCGGGGTCGGTACTGGTATCCCCGGTCTCTGTCAGAGTAATCATAGCCAGAACGGTTACGCGAGTAATCTCTGTCTCTATCATAACGTTCTTGACTCGAGTAGCCTCGCCCATGATCCCTATCCGTCTCTCTCCTACGGGAATCATAAAATGGAGAAGATTGGCGCACATTCCGAAGCCTATCTAGAGTGGAGCCACGTCCTGACATCTCACCTGCGATAAGAAAGAATTACGGATTAAAATCCCATAAAGCAATGTTTACTATGCAGAAGTCATGAAGTGCCGTGGAAGTGTGTGTAAATGTGTAAACCCCCAAACCGACCGGAAGTGTTGACCGCACTTAAAGGAAAGGGCTCGTTCATGTTTAGAACATCTTGCAATTCCTCCAACCCAGGATTATGAGAAATCGATATATAATCTGGGATAGGAATATCGTCAAGCCCTTTGAGAGAATCTCTCGAATGAGAAGGGGCGACCTTAGAAATCATAACTCCGGAAGCGGGAAGAAACACATCTACAGATTTTCCCCACTTTGACTTAAGTTTTTTGGAAACGGCGGCCTTGCCTTTCCGTTTTTCTCCCGATTCCTCCAAGTTTCCTGAAAGGTCAGCCATTGGCTCTGAATCCGTATGGGTTCTTTCTTCGTCACTCGCCTCGATTATTCTGATTCCGAGTGACTTCTTCGCTTTTCTCTTCTTGGGTTTCTTCTTATTTTCCTTCTTGGAGACGGACTTTGAAAATCCCTCAACAACTATGCTTTGATTAATGTCGATCAAACCCAGAACTCTTAAGTTGTAGTCGTTCAGCACCGAGTCCATATGCCTCAGCTCGCTTGGGACTTCTTGAAGACTCCGGACGGTACCCTTGAAACGCCCTCCATCGGGCCTAGAGATAATAGCTGTAAAAGGAATGAAATGTCAATTTTAACACCGAAGAGCTATTGGTCAAGGAAACAGGTTAAGGCGCTTACGTCTAGAACCATCGCCTAGCGAAACCCGGAGGGCACCGAACGTAGAACCATTCGTTCTTGAAATAGCTCAGCCGCGTCCAAGCTCCAACTACAACTTGGCAATTTCTAACTGCCTCCAAAAATGTAAACGACGGGCTATCACCCCTGCTCTTGAAGTTAAATATGTGTCTGATCTCGGAGGGCCTTGGCGGGCGAAAAAGATAGTCCATAAATATTACAAAGGCACTATTCAGCAACGCGTGCCCGTTGGGATGAAGTTGTGAAGGAGCGATTCCTAAATATGATAGCATCCCTCGGATATATTGATTGAAAGGAGGAAGAGTTCCAGCCGCACAAGCATGACGGTAGAATGATGTATATCCTTCAGGCGGATTGTGCGGTCTATCGGTGGTGCTGGGCAATAATACGTCACCAAGAGATATGTTATGCTTTAAGCATATTCGTCCCAATAAGGATTCAGAGATGTTGGACTGAACCGAGTCAACAGGGTCCTCAATAAATATCGCCTCTGGCAATTCATCTGGAGCTGGATCGATTATATCGGCAGGGATATCGGGAATCTCAAGCACCGGAGGAGTCGAGCTCTGTACCTCTTGTTGTTGAGAGCTCGAAGATTCCATAATTAGCTAACTCATTAGAAAGCAACGTTAAGTTCATGAACAAGCCCGTGCATGCCCCTGTGTAGTGTGTATGAACGTGTCATGCAGTGTAAGTGATGTACATCACTTAGGCAGATGTAACAGAATGAAGCAAGATGTTCGTACAACATAACTTGAAAATTTAAAAACGAAGATGACCGTCATCGCTGACCGTCACTTCCACCCCATCCGAAGGCTACTACCCACTTCAAGTATAAGTCTTTCAGTTGAATTATTGGTTAAGTCATAGTTCCATCGACGAGCCTCAAAGGAAATTCAAGCTAAATCTTTTAGTCAAAATCGATTATGCAAGGCCGAAGCTCGTCGGAGTCAAGTATGCTAAAGTTCATTATGATCGTCATAGTACGGACTTAAAGTTGGTCGTAGTTCGGATAATGGAGCAAATCAAAGGAGCAATGATCTCAGAGGACTAAGGCATTCGAATCCATCGGCACAGAACAATGAGGGTCGAATCGATGGAGTACGACTCCAGGTGTTTCGAATCCATATGGTTCGACTCGATGTGGCCTTATAATGAAGGAACGTTTCGAATCCGTGAGCCCCACGTTGCTTCGAATCGATCTTTATTCAACTCCCTCGAATCGATCTGGATGATGTCACTTCGAATCGATCAACCCAATACCATTTTCCTCCAAGTCGTCGATTCGGAGCCTTGCCCACCAGATTGATTCGAACCAGTCATTCTAGGATTGATGCGAAGCAGCGGAAGACAACACACTGATCGATTCGACTCGAAAAGCATCACTCCTCGGCTCCATCAAGTCGACCCATTTCGTTCAGATCTCGTCACTCCCCAGGATTTTCTAAGGCGAAGATAGTTCTATTTTTCGAAACTCAAATCGATCCCTCGAGTACCTGATTTGATTACGAATGGAAGCGTGGACAAGCTTGATTGATTCGTAACAGGCACGTCAGTTATAACTCTGGAAAAACGATTCGAAGAAACAACTGAAGTGATGGTGAAAAGTAAAAAGTGAGAAATGAATAGGAGCCCGGTATATATAGGGGAAATGTGGCGATTCGCCTCCCGGTATATCTGACCGGCTTCTATAGGTGAGAGAGTCGACTCGAATCGAGTCGTTCCATCAGTTCGAATCCCTCCCTTAGTTCGAATCCGTCCGGTTTCGAATCCTTAACAACATCGAATCCATTTCAGCAGCATCGAAACGAAGCAGTATTGATTCGAGCACTCACAACTTCGACTCCACCAACTCAGAGAACATCGAATCCACGCAATATCGATTCGAAGAGGCACAACTTCGAATCCATCGCCAACCACTAATGAAAATGGACGTACCGTCTCAATGTTAAAAATTGCTTGTCTACTCTTCATACCGATTCAGGAGAGGATCGATGCGGGAGGATGACCATAGACAATCATAAGAGTAATGATTTAACTCAAATCTCAAATCGGTTCAGGAGAGGACCGATGCAGATTTCAATAGCAAAACCGAACTGACAGCAACTTGCGATCGCGCAACGTTAACCAAGGTCAAGATAATACACGTATACATGTATTTTTGACTAATGTTTTGGTCTTTATCATCAACAGGAATCAAATGTTCATCTCGTCATGACTCAATAGCCCAGACAGCCAGTCACGATTATACGACAGTCGATTACTGCAATACAGAATGCAACTTACGATAAAACATGTTGTAGCAATCCAATGAGAGACTGCAGCTTTTCAAAGCACGTCATGTTTACACAAGACGTACTTTGGGGGGCAAATGTTATCCCGCCTTTTGGCAAGGCCGTGACACCAAAGACTTGACTAGATACCGGTGACAGGTCGTCTCGGAAGTCGGTTGCACGTAAGGATCGCTACGGATATCGATGAAATTTGTTCGAGTCCGGATCGGGCTACAATTGATAAGGCACATCAAGCAAAGCCGTGGGAGCCAATGATCCAAGTTTCAAGTTAATCCGAGTTCGTATGCTCAAGATATCGTCGACAAAAGAGGGAGTAGGCCATCCTTAGTTCGAATCCATAGGCGATACCTATGTTCGAATCCATCAGATAAGTGTTGCCTCGAATCCATGAGGAAAAGGTTGAATCGATCAAAGCAGAATTCATTCGAATCCATCAAGGTCGAATCCATCATCTTCGTATCCATCAGAGCAAGTCCTGTTCGAATCCAACGCGTCGAGCTCGCGTGATCTACTTCGAATCGATGAGTTCTCAGTCGATTAGAAACCATCGAATCCCCCCAGCTTCGAATCGATATCGAAACAGGCTACATTCGAGTGCAACACTTCAGACCCTTCAAGCTTCCATCTGCTTCGACTCCGTGCAATCAGCGCACTTCGACTCCATCACTTAAGTCACCTCGAGACTACACTCCGCAGTCAGCTTCGAATCGATCACTGCGTTACACCTAGATCGATTCGAACAAACGCGCCTTCGAATCCACTGCCTCGAATCCAAACCGTGGATTCGACCCAGTCAATGCGGAGTGCAAAGCGGACCGATGCGAAGAAGGCGCACCACGCCACCGTCTTCATTTGCAGAAGGATCGATTCGAACGAATCGATTCGAGCGTATCGATTCGAACGACTCCAGAGTTCGAAAAACACCAACTTGAATCGATCATATCTCGAGTTCTACAAGTCCAAATGCCATGAAATTTTCACAGAAGCTTAAATACATGATGAAGAATGTTCACACCAAATTTCAGCTCGATTGGATGCTTTCTTGATCGATTCGAACCAAGGGTCGAATCGATCCCAAAGTGGGCCCGGATCTCCAGATTTCGGCCATGTGGGCCCCCTGACGTACCAGAATCGGTCTCCCCTCATTTTAGGCGAAATATCAGCCTCCTACACCTATAAATAGAGCCCCTAGTCATTCAGAAAAGGGGTCGGATAATTCTAAGTACTGAAGAGCGCCCAGATTCTGCCAGATTTACTCCAGAACACCGCCGCTGCTTTAGATTGACACTTAGCATTTAGATTCAGTTGTATTGCCTTATTAACTACTGTAATCTTCAAGTAATCGAGCAATAAAATCATCCAATTTCACAGTGGACGTAGGCAAAACGCCGAACCACTCTAAATCGCTTGTCTTTGCAATTTATTTTCTGTTATTTGGAGTTTTTGTTAGATAATCCACAGTTTTAATTTTCATTCTTCACTTTTATCTCTTCAAAAACTTCCGAAGAGTGTTGTGCCCATTTTTGGTACAAACAATGTTCTCTTTTTAACGTAAAAATTCAGGTGACGGAAAAACGAAGGCCAGAGAACTTCAGAGACCCGATTGAGGTTCGGATAGCTTTTTTTGGGTATGAAACTATCCGTTGATGGCTTACAGCAGTCAAAGCCGTAGAACTCACTGAGACCTTTGTTTTGACTGGTTATGGCTCCCGGAACTATAAACGAGGCAACAGTTATGGCCGTCCGAAGAATCGATATCCACAGGGTGCAACATCTGCGGTGCAAGGTGCAACATTCGTCCAAAAAGTCGAAACAGCGCCGTGCGACTTTTAGAAATGGGTGCAGGGATTTAAAATAGACCAGTACTATGGTGCACCACTCTCTCGGGATGGTAAATCGAAAACCATCCAAGGTGTTCTCTTTTTAACGTAAAAATTCATGTGACGGAAAAACGAAGGCCAAAAAACTTCAGAGACCCGATTGAGGTTCGGATAGCCTTTTTTTGGGTATGAATCTATCCGTTGATGGCTTACAGCAGTCAAAACGTAGAACTCACCGAGACCTTTGTTTTGACTGGTTATGTCTCCCGTAACTCTAAACGAGGCAACAGTTATGGCCGTCCGAAGAATCGATATCCACAGGGTGCAACATCTGCGGTGCAAGGTGCAACATTCGTCCAAAAAGACAAAACAGCGCCGTGCGACTTATAGAAATGGGTGCAGGTATTTAAAATAGACCAGTACCATGGTGCACCACTCTCTCGGGATGGTAAATCGAAAACCATCCAAGGTGTTCTCTTTTTAACGTAAAAATTCATGTGACGGAAAAACGAAGGCCAAAAAACTTCAGAGACCCGATTGAGGTTCGGATAGCCTTTTTTTGGGTATGAATCTATCCGTTGATGGCTTACAGCAGTCAAAGCCGTAGAACTCACCGAGACCTTTGTTTTGACTGGTCATGTCTCTCGTAACTCTAAATGAGGCAACAGTTATGGCCGTCCGAAGAATCGATATCCACAGGGTGCAACATCTGCGGTGCAAGGTGCAACATTCGTCCAAAAAGACGAAACAGCGTCGTGCGACTTTTAGAAATGGGTGCAGGGATTTAAAATAGACTAGTACCATGGTGCACCACTCTCCCGGGATGGTAAATCGAAAACCAGCCACGGTGTTCTATTTTTAACGTAAAAATTCATGTGATGGAAAAACGAAGGCCAAAAAACTTTAGAGACCCGATTGAGGTTCGGATAGCCCTTTTTTGGGTAAGAAACTATCCGTTGACGGCTTACAGTGGTAAAAAACGTAGAACTCACTGAGACCTTCGTTTTGACTGGTTATGGCTCCCGTAACTCTAAACGAGGCAACATTTATGGCCGTCCGAAAAATCGAAATCCATAGGGTACAACATCTGCGGTGCAAGGTGCAACATTCGTCCAAAAAGACGAAACAGCGCCGTGCGACTTTTAGAAATGGGTTCAGCGATTTGGAATGGACCAGTACCATTGTGCATCACTCTCCAGGGATGGTAAATCGAAAACCAGCCACGGTGTTCCCTTTTTAACGTAAAAATTCATGTGACGGAAAAACGAAGGTCAAAAAACTTCAGAGACCCGATTGAGGTTCGGATAGCCTTTTTTGGGTATGAAACTATCCGTTGACGGCTTATAGTGGTCAAAGCCGTAGAACTCACTGAGACCTTCGTTTTGACTTGTTATGGCTCCCGTAACTCTGAACGAGGCAACAGTTATGGTCGTCCGAAGAATCGATATTCACAGGGTGCAACATCTACGGTGCAAGGTGCAACATTCGTCCAAAAAGATGAAACAGCGCAGTGCGGCTTTTTGAAATGGGTGCAGGGATTTGAAATGGACCAGTACCATGGTGCACCACTCTCCAGGGATGGTAAATCGAAAACCAACCACGGTGTTCTCTTTTTAACGTAAAAATTCAGGTGACGGAAAAACGAAGGCCAAAAAACTTCAGAGACCTGATTGAGGTTCGGATAGCCTTTTTTTGGGTATGAAACTATCCGTTGATGGCTTACAACAGTCAAAGCCGTAGAACTCACTGAGACCTTTTTTTTGACTGGTCATGTCTCCCGTAACTCTAAACGAGGCAACAGTTATGGCCGTCCGAAGAATCGATATCCACAGGGTGCAACATCTGCGGTGCAAGGTGCAACATTCGTCCAAAAAGACGAAACAGTGTCGTGCGACTTTTAGAAATGGGTGCAGGGATTTAAAATGGACCAGTACCATGGTGCACGACTCTTCAGGGATGGTAAATCGAAAACCACTCACGGTGTTCTCTTTTTAACGTAAAAATTCATGTGACGGAAAAACGAAGGCCAAAAAACTTCAAAGACCCGATTGAGGTTCGGATAGCCTTTTTTTGGGTATGAAACTATCCGTTGAAGGCTTACAGCAGTCAAAGCGGTAGAACTCACTGAGACCTTTGTTTTGACTGGTTATTGCTCCCGTAACTCTAAACGAGGCAACAGTTATGGCCGTCCGAAGAATCGATATCCACAGGGTGCAACATCTGCGGTGCAAGGTGCAACATTCGTCCAAAAAGACGAAACAGCGCCGTGCGACTTTTAGAAATGGGTGCACGGATTTGAAATGGACCAGTACAATGGTGCACCACTCTCCAGGGATGGTAAATCGAAAACCAGCCACGGTGTTCTCTTTTTAAATTAAAAATTCAGGTGACGAAAAAACGAAGGCCAGAGAACTTCAAAGACCTGATTGAGGTTCGGATAGCCTTTTTTTGGGTATGAAACTATCCGTTGATGGCTTACAGCAGTCAAAGCCGTAGAACTCACTAAGACCTTTGTTTTGACTAGTTATGGCTCCCGTAACTCTAAACGAGGCAACAGTTATGCCCGTCCGAAGAATCGATATCCACAGGGTGCAACATCTGCGGTGCAAGGTGCAACATTCGTCCAAAAAGACGAAACAGTGTCGTGCGACTTTTAGAAATGGGTGTAGGGATTTAAAATGGACCAGTACCATGGTGCACGACTCTTCAGGGATGGTAAATCGAAAACCACTCACGGTGTTCTCTTTTTAACGTAAAAATTCATGTGACGGAAAAACGAAGGCCAAAAAACTTCAAAGACCCGATTGAGGTTCGGATAGCCTTTTTTTGGGTATGAAACTATCCGTTGATGGCTTACAGCAGTCAAAGCGGTAGAACTCACTGAGACCTTTGTTTTGACTGGTTATTGCTCCCGTAACTCTAAACGAGGCAACAGTTATGGCCGTCCGAAGAATCGATATCCACAGGGTGCAACATCTGCGGTGCAAGGTGCAACATTCATCCAAAAAGACGAAACAGCGCCGTGCGACTTTTAGAAATGGGTGCACGGATTTGAAATGGACCAGTACAATGGTGCACCACTCTCCAGGGATGGTAAATCGAAAACCAGCCACGGTGTTCTCTTTTTAAATTAAAAATTCAGGTGACGAAAAAACGAAGGCCAGAGAACTTCAAAGACCTGATTGAGGTTCGGATAGCCTTTTTTTGGGTATGAAACTATCCGTTGATGGCTTACAGCAGTCAAAGCCGTAGAACTCACTAAGACCTTTGTTTTGACTGGTTATGGCTCCCGTAACTCTAAACGAGGCAACAGTTATGCCCGTCCGAAGAATCGATATCCACAGGGTGCAACATCTGCGGTGCAAGGTGCAACATTCGTCCCAAAAGACGAAACAGCGCCGTGCGACTTTTAAAAATGGATGCAGGGATTTGAAATGGACCAGTACCATGGTGCATCACTCTCCAGTGATGGTAAATTGAAAACCAGCCACGGTGTTCCCATTTTAACGTAAAAATTCATGTGACGGAAAAACGAAGGCCAAAAAACTTCAGAGACCCGATTGAGGTTCGGATAGCCCTTTTTTGGGTATGAAACTATCCGTTGATGGCTTACAGCAGTCAAAGTCGTAGAACTCACTGAGGCCTTTGTTTTGACGGGTTATGGCTCCCGTAACTCTAAACGAGGCAACAGTTATGGTCGTCCGAAGAATCGATATCCACAGGGTGCAAGGTGCAACATTCGTTCAAAAAGACGAAACAGCGCCGTGCGACTTTTAGAAATGGGTGCAGGGATTTGAAATGAATTAGTACCATGGTGCACAACTCTCCAGGGATGGTAAATCGAAAACCAGCCACGGTGTTCTCTTTTTAACGTAAAAATTCAAGTGATGGAAAAACGAAGGCCAGAGAACTTCAAAGACCCGATTGAGGTTCGGATAGCCTTTTTTTGGGTATGAAACTATCCGTTGATGGCTTACAGCAGTCAAAGCCATAGAACTCACTGAGACCTTTGTTTTGACTGGTTATGGCTCCCGTAACTCTAAACGAGGCAACAGTTATGGCCGTCCGAAGAATCGATATCCACAGGGTGCAACATCTGCGGTGCAAGGTGCAACATTCGTCCAAAAAGACGAAACAGCGCCGTGCGACTTTTAGAAATGGGTATAGGGATTTGAAATGGACCAGTACCATGGTGCATCACTCTCGAGGGATGGTAAATCGAAAACCAGCCACGGTGTTCCCTTTTTAACGTAAAAATTCATGTGACGGAAAAACGAAGGCCAAAAAACTTGAAAGAGCCGATTGAGGTTCGGATAGCCTTTTTTTGGGTATGAAACTATTCGTTGACGACTTACAGTAGTCAAAACCGTAGAACTCACTGAGACCTTCGTTTTGACTGGTTATGGCTCCCGTAACTCTAAACGAGGCAACAGTTATGGCCGTCCGAAGAATCGATATTCACAGGGTGCAATATCTGCGGTGCAAGGTGCAACATTCGTCCAAAAAGACGAAACAGCGCCGTGCGACTTTTAGAAATGGGTGTAGGGATTTGAAATGGACCAGTACCATGGTGCACCACTCTCCAGGGATGGTAAATCGAAAACCAGCCAAGGTGTTCTCTTTTTAACGTAAAAATTCAGGTGATGGAAAAACGAAGGCCAGAGAACTTCAGAGACCCGATTGAGGTTCGGATAGCCTTTTTTTGGGTATGAAACTATCCGTTGATGGCTTAAAGCAGTCAAAGCCGTAGAACTCACTGAGACCTTTGTTTTGACTGGTTTTGCCTCCCGTAACTCTAAACGAGGCAACAGTTATGGCAGTCCGAAGAATCGATATCCACAAGGTGCAACATTAGTCCAAAAAGCCGAAACAGCGCCGTGCGACTTTTAGAAATGGGTGCAGGGATTTGAAATGGACCAGTACCATGGTGCACCAATCTCCAGGGATGGTAAATCGAAAACCAGCCACGGTGTTCTCTTTTTAACGTAAAAATTCATGTGATGGAAAAACGAAGGCCAAAAAACTTCAGAGACCCGATTGAGGTTCAGATAGCCTTTCTTTGGGTATGAAACTATCCGTTGATGGCTTACAGTGGTCAAAGCCATAGAACTCACTAAGACCTTCGTTTTGACTGGTTATGGCTCCCGTAACTCTAAACGAGGCAACAATTATGGCCGTTCGAAGAATCGATATCCACAGGGTGCAACATCTGCGGTGCAAGGTGCAACATTCATCCAAAAAGACGAAACAACGCCGTGCGACTTTTAGAAATGGGTGCAGGGATTTGAAATGGACCAGTAAAATGGTGCACTACTCTCCAGGGATGGTAAATCGAAGACCCCCTTTTTAACGTAAAAATTCATGTGACGGAAAAACGAAGGCCAAAAAACTTCAAAGACCCGATTGAGGTTCGGGTAGCCTTTTTTTGAGTACGAAACTATCCGTTGATGGCTTACAGCAGTCAAAGCCCGTAGAACTCACTGAGACCTTCGTTTTGACTGGTTATGGCTCCCGTAACTCTAAACGAGGCAACAGTTATGGCCGTCCGAAGAATCAATATCCATAGGGTGCAACTTCTGCGGTGCAAGGTGCAACATTCGTCCAAAAAGACGAAATAGCGCCGTGCGACTTTTAGAAATGGGTGCGGGGATTTAAAATGGACCAGTACCATGGTGCACCACTCTCCAGGGATAGTAAATCGAAAACCAGCCACGGTGTTCCCTTTTAACGTAAAAATTCATGTGACGGAAAAACGAAGGCCAAAAAACTTCAGTGGCCCGATTGAAGTTCGGATAGCCTTTTTTTGGGTATGAAACTATCCGTTGACGGCTTACAGCGGTAAAAGCCGTAGAATTCACTGAGACCTTCATTTTGACTGGTTATGGCTCCCATAACTATAAACGAGGCAACAGTTATGGACGTCCGAAGAATCGATATCCAAAGGGTGCAACATCTGCGGTGCAAGGTGCAACATTCGTCCAAAAAGACGAAACAGCGCCGTGCGACTTTTAGAATGGGTGCAAGGATTTGAAATGATCCAGTACCATCGTGCACCACTCTCCCAGGTTGGTAAATCGAAAACCAGCCACGGTGTTCCCTTTTTAATGTAAAAATTCATGTGACGGAAAAACGAAGGCCAAAAACATCAAAGACCTGATTGAGGTTCGAATAGCCTTCTTTTGGGTATGAAACTATCCGTTGATGGCTTACAGTGGTCAAAGCCGTAGAACTCACTAAGACCTTCGTTTTGACTGGTTATGGCTCCCGTAACTCTAAACGAGGCAACAATTATGGCCGTTCGAAGAATCGATATCCACAGGGTGCAACATCTGCGGTGCAAGGTGCAACATTCATCCAAAAAGACGAAACAACGCCGTGCGACTTTTAGAAATGGGTGCAGGGATTTGAAATGGACCAGTAAAATGGTGCACTACTCTCCAGGGATGGTAAATCGAAGACCCCCTTTTTAACGTAAAAATTCATGTGACGGAAAAACGAAGGCCAAAAAACTTCAGAGACCCGATTGAGGTTCGGGTAGCCTTTTTTTGAGTACGAAACTATCCGTTGATGGCTTACAGCAGTCAAAGCCCGTAGAACTCACTGAGACCTTCGTTTTGACTGGTTATGGCTCCCGTAACTCTAAACGAGGCAACAGTAATGGCCGTCCGAAGAATCAATATCCACAGGGTGCAACATCTGCGGTGCAAGGTGCAACATTCGTCCAAAAAGACGAAATAGCGCCGTGCGACTTTTAGAAATGGGTGCGGGGATTTAAAATGGACCAGTACCATGGTGCTCCACTCTCCTGGGATAGTAAATCGAAAACCAGCCACGGTGTTCCCTTTTTAACGTAAAAATTCATGTGACGGAAAAACGAAGGCCAAAAAACTTCAGTGGCCCGATCGAAGTTCGGATAGCCTTTTTTTGGGTATGAAACTATCCGTTGACGGCTTACAGCGGTAAAAGCCGTAGAATTCACTGAGACCTTCATTTTGACTAGTTATGGCTCCCATAACTATAAACGAGGCAACAGTTATGGACGTCCGAAGAATCGATATCCAAAGGGTGCAACATCTGCGGTGCAAGGTGCAACATTCGTCCAAAAAGACGAAACAGCGCCGTGCGACTTTTAGAATGGGTGCAAGGATTTGAAATGATCCAGTACCATCGTGCACCACTCTCCCGGGTTGGTAAATCGAAAACCAGCCACGGTGTTCCCTTTTTAATGTAAAAATTCATGTGACGGAAAAACGAAGGCCAAAAACATCAAAGACCCGATTGAGGTTCGGATAGACTTTTTTTGGGTATGAAACTATCCGTCGATGGCTTACCACGGTCAAAGCCGTAGAACTCACTGAGACCTTCGTTTTGACTGGTTATGGCTCCCGTAACTCTAAACGAGGCAACAGTTATGGCCGTCCGAAAAATCAAAATCCACAGGGTGCAACATCTGCGGTGCAAGGTGCAACATTCGTCCAAAAAGAAGAAACAGCGCCGTGCGACTTTTAGAAATGGGTGTAGGGATTTGAAATGCACCAGTACCATTGTGCATCACTCTCCATGGATTGTAAATCGAAAACCAGCCACGGTGTTCCCTTTTTAACGTAAAAATTCATGTGATGGAAAAACGAATGCCAAAAAACTTCAGAGACCCGATTGAGGTTTGGATAGCCTTTTTTTGCGTATGAAACTATCCGTTGATGGCTCACAGCGGTCAAAGCCGTAGAACTCACTAAGACCTTCGTTTTGACTAGTTATGGCTCCCGTAACTCTAAACGAGGCAACAGTTATGGCCGTCCGAAGAATCGATTTCCACAAGGTGCAACATCTGCGGTGCAAGGTGCAACATTCGTCCAAAAAGACGAAACAGCGCCGTGCGACTTTTAGAAATGGGTGTAGGGATTTGAAATGGACCAGTACCATGGTGCACCACTCTCCAGGGATGGTAAATCGAAAACCAGCCACGGTGTTCTCTTTTTAACGTAAAAATTCATGTGACGGAAAAACGAAGGCCAAAAAACATCAAAGACACGATTGAGGTTCGGATAGCCATTTTTTGGGTATGAAACTATCCGCTGACGGCTTACAGCAGTCAAAGCCGTAGAACTCACTAAGACCTTCGTTTTGACTGGTTACGGCTCCCGTAACTCTAAACGAGGCAACAATTATGGCCGTCCGAAGAATCGATATCCACAAGGTGCAACATCTGCGGTGCAAGGTGCAACATTCGTCCAAAAAGACGAAACAGCGCCGTGCGACTTTTAGAAATGGGTGCAGAGATTTAAAATGGACCAGTACCATGGTGCATCACTCTCCAGGGATGGTAAATCGAAAACCAGCCACGGTGTTCCCTTTTTAACGTAAAATTCATGTGACGGAAAAATGAAGGCCAAAAAACTTCAAAGACCCGATTGAGGTTCGGATAGCCTTTTTTTGGGTATGAAACTATCCGTTGACGGCTTACAGTGGTCAAAGCCGAAGAACTCACTGAGACCTTCGTTTTGACTGGTTATGGCTCCCGTAACTCTAAACGAGGCAACAGTTATGGCCGTCCGAAGAATCGATATCCACAGGGTGCAACATCTGCGGTGCAAGGTGCAACATTCATCCAAAAAGACGAAACAGCACCGTGTGACTTTTAGAAATGGGTGCAGGGATTTGAAATGGACCAGTACCATGGTGCACCACTCTCCAGGGATGGTAAATCGAAGACCAGCCACGGTGTTCCCTTTTTAACGTAAAAATTCATGTGATGGAAAAACGAATGCCAAAAAACTTCAGAGACCCGATTTAGGTTTGGATAGCCTTTTTTTGCGTATGAAACTATCTGTTGACGGCTTACAGTGGTCAAAGCCGTAGAACTCACTGAGACCTTCGTTTTGACTGGTTATGGCTCCCATAACTCTAAACGAGGCAACAGTTATGGCCGTCCGAAGAATCGATATCCACAAGGTGCAACATCTGCGGTGCAAGGTGCAACATTCGTCCAAAAAGACGAAACAGCGCCGTGCGACTTTTAGAAATGGGTGCAGGGATTTAAAATGGACCAGTACCATGGTGCATCACTCTCTAGGGATTGTAAATTGAAAACCAGCCACGGTGTTCCATTTTTAACGTAAAATTCATGTGACGGAAAAACGAAGGCCAAAAAACTTCAGAGACCCGATTGAGGTTCGGGTAGCCTTTTTTTTAGTATGAAACTTTCCGTTGACGGCTTACAGCGGTCAAAGCCATAGAACTCAATGAGACCTTCGTTTTGACTGGCTATGGCTCCCGTAACTCTAAACGAGGCAACAGTTATGGCCGTCCGAAGAATCGATATCCACAGGGTGCAACATCTGCGGTGCAAGGTGCAACATTCATCCAAAAAGCCGAAACAGCACCGTGCGACTTCTAGAAATGGGTGCAGGGATTTAAAATGGTCCAGTACCATGGTGCACCACTCTCCAGGGATGGTAAATCGAAAACCAGCCACGGTGTTCTCTTTTTAACGTAAAAATTCATGTGATGGAAAAACGAATGCCAAAAAACTTCAGAGACCCGATTGAGGTTTGGATAGCCTTTTTTTCGTATGAAACTATCCGTTGACGGCATACAGCGGTCAAAGCCGTAGAACTCACTGAAACCTTCGTTTTGACTGGTTATGGCTCCCGTAACTCTAAACGAGGCAACAGTTATGGCCGTCCGAAGTATCGATATCCACAAGGTGCAACATCTGCGGTGCAAGGTGCAACATTCGTCCAAAAAGACGAAACAGCGCCGTGCGACTTTTAGAAATGGGTGTAGGGATTTGAAATGGACCAGTACCATGGTGCACCACTCTCCAGGGATGGTAAATCGAAAACCAGCCACGGTGTTCTCTTTTTAACGTAAAAATTCATGTGACGGAAAAACGAAGGCCAAAAAACATCAAAGACCCGATTGAGGTTCGGATAGCCATTTTTTGGGTATGAAACTATCCGCTGACGGCTTACAGCAGTCAAAGCCGTAGAACTCACTAAGACCTTCGTTTTGACTGGTTACGGCTCCCGTAACTCTAAACGAGGCAACAGTTATGGCCGTCCGAAGAATCGATATCCACAGGGTGCAACATCTGCGGTGCAAGGTGCAACATTCGTCCAAAAACACGAAACAGCGCCGTGCGACTTTTAGAAATGGGTGTAGGAATTTGAAATGGACCAGAACCATGGTGCATCACTCTCCAGGGATAGTAAATCGAAAACCAGCCATGGTGTTCCCTTTTTAACGTAAAAATTCATGTGACGGAAAAACGAAGGCCCAAAAACTTGAAAGACCCGATTGAGGTTCGGATAGCATTTTTTGGGTATGAAACTATCCGTTGACGGCTTACCACGGTCAAAGCCGTAGAACTCACTGAGACCTTCGTTTTGAATGGTTATGGCTCCCATAACTCTAAACGAGGCAACAGTTATGGCCGTCCAAAAAATCAAAATCCACAGGGTGCAACATCTGCGGTGCAAGGTGCAACATTCGTCCAAAAAGACGAAACAGCGCCGTGCGACTTTTAAAAATGGGTGCAGGGATTTGAAATGGACCAGTACCATTGTGCATCACTCTCCATGGATGGTAAATCGAAAACCAGCCACGGTTTTCCCTTTTTAACGTAAAAATTCATGTGATGGAAAAACGAATGCCAAAAAACTTCAGAGACCCGATTGAGGTTTGGATAGCCTTTTTTTGCGTATGAAACTATCCGTTGACGGCATACAGCGGTCAAAGCCGTAGAACTCACTGAAACCTTCGTTTTGACTGGTTATGGCTCCCGTAACTCTAAACGAGGCAACAGTTATGGCCGTCCGAAGAATCGATATCCACAAGGTGCAACATCTGCGGTGCAAGGTGCAACATTCGTCCAAAAAGACGAAATAGCGCCGTGCGACTTTTAGAAATGGGTGTAGGGATTGGAAATGGACCAGTACCATGGTGCACTACTCTCCAGGGATGGTAAATCGAAGACCAGCCACGGTGTTCCCTTTTTAACGTAAAAATTCATGTGATGGAAAAACGAATGCCAAAAAACTTCAGAGACCCGATTGAGGTTTAGATAGCCTTTTTTTGTGTATGAAACTATTCGTTGACGGCTTACAGTGGTCAAAGCCGTAGAACTCACTGAGACCTTCGTTTTGACTAGTTATGGCTCCCGTAACTCTAAACGAGGCAACAGTTATGGCCGTCCGAAGAATCGATATCCACAAGGTGCAACATCTGCGGTGCAAGGTGCAACATTCGTCCAAAAAGACGAAACAGCGCCGTGCGACTTTTAGAAATGGGTGCAGGGATTTAAAATGGACCAGTACCATGGTGCATCACTCTCCAGGGATGGTAAATCGAAAACCAGCCACGGTGTTCCCTTTTTAACGTAAAATTCATGTGACGGAAAAACGAAGGCCAAAAAACTTCAGAGACCCGATTGAGGTTCGGGTAGCCTTTTTTTGAGTATGAAACTTTCCGTTGACGGCTTACAGCGGTCAAAGCCGTAGAACTCAATGAGACCTTCGTTTTGACTGGCTATGGCTCCCGTAACTCTAAACGAGGCAACAGTTATGGCCGTCCGTAGAATCGATATCCACAGGGTGCAACATCTGCGGTGCAAGGTGCAACATTCGTCGAAAAAGCCGAAACAGCACCGTGCGACTTCTAGAAATGGGTGCAGGGATTTAAAATGGTCCAGTACCATGGTGCACCACTCTCCAGGGATGGTAAATCGAAAACCAGCCACGGTGTTCCCTTTTTAACGTAAAAATTCATGTGATGGAAAAACGAATGCCAAAAAACTTCAGAGACCCGATTGAGGTTTGGATAGCCTTTTTTGCGTATGAAACTATCCGTTGATGGCTTACAGCGGTCAAAGCCGTTGAACTCACTGAGACCTTCATTTTGACTGGTTATGGCTCCCGTAACTCTAAACGAGGCAACAGTTATGGCCGTCCGAAGAATCGATATCCACAAGGTGCAACATCTGCGGTGCAAGGTGCAACATTCGTCCAAAAAGACGAAACAGCGCCGTGCGACTTTTAGAAATGGGTGCAGGGATTTAAAATGGACCAGTACCATGGTGCATCACTCTCCAGGGATGGTAAATCGAAAACCAGCCACGGTGTTCCCTTTTTAACGTAAAATTCATGTGACGGAAAAACGAAGGCCAAAAAACTTCAGAGACCCGATTGAGGTTCAGATAGCCTTTTTTTGGGTATGAAACTATCCGTTGATGGCTTACAGCAGTCAAAGCCGTAGAACTCACTGCGACTTTTGTTTTGACTGGTTATGGCTCCCGTAACTCTAAACGAGGCAACAGTTATGGCCGTCCGAAGAATCGATATCCACAGGGTGCAACATCTGCGGTGCAAGGTGCAACATTCGTCCAAAAAGACGAAACAGCGCCGTGCGACTTTTAGAAATGGGTGTAGGAATTTGAAATGGACCAGTACCATGGTGCATCACTCTCCAGGGATGGTAAATCGAAAACCAGCCATGGTGTTCCCTTTTTAACATAAAAATTCATGTGACGGAAAAACGAAGGCCCAAAAACTTGAAAGACCCGATTGAGGTTCGGATAGCCTTTTTTGGGTATGAAACTATCCGTTGACGGCTTACCACGGTCAAAGCGGTAGAACTCACTGAGACCTTCGTTTTGACTGGTTATGGCTCCCGTAACTCTAAACGAGGCAACAGTTATGGCCATCCGAAAAATCAAAATCCACAGGGTGCAACATCTGCGGTGCAAGGTGCAACATTCGTCCAAAAAGACGAAACAGCGCCGTGCGACTTTTATAAATGGGTGCAGGGATTTGAAATGGACCAGTACCATTGTGCATCACTCTCCATGGATGGTAAATCGAAAACCAGCCACGGTGTTCCCTTTTTAACGTAAAAATTCACGTGATGGAAAAACGAATGCTAAAAAACTTCAGAGACCCGATTGAGGTTTGGATAGCCTTTTTTTCGTATGAAACTATCCGTTGACGGCATACAGCGGTCAAAGCCGTAGAACTCACTGAAACCTTCGTTTTGACTGGTTATGGCTCCCGTAACTCTAAACGAGGCAACAGTTATGGCCGTCCGAAGTATCGATATCCACAAGGTGCAACATCTGCGGTGCAAGGTGCAACATTCGTCCAAAAAGACGAAACAGCGCCGTGCGACTTTTAGAAATGGGTGTAGGGATTTGAAATGGACCAGTACCATGGTGCACCACTCTCCAGGGATGGTAAATCGAAAACCAGCCACGGTGTTCTCTTTTTAACGTAAAAATTCATGTGACGGAAAAACGAAGGCCAAAAAACTTCAAAGACCCGATTGAGGTTCGGATAGCCATTTTTTGGGTATGAAACTATCCGTTGAGGGCTTACAGCGGTCAAAGCCGTAGAACTCACTAAGACCTTCATTTTGATTGGTTATGGCTCCCGTAACTCTAAACGAGGCAACAGTTATGGCCGTCTGAAGAATCGATATCCACAAGGTGCAACATCTGCGGTGCAAGGTGCAACATTCGTCCAAAAAGACGAAACAGCGCCGTGCGACTTTTAGAAATGGTTGCAGGGATTTACAATGGACCAGTACCATGGTGCATCACTCTCCAGGGATGGTATATCGAAAACCAGTCACGGTGTTCCCTTTTTAACGTAAAATTCATGTGACGGAAAAACGAAGGCCAAAAAACTTCAGAGACCCGATTGAGGTTCGGATAGCCTTTTTTGGGTATGAAACTATCCGTTGACGGCTTACAGTGGTCAAAGCCGAAGAACTCACTGAGGCCTTCGTTTTGACTGGTTATGGCTCCCGTAACTCTAAACGAGGCAACAGTTATGGCCGTCCGAAGAATCGATATCCACAGGGTGCAACATCTGCGGTGCAAGGTGCAACATTCATCCAAAAAGACGAAACAGCGTCGTGCGACTTTTAGAAATGGGTGCAGGGATTTGAAATGGACCAGTACCATAGTGCACCACTCTCCAGGGATGGTAAATCGAAGACCAGCCACGGTGTTCCCTTTTTAACGTAAAAATTCATGTGACGGAAAAACGAAGGCCAAAAAACTTCAGAGACCCGATTGAGGTTCAGGAAGCCTTTTTTTGAGTATGAAACTATCCGTTGATGGCTTACAGCAGTCAAAGCCGTAGAACTCACTGAGACCTTCGTTTTGACTAGTTATGGCTCCCGTAACTCAAAACGAGGCAACAATTATGGCCGTCCGAAGAATCGATATCCATAGGGTGCAACATCTGCGGTGCAAGGTGCAACATTCGTCCAAAAAGACGAAACAGCGCCGTGCGACTTTTAGAAATGGGTGCAGGGATTTAAAATGAACCAGTACCATGGTGCACTACTCTCCAGGGATAGTAAATCGAAAACCAGCCACGGTGTTCCCTTTTTAACGTAAAAATTCATGTGATGGAAAAACGAAGGCCAAAAAACTTCAGAGTCCCGATTGAGGTTCGGATAGCCTTTTTTTGGGTATGAAACTATCCGTTGACGGCTTACACCGGTAAAAGCCGTAGAACTCACTGAGACCTTCGTTTTGACTGGTTATGGCTCCCGTAACTATAAACGAGGCAACAGTTATGGCCGTCCGAAGAATCGATATCCAAAGGGTGCAACATCTGCGGTGCAAGGCGCAACATTCGTCCAAAAAGATGAAACAGCGCCGTGCGACTTTTAGAAATGGGTGCAGGGTTTTGAAATGATCTAGTACCATGGTGCACCACTCTACAGGGTTGGTAAATCGAAAACCAGCCACGGTGTTCCCTTTTTAATGTAAAAATTCATGTGACGGAAAAACGAAGGCCAAAAACTTCAAAGACCCGATTGAGGTTCGGATAGCCTTTTTTTGGGTATGAAACTATCCGTTGACGGCTTACCACGGTCGAAGCCGTATAACTCACTGAGACCTTCGTTTTGACTGGTTATGGCTCCCGTAACTCTAAACGAGGCAACAGTTATGGCCGTCCGAAAAATCAAAATCCACAGGGTGCAACATCTGCGGTGCAAGGTGCAACATTCGTCCAAAAGGACGAAACAGCGCCGTGCGACTTTTAGAAATGGGTGCATGGATTTGAAATGGACCAGTACCATTGTGCATCACTCTCCATGGATGGTAAATCGAAAACCAGCCACGGTGTTCCCTTTTTAACGTAAAAATTCATGTGACGGAAAAACGAAGGCCAAAAAACTTCAGAGACCCGATTGAGGTTCGGATAGCCTTTTTTTGGGTATGAAACTATCCGTTGATGGCTTACAGCAGTCAAAGCCATAGAACTCACTGAGACATTTGTTTTGACTGGTTATGGCTCCCGTAACTCTAAACGAGGCAACAGTTATGGCCGTCCGAAGAATCGATATCCACAGGGTGCAACATCTGCGGTGCAAGGTGCAACATTCGTCCAAAAAGACGAAACAGTGCCGTGCGACTTTTAGAAATGGGTGCAGGGATTTGAAATGGACCAGTACCATGGCGCACCGCTCTCCAGGGATGGTAAATCGAAAACCAGCCACAGTGTTCTCTTTTTAACGTAAAAATTCAGGTGACGGAAAAACGAAGGCCATAGAACTTCAGAGACCCGATTGAGGTTTGGATAGCCTTGTTTTAGGTATGAAACTATCCGTTGATGGCTTATAGTAGTCAAAGCCGTAGAACTCACTGAGACCTTTGTTTTGACTGGTTATGGCTCCCGTAACTCTAAACGAGGCAACAGTTATGCCCGTCCGAAGAATCGATATCCACAGGGTGCAACATCTGCGGTGCAAGGTGCAACATTCATCCAAAAAGACGAAACAGCGCCGTGCGACTTTTAGAAATGGGTGCAGGGATTTGAAATGGACCAGTACCATGGTGCATCACTCTCCAGGGATGGTAAATCGAAAACCAGCCACGGTGTTCCCTTTTTAATGTAAAAATTAATGTGACGGAAAAACGAAGGCCAAAAAACTTCAGAGACCCGATTGAGGTTCGGATAGCCTTTTTTTGGGTATGAAACTATCCGTTGATGGCTTACAGCAGTCAAAGCCGTAGAACTCACTGAGACTTTTGTTTTGACTGGTTATGGCTCCCGTAACTCTAAACGAGGCAACAGTTAAGGCCGTCCGAAGAATCGATATCCACAGGGTGCAACATCTGCGGTGCAAGGTGCAACATTCGTCCAAAAAGACGAAACAGCACCGTGCGACATTTAGAAATGGGTGCAGGGATTTGAAATGAATCAGTACCATGGTGCACCACTCTCCAGGGAAGGTAAATCGAAAACCAGCCACGGTGTTCTCTTTTTAACGTAAAAATTCAGGTGACGGAAAAACGAAGGCCAGAGAACTTCAAAGACCCGATTGAGGTTCGGATAGCCTTTTTTGGGTATGAAACTATCCGTTGATGGCTTACAGTAGTCAAAGCCATAGAACTCACTGAGACCTTTGTTTTGACTGGTTATGGATCCCGTAACTCTAAACGAGGCAACAGTTATGGTCGTCCGAAGAATCGATATCCATAGGGTGCAACATCTGCGGTGCAAGGTGCAACATTCATCCAAAAAGACGAAACAGCGCCGTGCGACTTTTAGAAATGGGTGCAGGGATTTGAAATGGACCAGTACCATGGTGCATCACTCTCCAGGCATGGTAAATCGAAAACCAACCACGGTGTTCCCTTTTTAACGTAAAAATTAATGTGACGGAAAAACGAAGGCCAAAAAACTTCAGAGACCCGATTGAGGTTCGGATAGCCTTTTTTTGGGTATGAAACTATCCTTTGATGGCTTACAGCAGTCAAAGCCGTAGAACTCACTGAGACTTTTGTTTTGACTGGTTATGGCTCCCGTAACTCTAAACGAGGCAACAGTTAAGGCCGTCCGAAGAATCGATATCCACAGGGTGCAACATCTGCGGTGCAAGGTGCAACATTCGTCCAAAAAGACGAAACAGCGCCGTGCGACCTTTAGAAATGGGTGTAGGAATTTGAAATGGACCAGTACCATGGTGCATCACTCTCCAGGGATGGTAAATCGAAAACCAGCCACGGTGTTCCCTTTTTAACGTAAAATTTCATGTGACGGAAAAACGAAGGCCCAAAAACTTGAAAGACCCGATTGAGGTTCGGATAGCCTTTTTTTGGGTATGAAACTAGCCTTTGATGGCTTACAGCAGTCAAAGCCATAGAACTCACTGAGACTTTTGTTTTGACAGGTTATGGCTCCCGTAACTCTAAACGAGGCAACAGTTATGGCCGTCCGAAGAATCGATATACACAGGGTGCAACATCTGCGGTGCAAGGTGCAACATTCGTCCAAAAAGACGAAACAGCGCTGTGCGACTTTTAGAAATGGGTACAGGGATTTGAAATGGACCAGCACCATGGTGCACCACTCTCCAGGGATGGTAAATCGAAAACCAGCCACGGTGTTCTCTTTTTAACGTAAAAATTCAGGTGACGGAAAAACGAAGGCCAAAGAACTTCAGAGACCCGATTGAGGTTCGGATAGCCTTTTTTTGGGTATGAAACTATCCGTTGATGGGTTACAGCAGTCAAAGCCGTAGAAGTCACTGAGACCTTTGTTTTGACTGGTTATGGCTCCCGTAACTCTAAACGAGGCAACAGTTATGACCGTCCGAAGAATCGATATCCACAGGGTGCAACATCTGCGGTGCAAGGCGGAACATTCGTCCAAAAAGACGAAACAGCGCCATGCGACTTTTAGAAATGGGTGCAGGGATTTAAAATGGACCAGTACCATGGTGCACCACTCTCCATGGATGGTAAATCGAAAACCAGCCACGGTGTTCTCTTTTTAACGTAAAAATTCAGGTGACGGAAAAACGAAGGCCAGAGAACTTCAGAGACCCAATTGAGGTTCGGATAGCCTTTTTTTGGGTATGAAACTATCCGTTGATGGCTTACAGTAGTCAAAGCCGTAGAACTCACTGAGAGCTTTGTTATGACTGGTTATGGCTCCCGTAACTCTAAACGAGGCAACATTTATGGCCGTCCGAAGAATCGATATTCACAGGGTGCAACATCTGCGGTGCAAGGTGCAACATTCGTCCAAAAAGACGAAACAGCGCCGTGCGACTTTTAGAAATGGGTGCAGGGATTTGAAATGGACTTGTACCATGGTGCACCACTCTCCAGGGATGGTAAATCAAAAACCAGCCACGGTGTTCTCTTTTTAACGTAAAAATTCATGTGACGGAAAAACGAAGGCCAAAATACTTCAAAAACTCGATTGAGGTTCGGATAGCCTTTTTCTGGGTATGAAACTGTCCGTTGACGGCTTACAGCTGTAAAAGCCATAGAACTCACTGAGACTTTCGTTTTGACTTGTTATGGCTCCCGTAACTATAAACGAGGCAACAGTTATGGCCGTCCGAAAAATCGATATCCACAGGATGCAACATCTGCGGTGCAAGGTGCAACATTCGTCCAAAAATACGAAACAGTGCCATGTGACTTTTAGAAATTGGTGCAGGGATTTGAAATGGACCAGTACCATGGTGCATCACTCTCCAGGGATGGTATATCGAAAACCAGTCACGGTGTTCCCTTTTTAACGTAAAATTCATGTGACGGAAAAACGAAGGCCAAAAAACTTCAGAGACCCGATTGAGGTTCGGATAGCCTTTTTTGGGTATGAAACTATCCGTTGACGGCTTACAGTGGTCAAAGCCGAAGAACTCACTGAGACCTTCGTTTTGACTGGTTATGGCTCCCGTAACTCTAAACGAGGCAACAGTTATGGCCGTCCGAAGAATCGATATCCACAGGGTGCAACATCTGCGGTGCAAGGTGCAACATTCATCCAAAAAGACGAAACAGCGCCGTGCGACTTTTAGAAATGGGTGCAGGGATTTGAAATGGACCAGTACCATAGTGCACCACTCTCCAGGGATGGTAAATCGAAGACCAGCCACGGTGTTCCCTTTTTAACGTAAAAATTCATGTGACGGAAAAACGATGGCCAAAAAACTTCAGAGACCCGATTGAGTTTCAGGAAGCCTTTTTTTGAGTATGAAACTATCCGTTGATGGCTTACAGCAGTCAAAGCCGTAGAAATCACTGAGACCTTCGTTTTGACTAGTTATGGCTCCCGTAACTCTAAACGAGGCAACAATTATGGCCGTCCGAAGGATCGATATCCATAGGGTGCAACATCTGCGGTGCAAGGTGCAACATTCGTCCAAAAAGACGAAACAGCGCCGTGCGACTTTTAGAAATGGGTGCAGGGATTTAAAATGAACCAGTACCATGGTGCACTACTCTCCAGGGATAGTAAATCGAAAACTAGCCACGGTGTTCCCTTTTTAACGTAAAAATTCATGTGATGGAAAAACGGAGGCCAAAAAACTTCAGAGACCCGATTGAGGTTCGGATAGCCTTTTTTTGGGTATGAAACTATCCGTTGACGGCTTACACCGGTAAAAGCCGGTGAACTCACTGAGACCTTCGTTTTGACTGGTTATGGCTCCCGTAACTATAAACGAGGCAACAGTTATGGCCGTCCGAAGAATCGATATCCAAAGGGTGCAACATCTGCGGTGCAAGGCGCAACATTCGTCCAAAAAGATGAAACAGCGCCGTGCGACTTTTAGAAATGGGTGCAGGGTTTTGAAATGATCTAGTACCATGGTGCACCACTCTACAGGGTTGGTAAATCGAAAACCAGCCACGGTGTTCCCTTTTTAATGTAAAAATTCATGTGACGGAAAAACGAAGGCCAAAAACTTCAAAGACCCGATTGAGGTTCGGATAGCCTTTTTTTGGGTATGAAACTATCCGTTGACGGCTTACCACGGTTGAAGCCGTATAACTCACTGAGACCTTCGTTTTGACTGGTTATGGCTCCCGTAACTCTAAACGAGGCAACAGTTATGGCCGTCCGAAAAATCAAAATCCACAGGGTGCAACATCTGCGGTGCAAGGTGCAACATTCGTCCAAAAGGACGAAACAGCGCCGTGCGACTTTTAGAAATGGGTGCATGGATTTGAAATGGACCAGTACCATTGTGCATCACTCTCCATGGATGGTAAATCGAAAACCAGCCACGGTGTTCTCTTTTTAACGTAAAAATTCATGTGACGGAAAAACGAAGGCCAAAAAACTTCAGAGACCCGATTGAGGTTCGGATAGCCTTTTTTTGGGTATGAAACTATCCGTTGATGGCTTACAGCAGTCAAAGCCATAGAACTCACTAAGACATTTGTTTTGACTGGTTATGGCTCCCGTAACTCTAAACGAGGCAACAGTTATGGCCGTCCGAAGAATCGATATCCACAGGGTGCAACATCTGCGGTGCAAGGTGCAACATTCGTCCAAAAAGACGAAACAGTGCCGTGCGACTTTTAGAAATGGGTGCAGGGATTTGAAATGGACCAGTACCATGGCGAACCGCTCTCCAGGGATGGTAAATCGAAAACCAGCCACAGTGTTCTCTTTTTAACGTAAAAATTCAGGTGACGGAAAAACGAAGGCCAGAGAACTTCAGAGACCCGATTGAGGTTTGGATAGCCTTGTTTTGGGTATGAAACTATCCGTTGATGGCTTACAGCAGTCAAAGCCGTAGAACTCACTGAGACCTTTGTTTTGACTGGTTATGGCTCCCGTAACTCGAAACGAGGCAACAGTTATGCCCGTCCGAAGAATCGATATCCACAGGGTGCAACATCTGCGGTGCAAGGTGCAACATTCATCCAAAAAGACGAAACAGCGCCGTGCGACTTTTAGAAATGGGTGCAGGGATTTGAAATGGACCAGTACCATGGTGCATCACTCTCCAGGGATGGTAAATCGAAAACCAGCCACGGTGTTCCCTTTTTAACGTAAAAATTAATGTGACGGAAAAACGAAGGCCAAAAAACTTCAAAGACCCGATTGAGGTTCGGATAGCCTTTTTTTGGGTATGAAACTATCCGTTGATGGCTTACAGCAGTCAAAGCCGTAGAACTCACTGAGACTTTTGTTTTGACTGGTTATGGCTCCCGTAACTCTAAACGAGGCAACAGTTAAGGCCGTCCGAAGAATCGATATCCACAGGGTGCAACATCTGCGGTGCAAGGTGCAACATTCGTCCAAAAAGACGAAACAGCGCCGTGCGACATTTAGAAATGGGTGCAGGGATTTGAAATGAATCAGTACCATGGTGCACCACTCTCCAGGGAAGGTAAATCGAAAACCAGCCACGGTGTTCTCTTTTTAAAGTAAAAATTCAAGTGACGGAAAAACGAAGGCCAGAGAACTTCAGAGACCCGATTGACGTTCGGATAGCCTTTTTTGGGTATGAAACTATCCGTTGATGGCTTACAGTAGTCAAAGCCATAGAACTCACTGAGACCTTTGTTTTGACTGGTTATGGCTCCCGTAACTCTAAACGAGGCAACAGTTATGGTCGTCCGAAGAATCGATATCCACAGGGTGCAACATCTGCAGTGCAAGGTGCAACATTCGTCCAAAAAGACGAAACAGCGCCGTGCGACCTTTAGAAATGGGTGTAGGAATTTGAAATGGACCAGTACCATGGTGCATCACTCTCCAGGGATGGTAAATCGAAAACCAGCCACGGTGTTCCCTTTTTAACGTAAAAATTCATGTGACGGAAAAACGAAGGCCCAAAAACTTGAAAGACCCGATTGAGGTTCGGATAGCCTTTTTTTGGGTATGAAACTATCCGTTGATGGCTTACAGCAGTCAAAGCCATAGAACTCACTGAGACTTTTGTTTTGACTGGTTATGGCTCCCGTAACTCTAAACGAGGCAACAGTTATGGCCGTCCGAAGAATCGATATCCACAGGGTGCAACATCTGCGGTGCAAGGTGCAATATTCGTCCAAAAGGACGAAACAGCGCCGTGCGACTTTTAGAAATGGGTGCAGGGATTTGAAATGGACCAGCACCATGGTGCACCACTCTCCAGGGATGGTAAATCGAAAACCAGCCACGGTGTTCTCTTTTTAACGTAAAAATTCAGGTGACGGAAAAACGAAGGCCAGAGAACTTCAGAGACCCGATTGAGGTTCGGATAGCCTTTTTTTGGGTATGAAACTATCCGTTGATGGGTTACAGCAGTCAAAGCCGTAGAAGTCACCGAGACCTTTGTTTTGACTGGTTATGGCTCCCGTAACTCTAAACGAGGCAACAGTTATGACCGTCCGAAGAATCGATATCCACAAGGTGCAACATCTGCGGTGCAAGGCGCAACATTCGTCCAAAAAGACGAAACAGCGCCATGCGACTTTTAGAAATGGGTGCAGGGATTTAAAATGGACCAGTACCATGGTGCACCACTCTCCAGGGATGGTAAATCGAAAACCAGCCACGGTGTTCTCTTTTTAACGTAAAAATTCAGGTGACGGAAAAACGAAGGCCAGAGAACTTCAAAGACCCGATTGAGGTTCGGATAGCCTTTTTTTGGGTATGAAACTATCCGTTGATGGCTTACAGTAGTCAAAGCCGTAGAACTCACTGAGAGCTTTGTTATGACTGGTTATGGCTCCCGTAACTCTAAACGAGGCAACATTTATGGCCGTCCGAAGAATCGATATTCACAGGGTGCAACATCTGCGGTGCAAGGTGCAACATTCGTCCAAAAAGACGAAACAGCGCCGTGCGACTTTTAGAAATGGGTGCAGGGATTTGAAATGGACCAGTACCATGGTGCACCACTCTCCAGGGATGGTAAATCAAAAACCAGCCACGGTGTTCTCTTTTTAACGTAAAAATTCATGTGACGGAAAAACGAAGGCCAAAATACTTCAAAAACTCGATTGAGGTTCGGATAGCCTTTTTCTGGGTATGAAACTGTCCGTTGACGGCTTACAGCGGTAAAAGCCATAGAACTCACTGAGACTTTCGTTTTGACTGGTTATGGCTCCCGTAACTATAAACGAGGCAACAGTTATGGCCGTCGGAAAAATCGATATCCACAGGATGCAACATCTGCGGTGCAAGGTGCAACATTCGTCCAAAAATACGAAACAGTGCCATGTGACTTTTAGAAATTGGTGCAGGGATTTGAAATGGACCAGTACCATGGTGCACCAGTCTCCAGGGTTGGTAAATCGAAAACCAACCACGGTGTCCCTTTTTAATGTAAAAATTCATGTGACGGAAAAACGAAAGCCAAAAAACTTCAAAGACCCGATTGAGGTTCGGATAGCCTTTTTTGGGTATGAAACTATCTGTTGACGGCTTACAGTGGTCAAAGCCGTAGAACTCACTGAGACCTTCGTTTTGACTGGTTATGGCTCCCATAACTCTAAACGAGGCAACAGTTATGGCCGTCCGAAAAATCGATATCCACAAGGTGCAACATCTACGGTGCAAGGTGCAACATTCGTCCAAAAAGACGAAACAGCGCCGTGCGACTTTTAGAAATGGGTGCAGGGATTTGAAATGGACCAGTACCATGGTGCATCACTCTCCAGGGATGGTAAATCGAAAACCAGCCACGGTGTTCTCTTTTTAACGTAAAAATTCATGTGACGGAAAAACGAAGGCCAAAAAACTTCAAAGACCCGATTGAGGTTCGGATAGCCTTTTTTTGGGTATGAAACTATCCGTTGACGGCTTACAGTGGTAAAAGCCATAGAACTCACTGAGACTTTCGTTTTGACTGGTTATGGCTCCCGTAACTATAAATGAGGCAACAATTATGGCCGTCCGAAAAATCGATATCCACAGGATGCAACATCTGTGGTGCAAGGTGCAACATTCGTCCAAAAATACGAAACAGTGCCATGCGACTTTTAGAAATTGGTGCAGGGATTTGAAATGGACCAGTACCATGGTGCACCAGTCTCCAGGGTTGGTAAATCGAAAACCAGCCACGGTGTCCCTTTTTAATGTAAAAATTCATGTGATGGAAAAACGAAAGCCAAAAAACTTCAAAGACCCGATTGAGGTTCGGATAGCCTTTTTTGGGTATGAAACTATCCGTTGACGGCTTACAGTGGTCAAAGCCGTAGAACTCACTGAGACCTTCGTTTTGACTGGTTATGGCTCCCGTAACTCTAAACGAGGCAACAGTTATGGCCGTCCGAAAAATCGATATCCACAAGGTGCAACATCTGCGGTGCAAGGTGCAACATTCATCCAAAAAGAAGAAACAACGTCGTGCGACTTTTAGAAATGAGTGCAGGGATTTTAAATGGACCAGTACCATGGTGCATCACTCTCCAGGGATGGTAAATCGAAAACCATCCATGGTGTTCCCTTTTTAACGTAAAATTCATGTGACGGAAAAATGAAGGCCAAAAAACTTCATAGACCCGATTGAGGTTCGGATAGCCTTTTTCTGGGTATGAAACTATCCGTTGACGGCTTACAGCGGTAAAAGCCATAGAACTCACTGAGACTTTCGTTTTGACTGGTTATGGCTCCCGTAACTATAAACGAGGCAACAATTATGGCCGTCCGAAAAATCGATATCCACAGGATGCAACATCTGCGGTGCAAGGTGCAACATTCGTCCAAAAATACGAAACAGTGCCATGCGACTTTTAGAAATTGGTGCAGGGATTTGAAATGGACCAGTACCATGGTGCACCAGTCTCCAGGGTTGGTAAATCGAAAACCAGCCACGGTGTCCCTTTTTAATGTAAAAATTCATGTGACGAAAAAACGAAAGCCAAAAAACTTCAAAGACCCGATTGAGGTTCGGATAGCCTTTTTTGGGTATGAAACTATCCGTTGATGGCTTACAGTGGTCAAAGCCGTAGAACTCACTGAGACCTTTGTTTTGACTGGTTATGGCTCCCATAACTCTAAACGAGGTAACAGTTATGGCCGTCCGAAAAATCGATATCCACAAGGTGCAACATCTGCGGTGCAAGGTGCAACATTCGTCCAAAAAGACGAAACAGCGCCGTGCGACTTTTAGAAATGAGTGTAGGGATTTCAAATGGACTAGTACCATGGTGAATCACTCTCCAGGGATGGTAAATCGAAAACTAGCCACGGTGTTCCCTTTTTAACGTAAAATTCATGTGACGGAAAAACGAAAGCCAAAAAACTTCAGAGACCCGATTGAGGTTCGGATAGCCTTTTTTGGGTATGAAACTATCCATTGATGGCTTACAGTGGTCAAAGCCATAGAACTCACTGAGACCTTCGTTTTGACTAGTTATGGCTCCCGTAACTCTAAAAGAGGCAACAGTTATGGCCGTCCGAAGAATTGATATCCACAGGGTGCAACATCTGCGGTGCAAGGTGCAACATTCATCCAAAAAGACGAAACAGCGCCGTGCGACTTTTAGAAATGGGTGCAGGGATTTGAAATGGACCAGTACCATGGTGCACCACTCTCCAGGGATGGTAAATCGAAGACCAGCCATGGTGTTCCCTTTTTAACGTAAAAATTCATGTGACGGAAAAACGAAGGCCAAAAAACTTCAAAGACCCGATTGAGGTTCGGGTATCCTTTTTTGAGTATGAAACAATCCGTTGATGGCTTACAGCAGTCAAAGCCGTAGAACTCACTGAAACCTTCGTTTTGACTGGTTATAGCTCCCGTAACTCTAAACGAGGCAACAGTTATGGCCGTCCGAAGAATCAATATCCACAGGGTGCAACATCTGCTGTGCAAGGTGCAACATTCGTCCAAAAAGACGAAACAGCGCCGTGCGACTTTTAGAAATGGGTGCAGGGATTTAAAATGGACCAGTACCATGGTGCACCACTCTCCAGGGATAGTAAATCGAAATCCAGCCACGGTGTTCCCTTTTTAACGTAAAAATTCATGTGACAGAAAAACGAAGGCCAAAAAACTTCAGAGACCCGATTGAGGTTCGGATAGCCTTTTTTTGGGTATGAAACTATCCGTTGATGGCTTACAGCGGTAAAAGCCGTAGAACTCACTGAGACCTTCGTTTTGACTGGTTATGGCTCCCGTAACTATAAACGAGGCAACAGTTATGGCCGTCTGAAGAATCGATATCCAAAGGGTGCAACATCTGCGGTGTAAGGTGCAACAATCGTCCAAAAAGACGAAACAGCGCCGTGCGACTTTTAGAATGGGTGCAGGGATTTGAAATGATCCAGTACCATGGTGCACCACTCTCCAGGGTTGGTAAATCGAAAACCAGCCACGGTGTTCCCTTTTTAATGTAAAAATTCATGTGACGGAAAAACGAAGTCCAAAAACTTTAGAGACCCGATTGAGGTTCGGATAGCCTTTTTTTGGGTATGAAACTATCCGTTGACGGCTTACCGCGGTCAAAGCCATAGAACTCACTGAGACCTTCGTTTTGACTAGTTATGGCTCCCGTAACTCTAAACGAGGCAACAGTTATGGCCGTTCGAAAAATCAAAATCCACAAGGTGCAACATCTGCGGTGCAAGGTGCAACATTCGTCAAAAAAGACGAAACAGCGCCGTGCGACTTTTAGAAATGGGTGTAGGGATTTGAAATGGACCAGTACCATTTTGCATCACTCTCCATGGATGGTAAATCGAAAACCAGCCACGGTGTTCCCTTTTTAACGTAAAAATTCATGTGACGGAAAAACGAATGCCAAAAAACTTCAGAGACCCGATTGAGGTTTGGATAGCCTTTTTTGCGTATGAAACTATCCGTTGACGGCTTACAGCGGTCAAAGCCATAGAACTTACTGAGACCTTCGTTTTGACTGGTTATGGCTCTCGTAACTCTAAACGAGGCAACAGTTATGGCCGTCCGAAGAATCGATATCCACAAGGTGCAACATCTGCGGTGCAAGGTGCAACATTCGTCCAAAAAGACGAAACAGCACCGTGCGACTTTTAGAAATGGGTGTAGGGATTTGAAATGGACCAGTACCATGGTGCACCACTCTACAGGGATGGTAAACCGAAAAACAGCCACGGTGTTCTCTTTTTAACGTAAAAATTCATGTGACGGAAAAACGAATGCCAAAAAACTTCAAAGACCCCATTGAGGTTCGGATAGCCTTTTTTGGGTATGAAACTATCCATTGACGGCTTACAGCGGTCAAAGCCGTAGAACTCACTAAGACCTTCGTTTTGACTGGTTATGGCTCCTGTAACTCTAAACGAGGCAACAGTTATGACCGTCCGAAGAATCGATATCCACAAGGTGCAACATCTGCGGTGCAAGGTGCAACATTCGTCCAAAAAGACGAAACAGCGCCGTGCGACTTTTAGAAATGGGTGTAGGGATTTAAAATAGACCAGTACCATGGTGCACCACTCTCCAGGGATGGTAAATCGAAAACTAGCCACGGTGTTCTCTTTTTAACGTAAAAATTCATGTGACCGAAAAACTAAAGCCAAAAAACTTCAGAGACCCGATTGAGGTTCGGATAGCCTTTTTTTGGGTATGAAACTATCCGTTGACGGCTTACAGTGGTCAAAGCCGAAGAACTCACTGAGACCTTCGTTTTGATTGGTTATGGCTCCCGTAAATCTAAACGAGGCAACAGTTATGGCCGTCCGAAGAATCGATATCCACAGGGTGCAACATCTGCGGTGAAAGGTGCAACATTCGTCCAAAAAGACGAAACAGCGCCGTGCGATTTTTAGAAATGGGTGTAGGGATTTAAAATGGACCAGTACCATGGTGCACCACTCTCCAGGGATGGTAAATCGAAAACCAGCCACGGTGTTCTCTTTTTAACGTAAAAATTCATGTGACGGAAAAACGAAGGCCAAAAAACTTCACAGACCCGATTGAGGTTCGGATAACCTTTTTTTGGATATGAAACTATCCGTTGACGGCTTACAGCGGTAAAAGCCGTAGAACTCACTGAGACCTTCGTTTTGACGGGTTATGGCTCCCGTAACTCTAAACGAGGCAACAGTTATGGCCGTCCAAAGAATCGATATCCACAGGGTGCAACATCTGCGGTGCAAGGTGCAACATTCGTCCAAAAAGACGAAACAGCGCTGTGCGACTTTTAGAAATGGGTGTAGGGATTTGAAATGGACCAGTACCATGGTGCACCACTCTCCAAGGGTGGTAAATCGAAAACCAGCCACGGTGTTCCCTTTTTAATGTAAAAATTCATGTGACGGAAAAACGAAGGCCAAAAACTTCAAAGACCCGATTGAGGTTCGGATAGCCTTTTTTAGGGTATGAAACTATCCATTGACGGCTTACAGCGGTCAAAGCCGTAGAACTCACTGAGACCTTCATTTTGACAGGTTATGGCTCTCGTAACTCTAAACGAGGCAACAGTTATGGCCGTCCGAAAAATCGATATTCACAGGGTGCAACATCTGCGGTGCAAGATGCAACATTCGTCCAAAAAGAAGAAACAGTGCCGTGCGACTTTTAGAAATGGGTGTAGGGATTTGAAATGGACCAGTACCATGGTACACCACTCTCCAAGGATGGTAAATCAAAAACCAGCCACGGTGTTCTCTTTTTAACGTAAAAATTCATGTGATGGAAAAACGAAGGCCAAAAAACTTCAAAGACCCGATAGAGGTTCGGATAGCCTTTTTTTGGGTATGAAACTATCCGTTGACGGCTTACAGTAGTCAAAGCCGTAGAACTTACTGAGACCTTCGTTTTGACTGGTTATGGCTCCCGTAACTCTAAACGAGGCAACAGTTATGGCCGTCCGAAGAATCGATATCCACAGGGTGCAACCTCTGCGGTGCAAGGTGCAACATTCGTCCAAAAAGACGAAACAGCGCCGTGCGACTTTTAGAAATCGGTGCAGGGATTTAAAATGGAATAGTACCATGATGCACCACTCTCCAGGGATGGTAAATCGAAAACCAGCCATGGTGTTCTCTTTTTAACGTAAAAATTCATGTGACGGAAAAACGAAAGCCAAAAATTTTAAGATACCCGATTGAGGTTCGGATAGCCTTTTTTTGGGTATGAAACTATCCGTTGATGGCTTATAGCAGTCAAAGCCGTAGAACTCACTGAGACCTTTGTTTTGACTGGTTATGGCTCCCGTAACTCTAAACGAGGCAACAGTTATGGCCGTCCGAAGAATCGATATCCATAGGGTGCAACATCTGCGGTGCAAGGTGCAACATTCGTCCAAAAAGACGAAACAGCGTCGTGCGACTTTTAGAAATGGGTGTAGGGATTTGAAATGGACCAGTACCATGGTGCACCACTCTCCAGGGATGGTAAATCAAAAACCAGCCATAAAAACGAAGGCCAAAAAACTTCAAAGACCCGATTGAGGTTCGGATAGCCTTTTTTTGGGTATGAAACTATCCGTTGACGGCTTATAGCGGTAAAAGCCGTAGAACTCACTGAGACCTTCATTTTGACTGGTTATGGCTCCCATAACTCTAAACAAGGCAACAGTTATGGCCGTCCGAAGAATCGATATCCACAGGGTGCAACATCTGCGGTGCAAGGTGCAACATTCGTCCAAAAAGACGAAACAGCGCCGTGCGACTTTTAGAAATGGGTGCAGGGATTTAAAATGGACCAGTACCATGGTGCACCACTCTCCAGGGATGGTAAATCAAAAACCAGCCATGGTGTTCTCTTTTTAACGTAAAAATTCATGTGATGGAAAAACGAAGGCCAAAAAACTTCAAAGACCCGATAGAGGTTCGGATAGCCTTTTTTTGGGTATGAAACTATCCGTTGACGGCTTACAGTAGTCAAAGCCGTAGAACTTACTGAGACCTTCGTTTTGACTGGTTATGGCTCCCGTAACTCTAAACGAGGCAACAGTTATGGCCGTCCGAAGAATCGATATCCACAGGGTGCAACCTCTGCGGTGCAAGGTGCAACATTCGTCCAAAAAGACGAAACAGCGCCGTGCGACTTTTAGAAATCGGTGCAGGGATTTAAGATGGAATAGTAACATGATGCACCACTCTCCAGGGATGGTAAATCGAAAACCAGCCATGGTGTTCTCTTTTTAACGTAAAAATTCATGTGACGGAAAAACGAAAGCCAAAAATTTTAAGATACCCGATTGAGGTTCGGATAGCCTTTTTATTGGGTATGAAACTATCCGTTGATGGCTTATAGCTGTCAAAGCCGTAGAACTCACTGAGACCTTTGTTTTGACTGGTTATGGCTCCCGTAACTCTAAACGAGGCAACAGTTATGGCCGTCCGAAGAATCAATATCCAGAGGGTGCAACATCTGCGGTGCAAGGTGCAACATTCGTCCAAAAAGACGAAACAGCGTCGTGCGACTTTTAGAAATGGGTGTAGGGATTTGAAATGGACCAGTACCATGGTGCACCACTCTCCAGGGATGGTAAATCAAAAACCAGCCACGGTGTTCTCTTTTTAACGTAAAAATTCATGTGACGGAAAAACGAAGGCCAAAAAACATCAGAGACCCGATTGAGGTTCGGATAGCCTTTTTTTGGGTATGAAACTATCCGTTGACGGCTTACAGCGGTAAAAGCCGTAGAACTCACTGAGACCTTCGTTTTGACTGGTTATGGCTCCCGTAACTCTAAACGAGGCAACAGTTATGGCCGTCCGAAGAATTGATACCCACAGGGTGCAACATCTGCGGTGCAAGGTGCAACATTCGTCCAAAAAGACGAAACAGCGCCGTGCGACTTTTAGAAATGGGTTCAGGGATTTGAAATGGACCAGTACCATAGTGCACCACTCTCCAGGGGTGGTAAATCGAAAACCAGCCACGGTGTTCCCTTTTTAATGTAAAAATTCATGTGACGGAAAAACGAAGGCCAAAAACTTCAAAGACCCGATTGAGGTTCAGATAGCCTTTTTTTGGGTATGAAACTATCCGTTGACGGCTTATAGCAGTCAAAGGCGTAGAACTCACTGAGACCTTCGTTTTGACTGGTTATGGCTCCCGTAACTCTAAACGAGGCAACAGTTATGGCCGTCCGAACAATCGAAATCCACAAGGTGCAACATCTGCGGTGCAAGGTGCAACATTCATCCAAAAAGACGAAACAACGCCGTGCGACTTTTAG
The DNA here is from genome assembly GCA_030737815.1 of Allium fistulosum. Lineage (NCBI taxonomy): Eukaryota > Viridiplantae > Streptophyta > Magnoliopsida > Asparagales > Amaryllidaceae > Allium > Allium fistulosum. The sequence goes on from JASFAW010000014.1 coordinate 5,520,570, forward strand.
AAATGGGTGCAGGGATTTGAAATGGACCAGTACCATGGTGCATCACTCTCCAGGGATGGTAAATCGAAAACCAGCCACGGTGTTCCCTTTTTAACGTAAAAATTCATGTGACGGAAAAACGAAGGCCAAAAAACTTCAGAGACCCTATTGAGGTTCGGATTGCCTTTTTTTGGGTATGAAACTATCCGTTGATGGCTTACAGCCATCAAAGCCGTAGAACTCACTGAGACCTTCGTTTTGACTGGTTATGGCTCCCGTAACTCTAAACGAGGCAACAGTTATGGCCGTCCGAAGAATCAATATTCACAAGGTGCAACATCTGCGGTGCAAGGTGCAACATTCGTCCAAAAAGACGATACAGCGCCGTGCGACTTTTAGAAATGGGTGCAGGGATTTGAAATGGACCAGTACCATGGTGCACCACTCTCCAGGGATGGTAAATCGAAAACCAGCCACGGTGTTCTCTTTTTAACGTAAAAATTCATGTGACGGAAAAACGAAAGCCAAAAAACTTCAGGGATCCGATTGAGCTTCGGATATCCTTTTTTTGGGTATGAAACTATCCATTGATGGCTTACAGTAGTCAAAGCCGTATAACTCACTGAGACCTTCGTTTTGACTGGTTATGGCTCCCGTAACTCTAAACGAGGCAACAGTTATGGCCGTCCGAAGAATCGATATCCACAGGGTGCAACCTCTGTGGTGCATGGTGCAACATTCGTCCAAAAAGATGAAACAGCGCTGTGCGACTTTTAGAAATGGGTGCAGGGATTTAAAATGGACCAGTACCATGGTGCACCACTCTCCAAGGATGGTAGATCGAAAACCAGCCACGGTGTTCTCTTTTTAACGTTAAAATTCATGTGATGGAAAAACGAAAGCCAAAAAACTTCAGCGACACGATTGAGGTTCGGATAGCCTTTTTTTGGGTATGAAACTATCCGCTGATGGCTTACAGCAGTCAAAGCCGTATAACTCACTGTGACCATTGTTTTGACTTGTTATGGCTCCCGTAACTCTAAACGAAGCAACAGTTATGGCCGTCCGAAGAATCGATATCCACAGGGTGCAACATCTGTGGTGCAAGGTGCAACATTCGTCCAAAAAGACAAAACAACGCCGTGCGACTTTTAGAAATGGGTGCAGGGATTTGAAATGGACCAGTACCATGGTGCACCACTCTCCAGGGATAGTAAATCGAAAACCAGCCACGGTGTTCTCTTTTTAACGTAAAAATTCAGGTGACGGAAAAACGAAGGCCAAAAAACTTCAGAGACCTGATTGAGGTTCAGATAGCCTTTTTTTGGGTATGAAACTATCCGTTGATGGCTTACAGCAGTCAAAGCCGTAGAACTCACTGAGACCTTTGTTTTGACTGGTTATGGCTCCCGTAACTCTAAACGAGGCAACAGTTATAGCCGTCCGAAGAATCGATATCCACAGGGTGCAACATCTGCGGTGCAAGGTGCAACATTCGTCCAAAAAGACGAAACAGCGCCGTGCGACTTTTAGAAATGGGTGAAGGGATTTAAAATGGACCAGTACCATGGTGCACCACTCTCCAGGGATGGTAAATCGAAAACCAGCCACGGTGTTCTCTTTTTAACGTAAAAATTCATGTGACGGAAAAATGAAGGCCAAAAAACTTTAGAGACCCGATTGAGGTTTGGATAGCCTTTTTTTGGGTATGAAACTCTCCGTTGACGGCTTACAGCGGTAAAAGCCGTAGAACTCACTGAGACCTTCGTTTTGATTGGTTATGGCTCCCGTAGCTATAAACGAGGCAACAATTATGGCCGTCCGAAGAATCGATATCCACAGAGTGCAACTTCTGCGATGCAAGGTGCAACATTCGTCCAAAAAGACGAAAAAGCGTCGTGCTACTTTTAGAAATGGGTGCAGGGATTTGAAATGGACCAGTACCATGGTGCATCACTCTCAAGGGTTGGTAAATCGAAAACCAGCCACGGTGTTCCCTTTTTAATGTAAAAATTCATGTGACGGAAAAACGAAGGCCAAAAACTTCAAAGACCCGATTGAGGTACGGATAGCCTTTTTTTGGGTATGAAACTATCCGTTGATGGCTTACCGTGGTCAAAGCCGTAGAACGCACTGAGACCTTCATTTTGACTGGTAATGGCTCCCGTAACTCTAAACGAGGCAACAGTTTTGGCCGTCCGAAAAATCGAAATCCACAGGGTGCAACATCTGCGGTGCAAGGTGCAACATTCGTCCAAAAAGACGAAACAGCGCCGTGCGACTTTTAGAAATGGGTGCAGGGATTTGAAATGGACCAGTACCATTGTGCATCACTCTCCAGGGATGGTAAATCGAAAACCAGCCACGGTGTTCCCTTTTTAACGTAAAAATTCATGTGACGGAAAAACGAAGGCCAAAAAACTTCAAAGACCCGATTGAGGTTCGGATAGCCTTTTCTTGGGTATGAAACTATCCGTTTACGGCTTACAGCTGTCAAAGCCGTAGAAATCACTGAGACCTTCGTTTTGACTGGTTATGGCTCCCGTAAATCTAAACGAGGCAACCGTTATGGCCGTCCGAAGAATCGATATCCACAAGGTGCAACATCTGCGGTGCAAAGTGCAACATTCGTCCAAAAAGACGAAACAGCGCAGTGCGACTTTTAGAAATGGGTGTAGGGATTTGAAATGGACCAGTACCATGGTGCACCACTCTCCAGGGATGGTAAATCGAAGACCAGCCACGGTGTTCCCTTTTTAACGTAAAAATTCATGTGACGGAAAAACAAAGACAAAAAAACTTCAAAGACCCGATCGAGGTTCGGATAGCCTTTTTTTGAGTATGAAACTATCCGTTGATGGCTTACAGCGGTTAAAGCCGTAGAAATCACTGAGACCTTCGTTCTGACCGGTTATGGCTCCCGTAACTCTAAACGAGGCAACAGTTATGGCCATCCGAAGAATCGATATCCACAGGATGCAACATCTGCGGTGCAAGGTGCAACATTCGTCCAAAAAGACGAAACATCGCCGTGCGACTTTTAGAAATGGGTGCAGGGATTTGAAATGAACCATTACCATGGTGCACCACTCTCCAGGGATGGTAAATCGAAGACCAGCCACGGTGTTCCCTTTTTAACGTAAAAATTCATGTGACGGAAAAACGAAGGCCAAAAAACTTCAAAGACCCGATTGAGGTTCGGATAGCCTTTTTTGGGTATGGAACTATGCGTTGACGGCTTATAGCGGTCAAGCCGTAGAACTCACTGAGACCTTCGTTTTGACTTGTTATGGCTCCCGTAACTCTGAACGAGGCAACAGTTATGGCCGTCCGAAGAATCGATATCAACAGGGTGCAACATCTGCGGTGCAAGGTGCAACATTCATCCCAAAAGATGAAACAGCGCCGTGCGACTTTTAGAAATGGGTGCAGGGATTTGAAATGGACCAGTACCATGGTGCACCACTCTCCAGGGATGGTAAATCGAAGACCAGCCACGGTGTTCCCTTTTTAACGTAAAAATTCATGTGACGGAAAAACGAAGGACAAAAAACTTCAGAGACCCGATTGATGTTCGGGTAGCCTTTTTTTGAGTATGAAACTATCTGTTGATGGCTTACACAAGTCAAAGCCGTAGAACTCACTGAGACCTTCGTTTTGACTGGTTATGGCTCTCGTAACTCTAAACGAGGCAACAGTTATGGCCGTCCGAAGAATCGATATCCACAGGGTGCAACATCTGCGGTGCAAGGTGCAACATTCGTCCAAAAAGACGAAACAGCGCCGTGCGACTTTTAGAAATGGGTGCAGGGATTTGAAATGGACCAGTACCATGGTGCACCACTCTACAGGGGTGGTAAATCGAAAACCAGCCACGGTGTTCCCTTTTTAATGTAAAAATTCATTTGACGGAAAAACGAAAGCCAAAAAACTTCAAAGACCCGATTGAGGTTCGGATAGCCTTTTTTGGGTATGAAACTTTTCGTTGACGGCTTACAGTGGTCAAAGCAGTAGAACTCACTGAGACCTTCGTTTTGACTGGTTATGGCTCCCGTAACTCTAAATGAGGCAACAGTTATGGCCGTCCGAAAAATCGATATCCACAAGGTGCAACATCTGCGGTGCAAGGTGCAACATTCGTCCAAAAAGACGAAACAGCGCCGTGCGACTTTCAGAAATGGGTGCAGGGATTTGAAATGGACCAGTACCATGGTGCATCACTCTCCAGGGATGGTAAATCGAAAACCAGCCACGGTGTTCCCTTTTTAACGTAAAAATTCATGTGACGGAAAAACGAAGGCCAAAAAACTTCAGAGACCCGATTGAGGTTCGGACAGCCTTTTTTTGGGTATGAAACTATCCGTTGACGGCTTACAGTGGTCAAAGCCGTAGAACTCACCGAGACCTTCGTTTTGACTGGTTATGGCCCCCGTAACTCTAAACGAGGCAACAGTTATGGCCGTCCGAAGAATCGATATTCACAGGGTGCAACATCTGCGGTGCAAGGTGCAACATTCGTCCAAAAAGTAGAAACAGCACCATGCGACTTTTAGAAATGGCTGCAGGGATTTGAAATGGACTAGTACCATGGTGCACCACTCTCCAGGGATGGTAAATCGAAAATCAGCCACGGTGTTCTCTTTTTAACGTAAAAATTCAGGTGACGGAAAAATGAAGGCCAGAAAACTTCAAAGACCTGATTGAGGTTCATATAGCCTTTTTTGGGTATGAAACTATTCGTTGATGGCTTACAGCAGTCAAAGTCGTAGAACTCACTGAGACCTTTGTTTTGACTGGTTATGGCTCTCGTAACTCTAAACGAGGCAACAGTTATGGCCGTCCGAAGAATCGATATCCATAGGGTGCAACATCTGCGGTGCAAGGTGCAACATTCGTCCAAAAAGACGAAACAACGCCGTGCGACTTTTAGAAATGGGTGCAGGGATTTAAAATGGACCAGTACCATGGTGCACCACTCTCCAGGGATGGTAAATCGAAAACCAGCCACGGTGTTCTCTTTTTAATGTAAAAATTCATGTGACGGAAAAACGAAGGCCAAAAAACTTCAGAGACCCGATTGAGGTTCGGATAGCCTTTTTTTGGGTATGAAACTATCCGTTGACGGCTTACAGTGGTAAAAGCCGTAGAACTCACCGAGACCTTCGTTTTGACTGGTTATGGCTCCCATAACTATAAACGAGGCAACAGTTATGACCGTCCGAAGAATCGATATCCACAGGATGCAACATCTGCGGTGCAAGGTGCAACGTTCGTCCAAAAAGACGAAACAGCGCCGTGCGACTTTTAAAAATGGGTGCAGGGATTTGAAATGGACCAGTACCATGGTGCACCACTCTCCAGGGTTGGTAAATCGAAAACCAGCCACGGTGTCCCTTTTTAATGTAAAAATTCATGTGACGGAAAAACGAAGGCCAAAAACTTCAAAGACCCGATTGTGGTTCGGATAGCCTTTTTTTGGGTATGAAACTATCCGTTGACGGCTTACCATGGTCAAAGCCGTAGAGCTCACTGAGACTTTCGTTTTGACTGGTTATGGCTCCCGTAACTCTAAACGAGGCAACAATTATGGCCGTCCGAAAAATCGAAATCCATAGGGTGCAACATCTGCGGTGCAAGGTGCAACATTCGTCCAAATAGACGAAACAGCGCCTTGCGACTTTTAGAAATGGGTGCAGGGATTTGAAATGGACCAGTACCATGGTGCACCACTCTACAGGGGTGGTAAATCGAAAACCAGCCACGGTGTTCCCTTTTTAATGTAAAAATTCATTTGACGGAAAAACGAAAGCCAAAAAACTTCAAAGACCCGATTGAGGTTCGGATAGCCTTTTTTGGGTATGAAACTTTTCGTTGACGGCTTACAGTGGTCAAAGCAGTAGAACTCACTGAGACCTTCGTTTTGACTGGTTATGGCTCCCGTAACTCTAAATGAGGCAACAGTTATGGCCGTCCGAAAAATCGATATCCACAAGGTGCAACATCTGCGGTGCAAGGTGCAACATTCGTCCAAAAAGACAAAACAGCGCCGTGCGACTTTCAGAAATGGGTGCAGGGATTTGAAATGGACCAGTACCATGGTGCATCACTCTCCAGGGATGGTAAATCGAAAACCAGCCACGGTGTTCCCTTTTTAACGTAAAAATTCATGTGACGGAAAAACGAAGGCCAAAAAACTTCAGAGACCCGATTGAGGTTCGGACAGCCTTTTTTTGGGTATGAAACTATCCGTTGATGGCTTACAGTGGTCAAAGCCGTAGAACTCACCGAGACCTTCGTTTTGACTGGTTATGGCCCCCGTAACTCTAAACGAGGCAACAGTTATGGCCGTCCGAAGAATCGATATTCACAGGGTGCAACATCTGCGGTGCAAGGTGCAACATTCGTCCAAAAAGTAGAAACAGCACCATGCGACTTTTAGAAATGGCTGCAGGGATTTGAAATGGACTAGTACCATGGTGCACCACTCTCCAGGGATGGTAAATCGAAAATCAGCCACGGTGTTCTCTTTTTAACGTAAAAATTCAGGTGACGGAAAAATGAAGGCCAGAAAACTTCAAAGACCTGATTGAGGTTCATATAGCCTTTTTTGGGTATGAAACTATTCGTTGATGGCTTACAGCAGTCAAAGCCGTAGAACTCACTGAGACCTTTGTTTTGACTGGTTATGGCTCCCGTAACTCTAAACGAGGCAACAGTTATGGCCGTCCGAAGAATCGATATCCATAGGGTGCAACATCTGCGGTGCAAGGTGCAACATTCGTCCAAAAAGACGAAACAACGCCGTGCGACTTTTAGAAATGGGTGCAGGGATTTAAAATGGACCAGTACCATGGTGCACCACTTTCCAGGGATGGTAAATCGAAAACCAGCCACGGTGTTCTCTTTTTAATGTAAAAATTCATGTGACGGAAAAACGAAGGCCAAAAAACTTCAGAGACCCGATTGAGGTTCGGATAGCCTTTTTTTGGGTATGAAACTATCCGTTGACGGCTTACAGTGGTAAAAGCCGTAGAACTCACCGAGACCTTCGTTTTGACTGGTTATGGCTCCCATAACTATAAACGAGGCAACAGTTATGACCGTCCGAAGAATCGATATCCACAGGATGCAACATCTGCGGTGCAAGGTGCAACGTTCGTCCAAAAAGACGAAACAGCGCCGTGCGACTTTTAAAAATGGGTGCAGGGATTTGAAATGGACCAGTACCATGGTGCACCACTCTCCAGGGTTGGTAAATCGAAAACCAGCCACGGTGTCCCTTTTTAATGTAAAAATTCATGTGACGGAAAAACGAAGGCCAAAAACTTCAAAGACCCGATTGAGGTTCGGATAGCCTTTTTTTGGGTATGAAACTATCCGTTGACGGCTTACCATGGTCAAAGCCGTAGAGCTCACTGAGACTTTCGTTTTGACTGGTTATGGCTCCCGTAACTCTAAACGAGGCAACAATTATGGCCGTCCGAAAAATCGAAATCCATAGGGTGCAACATCTGCGGTGCAAGGTGCAACATTCGTCCAAATAGACGAAACAGCGCCTTGCGACTTTTAGAAATCGGTGCAGGGATTTGAAATGGACCAGTACCATTGTGCATCACTCTCCAGGGATGGTAAATCGAAACCAGCCAAGGTGTTCCCTTTTTAACGTAAATATTCATGTGACGGAAAAACGAAGGCGTAAAACTTCAGAGACCCGAATGAGGTTCGGATAGCCTTTTTTTGGGTATGAAACTATCCGTTGATGGCTTACAGCGGTCAAAGACATAGAACTCACTGAGACTTTTGTTTTGACTGGTTATGGCTCCCGTAACTCTAAACGAGGCAACAGTTATGGCCGTCCGAAGAATCGATATCCACAGGGTGCAGCATCTGCGGTGCAAGGTGCAACATTCGTCCAAAAAGACGAAACAGCGCCGTGCGACTTTTAGAAATGGGTGCAGGGATTTAAAATGGACCAGTACCATGGTGCACCACTCTCCAGGGATGGTATATCGAAAACAAGCCACGGTGTTCTCTTTTTAACGTAAAAATTCATGTGACGGAAAAACGAAGGCCAAAAACTTCAAAGACCCGATTGAGGTTCGGATAGCCTTTTTTTGGGTATGAAACTATCCGTTGATGGCTTACAGCGGTCAAAGCCGTAGAACTCACTGAGACCTTCGTTTTGACTGGTTATGGCTCCCGTAACTCTAAACGAGGCAACAGTTATGGCCGTCCGAAGAGTCGATATCCACAGGGTGCAACCTCTGCGGTGCATGGTGCAACATTCGTCCAAAAAGACGAAACAGCGCTGTGCGACTTTTAGAAATGGGTTCAGGGATTTAAAATGGACCAGTACCATGGTGCACCACTCTCCAGGGATGGTAAATCGAAAACCAGCCACGATGTTCTCTTTTTAACGTAAAAATTCATATGATGGAAAAACGAAAGCCAAAAAACTTCAGAGACCCGATTGAGGTTCAGATAGCCTTTTTTGGGTATGAAACTATCCGTCGATGGCTTACAGCAGTCAAAGCCGTAGAACTCACTGAGACCTTTGTTTTGACTGGTTATGGCTCCCGTAACTCTAAACGAGGCAACAGTTATGACCGTCCGAAAAATCGAAATCCACAGGGTGCAACATCTGCGGTGCAAGGTGCAACATTCGTCCAAAAAGACGAAACAGCGCCGTGCGACTTTTAGAAATAGGTGCAGGGATTTGAAATGAACCATTACCATGGTGCACCACTCTCCAGGGATGGTAAATCAAAAACCAGCCACGGTGTTCTCTTTTTAACATAAAAATTCATTTGACGGAAAAACAAAAGCCAAAAAATTTCAAAGACCCGATTGAGGTTCGGATAGCCTTTTTTTGGGTATGAAACTATCCGTTGATGGCTTACAGCGGTCAAAGCCGTAGAACTCACTGAGACCTTCGTTTTGACTGGTTATGGCTCCCGTAACTCTAAACGAGGCAACAGTTATGGCCGTCCGAAGAATCGATATCCACAGGGTGCAACCTCTGCGGTGCATGGTGCAACATTCGTCCAAAAAGACGAAACAGCGCCGTGCGACTTTTAGAAATGGGTGCAGGGATTTGAAATGGACCAGTACCATGGTGCACCACTCTCCAGGGTTGGTAAATCGAAAACCAGCCACGATGTTCCCTTTTTAATGTAAAAATTTATGTGACGGAAAAACGAAGGCCAAAAACTTCAAAGACCCGATTGAGGTTCGGATAGCCTTTTTTTGGGTATGAAACTATCCGTTGACGGCTTACAGTGGTAAAAGCCGTAGAACTCACTAAGACCTTCGTTTTGACTGGTTATGGGTCCCGTAACTCTAAACGAGGCAACAGTTATGGCCGTCCGAAGAATCAAAATCCACAGGGTGCAACATCTGCGGTGCAAGGTGCAACATTCGTCCAAAAAGACGAAACAGCGCCGTGCGACTTTTAGAAATGGGTGCAGGGATTTGAAATGGACCAGTACCATTGTGAATCACTCTTCAGGGATGGTAAATCGAAAAACAGCCACGGTGTTCCCTTTTTAACGTAAAAATTCATGTGACGGAAAAACAAAGGCCAAAAAACTTCAGAGACCCAATTGAGGTTCGGATAGCCTTTTTTTGCATATGAAACTATCCGTTGACGGCTTACAGCGGTCAAAGCCATAGAACTCACTGAGACCTTCGTTTTGACTGGTTATGGCTCCCGTAACTCTAAACGAGGCAACAGTTATGGCCGTCCGAAAAATCGATATCCACAAGGTGCAACATCTGCGGTGCAAGGTGCAACATTCGTCCAAAAAGACGAAACAGCGCCGTGCGACTTTTAGAAATGGGTGCAGGGATTTGAAATGGACCAGTACCATGGTGCACCACTCTCCAGGGATGGTAAATCGAAGACCAGCCACGGTGTTCCCTTTTTAACGTAAAAATTAATGTGACGGAAAAATGAAGGCCAAAAAACTTCAAAGACCCGATTGAGGTTCGGATAGCCTTTTTTTGGGTATGAAACTATCCGTTGACGGCTTACAACGGTCAAAGCCGTAGAACTCACTGAGACCTTCGTTTTTACTAGTTATGGCTCCCGTAACTTTAAACGAGGCAACAGTTATTGCCGTCCGAAGAATCGGTATCCGCAGGGTGCAACATCTGTGGTGCAAGGTGCAACATTCGTCCAAAAAGACGAAACAGCGCCGTGCGACTTTAAGAAATGGGTGCAGGGATTTGAAATGGAACAGTACCATGGTGCACCACTCTCCAGGGATGGTAAATCGAAGACCAGCCACGGTGTTCCCTTTTTAACGTAAAAATTCATGTGGCGGAAAAACGAAGGCCAAAAAACTTCAGATACCCAATTGAGGTTCGGATAGCCTTTTTTTGGGTATGAAATTATCCGTTGACGGCTTACAGCGGTCAAAGCCGTAGAACTCACTGAGACCTTCGTTTTGACTGGTTATGCCTTCCGTAAATCTAAACGAGGCAACAGTTATGGCCGTCCGAAGAATCGGTATCCACAGGGTGCAACATCTGCGGTGCAACGTGCAACATTCGTCCAAAAAGACGAAACAACGCCGTGCGACTTTTATAAAATGGGTGCAGGGATTTGAAATGGACCAGTACCATGGTGCATTACTCTCCAGGGATGGTAAATCGAAAACCAGCCACGGTGTTCCCTTTTTAACGTAAAAATTCATGTGATGGAAAAACGAAGGCCAAAAAACTTCAGAGACCTGATTGAGGTTCGGATAGCCTTTTTTTGGGTATGAAACTATCCGTTGACGGCTTACAGCGGTCAAAGCCGTAGAACTCACTAAGACCTTCGTTTTGACTGGTTATGGCTCCCGTAACTCTAAACGTGGTAACAGTTACGGCCGTCCGAAGAATCGATATTCACAGGGTGCAACATCTGCGGTGCAAGGTGCAACATTCGTCCAAAAACACGAAACAGCGCCGTGCGACTTTTAAAAATGGGTGCAGGGATTTAAAATGGACCAGTACCATGGTACACCACTCTCCTGGGATGGTAAATCGAAAACCAGCAACGGTGTTCTCTTTTTAACGTAAAAATTCAGGTGACGGAAAAACGAAGGCCAAAAAACTTCAAAGACCCGGTTGAGGTTCGGATAGCCTTTTTTTGGGTATGAAACTATCCGTTGACGGCTTACAGCGGTAAAAGCCGTAGAACTCACTGAGACCTTCGTTTTGACTGGTTATGGGTCCCGTAACTCTAAACGAGGCAACAGTTATGGCCGTCCGAAGAATCGATATCCACAGGGTGCAACATCTGCGGTGCAAGGTGCAACATTCGTCCAAAAAGACGAAACAGCGCCGTGCGACTTTTAGAAATGGGTGCAGGGATTTAAAATGGACCGGTACCATGGTGGACCACTCTCCAGGGATGGTAAATCGAAGACCAGCCACGGTGTTCCCTTTTTAACGTAAAAATTCATGTGACGGAAAAACGAAGGTCAAAAAACTTCAAAGACCCGATTGAGGTTGGGATAGCCTCTTTTTGGGTATGAAACTATCCTTTGACGGCTAACAGTTGTAAAAGCCGTATAACTCACTGAGGCCTTCGTTTTGACTGGTTATGGCTCCCGTAACTCTAAACGAGGCAACAGTTATGGCCGTCCGAAGAATCGATATCCGTAGGGTGCAACATCTGCGGTGCAAGGTGCAACATTCTTCCAAAAAGACGAAACAGCGCCGTGCGACTTTTCGAAATGGGTGCAGGGATTTGAAATGGATCAGTACCATGGTGCATCACTCTCCAGGGATGGTAAATCGAAAACCAGCCACGGTGTTCCCTTTTTAACGTAAAAATTCATGTGACGGAAAAACGAAGGCCAAAAAACTTCAAAGACCCGATTGAGGTTCGAATAGCCTTTTTTTGGGTATGAAACTATCCATTGACGGCTTACAGCGGTCAAAGCCGTAGAACTCACTGAGACCTTCGTTTTGACTGGTTATGGCTCCCGTAACTCTAAACGAGGCAACAGTTACGATCGTCCGAAGAATCGATATTCACAGGGTGCAACATCTGCGGTGCAAGGTGCAACATTCATCCAAAAAGACGAAACAGCGCCGTGCGACTTTTAGAAATGGGTGCAGGGATTTAAAATGGACCAGTACCATGGTGCACCACTCTCTAGGGATGGTAAATCGAAAACCAGCCACGGTGTTCTCTTTTTAACGTAAAAATTCATGTGACGGAAAAACGAAAGCCAAAAAACTTCAGAGACCCGATTGAGGTTCGGATAGCCTTTTTTTGGGTATGAAACTATCCGTTGATGGCGTACAGCAGTCAAAGCCGTAGAACTCACTGAGACCTTTGTTTTGACTGGTTATGGCCCCCGTAACTCTAAACGAGGCAACAGTTATGGCCGTCCGAAGAATCGATATCCACAGGGTGCAACATATGCGGTGCAAGGTGCAACATTCGTCCAAAAAGACGAAACAACACCGTGCGACTTTTAGAAATGGGTACAGGGATTTAAAATGGACCGGTACCATGGTGCACCACTCTCCAGGGATGGTAAATCGAAAACCAGCCACGGTGTTCCCTTTTTAATGTAAAATTTTATGTGACGGAAAAACGAAGGCCAAAAACTTCAAAGACCCGATTAAGGTTCGGATAGCCTTTTTTGGGTATGAAACTATCCGTTGACGGCTTACCGCGATAAAAGCCGTAGAACTCACTGAGACCTTTGTTTTGACTGGTTATGGCTCCTGTAAATCTAAACGAGGCAACAGTTATGGCCGTCCGAAGAATCGAAATCCATAGAGTGCAACATCTGCGGTGCAAGGTGCAACATTCGTCCAAAAAGACGAAATAGCGCCGTGCGACTTTTAGAAATGGGTGCAGGGATTTGAAATGGACCAGTATCATTGTGAATCACTCTTCAGGGATGGTAAATCGAAAAACAGCCACGGTGTTCCCTTTTTAACGTAAAAATTCATGTGACGGAAAAAAGATGGCCAAAAAACTTCAAAGACCCGATTGAGGTTCGGATAGCCTTTTTTTGCGTATGAAACTATCCGTTGATGGCTTACAGCGGTCAAAGCCGTAGAACTCACTGAGACCTTCGTTTTGACTGGTTATGGCTCCCATAACTCTAAACGAGGCAACAGTTATGGCCGTCCGAAAAATCGATATCCACAAGGTGCAACATCTGCGGTGCAAGGTGCAACATTCGTCCAAAAAGACGAAACAACGCCGTGCGTCTTTTAGAAATGGGTGTAGGGATTTGAAATGGACCAGTACCATGGTGCACCACTCTCCAGGGAAGGTAAATCGAAAACCAGCCACGGTGTTCTCTTTGTAACGTAAAAATTCATGTGACGGAAAAACGAAGGCCAAAAAACTTCAGAGACCCGATTGAGGTTCGGATAGCCTTTTTTTGGGTATGAAACTATCCGTTGATGGCTTACAGCGGTCAAAGCCGTAGAAATCACTGAGACCTTCGTTTTGACTGGTTATGGCTCCCGTAACTCTAAACGAGGCAACAGTTATGGCCGTCCGAAGAATCGATATCCATAAGGTGCAACATCTGCGGTGCAAGGTGCAACATTCGTCCATAAAGACGAAACAGTGCCGTGCGACTTTTAGAAATGGGTGCAGGGATTTAAAATGGACCAGTACCATGGTGCACCACTCTCCAGTGATGGTAAATCAAAAACCAGCCACGGTGTTCTCTTTTTAACGTAAAAATTCATGTGACGGAAAAACGAAAGCCAAAAAACTTCAGAGACCCGATTGAGGTTCGGATAGCCTTTTTTTGGGTATGAAACTATCCGTTGATGGCTTACAGCAGTCAAAGCCGTAGAACTCACTGAGACCTTTCTTTTGACTGGTTATGGCTCCCGTAACTCTAAACGAGGCAACAGTTATGGCCGTCCGAAGAATCGATATCCACAGGTTGCAACATCTGCGGTGCATAGGAATGGAAATGGGGCGGGTTGGGGCGGGTTTCACATGCCCCAGACCCGCCCCGAATTTTTTTACCCATGCCCCGTACCCGACCCACGAACCCGGCACGGGTCCTATTTTTTGCCCCGACCCGTGACCCGTACGGGTCACGGGTAGACCCGCCCCAACCCAGACCCGGTTCATGTAGCATGGATTTACATTGTTTCAATTCTTAATTAAAATACAGCATATAAAAATTCACATCCGTGAGAATCCAAAAATTAGTGCACTTAATAAATACATATTAAACACAAGAAATCCAAACAAAACACAATTTAAATCATCTACAATCACAACAAATAATAAAAACACATTGCATATTGTCTTTATTTTACTAACAACATCAGTGCATCACTCATAACTCAAGTGGAAAGATAGTACATTTGACTAACAAATCATACAAATATTCTTACATCGGTAGAAAATTAGCACAGTAGCAACAAGCTAGAAACTAGAAAGCTAATATAAACCGTAGGCGTACATATATCACAGCAACACTGCAAGTCTGGAACACAGCAATTAGCAACTGTCAATTGCCAACAGAAGAAAGCACCAAAGAAAAACTCAAATACCTGCAAACCCATGAAGAATTGAAGACATTACAGGGAAATTTAGGATTGCAAAATGGTTCAACCATATGATTTTGAACTGCAAATTTAGAACTGCAAAACTCAAATATCTGGCACCTGCTAACTAATAAATCAGTCTTATAACATAGAAAGGAAGGTACAGAGTCTACAGACATTCAAATGCAAAATCATTTTCAACCAACCTGAAGGAATTCAATGCTGGCAGCCGCATAATATACTCACACAATAATCCTTTTTTATATATATAAAAGAAAAAAGGAAAAAAGGAAAAAAGAAAAAAAAGGGAAAAATAAACTATTCATCATCCTCTTATAATTTTAAAGAGGTAGGGAATTATAATATTAATCAGCATATTATGGAGAAGATGCTAAGAAGATAAACAAACGGAATATGGAATGCATAGGAGCTGAACAACTTCCAAGGAAAAATTAGCAGTTTGCTTGGTAATAGGTTGGCAATTATAGTTTTTGTTGATAAACTAATAGGTTGCTTGAATGATTTCCCAGAAGAACGCATTAGTTCCCCTATCAAAATATTTCTTCAAAGTGAACGAGGTCAGTATTATCCAATTAGTGTAGTAGATTGAAGTTTTCTTCATATGTACTTGTATACACAATGAGGTATAGAAAATGAAAGATAGAAGAGTTTCATCTTAAAAAGGAACAGAGATAGAATCCAAATTGGTGACAGTAATTTAAGATGGAAGTCCTACTCAAAGAATAGGAAAACATAAGCAAACCAACATATATTACTTGACAAGTAACTCATTAATCTTATTTTTTCAGCACAAAACAAACACTTCATGACTTCAACATTATAGTTAGATGTACTGGTTGCTGGTGAATATTTTTCCTACCATATGTATAGATGGTATTTGCTAATGAGATTCATATAAGACAATATTATTCTACTTTTACCATATGCAATCAATATATAAAGCTAGAAATCAAATTACATACCTTTTGAGAGCATGTACATAAGAATCAAACCAATACATCATGATGAACCAACTCCTTGACCATCCTATAAGAAGAAAAAACAAATCATACTCAAAATTTCTTTATTCATGTAAATGTAAGGAAGATGTAGATGCGTACACTATCACTGTCTGAATCATTATCCATCGTTGAAATAAGTCTACCCTTGGAAGAACCGACCGTTAACCAACTTTGACAACACATCAATGCCTCTAACGTCGTGGGATGTAATCTACTTCTATGAGGACTAATAAGTCGACCACCGGTACTAAAAGCAGATTCAGATGTTACAGTCGAAATCGATATTGCATAAATATCTTTGGCAATCATTTGCATTATAGGATATCTAATACCGGTAGTTTTCCACCAAGCTAGAATGTCAAAACTATCACTTATTGGCAATATAGGCTCCTCCAAATATCGATCCAACTCTGATTTAGTGTTTGCTTTGGATATTTTTCTATTTAAATATTCATCAAACCTTTGAAGACTCGTAAAGCCATCCTTTATGGAACACAGTTGTGTTGTTTGGGCTTGTAAGGAAAAAGACGAACCGTTTTCACTAGACCTTGAAACCATTTTCTCTTTCTGCTCATACTCATTCAACAACTTATGACAAAGTGTTTGAATCTTATTAATTTCTTCTTCCGCATTTTCACCAAAAATATCAACATAATAAAACTCCAACAATTCAAATTTATATCTAGGATCAAAAACTGCTGCAATACTCATGATACCATGAATCATGCTCCAATATTTCTCAAATTTAGTAACCATATTGCTTGCAATTTCTCTAATAACTAAAATAACAGAAACTAACCATGTGGACAAAGCCAATCTAATTTCACATATCTAAGGGAAATAAAGGTTGGTAGTGGGATATTGAGTTCCCGAAAATAATTTGGTCACATTATAAAAAATCTTTAACCTATCACAAATTTCTTTAGCCAAATCCCAATCTCTGTCACTAGGCAAACATTTATAAAGTGTTTCACGTTGTTGTAGACGTGGGAAAACATCTTTATAAGCTAAGGCAATAACAAGCATGACATAAGTTGAGTTCCATCTAGTCTTACAATCAAGCGTCAACTTTTTAGAGCAAGAAATTTCTAATTGTTTAGCGACTATCTCAAATCTTTCTAGCCTTTTAGGTGTGGCAGTCCAAAAAGACACGCTATCACGAATTTTTGTTATTTGCTCATTTATGACACATAACCCATCTTGGATAATCAAATTCAAGATATGAGCACAACATCTCATATGTACCATATCACCATTCAACATTAGGGAATTTTTCCTAAGTCTATCCTTCAAAATATCCATTACCTTGTCATTAGTTGAGCAATTATCTAGAGTGATGGTAGATAATTTTCTATCAATGTTCCAGTCCAAGAATCAAGTAAGTAAACAATCTGCTAACACGTCACTTGTATGAGGGCATGGTACATATGTGAACCTATGAATACAAGAAAACATTATAGCATATTATGCAATACCTAATGTTAAGTACATAGAAAATTAATATTAAGTGATAATGGAAAATTAATTTGCTTATATACCTCATGATTCGACTTTGTAAGGCCCATGAATCATCAATAAAATGAGCGGTAACTACCATATAACCC
The DNA here is from genome assembly GCA_030737815.1 of Allium fistulosum. Classification (NCBI taxonomy): domain Eukaryota; kingdom Viridiplantae; phylum Streptophyta; class Magnoliopsida; order Asparagales; family Amaryllidaceae; genus Allium; species Allium fistulosum. Next base: position 5,537,713 of record JASFAW010000014.1, read on the forward strand.
TTCTTTTGATTGCTAGCTGTCCACATATCACTTGTGATAGCTATCCTACTTTTACTTTTATCCAACATTTTCATTAAAGAAGCCTTCTCAACATCAAAAATCTTCATAATATCACCTTTTATTGCGTTTCTCGATACAAGTGTAAATGCAGGCTGAAGAGTTTGACAAAAGTCAATAAATCCAATATGATCAACAATCGAAAGTGGGTACTCGTGCATTATAATCATCCGAGCAAGATCAGACCTTGCTTTCTCTTGATCGAACACATAATTAGAAATATGTACCTTTCCATCAGAGCTTCTAGCATTCTTCAATGCATATTGACGCATATCTACTTGTGCTTTTCCATGGCATTTGCTATTATGCTTCAAAAGGTGTGTTGTCCCATCACTAGACCTAGCCACATACACCCTTTTGCAATACTTGCACCTTGCTTTCTTTTCACCATTGATTATTACACGGTCAAAATGTTTCCAAGCTTCAGATTCTTTCCTTCCTGTTCTTTTATTTTCACTTCCATCAATGGATTCAATATCATTTTTTTCGTTTGTATCATCAGTAATGTTTTGCTGCACCGCGTTTGATTGAATGGAACTAGAACCATCAGTTGTAGAAACTTCCAAGTTAGGTGGAGTTGGACTTTCATTGTTTGTTTCCATTTTCCTATAAACATGTAAAATAAATAGATTTCAAAATCTTGCATAACCAATTTTGAAACAAATAGGTACTTAGTGATTCAGTCATCTTGAAATATTTATTCATTCAGAATCAAATGTCTTACAGGCATAGTAAGGCACATTTTCCATTAATCTGCATCCTCTTGTACTGTGCATTGTACTATGATGCAATGGATCATGTATCATGACACTTTTCATCTCCGTGTAAACTCACATGAATCTCCATTAAGCTAATAAGCTAAAGAGTTATATTTTTTTAAAGTTGCACTTAAGCTTCCAACAATTAGTGAACACGTCAGAGAACAGGATTAAAGCTCAAGATATAAAGTGAAAGGCAGTACGGTAAAAGCATGCTACAAAAAGAGACCAAAAGGGTCTGGACAGTTTGATAATGGGAAGTCCCCTTCATGGAAAAGCAGAGAAAGCAATATCCAGTTCCATTTATGGAAATGGACAAAATTGAAATGATAATTATATGAAATCTAATATTCCATGACTGACACAGCAAAGCATATCCTTATGTTTTTGAGGATGCCTAACACCTTATACCCCTAAATTTCTAAACCATGTAAACTGGAAAGACAAAAGAGTTGAAATAAAACAATTCTGATTTCCTTATATGATAAACTCATCAATGCAAGCAGTAATATACCAACTCGCAACTGGTGGAAGTGGTAGCGTTTTAACTCAAATAACTAAGTTTCCATATAAAACCCTAAATCACTAAGATGCGGTCGTACAACGGCAGAATGAAATTAGAAATCAAGCTTACAATTATATTTGTAGATCCGAACTCTGGCGTGATTCGCGTGAATAAAAATCAACTTTAATAGAAGAATTTATACGAGAGCGAGAACTGAGAAGAGAGATTTGCATGAAAATATGAGGGAGTTAGGTTTACAAGAGAGAGAAGAGGATTCTCTTTTTGCGTAGATCTGAATTATGAAGAGGGTTATGTTAAAATAATGGGTTGCGTATTTTTTATAATTAACAGATGCGGGTCGGGTTGGGGCGGGGTAGCCAAGCCCCAACCCGCCCCTAGACCCGGTCTATTTTAAACCGGGTCACGGGTCTACCCGCCCCGCTGACCCGATGGGGAGGGTTTTGATGGGTCAAAACAGGGACGGGTCTTTCGGGTTTGGACCCGAAACCCGCCCCATTGCCATTCCTAGCGGTGCAAGGTGCAACATTCGTCCAAAAAGACGAAACAGCGCCGTGCGACTTTTAGAAATGGGTGCAGGGATTTAAAATGGACCAATACCATGATGCACCACTCTCTAGGGATGGTAAATCGAAAACCAGCAACGGTGTTCTCTTTTTAACGTAAAAATTCATGTGACGGAAAAACGAAGGCCAAAAAACTTCAAAGACCCGATTGAGGTTCGGATAGCCTTTTTTTGGGTATGAAACTATCCGTTGACGGCTTACAATGGTAAAAGCCGTAAAACTCACTGAGGCCTTCGTTTTGACTGGTTATGGCTCCCGTAACTCTAAACGAGGCAACAGTTATGGCCGTCCGAAGAATCGATATCTACAGGGTGCAACATCTGCGGTGCAAGGTGCAACATTCTTTCAAAAAGACGAAACAGCGCCGTGCGACTTTTAGAAATGGGTGCAGGGATTTGAAATGGACCAGTACCATGGTGCATCACTCTCCAGGGATGGAAAATCGAAAACCAGCCACGGTGTTCCCTTTTTAACGTAATAATTCATGTGACGGAAAAACGAAGGCCAAAAAACTTCAGAGACCCGATTGAGGTTCGGATAGTCTTTTTTTGGGTATGAAACTATCTGTTGACGGCTTACAGCAATCAAAGCCGTAGAACTCACTGAGACCTTCGTTTTGACTGGTTATGGCTCTCGTAACTCTGAACGAGGCAACAGTTATGGCCATCCGAAGAATCGATATTCACAGGGTGCAACATCTACGGTGCAAGGTGCAACATTCATCCAAAAAGACGAAACAGCGCCGTGCGACTTTTAGAAATGGGTGCAGGGATTTAAAATGGACCAGTACCATGGTGCACCACTCTCCATGGATGGTAAATCGAAAACCTGCCATGGTGTTCTCTTTTTAACGTAAAAATTCATGTGACGGAAAAACGAAAGCCAAAAAACTTCAGAGACCCGATTGAGGTTCGGATTGCCTTTTTTTGGGTATGAAACTATCTGTTGATGGCTTACAGCAGTCAAAACCGTTGAACTCATTGAGACCTTTGTTTTGACTGGTTATGGCTCCCGTAACTCTAAACGAGGCAACAGTTATGGCCGTCCGAAGAATCGATATCCACAGGGTGCAACATATGCGGTGCAAGGTGCAACATTCGTCCAAAAAGATGAAACAGCGCCGTGCGACTTTTACAAATGGGTGCAAGGATTTGAAATGGACCAGTACCATGGTGCACCACTCTTCAGGGTTGGTAAATCGAAAACCAGCCACGGTGTTCCCTTTTTAATGTAAAAATTTATGTGACGGAAAAACAAAGGCCAAAAACTTCAAAGAACCGATTGAGGTTCGGATAGCCTTTTTTTGGGTATGAAACTATCCGTTGACGGCTTACCGCGGTAAAAGCCGTAGGACTCACTGAGACCTTCGTTTTGACTGGTTATGGCTCCCGTAAATCTAAACGAGGCAACAGTTATGGCCGTCCGAAGAATCGAAATCCACAGGGTGCAACATCTACGGTGCAAGGTGCAACATTCGTCCAAAAAGACGAAACAGCGCCGTGCGACTTTTAGAAATGGGTGCAGGGATTTGAAATAGACCAGTACCATTGTGAATCACTCTCCAGGGATGGTAAATCGAAAAACAGCCACGGTGTTCCCTTTTTAACGTAAAAATTCATGTGACGGAAAAATGAAGGCCAAAAAACTTCAGAGATCCGATTGAGGTTCGGATAGCCTTTTGTTGCGTATGAAACTATCCGTTGACGGCTTACAGCGGTCAAAGCCGTAGAACTCACTGAGACCTTCGTTTTGACTGGTTATGGCTCCCGTAACTCTAAACGAGGCTACAGTTATGGCCGTTCGAAAAATCGATATCCACAAGGTGCAACATCTGCGGTGCAAGGTGCAACATTCGTCCAAAAAGACGAAACAGCGCCGTGCGACTTTTAGAAATGGGTGTAGGGATTTGAAATGGACCAGTACCATGGTGCACCACTCTCCAGGGATGGTAAATCGAAAACCAGCCACGGTGTTCTCTTTTTAACGTAAAAATTAATGTGACGGAAAAACGAAGGCCAAAAAACTTCCGAGACCCGATTGAGGTTCAGATAGCCTTTTTTTGGGTATGAAACTATCCGTTGACGACTTACAGCGGTCAAAGCCATAGAAATCACTGAGACCTTCGTTTTGACTGGTTATGGCTCCCGTAACTCTAAACGAGGCAACAGTTATTACCGTCCGAAGAATCGATATCCACAAGGTGCAACATCTGCGGTGCAAGGTGCAACATTCGTCCAAAAAGACGAAATAGCGTCGTGCGACTTTTAGAAATGGGTGCAGGGATTTATAATGGACCAGTACCATGGTGCACCACTCTCCAGGGATGGTAAATCGAAAACCAGCCACGGTGTTCTCTTTTTAACGTAAAAATTCATGTGACGGAAAAACGAAGGCCAAAAAACTTCAAAGACCCGATTGAGGTTCGGATAGCCTTTTTTTGGGTATGAAACTATCCGTTGACGGCTTACAGCAGTCAAAGCCGTAGAAATCACTGAGACCTTCGTTTTGACTAGTTATGGCTCCCATAACTCTAAACGAGGCAACAGTTATGGCCGTCCGAAGAATCGATATCAAAAAGGTGCAACATCTGCGGTGCAAGGTGCAACATTCGTCCAAAAAGACGAAACAGCGCCGTGCGACTTTTAGAAATGGGTGCAGGGATTTAAAATGGACCAGTACCATGGTGCACCACTCTCCAGGGATGGTAAATTGAAAACCAGCCACGGTGTTCTCTTTTTAACGTAAAAATTCATATGACGGAAAAACGAAAGCCAAAAAACTTCAGAGACCCGATTGAGGTTCGGATTGCCTTTTTTTGGGTATGAAACTATCCGTTGATGGCTTACAGTAGTCAAAACCGTTGAACTCATTGAGACCTTTGTTTTGACTGGTTATGTCTCCCGTAACTCTAAACGAGGCAACAGTTATGGCCGTCCGAAGAATCGATATCCACAGGGTGCAACATATGCGATGCAAGGTGCAACATTTGTCCAAAAAGATGAAACAGCGCCGTGCAACTTTTACAAATGGGTGCAGGGATTTGAAATCGACCAGTATCATGGTGGACCACTCTCCAGGGTTGGTAAATCGAAAACCAGCCACGGTGTTCCCTTTTTAATGTAAAAATTTATGTGACGGAAAAACGAAGGCCAAAAACTTCAAAGACCCGATTGAGGTTCGGATAGCCTTTTTTTGGGTATGAAACTATCCGCTGACGGCTTACCGCGGTAAAAGCCGTAGAACTCACTGAGACCTTCGTTTTGACTGGTTATGGCTCCCGTAAATCTAAACAAGGCAACAATTATGGCCGTCCGAAGAATCGAAATCCACAGGGTGCAACATCTACGGTGCAAGGTGCAACATTCGTCTAAAAAGACGAAACAGCGCCGTGCGACTTTTAGAAATGGGTGCAGGGATTTGAAATGGACCAGTACCATTGTGAATCACTCTCCAGGGATGGTAAATTGAAAAACAGCCACGGTGTTCCCTTTTTAACGTAAAAATTCATGTGACGGAAAAATGAAGGCCAAAAAACTTCAAAGATCCGATTGAGGTTCGGATAGCCTTTTTTTGCATATGAAACTATCCGTTGACGGCTTACAGCGGTCAAAGCCGTAAAACTCACTAAGACCTTCGTTTTGACTGGTTATGGCTCCCATAACTCTAAACGAGGCAACAGTTATGGCCGTCCGAAAAATCGATATCCACAAGGTGCAACATCTGCGGTGCAAGGTGCAACATTCGTCCAAAAAGACGAAACAGCGTCGTGCGACTTTTAGAAATGGGTGTAGGGATTTGAAATGGACCAGAACCATGGTGCACCACTCTCCAGGGATGGTAAATTGAAAACCAGCCACGGTGTTCTCTTTTTAACGTAAAAATTCATGTGATGGAAAAACGAAGGCCAAAAAACTTCAGAGACCCGATTGAGGTTCGGATAGCCTTTTTTGGGTATGAAACTATCCGTTGACGGCTTACAACAGTCAAAACCGTAGAAATCACTGAAACCTTCGTTTTGACTGGTTATGGCTCCCGTAACTCTAAACGAGGCAACAGTTATGGCCGTCCGAAGAATCAATATCAACAAGGTGCAACATCTGCGGTGCAAGGTGCAACATTCGTCCAAAAAGACGAAACAGCGCCGTGCGACTTTTAGAAATGGGTGCAGGGATTTAAAATGGACCAGTACCATGGTGCACCACTCTCCAAGGATGGTAAATTGAAAACCAGCCACGGTGTTCTCTTTTTAACGTAAAAATTAATGTGACGGAAAAACGAAGGCCAAAAAACTTCAAAGACCCGATTGAGGTTCGGATTGCCTTTTTTTGGGTACGAAACTATCCGTTGACGGCTTACAACGATAAAAGCCGTAGAACTCACTAAGGCCTTCATTTTGACTGGTTATGGCTCCCGTAAATCTAAACGTGGCAACAGTTATGGCCGTCCGAAGTATCGATATCCACAGGGAGCAACATCTGCGGTGCAAGGTGCAACATTCTTTCAAAAAGACGAAACAGCGCCGTGCGACTTTTAGAAATGGGTGCAGGGATTTGAAATGGACCAGTACCATGGTTCATCACTCTCCAGGGATGGTAAATCGAAAACCAGCCACGGTGTTCCCTTTTTAACGTAAAAATTCATGTGATGGAAAAACGAAGGCCAAAAAACTTCAAAGACCCGATTGAGGTTCGGATAGCCTTTTTTTGGGTATGAAACTATCCGTGACGGCTTACAGCGGTCAAAGCCAGAGAACTCACTGAGACCTTCGTTTTGACTGGTTATGGCTCCCGTAACTCTAAACGAGGCAACAGTTATGGCCGTCCGAAGAATCGATATCCAAAGGGTGCAACATCTGCGGTGCAAGGTGCAACATTCTTCCAAAAAGACGAAACAACGCCGTGCGACTTTTAGAAATGGGTGCAGGGATTTGAAATGGACCAGTACCATGGTGCATCACTCTCCAGGGATGGTAAATCGAAAACTAGCCACGGTGTTCCCTTTTTAACGTAAAAATTCATGTGACGGAAAAACGAAGGCCAAAAAACTTCAAAGAGCCGATTGAGGTTCGGATAGCCTTTTTTGGGTATGAAACTATCCGTTGACGGCTTACAGCGGTCAAAGCCGTAGAACTCACTGAGACCTTCATTTTGACTGGTTATGGCTCCCGTAACTCTAAACGAGGCAACAGTTACGGCCATCCAAAGAATCGATATTCACAGGGTGCAACATCTGCGGTGCAAGGTGCAACATTCGTCCAAAAAGACGAAACAGCGCCGTGCGACTTTTAGAAATGGGTGCAGGGATTTAAAATGGACCAGTACCATGGTGCACCACTCTCCAGGGATGGTAAATCGAAAACCAGCCACGGTGTTCTCTTTTTAACGTAAAAATTCATGTGACGGAAAAACGAAAGCCAAAAAACTTCAGAGACTCGATTGAGGTTCGGATTGCCTTTTTTTCGGTATGAAACTATCCGTTGATGGCGTACAGCAGTCAAAGCCATAGAACTCACTGAGACCTTTGTTTTGACTGGTTATGGCTCCCGTAACTCTAAACGAGGCAACAGTTATGGCCGTCCGAAGAATCGATATCCATAGGTTGCAACATCTGCGGTGCAAGGTGCAACATTCGTCCAAAAAGACGAAACAGCGCCGTGCGACTTTTAGAAATGGGTGCGGGGATTTAAAATGGACCGGTACCATGGTGCACCACTTTCCAGGGATGGTAAATCAAAAACCAGCCACGGTGTTCTCTTTTTAACATAAAAATTCATGAGATGGAAAAACGAAGGCCAAAAAACTTCAAAGACCCAATTGAGGTTCGGATAGCCTTTTTTTGGGTATGAAACTATCCGTTGACTGCTTACAGCGGCAAAAGCCGTAGAACTTATTGAGGCCTTCGTTTTTACTGGTTATGGCTCCCGTAACTCTAAACGAGGCAACAGTTATGGCCGTCCAAAGAATCGATATCCACAGGGTGCAACATCTGCGGTGCAAGGTGCAACATTCTTTCAAAAAGACGAAACAGCACCGTGCGACTTTTAGAAATGGGTGCAGGGATTTGAAATGGACCAGTACTGTGGTGAATCACTCTCCAGGGATGGTAAATCGAAAACCAGCCACGGTGTTCCCTTTTTAACGTAAAAATTCATGTGATGGAAAAACGAAGGCCAAAAAACTTCAGAGACCCGATTGAGGTTCGGATAGTCTTTTTTTGGGTATGAAACTATCCGTGACGGCTTACAGCGGTCAAAGCCGGAGAACTCACTGAGACCTTTGTTTTGACTGGTTATGGATCCCGTTACTCTGAACGAGGCAACAGTTATGGCCATCCGAAGAATCGATATTCACAGGGTGCAACATCTGCGGTGCAAGGTGCAACATTCGTCCAAAAAGACGAAACAGCGCCGTGCGACTTTTAGAAATAGGTGCAGGGATTTAAAATGGACCAGTACCATGGTGCACCACTCTCCAGGGATGGTAAATCGAAAACCAGCCATGGTGTTCTCTTTTAACGTAAAAATTCATGTGACGGAAAAACGAAAGCCAAAAAACTTCAGAGTCCCGATTGAGGTTCGGATTGCCTTTTTTTGGGTATGAAACTATCCGTTGATGGCTTACAGCAGTCAAAGCCGTTGAACTCATTGAGACCTTTGTTTTGACTGGTTATGGCTCCCGTAACTCTAAACGAGGCAACAGTTATGGCCGTCCGAACAATCGATATCCACAGGGTGCAACATATGCGGTGCAAGGTGCAACATTCGTCCAAAAAGATGAAACAGCGTCGTGAGACTTTTACAAATGGGTGCAGGGATTTGAAATGGACCAGTACCATGGTGCACCACTCACCAGGGTTGGTAAATCGAAAACTAGCCACGGTGTTCCCTTTTTAATGTAAAAATTTATGTGACAGAAAAACGAAGGCCAAAAACTTCAAAGACCCGATTGAGGTTCGGATAGCCTTTTTTTGGGTATGAAACTATCCGTTGACGGCTTACCACGGTAAAAGCCGTAGAACTCACTGAGACCTTCGTTTTGACTGGTTGTGGCTCCCGTAAATCTAAACGAGGCAACAGTTATGGCCGTCCGAAGAATCGAAATCCACAGAGTGCAACATCTGCGGTGCAAGGTGCAACATTCGTCCAAAAAGACGAAACAGCGCCGTGCGACTTTTAGAAATGGGTGCAGGGATTTGAAATGGACCAGTACCATTGTGAATCACTCTCCAGGGATGATAAATCGAAAAACAGCGATGGTGTTCCCTTTTTAACGTAAAAATTCATGTGACGGAAAAACGAAGGTCAAAAAACTTCAGAGACCCGATTGAGGTTCGGATAGCCTTTTTTTGCGTATGAAACTATCCGTTGACGGCTTACAGCAGTCAAAGCCGTAGAACTCACTGAGACCTTCGTTTTGACTAGTTATGGCTCTCGTAACTCTAAACGAGGCAATAGTTATGGCCGTCCGAAAAATCGATATCCACAAGGTTCAACATCTGCGGTGCAAGGTGTAACATTCGTCCAAAAGGACGAAACAGCGCCGTGCGACTTTTAGAAATGGGTGTAGGGATTTGAAATGTACCAGTACCATGGTGCACCACTCTCCAGGGATGGTAAATCGAAAACCAGCCACGGTGTCTCTTTTTAACGTAAAAATTCATGTGACGGAAAAACGAAAGCAAAAAAACTTCAGAGACCCGATTGAGGTTCGGATAGCCTTTTTTTGGGTATGAAACTATCCGTTGATGGCTTACAGCAATCAAAGCCGTAGAACTCACTGAGACGTTTGTTTTGACTGGTTATGGCTCCCGTAACTCTAAACGAGGCAACATTTATGGCCGTCCGAAGAATCGATATCCACAAGGTGCAACATCTGCGGTGCAAGGTGCAACATTCGTCCAAAAAGACGAAACAGCGCCGTGCGACTTTTAGAAATGGGTGCAGGGATTTAAAATGGACCAATAACATGATGCACCACTCTCCAGGGATGGTAAATCGAAAACCAGCCACGGTGTTCTCTTTTTAACGTAAAAATTCATGAGACGGGAAAACGAAGGCCAAAAAACTTCAAAGAGCCGATTGAGGTTCGGATAGCCTTTTTTTGGGTATGAAACTATCCGTTGACGGCTTACAGCGGTAAAACCCGTAGAACTCACTGAGGCCTTCGTTTTGACTGGTTATGGCTCCCGTAACTCTAAACGAGGCAACAGTTATGGCCGTCCGAAGAATCGATATCCACAGGGTGCAACATCTGCGGTGCAAGGTGCAACATTCTTCCAAAAAGACGAAACAGCGCCGTGCGACTTTTAGAAATGGGTGCAGGGATTTGAAATGGACCAGTACTATGGTGCATCACTCTCCAGGGATGGTAAATCGAAAACCAGCCACGGTGTTCCCTTTTTAACGTAAAAATTCATGTGACGGAAAAACGAAGGCCAAAAAACTTCAGAGATCCGATTGAGGTTCGGATAGCCTTTTTTGGGTATGAAACTATCCGTTGACGGCTTACAGCGGTCAAAGCCGTAGAACTCACTGAGACCTTCGTTTTGACTGGTTATGGCTCCCGTAACTCTACACGAGGCAACAGTTACGGCCATCCGAAGAATCGATATTCACAGGGTGCAACATCTGCGGTGCAAGGTGCAACATTCGTCCAAAAAGACGAAACAGCACCGTGCGACTTTTAGAAATGGGTGCAGGGATTTAAAATAGACCAGTACCATGGTGCACCACTCTCCAGGGATGGTAAATCGAAAACCAGCCACGGTGTTCTCTTTTTAACGTAAAAATTCATGTGCTGGAAAAACGAAAGCCAAAAAACTTCAGAGACCCGATTGAGGTTCTGATTGCCTTTTTTTGGGTATGAAACTATCCGTTGATGGCGTACAACAGTCAAAGCCATAGAACTCACTGAGACCTTTGTTTTGACTGGTTATGGCTCCCGTAACTCTAAACGAGGCAACAGTTATGGCCGTCCGAAGAATCGATATCCACAGGGTGCAACATCTGCGGTGCAAGGTGCAACATTCGTCCAAAAAGACGAAACAGCGCCGTGCGACTTTTAGAAATGGGTGCGGGGATTTAAAATGGACCGGTACCATGGTGCACCACTTTCCAGGGAAGGAAAATCGAAAACCAGCCACGGTGTTCTCTTTTTAACATAAAAATTCATGTGATGGAAAAACGAAGGCCAAAAAACTTCAAAGACCCGATTGAGGTTCGGATAGCCTTTTTTTGGGTATGAAACTATCCGTTGACTGCTTACAGCGGTAAAAGCCGTAGAACTCATAGAGGCCTTCGTTTTGACTGGTTATGGCTCCCGTAACTCTAAACGAGGCAACAGTTATGGCCGTCCGAAGAATCGATATCCACAGGGTGCAACATATGCGGTGCAAGGTGCAACATTCGTCCAAAAAGATGAAACAGCGTCGTGCGCCTTTTACAAATGGGTGCAGGGATTTGAAATGGACCAGTACCATGGTGCAACACTCTCCAGGGTTGGTAAATCGAAAACCAGCCACGGTGTTCCCTTTTTAATGTAAAAATTTATGTGACGGAAAAACGAAGGCCAAAAACTTCAAAGACCCGATTGAGGTTCGGATAGCCTTTTTTTGGGTATGAAACTATCCGTTGACGGCTTACCGCGGTAAAAGCCGTAGAACTCACTGAGACCTTCGTTTTGACTGGTTATGGCTCCCGTAAATCTAAACGAGGCAATAGTTATGGCCGTCCGAAGAATCAAAATCCACAGGGTGCAACATCTACGGTGCAAGGTGCAACATTCGTCCAAAAAGACGAAACAGCGCCGTGCGACATTTAGAAATGGGTGCAGGGATTTGAAATGGACCAATACCATTGTGAATCACTCTCCAGGGATGGTAAATCGAAAAACAGCCATGGTGCTCCCTTTTTAACGTAAAAATTCACGTGACGGAAAAACGAAGGCCAAAAATCTTCAGAGACCCGATTGAGGTTCAGATAGCCTTTTTTTGTGTATGAAACTATCCATTGACGGCTTACAGCAGTCAAAGCCGTAGAACTCACTGAGGCCTTCGTTTTGACTGGTTATGGCTCCCGTAACTCTAAACGAGGCAACATTTATGGCCGTCCGAAGAATCGATATCCACAGGGTGCAACATCTGCGGTGCAAGATGCAACATTCTTCCAAAAAGACGAAACAGCGCCGTGCGACTTTTAGAAATGGGTGCAGGGATTTGAAATGGACCAGTACCATGGTGCATCACTCTCCAGGGATGGTAAATCGAAAACCAGCCACGGTGTTCCCTTTTTAACGTAAAAATTCATGTGACGGAAAAACGAAGGCCAAAAAACTTCAGAGAGCCGATTGAGGTTCGGATAGCCTTTTTTGAGTATGAAACTATCCGTTGACGGCTTACAACGGTCAAAGCCGTAGAACTCACTGAGACCTTCGTTTTGACTGGTTATGGCTCCCGTAACTCTAAACGAGGCAACAGTTACGGCCATCCGAAGAATCGATATTCACAGGGTGCAACATCTGCAGTGCAAGGTGCAACATTCATCCAAAAAGACGAAACAGCGCCGTGCGACTTTTAGAAATGGGTGCAGGGATTTAAAATGGACCAGTACCATGGTGCACCACTCTCCAGGGATGGTAAATCGAAAACCAGCCACGGTGTTCTCTTTTTAACGTAAAAATTCATGTGACGGAAAAACGAAAGCCAAAAAACTTCAGAGACCCGATTGACGTTCGGATTGCCTTTTTTTGGGTATGAAACTATCCGTTGATGGCGTACAGCAGTCAAAGCCATAGAACTCACTGAGACCTTTGTTTTGACTGGTAATGGCTCCCGTAACTCTAAACGAGGCAACAGTTTTGGCCGTCCGAAGAATCGATATCCATAGGGTGCAACATCTGCGGTGCAAGGTGCAACATTCGTCCAAAAAGAGGAAACAGCGCCGTGCGACTTTTAGAAATAGGTGCAGGGATTTGAAATGGACCAGTACCATTGTGAATCACTCTCCAGGGATGATAAATCGAAAAACAGCGACGGTGTTCCCTTTTTAACGTAAAAATTCATGTGACGGAAAAACGAAGGTCAAAAAACTTCAGAGACCCGATTGAGGTTCGGATAGACTTTTTTTGCGTATGAAACTATCCGTTGACGGCTTACAGCGGTCAAAGCCGTAGAACTCACTGAGACCTTCGTTTTGACTGGTTATGGCTCCCGTAACTCTAAACGAGGCAACAGTTATGGCCGCCCGAAAAATCGATATCCACAAGGTTCAACATCTGCGGTGCAAGGTGTAACATTCGTCCAAAAAGACGAAACAGCGCCGTGCGACTTTTAGAAATGGGTGTAGAGATTTGAAATGGACCAGTACCATGGTGCACCACTCTCCAGGGATGGTAAATCGAAAACCAGCCACGGTGTCTCTTTTTAACGTAAAAATTCATGTGACGGAAAAACGAAAGCCAAAAAACTTCAGAGACCCGATTGAGGTTCGGATAGCCTTTTTTTGGGTATGAAACTATCCGTTGATGGCTTACAGCAATCAAAGCCGTAGAACTCACTGAGACCTTTGTTTTGACTGGTTATGGCTCCCGTAACTCTAAACGAGGCAACAGTTACGGCCGTCCGAAGAATCGATATCCACAAGGTGCAACATCTGCGGTGCAAGGTGCAACATTCGTCCAAAAAGATAAAACAGCGCCGTGCGACTTTTAGAAATGGGTGCAGGGATTTAAAATGGACCAATAACATGATGCACCACTCTCCAGGGATGGTAAATCGAAAACCAGCCACGGTGTTCTCTTTTTAACGTAAAAATTCATGAGACGGAAAAACGAAGGCCAAAAAACTTCAAAGAGCCGATTGAGGTTCGGATAGCCTTTTTTTGGGTATGAAACTATCCGTTGACGGCTTACAGCGGTAAAAGCCGTAGAACTCACTGAGGCCTTCGTTTTGACTGGTTATGGCTCCCGTAACTCTAAACGAGGCAACAGTTATGGCCGTCCGAAGAATCGATATCCATAGGGTGCAACATCTGCGGTGCAAGGTGCAACATTCTTCCAAAAAGACGAAACAGCGCCATGCGACTTTTAGAAATGGGTGCAGGGATTTGAAATGGACCAGTACCATGGTGCATCACTCTCCAGGGATGGTAAATCGAAAACCAGCCACGGTGTTCCCTTTTTAACGTAAAAATTCATGTGACGGAAAAACGAAGGCCAAAAAACTTCAGAGAGCCGATTGAGGTTCGGATAGCCTTTTTTGGGTATGAAACTATCCGTTGACGGCTTACAGCGGTCAAAGCCGTAGAACTCACTGAGACCTTCGTTTTGACTGGTTATGGCTCCCGTAACTCTAAACGAGGCAACAGTTACGGCCATCCGAAGAATCGATATTCACAGCGTGCAACATCTGCGGTGCAAGGTGCAACATTCGTCCAAAAAGACGAAACAGCACCGTGCGACTTTTACAAATGGGTGCAGGGATTTAAAATGGACCAGTACCATGGTGCACCACTCTCTAGGGATGGTAAATCGAAAACCAGCCACGGTGTTCTCTTTTTAACGTAAAAATTCATGTGATGGAAAAACGAAAGCCAAAAAACTTCAGAGACCCGATTGAGGTTCAGATTGCCTCTTTTAGGGTATGAAACTATCCGTTGATGGCGTACAGCAGTCAAAGCCATAGAACTCACTGAGACCTTTGTTTTGACTGGTTATGGCTCCCGTAACTCTAAACGAGGCAACAGTTATGGCCGTCCGAAGAATCGATATCCACAGGGTGCAACATCTGCGGTGCAAGGTGCAACATTCGTCCAAAAAGACGAAACAGCGCCGTGCGACTTTTAGAAATGGGTGCGGGGATTTAAAATGGACCGGTACCATGGTGCACCACTTTCCAGGGATGGAAAATCGAAAACCAGCCACGGTGTTCTCTTTTTAACATAAAAATTCATGTGATGGAAAAACGAAGGCCAAAAAACTTCAAAGACCCGATTGAGGTTCGGATAGCCTTTTTTTGGGTATGAAACTATCCGTTGACTGCTTACAGCGGTAAAAGCCGTAGAACTCATTGAGGCCTTCGTTTTGACTGGTTATGGCTCCCGTAACTCTAAACGAGGCAACAGTTATGGCCGTCCGAAGAATCGATATCCACATGGTGCAACATCTGCGGTGCAAGGTGCAACATTCTTTCAAAAAGGCGAACCAGCACCGTGTGACTTTTAGAAATGGGTGCAGGGAGTTGAAATGGACTAGTACCATGGTGCATCACTCTCCAGGGATGGTAAATCGAAAACCAGCCACGGTGTTCCCTTTTTAACGTAAAAATTCATGTGACGGAAAAACGAAGGCCAAAAAACTTCAGAGACCCGATTGAGGTTCGGATAGTCTTTTTTTGGGTATGAAACTATCCGTTGACGGCTTACAGCGGTCAAAGCCGTAGAAATCACTGAGACCTTCGTTTTGACTGGTTATGGCTCCCGTAACTCTGAACGAGGCAACAGTTATGGCCATCCGAAGAATCGATATCCACAGGGTGCAACATCTGCGGTGCAAGGTGCAACATTCGCCCAAAAAGACGAAACAGCGCCGTGCGACATTTAGAAATGGGTGCAGGGATTTGAAATGGACCAATACCATTGTGAATCACTCTCCAGGGATGGTAAATCGAAAAACAGCCATGGTGTTCCCTTTTTAACGTAAAAATTCATGTGACGGAAAAACGAAGGCCAAAAAACTTCAGAGACCCGATTGAGGTTCGGATAGCCTTTTTTTGTGTATGAAACTATCCGTTGACGGCTTACAGCAGTCAAAGCCGTAGAACTCACTGAGGCCTTCGTTTTGACTGGTTATGGCTCCCGTAACTCTAAACGAGGCAACAGTTATGGCCGTCCGAAGAATCGATATCCACAGGGTGCAACATCTGCGGTGCAAGGTGCAACATTCTTCCAAAAAGACGAAACAGCGCCGTGCGACTTTTAGAAATGGGTGCAGGGATTTGAAATGGACCAGTACCATGGTGCATCACTCTCCAGGGATGGTAAATCGAAAACCAGCCACGGTGTTCCCTTTTTAACGTAAAAATTCATGTGACGGAAAAACGAAGGCCAAAAAACTTCAGAGAGCCGATTGAGGTTCGGATAGCCTTTTTTGGGTATGAAACTACACGGCTTACAGCGGTCAAAGCCGTAGAACTCACTGAGACCTTCGTTTTGACTGGTTATGGCTCCCGTAACTCTAAACGAGGCAACAGTTACGGCCATCCGAAGAATCGATATTCACAGGGTGCAACATCTACAGTGCAAGGTGCAACATTCGTCCAAAAAGACGAAACAGCGCCGTGCGACTTTTAGAAATGGGTGCAGGGATTTAAAATGGACCAGTACCATGGTGCACCACTCTCCAGGGATGGTAAATCGAAAACCAGCCACGGTGTTCTCTTTTTAACGTAAAAATTCATGTGACGGAAAAACGAAAGCCAAAAAACTTCAAAGACCCGATTGAGGTTCGGATTGCCTTTTTTTGGGTATGAAACTATCCGTTGATGGCGTACAGCAGTCAAAGCCATAGAACTCACTGATAGCTTTGTTTTGACTGGTTATGGCTCCCGTAACTCTAAACGAGGCAATAATTATGGCCGTCCGAAGAATCGATATCCATAGGGTGCAACATCTGCGGTGCAAGGTGCAACATTCGTCCAAAAAGACGAAACAGCGCCGTGCGACTTTTAGAAATGGGTGCGGGGATTTAAAATGGACCGGTACCATGGTGCACCACTTTCCAGGGATGGTAAATCGAAAACCAGCCACGGTGTTCTCTTTTTAACATAAAAATTCTTGAGATGGAAAAACGAAGGCCAAAAAACTTCAAAGACCCGATTGAGGTTCGGATAGCCTTTTTTGGGTATGAAACTATCCGTTGACTGCTTACAGCGGTAAAAGCCGTAGAACTCATTGAGGCCTTCGTTTTGACTGGTTATGGCTCCCGTAACTCTAAACGAGGCAACAGTTATGGCCGTCCGAAGAATCGATATCCACAGGGTGCAACATCTGCGGTGCAAGGTGCAACATTCTTTCAAAAAGACGAAACAGCGTCGTGCGACTTTTAGAAATGGGTGCAGGGATTTAAAATGGACCAGTACCATGGTGCACCACTCTCCAGGGATGGTAAATCAAAAACCAGCCACGGTGTTCTCTTTTAACGTAAAAATTCATGTGACGGAAAAACGAAAGCCAAAAAACTTCAGAGACCCGATTGAGGTTCGGATTGCCTTTTTTGGGTATGAAACTATCCTTTGATGGCTTACAGCGGTCAAAGCCGGAGAACTCACTGAGACCTTCGTTTTGACTGGTTATGGCTCCCGTAACTCTAAACGAGGCAACAGTTATGGCCGTCCGAAGAATCGATATCCACATGGGGCAACATATGCGGTGCAAGGTGCAACATTCGTCCAAAAAGATGAAACAGCGTCGTGCGACTTTTACAAATGGGTGCAGGGATTTGAAATGGATCAGTACCATGGTGCACCACTCACCAGGGTTGGTAAATCGAAAACCAGCCACGGTGTTCCCTTTTTAATGTAAAAATTTATGTGACGGAAAAACGAAGGCCAAAAACTTCAAAGACCCGATTGAGGTTCGGATAGCCTTTTTTGGGTATGAAACTATCCGTTGATGGCTTACCGCGGTAAAAGCCGTAGAACTCACTGAGACCTTCGTTTTGACTGGTTATGGCTCCCGTAAATCTAAATGAGGCAACAGTTATGGCCGTCCGAAGAATCGAAATCCACAGGGTGCAACATCTACGGTGCAAGGTGCAACATTCGTCCAAAAAGACGAAACAGCGCCGTGCGACATTTAGAAATGGGTGCAGGGATTTGAAATGGACCAATACCATTGTGAATCACTATCCAGGGATGGTAAATCGAAAAACAGCCATGGTGTTCCCTTTTTAACGTAAAAATTCACGTGATGGAAAAACGAAGGCCAAAAAACTTCAGAGACCCGATTGAGGTTCGGATAGCCTTTTTTGTGTATGAAACTATCCGTTGACGGCTTACAGCAGTCAAAGCCGTAGAACTCACTGAGGCCTTCGTTTTGACTGGTTATGGCTCCCGTAACTCTAAACGAGGCAACAGTTATGGCCGTCCGAAGAATCGATATCCACAGGGTGCAACATCTGCGGTGCAAGGTGCAACATTCTTCCAAAAAGACGAAACAGCGCCGTGCGACTTTTAGAAATGGGTGCAGGGATTTGAAATGGACCAGTACCATGGTGCATCACTCTCCAGGGATGGTAAATCGAAAACCAGCCACAGTGTTCCCTTTTTAACGTAAAAATTCATGTGACGGAAAAACGAAGGCCAAAAAACTTCAGAGAGCCGATTGAGGTTCAGATAGCCTTTTTTGGGTATGAAACTATCCGTTGACGGCTTACAGCGGTCAAAGCCGTAGAACTCACTGAGACCTTCGTTTTGACTGGTTATGGCTCCCGTAACTCTAAACGAGGCAACAGTTACGGCCATCCGAAGAATCGATATTCACAGGGTGCAACATCTGCAGTGCAAGGTGCAACATTCGTCCAAAAAGACGAAACAGCGCCGTGCGACTTTTAGAAATGGGTGCAGGGATTTAAAATGGACCAGTACCATGGTGCACCACTCTCCAGGGATGGTAAATCGAAAACCAGCCACGGTGTTCTCTTTTTAACGTAAAAATTCATGTGACGGAAAAACGAAAGCCAAAAAACTTCAGAGACCCGATTGAGGTTCGGATTGCCTTTTTTTGGGTATGAAACTATCCGTTGATAGCGTACAGCAGTCAAAGCCATAGAACTCACTGAGACCTTTGTTTTGACTGGTTATGGCTCCCGTAACTCTAAACGAGGCAACAGTTATGGCCGTCCGAAGAATCGATATCCATAGGGTGCAACATCTGCGGTGCAAGGTGCAACATTCGTCCAAAAAGACGAAACAGCGCCGTGCGACTTTTAGAAATGGGTGCGGGGATTTAAAATGGACCGGTACCATGGTGCACCACTTTCCAGGGATGGTAAATTGAAAACCAGCCACGGTGTTCTCTTTTTAACATAAAAATTCATGAGATGGAAAAACGAAGGCCAAAAAACTTCAAAGACCCGATTGAGGTTCGGATAGCCTTTTTTTGGGAATGAAACTATCCGTTGACTACTTACAGCGGTAAAAGCCGTAGAACTCATTGAGGCCTTCGTTTTGACTGGTTATGGCTCCCGTAACTCTAAACGAGGCAACAGTTATGGCCGTCCGAAGAATCGATATCCACAGGGTGCAACATCTGCGGTGCAAGGTGCAACATTCTTTCAAAAAGACGAAACAGCGCCGTGCGACTTTTAGAAATGGGTGCAGGGATTTAAAATGGACCAGTACCATGGTGCACCACTCTCCAGGGATGGTAAATCGAAAACCAGCCACGGTGTTCTCTTTTAACGTAAAAATTCATGTGACGGAAAAACGAAAGCCAAAAAACTTCAAAGACCCGATTGAGGTTCGGATTGCCTTTTTTGGGTATGAAACTATCCGTTGATGGCTTACAGCGGTCAAAGCCGGAGAACTCACTGAGACCTTCGTTTTGACTGGTTATGGCTCCCGTAACTCTAAACGAGGCAACAGTTATGGCCGTCCGAAGAATCGATATCCACATGGGGCAACATATGCGGTGCAAGGTGCAACATTCGTCCAAAAAGATGAAACAGCGTCGTGCGACTTTTACAAATGGGTGCAGGGATTTGAAATGGACCAGTACCATGGTGCACCACTCACCAGGGTTGGTAAATCGAAAACCAGCCACGGTGTTCCCTTTTTAATGTAAAAATTTATGTGACGGAAAAACGAAGGCCAAAAACTTCAAAGACCCGATTGAGGTTCGGATAGCCTTTTTTTGGGTATGAAACTATCCGTTGACGGCTTACCGCGGTAAAAGCCGTAGAACTCACTGAGACCTTCGTTTTGACTGGTTATGGCTCCCGTAAATCTAAATGAGGCAACAGTTATGGCCGTCCGAAGAATCGAAATCCACAGGGTGCAACATCTACGGTGCAAGGTGCAACATTCGTCAAAAAAGACGAAACAGCGCCGTGTGACATTTAGAAATGGGTGCAGTTATTTGAAATGGACCAATACCATTGTGAATCACTATCCAGGGATGGTAAATCGAAAAACAGCCATGGTGTTCCCTTTTTAACGTAAAAATTCACGTGATGGAAAAACGAAGGCCAAAAAACTTCAGAGACCCGATTGAGGTTCGGATAGCCTTTTTTGTGTATGAAACTATCCGTTGACGGCTTACAGCAGTCAAAGCCGTAGAACTCACTGAGGCCTTCGTTTTGACTGGTTATGGCTCCCGTAACTCTAAACGAGGCAACAGTTATGGCCGTCCGAAGAATCGATATCCACAGGGTGCAACATCTGCGGTGCAAGGTGCAACATTCTTCCAAAAAGACGAAACAGCGCCGTGCGACTTTTAGAAATGGGTGCAGGGATTTGAAATGGACCAGTACCATGGTGCATCACTCTCCAGGGATGGTAAATCGAAAACCAGCCACAGTGTTCCCTTTTTAACGTAAAAATTCATGTGACGGAAAAACGAAGGCCAAAAAACTTCAGAGAGCCGATTGAGGTTCAGATAGCCTTTTTTGGGTATGAAACTATCCGTTGACGGCTTACAGCGGTCAAAGCCGTAGAACTCACTGAGACCTTCGTTTTGACTGGTTATGGCTCCCGTAACTCTAAACAAGACAACAGGTCCGTCCGAAGAATCGATATCCATAGGGTGCAACATTCGCTGTGCAAGGTGCAACATTCGTCCAAAAAGCCGAAACAGCGCCGTTCGACTTTTAGAAGTGGGTGCAGGGTTTTGAAATGGAACTGTACCATGGTGAACCGCTCTCCAGGGAAGGTAAATCGAAGACCAGCAACTGTGATCCCGTTTTAACGTAAAAATTCACGTGATGGAAAAAAGAAGGCCAAAAAACTTCAGAGACCCGATTGAGGTTCGGATAGCCTTTTTTGGGTTTGAAACTATCCGTTGACGGCTTACAGCCATCAAGGCCATAGAACTCACTGAGACCTTCGTTTTGACTGGTTATGGCTCCCGTAACTCTAAACGAGGCAACAGTTACGGCCATCCGAAGAATCGATATTCACAGGGTGCAACATCTGCAGTGCAAGGTGCAACATTCGTCCAAAAAGACGAAACAGCGCCGTGCGACTTTTAGAAATGGGTGCAGGGATTTAAAATGGACCAGTACCATGGTGCACCACTCTCCAGAGATGGTAAATCGAAAACCAGCCACGGTGTTCTCTTTTTAACGTAAAAATTCATGTGACGGAAAAACGAAAGCCAAAAAACTTCAGAGACCCGATTGAGGTTCGGATTGCCTTTTTTTGGGTATGAAACTATCCGTTGATGGCGTACAGCAGTCAAAGCCATAGAACTCACTGAGACCTTTGTTTTGACTGGTTATGGCTCCCGTAACTCTAAACGAGGCAACAGTTATGGCCGTCCGAAGAATCGATATCCATAGGGTGCAACATCTGCGGTGCAAGGTGCAACATTCGTCCAAAAAGACGAAACAGCGCCGTGCGACTTTTAGAAATGGGTGCGGGGATTTAAAATGGACCGGTACCATGGTGCACCACTTTCCAGGGATGGTAAATCGAAAACCAGCCACGGTGTTCTCTTTTTAACATAAAAATTCATGAGATGGAAAAACGAAGGCCAAAAAACTTCAAAGACCCGATTGAGGTTCGGATAGCCTTTTTTTGGGTATGAAACTATCCGTTGACTACTTACAGCGGTAAAAGCCGTAGAACTCATTGAGGCCTTCATTTTGACTGGTTATGGCTCCCGTAACTCTAAACGAGGCAACAGTTATGGCCGTCCGAAGAATCGATATCCACAGGGTGCAACATCTGCGGTGCAAGGTGCAACATTCTTTCAAAAAGACGAAACAGCGCCGTGCGACTTTTAGAAATGGGTGCAGGGATTTAAAATGGACCAGTACCATGGTGCACCACTCTCCAGGGATGGTAAATCGAAAACCAGCCACGGTGTTCTCTTTTAACGTAAAAATTCATGTGACGGAAAAACGAAAGCCAAAAAACTTCAGAGACCCGATTGAGGTTCGGATTGCCTTTTTTGGGTATGAAACTATCCGTTGATGGCTTACAGCGGTCAAAGCCGGAGAACTCACTGAGACCTTCGTTTTGACTGGTTATGGCTCCCGTAACTCTAAACGAGGCAACAGTTATGGCCGTCCGAAGAATCGATATCCACATGGGGCAACATATGCGGTGCAAGGTGCAACATTCGTCCAAAAAGATGAAACAGCGTCGTGCGACTTTTACAAATGGGTGCAGGGATTTGAAATGGACCAGTACCATGGTGCACCACTCACCAGGGTTGGTAAATCGAAAACCAGCCATGGTGTTCCCTTTTTAATGTAAAAATTTATGTGACGGAAAAAAGAAGGCCAAAAACTTCAAAGACCCGATTGAGGTTCGGATAGCCTTTTTTTGGGTATGAAACTATCCGTTGACGGCTTACCACGGTAAAAGCCGTAGAACTCACTGAGACCTTCGTTTTGACTGGTTGTGGCTCCCGTAAATCTAAACGAGGCAACAGTTATGGCCGTCCGAAGAATCGAAATCCACAGGGTGCAACATCTGCGGTGCAAGGTGCAACATTCGTCCAAAAAGACGAAACAGCGCCGTGCAACTTTTAGAAATGGGTGCAGGGATTTGAAATGGACCAGTACCATTGTGAATCACTCTCCAGGGATGATAAATCGAAAAACAGCGACGGTGTTCCCTTTTTAACGTAAAAATTCATGTGACGGAAAAACGAAGGTCAAAAAACTTCAGAGACCCGATTGAGGTTCGGATAGACTTTTTTTGCATATGAAACTATCCGTTGACGGCTTACAGCGGTCAAAGCCGTAGAACTCACTGAGACCTTCGTTTTGACTGGTTATGGCTCCCGTAACTCTAAACGAGGCAACAGTTATGGCCGTCCGAAAAATCGATATCCACAAAGTTCAACATCTGCGGTGCAAGGTGTAACATTCGTCCAAAAAGACGAAACAGCGCCGTGCGACTTTTAGAAATGGGTGTAGGGATTTGAAATGGACCAGTACCATGGTGCACCACTCTCCAGGGATGGTAAATCGAAAACCAGCCACGGTGTCTCTTTTTAACGTAAAAATTCATGTGACGGAAAAACGAAAGCCAAAAAACTTCAGAGACCCGAATGAGATTCGGATAGCCTTTTTTTGGGTATGAAACTATCCGTTGATGGCTTACAGCAATCAAAGCCGTAGAACTCACTACGACCTTTGTTTTGACTGGTTATGGCTCCCGTAACTCTAAACGAGGCAACAGTTATGGCCGTCCGAAGAATCGATATCCACAAGGTGCAACATCTGCGGTGCAAGGTGCAACATTCGTCCAAAAAGACGAAACAGTGCCGTGCGACTTTTAGAAATGGGTGCAGGGATTTAAAATGGACCAATAACATGATGCACCACTCTTCAGGGATGGTAAATCGAAAACCAGCCACGGTGTTCTCTTTTTAACGTAAAAATTCATGAGACGGAAAAACGGAGGCCAAAAAACTTCAAAGAGCCGATTGAGGTTCGGATAGACTTTTTTTGGGTATGAAACTATCCGTTGACGGCTTACAGCGGTAAAAGCCGTAGAACTCACTGAGGCCTTCGTTTTGACTGGTTATGGCTCCCGTAACTCTAAACGAGGCTACAGTTATGGCCGTCCGAAGAATCGATATCCACAGGGTGCAACATCTGCGGTGCAAGGTGCAACATTCTTCCAAAAAGACGAAACATCGCCGTGCGACTTTTAGAAATGGGTGCAGGGATTTGAAATGGACCAGTACCATGGTGCATCACTCTCCAGGGATGGTAAATCGAAAACCAGCCACGGTGTTCCCTTTTTAACGTAAAAATTCATGTGACGGAAAAACGAAGGCCAAAAAACTTCAGAGAGCCGATTGAGGTTCGGATAGCCTTTTTTGGGTATGAAACTATCCGTTGACGGCTTATAGCGGTCAAAGCCGTAGAACTCACTGAGACCTTCGTTTTGACTGGTTATGGCTCCCGTAACTCTAAACGAGGCAACAGTTACGGCCATCCGAAGAATCGATATTCACAGGGTGCAACATCTGCGGTGCAAGGTGCAACATTCGTCCAAAAAGACGAAACAGCGCCGTGCGACTTTTACAAATGGGTGCAGGGATTTAAAATGGACCAGTACCATGGTGCACCACTCTTTAGGGATGGTAAATCGAAAACCAGCCACGGTGTTCTCTTTTTAACGTAAAAATTCATGTGATGGAAAAACGAAAGCCAAAAAACTTCAGAGACCCGATTGAGGTTCGGATTGCCTTTTTTTGGGTATGAAACTATCCGTTGATGGCGTACAGCAGTCAAAGCCATAGAACTCACTGAGACCTTTGTTTTGACTGGTTATGGCTCCCGTAACTCTAAACGAGGCAACAGTTATGGCCGTCCGAAGAATCGATATCCACAAGGTGCAACATCTGCGGTGCAAGGTGCAACATTCGTCCAAAAAGACGAAACAGCGCCGTGCGACTTTTAGAAATGGGTGCAGGGATTTAAAATGGACCAATAACATGATGCACCACTCTCCAGGGATGGTAAATCGAAAACCAGCCACGGTGTTCTCTTTTTAACGTAAAAATTCATGAGACGGAAAAACGAAGGCCAAAAAACTTCAAAGAGCCGATTGAGGTTCGGATAGCCTTTTTTTGGGTATGAAACTATCCGTTGACGGCTTACATCGGTAAAAGCCGTAGAACTCACTGAGGCCTTTGTTTTGACTGGTTATGGCTCCCGTAACTCTAAACGAGGCAACAGTTATGGCCGTCCGAAGAATCGATATCCAAAGGGTGCAACATCTGCGGTGCAAGGTGCAACATTCTTCCAAAAAGACGAAACAGCGCCGTGCGACTTTTAGAAATGGGTGCAGGGATTTGAAATGGACCAGTACCATGGTGCATCACTCTCCAGGGATGGTAAATCGAAAACCAGCCACGGTGTTCCCTTTTTAACGTAAAAATTCATGTGACGGAAAAACGAAGGCCAAAAAACTTCAGAGAGCCGATTGAGGTTCGGATAGCCTTTTTTGGGTATGAAACTATCCGTTGATGGCTTACAGCGGTCAAAGCCGTAGAACTCACTGAGACCTTCGTTTTGACTGGTTATGGCTCCCGTAACTCTAAACGAGGCAACAGTTACGGCCATCCGAAGAATCGATATTCATAGGGTGCAACATCTGCGGTGCAAGGTGCAACATTCGTCCAAAAAGACGAAACAGCGCCGTGCGACTTTTAAAAATGGGTGCAGGGATTTAAAATGGACCAGTACCATGGTGCACCACTCTCCAGGGATGGTAAATCGAAAACCAGCCACGGTGTTCTCTTTTTAACGTAAAAATTCATGTGATGGAAAAACGAAAGCCAAAAAACTTCAGAGACCCGATTGAGGTTCGGATTGCCTTTTTTTGGGTATGAAACTATCCGTTGATGGCGTACAGCAGTCAAAGCCATAGAACTCACTAAGACCTTTGTTTTGACTGGTTATGGCTCCCGTAACTCTAAACGAGGCAACAGTTATGGCCGTCCGAAGAATCGATATCCACAGGGTGCAACATCTGCGGTGCAAGGTGCAACATTCATCCAAAAAGACGAAACAGCGCCGTGCGACTTTTAGAAATGGGTGCGGGGATTTAAAATGGACCGGTACCATGGTGCACCACTTTCCAGGGATGGAAAATCGAAAACCAGCCACGGTGTTCTCTTTTTAACATAAAAATTCATGTGATGGAAAAACGAAGGCCAAAAAACTTCAAACACCCGATTGAGGTTCGGATAGCCTTTTTTTGGGTATGAAACTATCCGTTGACTACTTACAGTGGTAAAAGCCGTAAAACTCATTGAGGCCTTCGTTTTGACTGGTTATGGCTCCCGTAACTCTAAACGAGGCAACAGTTATGGCCGTCCGAAGAATCGATATCCACAGGGTGCAACATCTGCGGTGCAAGGTGCAACATTCGTCCAAAAAGACGAAACAGCGCCGTGCAACTTTTAGAAATGGGTGCAGGGATTTGAAATGGACCAGTACCATTGTGAATCACTCTCCAGGGATGATAAATCGAAAAACAGCGACGGTGTTCCCTTTTTAACGTAAAAATTCATGTGACGGAAAAACGAAGGTCAAAAAACTTCAGAGACCCGATTGAGGTTCGGATAGACTTTTTTTGCATATGAAACTATCCGTTGACGGCTTACAGCGGTCAAAGCCGTAGAACTCACTGAGACCTTCGTTTTGACTGGTTATGGCTCCCGTAACTCTAAACGAGGCAACAGTTATGGCCGTCCGAAAAATCGATATCCACAAGGTTCAACATCTGCGGTGCAAGGTGTAACATTCGTCCAAAAAGACGAAACAGCGCCGTGCGACTTTTAGAAATGGGTGTAGGGATTTGAAATGGACCAGTACCATGGTGCACCACTCTCCAGGGATGGTAAATCGAAAACCAGCCACGGTGTCTCTTTTTAACGTAAAAATTCATGTGACGGAAAAACGAAAGCCAAAAAACTTCAGAGACCCGAATGAGATTCGGATAGCCTTTTTTTGGGTATGAAACTATCCGTTGATGGCTTACAGCAATCAAAGCCGTAGAACTCACTACGACCTTTGTTTTGACTGGTTATGGCTCCCGTAACTCTAAACGAGGCAACAGTTATGGCCGTCCGAAGAATCGATATCCACAAGGTGCAACATCTGCGGTGCAAGGTGCAACATTCGTCCAAAAAGACGAAACAGTGCCGTGCGACTTTTAGAAATGGGTGCAGGGATTTAAAATGGACCAATAACATGATGCACCACTCTTCAGGGATGGTAAATCGAAAACCAGCCACGGTGTTCTCTTTTTAACGTAAAAATTCATGAGACGGAAAAACGGAGGCCAAAAAACTTCAAAGAGCCGATTGAGGTTCGGATAGACTTTTTTTGGGTATGAAACTATCCGTTGACGGCTTACAGCGGTAAAAGCCGTAGAACTCACTGAGGCCTTCGTTTTGACTGGTTATGGCTCCCGTAACTCTAAACGAGGCTACAGTTATGGCCGTCCGAAGAATCGATATCCACAGGGTGCAACATCTGCGGTGCAAGGTGCAACATTCTTCCAAAAAGACGAAACATCGCCGTGCGACTTTTAGAAATGGGTGCAGGGATTTGAAATGGACCAGTACCATGGTGCATCACTCTCCAGGGATGGTAAATCGAAAACCAGCCACGGTGTTCCCTTTTTAACGTAAAAATTCATGTGACGGAAAAACGAAGGCCAAAAAACTTCAGAGAGCCGATTGAGGTTCGGATAGCCTTTTTTGGGTATGAAACTATCCGTTGACGGCTTATAGCGGTCAAAGCCGTAGAACTCACTGAGACCTTCGTTTTGACTGGTTATGGCTCCCGTAACTCTAAACGAGGCAACAGTTACGGCCATCCGAAGAATCGATATTCACAGGGTGCAACATCTGCGGTGCAAGGTGCAACATTCGTCCAAAAAGACGAAACAGCGCCGTGCGACTTTTACAAATGGGTGCAGGGATTTAAAATGGACCAGTACCATGGTGCACCACTCTTTAGGGATGGTAAATCGAAAACCAGCCACGGTGTTCTCTTTTTAACGTAAAAATTCATGTGATGGAAAAACGAAAGCCAAAAAACTTCAGAGACCCGATTGAGGTTCGGATTGCCTTTTTTTGGGTATGAAACTATCCGTTGATGGCGTACAGCAGTCAAAGCCATAGAACTCACTGAGACCTTTGTTTTGACTGGTTATGGCTCCCGTAACTCTAAACGAGGCAACAGTTATGGCCGTCCGAAGAATCGATATCCACAAGGTGCAACATCTGCGGTGCAAGGTGCAACATTCGTCCAAAAAGACGAAACAGCGCCGTGCGACTTTTAGAAATGGGTGCAGGGATTTAAAATGGACCAATAACATGATGCACCACTCTCCAGGGATGGTAAATCGAAAACCAGCCACGGTGTTCTCTTTTTAACGTAAAAATTCATGAGACGGAAAAACGAAGGCCAAAAAACTTCAAAGAGCCGATTGAGGTTCGGATAGCCTTTTTTTGGGTATGAAACTATCCGTTGACGGCTTACATCGGTAAAAGCCGTAGAACTCACTGAGGCCTTTGTTTTGACTGGTTATGGCTCCCGTAACTCTAAACGAGGCAACAGTTATGGCCGTCCGAAGAATCGATATCCAAAGGGTGCAACATCTGCGGTGCAAGGTGCAACATTCTTCCAAAAAGACGAAACAGCGCCGTGCGACTTTTAGAAATGGGTGCAGGGATTTGAAATGGACCAGTACCATGGTGCATCACTCTCCAGGGATGGTAAATCGAAAACCAGCCACGGTGTTCCCTTTTTAACGTAAAAATTCATGTGACGGAAAAACGAAGGCCAAAAAACTTCAGAGAGCCGATTGAGGTTCGGATAGCCTTTTTTGGGTATGAAACTATCCGTTGATGGCTTACAGCGGTCAAAGCCGTAGAACTCACTGAGACCTTCGTTTTGACTGGTTATGGCTCCCGTAACTCTAAACGAGGCAACAGTTACGGCCATCCGAAGAATCGATATTCATAGGGTGCAACATCTGCGGTGCAAGGTGCAACATTCGTCCAAAAAGACGAAACAGCGCCGTGCGACTTTTAAAAATGGGTGCAGGGATTTAAAATGGACCAGTACCATGGTGCACCACTCTCCAGGGATGGTAAATCGAAAACCAGCCACGGTGTTCTCTTTTTAACGTAAAAATTCATGTGATGGAAAAACGAAAGCCAAAAAACTTCAGAGACCCGATTGAGGTTCGGATTGCCTTTTTTTGGGTATGAAACTATCCGTTGATGGCGTACAGCAGTCAAAGCCATAGAACTCACTAAGACCTTTGTTTTGACTGGTTATGGCTCCCGTAACTCTAAACGAGGCAACAGTTATGGCCGTCCGAAGAATCGATATCCACAGGGTGCAACATCTGCGGTGCAAGGTGCAACATTCATCCAAAAAGACGAAACAGCGCCGTGCGACTTTTAGAAATGGGTGCGGGGATTTAAAATGGACCGGTACCATGGTGCACCACTTTCCAGGGATGGAAAATCGAAAACCAGCCACGGTGTTCTCTTTTTAACATAAAAATTCATGTGATGGAAAAACGAAGGCCAAAAAACTTCAAACACCCGATTGAGGTTCGGATAGCCTTTTTTTGGGTATGAAACTATCCGTTGACTACTTACAGTGGTAAAAGCCGTAAAACTCATTGAGGCCTTCGTTTTGACTGGTTATGGCTCCCGTAACTCTAAACGAGGCAACAGTTATGGCCGTCCGAAGAATCGATATCCACAGGGTGCAACATCTGCGGTGCAAGGTGCAACATTCTTTCAAAAAGACGAAACAGCGCCCTGCGACTTTTAGAAATGGGTGCAGGGATTTGAAATGGACCAGTACCATGGTGCATCACTCTCCAGGGATGGTAAATCGAAAACCAGCCATGGTGTTCCCTTTTTAACGTAAAAATTCATGTGACGGAAAAACGAAGGCCAAAAAACTTCAGAGACCCGATTGAGGTTCGGATAGTCTTTTTTTGGGTATGAAACTATCCGTTGACGGCTTACAGCGGTCAAAGCCGTAGAAATCACTGAGACCTTCGTTTTGACTGGTTATGGCTCCCGTAACTCTGAACGAGGCAACAGTTATGGCCATCCGAAGAATCGATATTCACAGGGTACAACATCTGCGGTGCAAGGTGCAACATTCGCCCAAAAAGACGAAACAGCGCTGTGCGACTTTTAGAAATGGGTGCAGGGATTTAAAATGGACCAGTACCATGGTGCACCACTCTCTAGGGATGGTAAATCGAAAACCAGCCACGGTGTTCTCTTTTTAACGTAAAAATTCATGTGACGGAAAAACGAAAGCCAAAAAACTTCAGAGACCCGATTGAGGTTCGGATTGCCTTTTTTTGGGTATGAAACTATCCGTTGATGGCTTACAGCAGTCAAAGCCGTTGAACTCATTGAGACCTTTGTTTTGACTGGTTATGGCTCCCGTAACTCTAAACGAGGCAACAGTTATGGCCGTCTGAAGAATCGATATCCATAGGGTGCAACATATGCGGTGCAAGGTGCAACATTCGTCCAAAAAGATGAAACTGCGTCGTGCTTCTTTTACAAATGGGTGCAGCGATTTGAAATGGACCAGTACCATGGTGCAACACTCTCTTGGGTTGGTAAATCGAAAACCAGCCACGGTGTTCCCTTTTTAATGTAAAAATTTATGTGACGGAAAAACGAAGGCCAAAAACTTCAAAGACCCGATTGAGGTTCGGATAGCCTTTTTTTGGGTATGAAACTATCCGTTGACGGCTTACCGCGGTAAAATCCGTAGAACTCACTGAGACCTTCGTTTTGACTGGTTATGGCTCCCGTAAATCTAAACGAGGCAACAGTTATGGCCGTCCGAAGAATCGAAATCCACAGGGTGCAACATCTACGGTGCAAGGTGCAACATTCGTCCAAAAAGACGAAACAGCGCCGTGCGACATTTAGAAATGGGTGCAGGGATTTGAAATGGACCAATACCATTGTGAATCACTCTCCAGGGATGGTAAATCGAAAAACAGCCATGGTGTTCCCTTTTTAACGTAAAAATTCATGTGACGGAAAAACGAAGGCCAAAAAACTTCAGAGACCCGATTGAGGTTCGGATAGCCTTTTTTTGTGTATGAAACTATCCGTTGACGGCTTACAGTAGTCAAAGCCGTAGAACTCACTGAGGCCTTCGTTTTGACTGGTTATGGCTCCCGTAACTCTAAACGAGGCAACAGTTATGGCCGTCCGAAGAATCGATATCCACAGGGTGCAACATCTGCGGTGCAAGGTGCAACATTCTTTCAAAAAGACGAAACAGCGCCCTGCGACTTTTAGAAATGGGTGCAGGGATTTGAAATGGACCAGTACCATGGTGCATCACTCTCCAGGGATGGTAAATCGAAAACCAGCCATGGTGTTCCCTTTTTAACGTAAAAATTCATGTGACGGAAAAACGAAGGCCAAAAAACTTCAGAGACCCGATTGAGGTTCGGATAGTCTTTTTTTGGGTATGAAACTATCCGTTGACGGCTTACAGCGGTCAAAGCCGTAGAAATCACTGAGACCTTCGTTTTGACTGGTTATGGCTCCCGTTACTCTGAACGAGGCAACAGTTACGGCCATCCGAAGAATCGATATTCACAGGGTGCAACATCTGCGGTGCAAGGTGCAACATTCGTCCAAAAAGACGAAACAGCGCCGTGCGACTTTTACAAATGGGTGCAGGGATTTAAAATGGACCAGTACCATGGTGCACCACTCTTTAGGGATGGTAAATCGAAAACCAGCCACGGTGTTCTCTTTTTAACGTAAAAATTCATGTGATGGAAAAACGAAAGCCAAAAAACTTCAAAGACCCGATTGAGGTTCGGATTGCCTTTTTTTGGGTATGAAACTATCCGTTGATGGCGTACAGCAGTCAAAGCCATAGAACTCACTGAGACCTTTGTTTTGACTGGTTATGGCTCCCGTAACTCTAAACGAGGCAACAGTTATGGCCGTCCGAAGAATCGATATCCACAAGGTGCAACATCTGCGGTGCAAGGTGCAACATTCGTCCAAAAAGACGAAACAGCGCCGTGCGACTTTTAGAAATGGGTGCAGGGATTTAAAATGGACCAATAACATGATGCACCACTCTCCAGGGATGGTAAATCGAAAACCAGCCACGGTGTTCTCTTTTTAACGTAAAAATTCATAAGACGGAAAAACGAAGGCCAAAAAACTTCAAAGAGCCGATTGAGGTTCGGATAGCCTTTTTTTGGGTATGAAACTATCCGTTGACGGCTTACAGCGGTAAAAGCCGTAGAACTCACTGAGGCCTTCGTTTTGACTGGTTATGGCTCCTGTAACTCTAAACGAGGCAACAGTTATGGCCGTCCGAAGAATCGATATCCAAAGGGTGCAACATCTGCGGTGCAAGGTGCAACATTCTTCCAAAAAGACGAAACAGCGCCGTGCGACTTTTAAAAATGGGTGCAGGGATTTGAAATGGACCAGTACCATGGTGCATCACTCTCCAGGGATGGTAAATCGAAAACCAGCCACGGTGTTCCCTTTTTAACGTAAAAATTCATGTGACGGAAAAACGAAGGCCAAAAAACTTCAGAGAGCCGATTGAGGTTCGGATAGCCTTTTTTGGGTATGAAACTATCCGTTGACGGCTTACAGCGGTCAAAGCCGTAGAACTCACTGAGACCTTCGTTTTGACTGGTTATGGCTCCCGTAACTCTAAACGAGGCAACAGTTACGGCCATCCGAAGAATCGATATTCATAGGGTGCAACATCTGCGGTGCAAGGTGCAACATTCGTCCAAAAAGACGAAACAGCGCCGTGCGACTTTTACAAATGGGTGCAGGGATTTAAAATGGACCAGTACCATGGTGCACCACTCTCCAGGGATGGTAAATCGAAAACCAGCCACGGTGTTCTCTTTTTAACGTAAAAATTCATGTGATGGAAAAACGAAAGCCAAAAAACTTCAGAGACCCGATTGAGGTTCGGATTGCCTTTTTTTGGGTATGAAACTATCCGTTGATGGCGTACAGCAGTCAAAGCCATAGAACTCACTGAGACCTTTGTTTTGACTGGTTATGGCTCCCGTAACTCTAAACGAGGCAACAGTTATGGCCGTCCGAAGAATCGATATCCACAGGGTGCAACATCTGCGGTGCAAGGTGCAACATCTGCGGTGCAAGGTGCAACATTCGTCCAAAAAGACGAAACAGCGCCGTGCGACTTTTAGAAATGGGTGCGGGGATTTAAAATGGACCGGTACCATGGTGCACCACTTTCCAGGGATGGAAAATCGAAAACCAGCCACGGTGTTCTCTTTTTAACATAAAAATTCATGTGATGGAAAAACGAAGGCCAAAAAACTTCAAACACCCGATTGAGGTTCGGATAGCCTTTTTTTGGGTATGAAACTATCCGTTGACTACTTACAGCGGTAAAAGCCGTAAAACTCATTGAGGCCTTCGTTTTGACTGGTTATGGCTCCCGTAACTCTAAACGAGGCAACAGTTATGGCCGTCCGAAGAATCGATATCCACAGGGTGCAACATCTGCGGTGCAAGGTGCAACATTCTTTCAAAAAGACGAAACAGCGCCCTGCGACTTTTAGAAATGGGTGCAGGGATTTGAAATGGACCAGTACCATGGTGCATCACTCTCCAGGGATGGTAAATCGAAAACCAGCCATGGTGTTCCCTTTTTAACGTAAAAATTCATGTGACGGAAAAACGAAGGCCAAAAAACTTCAGAGACCCGATTGAGGTTCGGATAGTCTTTTTTTGGGTATGAAACTATCCGTTGACGGCTTACAGCGGTCAAAGCCGTAGAAATCACTGAGACCTTCGTTTTGACTGGTTATGGCTCCCGTAACTCTGAACGAGGCAACAGTTATGGCCATCCGAAGAATCGATAATCACAGGGTGCAACATCTGCGGTGCAAGGTGCAACATTCGCCCAAAAAGACGAAACAGCGCTGTGCGACTTTTAGAAATGGGTGCAGGGATTTAAAATGGACCAGTACCATGGTGCACCACTCTCCAGGGATGGTAAATCGAAAACCAGCCACGGTGTTCTCTTTTTAACGTAAAAATTCATGTGACGGAAAAACGAAAGCCAAAAAACTTCAGAGACCCGATTGAGGTTCGGATTGCCTTTTTTTGGGTATGAAACTATCCGTTGATGGCTTACAGCAGTCAAAGCCGTTGAACTCATTGAGACCTTTGTTTTGACTGGTTATGGCTCCCGTAACTCTAAACGAGGCAACAGTTATGGCCGTCCGAAGAATCGATATCCATAGGGTGCAACATATGCGGTGCAAGGTGCAACATTCGTCCAAAAAGATGAAACTGCGTCGTGCTTCTTTTACAAATGGGTGCAGGGATTTGAAATGGACCAGTACCATGGTGCAACACTCTCTAGGGTTGGTAAATCGAAAACCAGCCACGGTGTTCCCTTTTTAATGTAAAAATTTATGTGACGGAAAAACGAAGGCCAAAAACTTCAAAGACCCGATTGAGGTTCGGATAGCCTTTTTTTGGGTATGAAACTATCCGTTGACGGCTTACCGCGGTAAAATCCGTAGAACTCACTGAGACCTTCGTTTTGACTGGTTATGGCTCCCGTAAATCTAAACGAGGCAACAGTTATGGCCGTCCGAAGAATCGAAATCCACAGGGTGCAACATCTACGATGCAAGGTGCAACATTCGTCCAAAAAGACGAAACAGCGCCGTGCGACATTTAGAAATGGGTGCAGGGATTTGAAATGGACCAATACCATTGTGAATCACTCTCCAGGGATGGTAAATCGAAAAACAGCCATGGTGTTCCCTTTTTAACGTAAAAATTCATGTGACGGAAAAACGAAGGCCAAAAAACTTCAGAGACCCGATTGAGGTTCGGATAGCCTTTTTTTGTGTATGAAACTATCCGTTGACGGCTTACAGCAGTCAAAGCCGTAGAACTCACTGAGGCCTTCGTTTTGACTGGTTATGGCTCCCGTAACTCTAAACGAGGCAACAGTTATGGCCGTCCGAAGAATCGATATCCACAGGGTGCAACATCTGCGGTGCAAGGTGCAACATTCTTTCAAAAAGACGAAACAACGCCCTACGACTTTTAGAAATGGGTGCAGGGATTTGAAATGGACCAGTACCATGGTGCATCACTCTCCAGGGATGGTAAATCGAAAACCAGCCATGGTGTTCCCTTTTTAACGTAAAAATTCATGTGACGGAAAAACGAAGGCCAAAAAACTTCAGAGACCCGATTGAGGTTCGGATAGTCTTTTTTTGGGTATGAAACTATCCGTTGACGGCTTACAGCGGTCAAAGCCGTAGAAATCACTGAGACCTTCGTTTTGACTGGTTATGGCTCCCGTT
This sequence comes from Allium fistulosum, assembly GCA_030737815.1. Classification (NCBI taxonomy): domain Eukaryota; kingdom Viridiplantae; phylum Streptophyta; class Magnoliopsida; order Asparagales; family Amaryllidaceae; genus Allium; species Allium fistulosum. Next base: position 5,572,734 of record JASFAW010000014.1, read on the forward strand.
ACTCTGAACGAGGCAACAGTTATGGCCATCCGAAGAATCGATATTCACAGGGTGCAACATCTGCGGTGCAAGGTGCAACATTCGCCCAAAAAGACGAAACAGCGCTGTGCAACTTTTAGAAATGGGTGCAGGGATTTAAAATGGACCAGTACCATGGTGCACCACTCTCCAGGGATGGTAAATCGAAAACCAGCCACGGTGTTCTCTTTTTAACGTAAAAATTCATGTGACGGAAAAACGAAAGCCAAAAAACTTCAGAGACCCGATTGAGGTTCGGATTGCCTTTTTTTGGGTATGAAACTATCCGTTGATGGCTTATAGCAGTCAAAGCCGTTGAACTCATTGAGACCTTTGTTTTGACTGGTTATGGCTCCCGTAACTCTAAACGAGGCAACAGTTATGGCCGTCCGAAGAATCGATATCCATAGGGTGCAACATATGCGGTGCAAGGTGCAACATTCGTCCAAAAAGATGAAACTGCGTCGTGCTTCTTTTACAAATGGGTGCAGGGATTTGAAATGGACCAGTACCATGGTGCAACACTCTCTAGGGTTGGTAAATCGAAAACCAGCCACGGTGTTCCCTTTTTAATGTAAAAATTTATGTGACGGAAAAACGAAGGCCAAAAACTTCAAAGACCCGATTGAGGTTCGGATAGCCTTTTTTTGGGTATGAAACTATCCGTTGACGGCTTACCGCGGTAAAATCCGTAGAACTCACTGAGACCTTCGTTTTGACTGGTTATGGCTCCCGTAAATCTAAACGAGGCAACAGTTATGGCCGTCCGAAGAATCGAAATCCACAGGGTGCAACATCTACGATGCAAGGTGCAACATTCGTCCAAAAAGACGAAACAGCGCCGTGCGACATTTAGAAATGGGTGCAGGGATTTGAAATGGACCAATACCATTGTGAATCACTCTCCAGGGATGGTAAATCGAAAAACAGCCATGGTGTTCCCTTTTTAACGTAAAAATTCATGTGATGGAAAAACGAAGGCCAAAAAACTTCAGAGACCCGATTGAGGTTCGGATAGCCTTTTTTGTGTATGAAACTATCCGTTGACGGCTTACAGCAGTCAAAGCCGTAGAACTCACTGAGGCCTTCGTTTTGACTGGTTATGGCTCCCGTAACTCTAAACGAGGCAACAGTTATGGCCGTCCGAAGAATCGATATCCACAGGGTGCAACATCTGCGGTGCAAGGTGCAACATTCTTCCAAAAAGACGAAACAGCACCGTGCGACTTTTAGAAATGGGTGCAGGGATTTGAAATGGACAGTACCATGGTGCATCACTCTCCAGGGATGGTAAATCGAAAACCAGCCACGGTGTTCCCTTTTTAACGTAAAAATTCATGTGACGGAAAAACGAAGGCCAAAAAACTTCAGAGAGCCGATTGAGGTTCGGATAGCCTTTTTTGGGTATGAAACTATCCGTTGACGGCTTACAGCAGTCAAAGCCGTAGAACTCACTGAGACCTTCGTTTTGACTGGTTATGGCTCCCGTAACTCTAAACGAGGCAACAGTTACGGCCATCCGAAGAATCGATATTCACAGGGTGCAACATCTGCGGTGCAAGGTGCAACATTCGTCCAAAAAGACGAAACAACGCCGTGCGACTTTTAGAAATGGGTGCAGGGATTTAAAATGGACCAGTACCATGGTGCACCACTCTCCAGGGATGGTAAATCGAAAACCAGCCACGGTGTTCTCTTTTTAATGTAAAAATTCATGTGACGGAAAAACGAAAGCCAAAAAACTTCAGAGACCCGATTGAGGTTCGGATTGCCTTTTTTTGGGTATGAAACTATCCGTTGATGGCGTACAGCAGGCAAAGCCATAGAACTCACTGAGACCTTTGTTTTGACTGGTTATGGCTCCCGTAACTCTAAACGAGGCAACAGTTATGGCCGTCCGAAGAATCGATATCCACAGGGTGCAACATCTGCGGTGCAAGGTGCAACATTCGTCCAAAAAGACGAAACAGCGCCGTGCGACTTTTAGAAATGGGTGCGGGGATTTAAAATGGACCGGTACCATGGTGCACCACTTTCCAGGGATGGTAAATAGAAAACCAGCCACGGTGTTCTCTTTTTAACATAAAAATTCATGTGATGGAAAAACGAAGGCCAAAAAACTTCAAAGACCCGATTGAGGTTCGGATAGCCTTTTTTTGGGTATGAAACTATCCGTTGACTGCTTACAGCGGTCAAAGCCATAGAACTCACTGAGGCCTTCGTTTTGACTGGTTATGGCTCCCGTAACTCTAAACGAGGCAACAGTTATGGCCGTCCGAAGAATCGATATCCACAGGGTGCAACATCTGCGGTGCAAGGTGCAACATTCTTTCAAAAAGACGAAACAGCGCCGTGCGACTTGTAGAAATGGGTGCAGGGATTTGAAATGGACCAGTACCATGGTGCATCACTCTCCAGGGATGGTAAATCGAAAACCAGCCACGGTGTTCCCTTTTTAACGTAAAAATTCATGTGACGGAAAAACGAAGGCCAAAAAACTTTAGAGACCCGATTGAGGTTCGGATAGTCTTTTTTTGGGTATGAAACTATCCGTTGACGGCTTACAGCGGTCGAATCCATAGAAATCACTGAGACCTTCGTTTTGACTGGTTATGGCTCCCGTAACTCTGAACGAGGCAACAGTTATGGCCATCCGAAGAATCAATATTCACAGGGAGCAACATCTACGGTGCAAGGTGCAACATTCGCCCAAAAAGACGAAACAGTGCTGTGCGACTTTTAGAAATGGATGCAGGGATTTAAAATGGACGAGTACCATGGTGCACCACTCTCCAGGGATGGTAAATCGAAAACCAGCCACGGTGTTCTCTTTTTAACGTAAAAATTCATGTGACGGAAAAACGAAAGCCAAAAAACTTCAGAGACCCGATTGAGGTTCGGATTGTCTTTTTTTGGGTATGAAACTATCCGTTGATGGCTTACAACAGTCAAAGCCGTTGAACTCATTGAGACCTTTGTTTTGACTGGTTATGGCTCCCGTAACTCTAAACGAGGCAACAGTTATGGCCGTCCGAAGAATCGATATCCATAGGGTGCAACATATGCGGTGCAAGGTGCAACATACGTCCAAAAAGATGAAACAGCGTCGTGCGTCTTTTACAAATGGGTGCAGGGATTTGAAATGGACCAGTACCATGGTGCACCACTCTCCAGGGTTGGTAAATCGAAAACCAGCCACGGTGTTCCCTTTTTAATGTAAAAATTTATGTGACGGAAAAACGAAGGACAAAAACTTCAAAGACCCGATTGAGGTTCGGATAGCCTTTTTTTGGGTATGAAACTATCCGTTGACGGCTTACCGTGGTAAAAGCCGTAGAACTCACTGAGACCTTCGTTTTGACTGGTTATGGCTCCCGTAAATCTAAACGAGGCAACAGTTATGGCCGTCCGAAGAATCGAAATCAACAGGGTGCAACATCTACGGTGCAAGGTGCAACATTCGTCCAAAAAGACGAAACAGCGCCGTGCGACATTTAGAAATGGGTGCAGGGATTTGAAATGGACCATTACCATTGTGAATCACTCTCCAGGGATGGTAAATCGAAAAACAGCCATGGTGTTCCCTTTTTTACGTAAAAATTCATGTGACGGAAAAACGAAGGCCAAAAAACTTCAGAGACCCGATTGAGGTTCGGATAGCCTTTTTTTGTGTATGAAACTATCCGTTGACGGCTTACAACAGTCAAAGCCGTAGAACTCACTGAGACCTTCGTTTTGACTGGTTATGGCTCCCGTAACTCTAAACGAGGCAACAGTTATGGCCGTCCGAAAAATCGATATCCACAAGGTGCAACATCTGCGGTGCAAGGTGCAACATTCGTCCAAAAAGACGAAACAGCGCCGTGCGACTTTTAGAAATGGGTGTAGAGATTTGAAATGGACCAGTACCATGGTGCACCACTCTCCAGGGATGGTAAATCGAAAACCAGCAACGGTGTTCTCTTTTTAACGTAAAAATTCATGTGATGGAAAAACGAAGGCCAAAAAACTTCAAAGACCCGATTGAGGTTCGGATAGCATTTTTTTTGGTATGAAACTATCCATTGACGGCTTACAGCGGTCAAAGCCGTAGAAATCACTGAGACCTTCGTTTTGACTGGTTATGGCTCCCGTAACTCTAAACGAGGCAACAGTTATGGCCGTCCGAAGAATCGATATCCACAAGGTGCAACATCTGCGGTGCAAGGTGCAACATTAGTCCAAAAAGACGAAACAGCGCCGTGCGACTTTTAGAAATGGGTGCAGGGATTTAAAATGGACCAGTACCATGGTGCACCACTCTCCAGGGATGGTAAATCGAAAACCAGCCACGGTGTTCTCTTTTTAACGTAAAAATTCATGTGGCGGAAAAACGAAAGCCAAAAAACTTCAAAGACCCGATTGAGGATCGGATAGCCTTTTTTTGGGTATGAAACTATCCGTTGACGGCTTACAGCGGTTAAAGCCGTAGAACTCACTGAGGCCTTCGTTTTGACTGGTTATGGCTCCCGTAACTCTAAACGAGGCAACAGTTATGGCCGTCCGAAGAATCGATATCCACAAGGTGCAACATCTACGATGCAAGGTGCAACATTCGTCCAAAAAGACGAAACAGCGCCGTGCGACTTTTAGAAATGGGTGCAGGGATTAAAAATGGACCAGTACCATGGTGCACCACTCTCCAAGGATGGTAAATCGAAAACCAGCCACGATGTTCTCTTTTTAACGTAAAAATTCATGTGACGGAAAAACGAAAGCCAAAAAACTTCAGAGACCCGATTGAGGTTCGGATAGCCTTTTTTTGGGTATGAAACTATCCGTTGACGGCTTACAGCGGTCAAAGCCGTAGAAATCACTGAGACCTTCGTTTTGAATCGATATGGCTCCCGTAACTCTAAACGAGGCAATAGTTATGGCCGTCCGAAGAATCGATATCCACAAGGTGCTACATCTGCGGTGCAAGGTGCAACATTCGTCCAAAAAGACAAAACAGCGCCGTGCGACTTTTAGAAATGGGTGCAGGGATTTAAAATGGACCAGTACCATGGTGCACCACTCTCCAGAGATGGTAAATCGAAAACCAGCCACGGTGTTCTCTTTTTAACGTAAAAATTCATGTGACGGAAAAACGAAAGCCAAAAAACTTCAGAGACCCGATTGAGGTTCGGATAGCCTTTTTTTGGGTATGAAACTATCCGTTGATGGCTTACAGCAGTCAAAGCCGTAGAACTCACTGAGACCTTTGTTTTGACTGGTTATGACTCCCGTAACTCTAAACGAGGCAACAGTTATGGCCGTCCGAAGAATCGATATCCACAAGGTTCAACATCTGCGGTGCAAGGTGCAACATTCGTCCAAAAAGACGAAACAGCGCCGTGCGACTTTTAGAAATGGGTGCAGAGATTTAAAATGGACCAATAACATGATCCACCACTCTCCAGGTATGGTAAATCGAAAACCAGCCACGGTGTTCTCTTTTTAACGTAAAAATTCATATGACGGAAAAACGAAGGCCAAAAAACTTCAAACACCCGATTAAGGTTCGGATAGCCTTTTTTTGGGTATGAAACTATCCGTTGACGGCTTACAGTGGTAAAAGCCGTAGAACTCACTGAGGCCTTCGTTTTGACTGGTTATGACTCCCGTAACTCTAAACGAGGCAACAGTTATGGCCGTCCGAAGAATCGATATCTACAGGGTGCAACATCTGCGGTGCAAGGTGCAACATTCTTCCAAAAAGACGAAACAGCGCCGTGCGACTTTTAGAAATGGGTGCAGGGATTTGAAATGGACCAGTACCATGGTGCATCACTCTCCAGGGATGATAAATCGAAAACCAGCCACGGTGTTCCCTTTTTAACGTAAAAATTCATGTGACGGAAAAACAAAGGCCAAAAAACTTCAGAGAGCCGATTGAGGTACGGATAGCCTTTTTTTGGGTATGAAACTATCCGTTGACGGCTTACAGCGGTCAAAGCCGTAGAACTCACTGAGACCTTCGTTTTGACTAGTTATGGCTCCCGTAACTCTAAACGAGGCAATAGTTACGGCCATCCGAAGAATCGATATTCACAGGGTGCAACATCTGCGGTGCAAGGTGCAACATTCGTCCAAAAAGGCGAAACAGCGCCGTGCGACTTTTAGAAATGGGTGCAGGGATTAAAAATGGACCAGTACCATGGTGCACCACTCTCCAGGGATGGTAAATCGAAAACCAGCCACGGTGTTCTCTTTTTAACATAAAAATTCATGTGATGGAAAAACGAAAGCCAAAAAACTTCAGAGACCCGATTGAGGTTCGGATTGCCTTTTTTTGGGTATGAAACTATCCGTTGATGGCTTACAGCAGTCAAAGCCGTTGAACTCATTGAGACCTTTGTTTTGACTGGTTATGGCTCCCGTAACTCTAAACGAGGCAACAGTTATGGCCGTCCGAAGAATCGATATCCACAGGGTGCAACATATGCGGTGCAAGGTGCAACATTCGTCCAAAAAGATGAAACAGCGTTGTGCGTCTTTTACAAATGGGTGCAGGGATTTGAAATGGACCAGTACCATGGTGCAACACTCTCCAGGGTTGGTAAATCGAAAACCAGCCACGGTGTTCCCTTTTTAATGTAAAAATTTATGTGACGGAAAAACGAAGGCCAAAAACTTCAAAGACCCAATTGAGGTTCGGATAGCCTTTTTTTGGGTATGAAACTATCCGTTGACGGCTTACCGCGGTAAAATCCGTAGAACTCACTGAGACCTTCGTTTTGACTGGTTATGGCTCCCGTAAATCTAAACGAGGCAACAGTTATGGCCGTCCGAAGAATCGAAATCCACAGGGTGCAACATCTACGGTGCAAGGTGCAACATTCGTCCAAAAAGACGAAACAGCGCCGTGCGACATTTAGAAATGGGTGCAGGGATTTGAAATGGACCAATACCATTGTGAATCACTCTCCAGGGATGGTAAATCGAAAAACAGCCATGGTGTTCCCTTTTTAACGTAAAAATTCATGTGATGGAAAAACGAAGGCCAAAAAACTTCAGAGACCCGATTGAGGTTCGGATAGCCGTTTTTTGTGTATGAAACTATCCGTTGACGGCTTACAGCAGTCAAAGCCGTAGAACTCACTGAGGCCTTCGTTTTGACTGGTTATGGCTCCCGTAACTCTAAACGAGGCAACAGTTATGGCCGTCCGAAGAATCGATATCCACAGGGTGCAACATCTACGGTGCAAGGTGCAACATTCTTCCAAAAAGACGAAACAGCGCCGTGCGACTTTTAGAAATGGGTGCAGGGATTTGAAATGGACCAGTACCATGGTGCATCACTCTCCAGGGATGGTAAATCGAAAACCAGCCACGGTGTTCCCTTTTTAACGTAAAAATTCATGTGACGGAAAAACGAAGTCCAAAAAACTTCAGAGAGCCGATTGAGGTTCGGATAGCCTTTTTTGGGTATGAAACTATCCGTTGACGGCTTACAACGGTCAAAGCCGTAGAACTCACTGAGACCTTCGTTTTGACTGGTTATGGCTCCCGTAACTCTAAACGAGGCAACAGTTACGGCCATCCGAAGAATCGATATTCACAGGGTGCAACATCTGCGGTGCAAGGTGCAACATTCGTCCAAAAAGACGAAACAGCGCCGTGCGACTTTTAGAAATGGGTGCGGGGATTTAAAATGGACCGGTACCATGGTGCACTACTTTCCAGGGATGGTAAATCGAAAACCAGCCACAGTGTTCTCTTTTTAACATAAAAATTCATGTGATGGAAAAACGAAGGCCAAAAAACTTCAAAGACCCGATTGAGGTTCGGATAGCCTTTTTTTGGGTATGAAACTATCCGTTGACTGATTACAGCGGTAAAAGCCGTAGAACTCATTGAGGCCTTCGTTTTGACTGGTTATGGCTCCCGTAACTCTAAACGAGGCAACAGTGTTGGCCGTCCGAAGAATCGATATCCACAGGGTGCAACATCTGCGGTGCAAGGTGCAACATTCTTTCAAAAAGACGAAACAGCGCCGTGCGACTTGTAGAAATGGGTGCAGGGATTTGAAATCGACCAGTACCATGGTGCATCACTCTCCAGGGATGGTAAATCGAAAACCAGCCACGGTGTTCACTTTTTAACGTAAAAATTCATGTGACGGAAAAACGAAGGCCAAAAAACTTTAGAGACCCGATTGAGGTTCGGATAGTCTTTTTTTGGGTATGAAACTATCCGTTGACGGCTTACAGCGGTCAAAGCCATAGAAATCACTGAGACCTTCGTTTTGACTGGTTATGGCTCCCGTAACTCTGAACGAGGCAACAGTTATGGCCATCCGAAGAATCAATATTCACAGGGAGCAACATCTGCGGTGCAAGGTGCAACATTCGCCCAAAAAGACGAAACAGTGCTGTGAGACTTTTAGAAATGGGTGCAGGGATTTAAAATGGACCAGTACCATGGTGCACCACTCTCCAGGGATGGTAAATCGAAAACCAGCCACGGTGTTCTCTTTTTAACGTAAAAATTCATGTGACGGAAAAACGAAAGCCAAAAAACTTCAGAGACCCGATTGAGGTTCGGATTGTCTTTTTTTGGGTATGAAACTATCCGTTGACGGCTTACAACGGTCAAAGCCGTAGAACTCACTGAGACCTTCGTTTTGACTGGTTATGGCTCCCGTAACTCTAAACGAGGCAACAGTTATGGCCGCCCGAAGAATCGATATCCATAGAGTGTAACATCTGCGGTGCAAGGTGCAACATTCGTCCAAAAAGACGAAACAGCGCTGTGCGACTTTTAGAAATGGGTGCAGGGATTTAAAATGGACCAGTACCATGGTGCACCACTCTCCAGGGATGGTAAATCGAAAACCAGCCACGGTGTTCTCTTTTTAATGTAAAAATTCATGTGACGGAAAAACGAAAGCCAAAAAACTTCAAAGACCCGATTGAGGTTCGGATTGCCTTTTTTTGGGTATGAAACTATCCGTTGATGGCGTACAGCAGGCAAAGCCATAGAACTCACTGAGACCTTTGTTTTGACTGGTTATGGCTCCCGTAACTCTAAACGAGGCAACAGTTATGGCCGTCCGAAGAATCGATATCCACAGGGTGCAACATCTGCGGTGCAAGGTGCAACATTCGTCCAAAAAGACGAAACAGCGCCGTGCGACTTTTAGAAATGGGTGCGGGGATTTAAAATGGACCGGTACCATGGTGCACTACTTTCCAGGAATGGTAAATCGAAAACCAGCCACAGTGTTCTCTTTTTAACATAAAAATTCATGTGATGGAAAAACGAAGGCCAAAAAACTTCAAAGACCCGATTGAGGTTCGGATAGCCTTTTTTTGGGTATGAAACTATCCGTTGACTGATTACAGCGGTAAAAGCCGTAGAACTCATTGAGGCCTTCGTTTTGACTGGTTATGGCTCCCGTAACTCTAAACGAGGCAACAGTGTTGGCCGTCCGAAGAATCGATATCCACAGGGTGCAACATCTACGGTGCAAGGTGCAACATTCTTTCAAAAAGACGAAACAGCGCCGTGCGACTTGTAGAAATGGGTGCAGGGATTTGAAATCGACCAGTACCATGGTGCATCACTCTCCAGGGATGGTAAATCGAAAACCAGCCATGGTGTTCACTTTTTAACGTAAAAATTCATGTGACGGAAAAACGAAGGCCAAAAAACTTTAGAGACCCGATTGAGGTTCGGATAGTCTTTTTTTGGGTATGAAACTATCCGTTGACGGCTTACAGTGGTCAAAGCCATAGAAATTACTGAGACCTTCGTTTTGACTGGTTATGGCTCCCGTAACTCTGAACGAGGCAACAGTTATGGCCATCCGAAGAATCAATATTCACAGGGAGCAACATCTGCGGTGCAAGGTGCAACATTCGCCCAAAAAGACGAAACAGTGCTGTGCGACTTTTAGAAATGGGTGCAGGGATTTAAAATGGACCAGTACCATGGTGCACCACTCTCCAGGGATGGTAAATCGAAAACCAGCCACGGTGTTCTCTTTTTAACGTAAAAATTCATGTGACGGAAAAACGAAAGCCAAAAAACTTCAGAGACCCGATTGAGGTTCGGATTGTCTTTTTTTGGGTATGAAACTATCCGTTGATGGCTTACAACAGTCAAAGCCGTTGAACTCATTGAGACCTTTGTTTTGACTGGTTATGGCTCCCGTAACTCTAAACGAGGCAACAGTTATGGCCGTCCGAAGAATCGATATCCACAGGGTGCAACATATGCGGTGCAAGGTGCAACATTCGTCCAAAAAGATGAAACAGCGTCGTGCGTCTTTTACAAATGGGTGCAGGGATTTGAAATGGACCAGTACCATGGTGCACCACTCTCCAGGGTTGGTAAATCGAAAACCAGCCACGGTGTTCCCTTTTTAATGTAAAAATTTATGTGACGGAAAAACGAAGGCCAAAAACTTCAAAGACCCGATTGAGGTTCAGATAGCCTTTTTTTGGGTATGAAACTATCCGTTGACGGCTTACCGCGGTAAAAGCCGTAGAACTCACTGAGACCTTCATTTTGACTGGTTATGGCTCCCGTAAATCTAAACGAGGCAACAGTTATGGCCGTCCGAAGAATCGAAATCCACAGGGTGCAACATCTACGGTGCAAGGTGCAACATTCGTCCAAAAAGACGAAACAGCGCCGTGCGACATTTAGAAATGGGTGCAGGGATTTGAAATGGACCAATACCATTGTGAATCACTCTCCAGGGATGGTAAATCGATAAACAGCCATGGTGTTCCCTTTTTAACGTAAAACTTCATGTGACGGAAAAACGAAGGCCAAAAAACTTCAGAGACCCGATTGAGGTTCGGATAGCCTTTTTTTGTGTATGAAACTATCCGTTGACGGCTTACAACGGTCAAAGCCGTAGAACTCACTGAGACCTTCGTTTTGACTGGTTATGGCTCCCGTAACTCTAAACGAGGCAACAGTTATGGCCGCCCGAAGAATCGATATCCATAGAGTGTAACATCTGCGGTGCAAGGTGCAACATTCGTCCAAAAAGACGAAACAGCGCTGTGCGACTTTTAGAAATGGGTGCAGGGATTTAAAATGGACCAGTACCATGGTGCACCACTCTCCAGGGATGGTAAATTGAAAACCAGCCACGGTGTTCTCTTTTTAATGTAAAAATTCATGTGACGGAAAAACGAAAGCCAAAAAACTTCAAAGACCCGATTGAGGTTCGGATTGCCTTTTTTTGGGTATGAAACTATCCGTTGATGGCGTACAGCAGGCAAAGCCATAGAACTCACTGAGACCTTTGTTTTGACTGGTTATGGCTCCCGTAACTCTAAACGAGGCAACAGTTATGGCCGTCCGAAGAATCGATATCCACAGGGTGCAACATCTGCGGTGCAAGGTGCAACATTCGTCCAAAAAGACGAAACAGCGCCGTGCGACTTTTAGAAATGGGTGCGGGGATTTAAAATGGACCGGTACCATGGTGCACTACTTTCCAGGAATGGTAAATCGAAAACCAGCCACAGTGTTCTCTTTTTAACATAAAAATTCATGTGATGGAAAAACGAAGGCCAAAAAACTTCAAAGACCCGATTGAGGTTCGGATAGCCTTTTTTTGGGTATGAAACTATCCGTTGACTGATTACAGCGGTAAAAGCCGTAGAACTCATTGAGGCCTTCGTTTTGACTGGTTATGGCTCCCGTAACTCTAAACGAGGCAACAGTGTTGGCCGTCCGAAGAATCGATATCCACAGGGTGCAACATCTACGGTGCAAGGTGCAACATTCTTTCAAAAAGACGAAACAGCGCCGTGCGACTTGTAGAAATGGGTGCAGGGATTTGAAATCGACCAGTACCATGGTGCATCACTCTCCAGGGATGGTAAATCGAAAACCAGCCATGGTGTTCACTTTTTAACGTAAAAATTCATGTGACGGAAAAACGAAGGCCAAAAAACTTTAGAGACCCGATTGAGGTTCGGATAGTCTTTTTTTGGGTATGAAACTATCCGTTGACGGCTTACAGTGGTCAAAGCCATAGAAATTACTGAGACCTTCGTTTTGACTGGTTATGGCTCCCGTAACTCTGAACGAGGCAACAGTTATGGCCATCCGAAGAATCAATATTCACAGGGAGCAACATCTGCGGTGCAAGGTGCAACATTCGCCCAAAAAGACGAAACAGTGCTGTGCGACTTTTAGAAATGGGTGCAGGGATTTAAAATGGACCAGTACCATGGTGCACCACTCTCCAGGGATGGTAAATCGAAAACCAGCCACGGTGTTCTCTTTTTAACGTAAAAATTCATGTGACGGAAAAACGAAAGCCAAAAAACTTCAGAGACCCGATTGAGGTTCGGATTGTCTTTTTTTGGGTATGAAACTATCCGTTGATGGCTTACAACAGTCAAAGCCGTTGAACTCATTGAGACCTTTGTTTTGACTGGTTATGGCTCCCGTAACTCTAAACGAGGCAACAGTTATGGCCGTCCGAAGAATCGATATCCACAGGGTGCAACATATGCGGTGCAAGGTGCAACATTCGTCCAAAAAGATGAAACAGCGTCGTGCGTCTTTTACAAATGGGTGCAGGGATTTGAAATGGACCAGTACCATGGTGAACCACTCTCCAGGGTTGGTAAATCGAAAACCAGCCACGGTGTTCCCTTTTTAATGTAAAAATTTATGTGACGGAAAAACGAAGGCCAAAAACTTCAAAGACCCGATTGAGGTTCAGATAGCCTTTTTTTGGGTATGAAACTATCCGTTGACGGCTTACCGCGGTAAAAGCCGTAGAACTCACTGAGACCTTCATTTTGACTGGTTATGGCTCCCGTAAATCTAAACGAGGCAACAGTTATGGTCGTCCGAAGAATCGAAATCCACAGGGTGCAACATCTACGGTGCAAGGTGCAACATTCGTCCAAAAAGACGAAACAGCGCCGTGCGACATTTAGAAATGGGTGCAGGGATTTGAAATGGACCAATACCATTGTGAATCACTCTCCAGGGATGGTAAATCGATAAACAGCCATGGTGTTCCCTTTTTAACGTAAAACTTCATGTGACGGAAAAACGAAGGCCAAAAAACTTCAGAGACCCGATTGAGGTTCGGATAGCCTTTTTTTGTGTATGAAACTATCCGTTGACGGCTTACAACAGTCAAAGCCGTAGAACTCACTGAGACCTTCGTTTTGACTGGTTATGGCTCCCGTAACTCTAAATGAGGCAACAGTTATGACCGTCCGAAAAATCGATATCCACAAGGTGCAACATCTGCGGTGCAAGGTGCAACATTCGTCCAAAAAGAGAAAACAGCACCGTGCGACTTTTAGAAATGGGTGCAGGGATTTGAAATGGACCAGTACCATGGTGCATCACTCTCCAGGGATGGTAAATCGAAAACCAGCCACGGTGTTCCCTTTTTAACGTAAAAATTCATGTGACGGAAAAACGAAGTCCAAAAAACTTCAGAGAGCCGATTGAGGTTCGGATAGCCTTTTTTGGGTATGAAACTATCCGTTGACGGCTTACAACGGTCAAAGCCGTAGAACTCACTGAGACCTTCGTTTTGACTGGTTATGGCTCCCGTAACTCTAAACGAGGCAACAGTTACGGCCATCCGAAGAATCGATATTCACAGGGTGCAACATCTGCGGTGCAAGGTGCAACATTCGTCCAAAAAGACGAAACAACGCCGTGCGACTTTTAGAAATGGGTGCAGGGATTTAAAATGGACCAGTACCATGGTGCACCACTCTCCAGGGATGGTAAATCGAAAACCAGCCACGGTGTTCTCTTTTTAACGTAAAAATTCATGTGGCGGAAAAACGAAAGCCAAAAAACTTCAAAGACCCGATTGAGGTTCGGATAGCCTTTTTTTGGGTATGAAACTATCCGTTGACTGATTACAGCGGTAAAAGCCGTAGAACTCATTGAGGCCTTCGTTTTGACTGGTTATGGCTCCCGTAACTCTAAACGAGGCAACAGTGTTGGCCGTCCGAAGAATCGATATCCACAGGGTGCAACATCTACGGTGCAAGGTGCAACATTCTTTCAAAAAGACGAAACAGCGCCGTGCGACTTGTAGAAATGGGTGCAGGGATTTGAAATCGACCAGTACCATGGTGCATCACTCTCCAGGGATGGTAAATCGAAAACCAGCCACGGTGTTCTCTTTTTAACGTAAAAATTCATGTGACGGAAAAACGAAAGCCAAAAAACTTCAGAGACCCGATTGAGGTTCGGATAGCTTTTTTTTGGGTATGAAACTATCCGTTGATGGCTTACAGTGGTAAAAGCCGTAGAACTCACTGAGGCCTTCGTTTTGACTGGTTATGGCTCCCGTAACTCTAAACGAGGCAACAGTTATGGCCGTCCGAAGAATCGATATCCATAAGGTGCAACATCTGCGATGCAAGGTGCAACATTCGTCCAAAAAGACGAAACAGCGCCGTGCGACTTTTAGAAATGGGCGCAGTGATTAAAAATGGACCAGTACCATGGTGCACCACTCTCCAAGGATGGTAAATCGAAAACCAGCCACGGTGTTCTCTTTTTAACGTAAAAATTCATGTGACGGAAAAACGAAAGCCAAAAAACTTCAGAGACCCAATTGAGGTTCGGATAGCCTTTTTTTGGGTATGAAACTATCCGTTGACGGCTTACAGCGGTCAAAGCCGTAGAAATCACCGAGACCTTCGTTTTGAATCGATATGGCTCCCGTAACTCTAAACGAGGCAATAGTTATGGCCGTCCGAAGAATCGATATCCACAAGGTGCTACATCTGCGGTGCAAGGTGCAACATTCGTCCAAAAAGACAAAACAGCGCCGTGCGACTTTTAGAAATGGGTGCAGGTATTTAAAATGGACCAGTACCATGGTGCACCACTCTCCAGGGATGGTAAATCGAAAACCAGCCACGGTGTTCTCTTTTTAACGTAAAAATTCATGTGACGGAAAAACGAAAGCCAAAAAACTTCAGAGACCCGATTGAGGTTCGGATAGCCTTTTTTTGGGTATGAAACTATCCGTTGATGGCTTACAGCAGTCAAAGCCGTAGAACTCACTGAGACCTTTGTTTTGACTGGTTATGGCTCCCGTAACTCTAAACGAGGCAACAGTTATGGTCGTCCGAAGAATCGATATCCACAAGGTTCAACATCTGCGGTGCAAGGTGCAACATTCGTCCAAAAAGACGAAACAGCGCCGTGGGACTTTTAGAAATGGGTGCAGGGATTTAAAATGGACCAATAACATGATGCACCACTCTCCAGGGATGGTAAATCGAAAACCAGCCACGGTGTTCTCTTTTTAACGTAAAAATTCATATGACGGAAAAACGAAGGCCAAAAAACTTCAAACACCCGATTAAGGTTCGGATAGCCTTTTTTTGGGTATGAAACTATCCGTTGACGGCTTACAGTGGTTAAAGCCGTAGAACTCACTGAGGCCTTCGTTTTGACTGGTTATGACTCCCGTAACTCTAAACGAGGCAACAGTTATGGCCGTCCGAAGAATCGATATCCACAGGGTGCAACATCTGCGGTGTAAGGTGCAACATTCTTCCAAAAAGACGAAACAGCGCCGTGCGACTTTTAGAAATTGGTGCAGGGATTTGAAATGGACCAGTACCATGGTGCATCACTCTCCAGGGATGGTAAATCGAAAACCAGCCACGGTGTTCCCTTTTTAACGTAAAAATTCATGTGACGGAAAAACGAAGGCCAAAAAACTTCAGAGAGCCGATTGAGGTACAGATAGCCTTTTTTTGGGTATGAAACTATCCGTTGACGGCTTACAGCGGTCAAAGCCGTAGAACTCACTGAGACCTTCGTTTTGACTGGTTATGGCTCCCGTAACTCTAAACGAGGCAATAGTTACGGCCATCCGAAGAATCGATATTCACAGTGTGCAACATCTGCGGTGCAAGGTGCAACATTCGTCCAAAAAGACGAAACAGCGCCGTGCGACTTTTAGAAATGGGTGCAGGGATTTAAAATGGACCAGTACCATGGTGCACCACTCTCCAGGGATGGTAAATCGAAAACCAGCCACGGTGTTCTCTTTTTAACGTAAAAATTCATGTGACGGAAAAACGAAAGCCAAAAAACTTCAGAGACCCGATTGAGGTTCGGATTGCCTTTTTTTGGGTATGAAACTATCCGTTGATGGCGTACAGCAGTCAAAGCCGTAGAACTCACTGAGACCTTTTTTTTGACTGGTTATGGCTCCCGTAACTCTAAACGAGGCAATAGTTATGGCCGTCCGAAGAATCGATATCCACAGGGTGCAACATCTACGGTGCAAGGTGCAACATTCATCCAAAAAGACGAAACAACGCCGTGCGACTTTTAGAAATGGGTGCAGAGATTTAAAATGGACCGGTACCATGGTGCACCACTCTCCAGGGATGGTAAATCGAAAACCAGCCACGGTGTTCTCTTTTTAACATAAAAATTCATGTGACGGAAAAACGAAGCCCAAAAAACTTCAAAGACCCGATTGAGGTTCGGATAGCCTTTTTTTGGGTATGAAACTATCCGTTGATGGCTTACAGCGGTAAAAGCCGTAGAACTCACTGAGGCCTTCGTTTTGACTGGTTATGGCTTCCGTAACTCTAAACGAGGCAACAGTTATGGCCGTCCGAAGAATCGATATCCACAGGGTGCAACATCTGCGGTGCAAGGTGCAACATTCTTTCACAAAGACAAAACAGCGCCGTGCGACTTTTAGAAATGGGTGCAGGGATTAGAAATGGACCAGTACCATGGTGCATCACTCTCCAGGGATGGTAAATCGAAAACCAGCCATGGTGTTACCTTTTTAACGTAAAAATTCATGTGACGGAAAAACGAAGGCCAAAAAACTTCAAAGACCCGATTGAGGTTCAGATAGTCTTTTTTTGGGTATGAAACTATCCGTTGACGGCTTACAGCGGTCAAAGCCGTATAACTCACTGAGACCTTCGTTTTTACTGGTTTTGGCTCCCGTAACCCTGAACGAGGAAACAGTTATGGCCATCCGAAGAATCGATATTCACAGGGTGCAACATCTGCGGTGCAAGGTGCAACATTCGTCCAAAAAGACGAAACAGCGCTGTGCGACTTTTAGAAATGGGTGCAGGGATTTAAAATGGACCAGTACCATGGTGCACCACTCTCCAGGGATGGTAAATCGAAAACCAGCCACGGTTCTCTTTTTAACGTAAAAATTCATGTGACGGAAAAACGAATGCCAAAAAACTTCAGAGACCCGATTGAGGTTCGGATAGCCTTTTTTGGGTATGAAACTATCCGTTGATGGCTTACAGCAGTCAAAGCCGTAGAACTCACTGAGACCTTTGTTTTGACTGGTTATGGCTCCCGTAACTCTAAACGAGGCAACAATTATGGCCGTCCGAAGAATCGATATCCACAAGGTGCAACATCTACGGTGCAAGGTGCAACATTCGTCCAAAAAGACGAAACAGTGCCGTGCGACTTTTAGAAATGGGTGCAGGGATTTAAAATGGACCAATAACATGATGCACCACTCTCCAGGGATGGTAAATCGAAAACCAGCCACGGTGTTCTCTTTTTAACGTAAAAATTCATGTGACGGAAAAACGAAGGCCAAAAAACTTCAAAGACCCAATTGAGGTTCAGATAGCCTTTTTTTGGGTATGAAACTATCCGTTGACGGCTTACAGCAATAAAAGCCGTAGAACTCATTGAGGCCTTCGTTTTGACTGGATATGGCTCCCGTAACTCTAAACGAGGCAACAGTTATGGCCGTCCGAAGAATCGATATCCACAGGGTGCAACATCTGCGGTGCAAGGTGCAACATTCTTCCAAAAAGACGAAACAGCGCCGTGCGACTTTTAGAAATGGGTGCAGGGATTTGAAATGGACCAGTACCATTGTGAATCACTCTCCAGGGATGGTAAATCGAAAAACAGCCATGGTGTTCCCTTTTTAACGTAAAAATTCATGTGACGGAAAAACGAAGGCCAAAAAACTTCAGAGACCCGATAGAGGTTCGGATAGCCTTTTTTTGCATATGAAACTATCCGTTGACGGCTTACAGCGGTCAAAGCCGTAGAACTCACTGAGACCTTCGTTTTGACTGGTTATGGCTCCCGTAACTCTAAACGAGGCAACAGTTATGGCCGTCCGAAAAATCGATATCCACAAGGTGCAACATCTGCGGTGCAAGGTGCAACATTCGTCCAAAAAGACGAAATAGCGCCATGCGACTTTTATAAATGGGTGTAGGGATTTGAAATGGACCAGTACCATGGTGCACCACTCTACAGGGATGGTAAATCGAAAACCAGCAACGGTGTTCTCTGTTTAACGTAAAAATTCATGTGACGTAAAAACGAAGGCCAAAAAACTTCAAACCGATTGAGGTTCGGATAGCATTTTTTTGGGTATGAAACTATCCGTTGACGGCTTACAGCGGTCAAAGCCGTAGAAATCAATGAGACCTTCGTTTTGACTGGTTATGGCTCCCGTAACTCTAAACGAGGCAACAGTTAGGGCCGTCCGAAGAATCGATATCCACAAGGTGCAACATCTGCGGTGCAAAGTGCAACATTCGTCCAAAAAGACGAAACAGCGCCGTGCGACTTTTAGAAATGGGTGCAGGGATTTAAAATGGACCAGTACCATGGTGCACCACTCTCCAGGGATGGTAAATCGAAAACCATCCACGGTGTTCTCTTTTTAACGTAAAAATCCATGTGACGGAAAAACGAAAGCCAAAAAACTTCAGAGACCCGATTGAGGTTCGGATAGCCTTTTTTTGGGTATGAAACTATCCGTTGATGGCTTACAGCAGTCAAAGCCATAGAACTCACTGAGACCTTTGTTTTGACTGGTTATGGCTCCCGTAACACTAAACGAGGCAACAGTTATGGCCGTCCGAAGAATCGATATCCACAGGGTGCAACATCTGCGGTGCAAGGTGCAACATTCGTCCAAAAAGACGAAACAGCGCCGTGCGACTTTTAGAAATGGGTGCATGGATTTAAAATGGACCAATACCATGGTGCACCACTCTCCAGGGATGGTAAATCGAAAACCAGCCACGGTGTTCTCTTTTTAACGTAAAAATTCATGTGACGGAAAAACGATGGCCAAAAAACTTCAGAGACCCGATTGAGGTTCGGATAGCCTTTTGTTGCGTATGAAACTATCCGTTGATGGCTTACAGCGGTCAAAGCCGTAGAACTCACTGAGACCTTCGTTTTAACTGGTTATGGCTCCCGTAACTCTAAACGAGGCAACGGTTATGGCCGTCCGAAAAATCGATATCCACAAGGTGCAACATCTGCGGTGCAAGGTGCAACATTCGTCCAAAAAGACGAAACAGCGCCGTGCGACTTTTAGAAATGGGTGTAGGGATTTGAAATGGACCAGTACCATGGTGCACCACTCTCCAAGGATGGTAAATCGAAAACCAGCAACGGTGTTCTCTTTTTAACGTAAAAATTCATGTGACGGAAAAACGAAGGCCAAAAAACTTCAAAGACCCGATTGAGGTTCGGATAACCTTTTTTTGGGTATGAAACTATCCGTTGATGGCTTACAGCGGTCAAAGCCATAGAAATCACTGAAACCTTCGTTTTGACTGGTTATGGCTCCCGTAACTCTAAACGAGGCAACAGTTATGACCGTCCGAAGAATTGATATCCACAAGGTGCAACATCTGCGGCGCAAGGTGCAACATTCGTCCAAAAAGACGAAACAGCGCCGTGCGACTTTTAGAAATGGGTGCAGGGATTTAAAATGGACCGGTACCATGGTGCACCACTCTCCAGGGATGGTAAATCGAAAACCAGCCACGGTGTTCTCTTTTTAACGTAAAAATTCATGTGACGGAAAAACGAAAGCTAAACAACTTCAGAGACCCGACTGAGGTTCGGATAGCCTTTTTTTGGGTATGAATCTATCCTTTGATGGCTTACAGTAGTCAAAGCCGTAGAACACACTGAGACCTTTGTTTTGACTGGTTATGGCTCCCGTAACTCTAAACGAAGCAACAGTTATGGCCGTCTGAAGAATCGATATCCACAAGGTGCAACATCTGCGGTGCACGGTGCAACATTCGTCCAAAAAGACGAAACAGCGCCGTGCGACTTTTAGAAATGGGTGCAGTGATTTAAAATGGACCAGTACCATGGTGCACCACTCTCCAGTGATGGTAAATTGAAAACCAGCCACGGTGTTCTATTTTTAACGTAAAAATTCATGTGACGGAAAAACGAAAGCCAAAAAACTTCAGAGACCCGACTGAGGTTCGGATAGCCTTTTTTTGGGTATGAAACTATCCGTTGATGGCTTACAGCAGTCAAAGCCGTAGAACTCACTGAGACCTTTGTTTTGACTGGTTATGGCTCCCGTAACTCTAAACGAGGCAACAGTTATGGCCGTCCGAAGAATCGATATCCACAGGGTGCAACATCTGCGGTGCAAGGTGCAACATTCGTCCAAAAAGACGAAACAGTGCCGTGCGACTTTTAGAAATGGGTGCATGGATTTAAAATGGACCAATACCATGGTGCACCACTCTCCAGGGATGGTAAATCGAAAACCAGCCACAGTGTTCTCTTTTTAACGTAAAAATTCATGTGATGGAAAAACGAAGGCCAAAAAACTTCAGAGAGCCGATAGAGGTTCGGATAGCCTTTTTTTGCGTATGAAACTATCCGTTGACGGCTTACAGCGGTCAAAGCCATAGAACTCACTGAGACCTTCGTTTTGACTGGTTATGGCTCCCGTAACTCTAAACGAGGCAACAGTTATGGCCGTCCGAAAAATCGATATCCACAAGGTGCAACATCTGCGGTGCAAGGTGCAACTTTCGTCCAAAAAGACGAAACAGCGCCGTGCGACTTTTAGAAATGGGTGTAGGGATTTGAAATGGACCAGTACCATGGTGCACCACTCTCCAGGGATGGTAAATCGAAAACCAGCAACGGTGTTCTCTTTTTAACGTAAAAATTCATGTGACGGAAAAACGAAGGCCAAAAAACTTCAAAGACCCGATTGAGGTTCGGATAGCGTTTTTTGGGTATGAAACTATCCGTTGATGGCTTACAGCGGTCAAAGCCATAGAAATCACTGAAACCTTCGTTTTGACTGGTTATGGCTCCCGTAACTCTAAACGAGGCAACAGTTATGGCCGTCCAAAGAATCGATATCCATAAGGTGCAACATCTGCGGTGCAAGGTGCAACATTCATCCAAAAAGACGAAACAGCGTCGTTCGACTTTTAGAAATGGGTGCAGGGATTTAAAATGGACCAGTACCATGGTGCACCACTCTCCAGGGATGGTAAATCGAAAACCAGCCACGGTGTTCTCTTTTTAACGTAAAAATTCATGTGACGGAAAAACGAAAGCCAAAAAACTTCAGAGACCCGATTGAGGTTCGGATAGCCTTTTTTTGGGTATGAAACTATCCGTTGATGGCTTACAGCAGTCAAAGCCGTAGAAGTCACTGAGACCTTTGTTTTGACTGGTTATGGCTCCCGTAACTCTAGATGAGGCAACAGTTATGGGAGTCCGAAGAATCGATATCCACAGGGTGCAACATCTGCGGTGCAAGGTGCAACATTCGTCCAAAAAGATGAAACAGCGCCGTGCGACTTTTAGAAATGGGTGCAGGGATTTAAAATGGACCAATACCATGGTGCACCACTCTCCAGGGATGGTAAATTGAAAACCATCCACGGTGTTCTCTTTTTAACGTAAAAATTCATGTGATGGAAAAACGAAGGCCAAAAAACTTCAGAGACCCGATTGAGGTTCGGATAGCCTTTTTTGGGTATGATACTATCCATTGACGGCTTACAGCGGTAAAAGCCGTAGAACTCACAGAGACCTTCGTTTTGACTGGTTATGGCTCCCGTAACTCTAAACGAGGCAACAGTTATGGCCGTCCGAAGAATCGATATCCACAGGGTGCAACATCTGCGGTGCAAGGTGCAACATTCGTCCAAAAAGACGAAACAACGCCGTGTGACTTTTAGAAATGGGTGCATGGATTTAAAATGGACCAATACCATGGTGCACCACTCCCCAGGGATGGTAAATCGAAAACCAGCCACGGTGTTCTCTTTTTAACGTAAAAATTCATGTGACGGAAAAACGAAGGCCAAAAAACTTCAGAGACCCGATTGAGGTTCGGATAGCCTTTTTTTGCGTATGAAACTATCCGTGGACAGCTTACAGCGGTCAAAGCCGTAGAACTCACTGAGACCTTCGTTTTGACTGGTTATGGCACCCGTAACTCTAAACGAGGCAACAGTTATGGCCGTCCGAAAAATCGATATCCACAAGGTGCAACATCTGCGGTGCAAGGTGCAACATTCGTCCAAAAAGACGAAACAGCGCCGTGCGACTTTTAGAAATGTGTGTAGGGATTTGAAATGGACCAGTACCATGGTGTACCACTCTCCAGGGATGGTAAATCGAAAACCAGCAACGGTGTTCTCTTTTTAACGTAAAAATTCATGTGACGGAAAAACGAAGGCCAAAAAACTTCAAAGACCCGATTGAGGTACGGATAGCCTTTTTTTGGGTATGAAACTATCCGTTGATGGCTTACAGCGGTCAAAGCCATAGAAATTAATGAAACCTTCGTTTTGACTGGTTATGGCTCCCGTAACTCTAAACGAGGCAACAGTTATGGCCGTCCGAAGAATCGATATCCACAGGGTGCAACATCTGCGGTGCAAGGTGCAACATTCATCCAAAAAGACGAAACAGCGCCGTGCGACTTTTAGAAATGAGTGCATGGATTTAAAATGGACCAATACCATGGTGCACCACTCTCTAGGGATGGTAAATCGAAAACCAGCCACGGTGTTCTCTTTTTAACGTAAAAATTCATGTGATGGAAAAACGAAGGCCAAAAAACTTCAGAGACCCGATTGAGGTTCGGATAGCCTTTTTTTGCGTATGAAACTATCCGTTGACGGCTTACAGCGGTCAAAGCCATAGAACTCACTGAGACCTTCGTTTTGACTGGTTATGGCTCCCGTAACTCTAAACGAGGCAACAGTTATGGCCGTCCGAAAAATCGATATCCACAAGGTGCAACATCTGCGGTGCAAGGTGCAACTTTCGTCCAAAAAGACGAAACAGCGCAGTGCGACTTTTAGAAATGGGTGTAGGGATTTGAAATGGACCAGTACCATGGTGCACCACTCTCCAGGGATGGTAAATCGAAAACCAGCAACGGTGTTCTCTTTTTAACGTAAAAATTCATGTGACGGAAAAACGAAGGCCAAAAAACTTCAAAGACCCGATTGAGGTTCGGATAGCGTTTTTTGGGTATGAAACTATCCGTTGATGGCTTACAGCGGTCA
Source organism: Allium fistulosum (assembly GCA_030737815.1). NCBI lineage: Eukaryota > Viridiplantae > Streptophyta > Magnoliopsida > Asparagales > Amaryllidaceae > Allium > Allium fistulosum. The sequence goes on from JASFAW010000014.1 coordinate 5,596,100, forward strand.
AAGCCATAGAAATCACTGAAACCTTCGTTTTGACTGGTTATGGCTCCCGTAACTCTAAACGAGGCAACAATTATGGCCGTCCAAAGAATCGATATCCACAAGGTGCAACATCTGCGGTGCAAGGTGCAACATTCGTCCAAAAAGACGAAACAGCGTCGTTCGACTTTTAGAAATGGGTGCAGGGATTTAAAATGGACCAGTACCATGGTGCACCACTCTCCAGGGATGGTAAATCGAAAACCAGCCACGGTGTTCTCTTTTTAACGTAAAAATTCATGTGACGGAAAAACGAAAGCCAAAAAACTTCAGAGACCCGATTGAGGTTCGGATAGCCTTTTTTTGGGTATGAAACTATCCGTTGATGGCTTACAGCAGTCAAAGCCGTAGAACTCACTGAGACCTTTGTTTTGACTGGTTATGGCTCCCGTAACTCTAAATGAGGCAACAGTTATGGGAGTCCGAAGAATCGATATCCACAGGGTGCAACATCTGCGGTGCAAGGTGCAACATTCGTCCAAAAAGATGAAACAGCGCCGTGCGACTTTTAGAAATGGGTGCAGGGATTTAAAATGGACCAATACCATGGTGCACCACTCACCAGGGATGGTAAATCGAAAACCATCCACGGTGTTCTCTTTTTAACGTAAAAATTCATGTGATGGAAAAACGAAGGCCAAAAAACTTCAGAGACCCGATTGAGGTTCGGATAGCCTTTTTTGGGTATGATACTATCCATTGACGGCTTACAGCGGTAAAAGCCGTAGAACTCACAGAGACCTTCGTTTTGACTGGTTATGGCTCCCGTAACTCTAAACGAGGCAACAGTTATGGCCGTCCGAAGAATCGATATCCACAGGGTGCAACATCTGCGGTGCAAGGTGCAACATTCGTCCAAAAAGACGAAACAACGCCGTGTGACTTTTAGAAATGGGTGCATGGATTTAAAATGGACCAATACCATGGTGCACCACTCCCCAGGGATGGTAAATCGAAAACCAGCCACGGTGTTCTCTTTTTAACGTAAAAATTCATATGACGGAAAAACGAAGGCCAAAAAACTTCAGAGACCCGATTGAGGTTCGGATAGCCTTTTTTTGCGTATGAAACTATCCGTGGACGGCTTACAGCGGTCAAAGCCGTAGAACTCACTAAGACCTTCGTTTTGACTGGTTATGGCACCCGTAACTCTAAACGAGGCAACAGTTATGGCCGTCCGAAAAATCGATATCTACAAGGTGCAACATCTGCGGTGCAAGGTGCAACATTCGTCCAAAAAGACGAAACAACGCCGTGCGACTTTTAGAAATGTGTGTAGGGATTTGAAATGGACCAGTACCATGGTGTACCACTCTCCAGGGATGGTAAATCGAAAACCAGCAACGGTGTTCTCTTTTTAACGTAAAAATTCATGTGACGGAAAAACGAAGGCCAAAAAACTTCAAAGACCCGATTGAGGTACGGATAGCCTTTTTTTGGGTATGAAACTATCCGTTGATGGCTTACAGCGGTCAAAGCCATAGAAATTACTGAAACCTTCGTTTTGACTGGTTATGGCTCCCGTAACTCTAAACGAGGCAACAGTTATGGCCGTCCGAAGAATCGATATCCACAAGGTGCAACATCTGCGGTGCAAGGTGCAACATTCATCCAAAAAGACGAAACAGCGCCGTGCGACTTTTAGAAATGAGTGCAGGGATTAAAAATGGACCAGTACCATGGTGCACCACTCTCCAGGGATGGTAAATCGAAAACCAGCCACGGTGTTCTCTTTTTAACGTAAAAATTCATGTGACGGAAAAATGAAAGCCAAAAAACTTCGGAGACCCGATTGAGGTTCGGATAGCCTTTTTTTGGGTATGAAACTATCTGTTGATGGCTTACAGCAGTCAAAGCCGTAGAACTCACTGAGACCTTTGTTTTGACTGGTTATGGCTCCCGTAACTCTAAACGAGGCAACAGTTATGGGAGTCCGAAGAATCGATATCCACAGGGTGCAACATCTGCGGTGCAAGGTGCAACATTCGTCCAAAAAGACGAAACAGCGCCGTGCGACTTTTAGAAATGGGTGCAGGGATTTAAAATGGACCAATACCATGGTGCACCACTCTCCAGGGATGGTAAATCGAAAACCAGCCACGGTGTTCTCTTTTTAACGTAAAAATTCATGTGATGGAAAAACGAAGGCCAAAAAACTTCAGAGACCCGATTGAGGTTCGGATAGCCTTTTTTGGGTATGATACTATCCGTTGACGGCTTACCACGGTAAAAGCCGTAGAACTCACAGAGACCTTCATTTTGACTGGTTATGGCTCCCGTAACTCTAAACGAGGCAACAGTTATGGCCGTCCGAAGAATCGATATCCACAGGGTGCAACATCTGCGGTGCAAGGTGCAACATTCGTCCAAAAAGACGAAACAGCGCCGTGCGACTTTTAGAAATGGGTACAGGGATTTGAAATGGACCAGTACCATGGTGCACCACTCTCCAGGGGTGGTAAGTCGAAAACCAGCCACGGTGTTCCCTTTTTAATGTAAAAATTCATGTGATGGAAAAACGAAGGCCAAAAACTTCAAAGACCCGATTGAGGTTCGGATAGCCTTTTTTGGGTATGAAACTATCCGTTGATGGCTTATAGCGGTCAAAGCCGTAGAAATCACTGAGACCTTCGTTTTGACTGGTTATGGCTCCCGTAACTCTAAACGAGGCAACAGTTATGGCCGTCCGAACAATCGAAATCCACAAGGTGCAACACCTGCGGTGCAAGGTGCAACATTCATCCAAAAAGACGAAACAGCGCCGTGCGACTTTTAGAAATGGGTGCAGGGATTTGAAATGGACCAGTACCATGGTGCATCACTCTCCAGGGATGGTAAATCGAAAACCAGCCACGGTGTTCCTTTTTTAACGTAAAAATTCGTGTGACGGAAAAACGAAGGCAAAAAAACTTCAGAGACCCAATTGAGGTTCGGATAGCCTTTTTTTGGGTATGAAACTATCTGTTGACGGCTTACAGTGGTCAAAGCCGTAGAACTCACTGAGACCTTCGTTTTGACTGGTAATGGCTCCCTTAACTCTAAACGAGGCAACAGTTATGGCCGTCCGAAGAATCGATATTCACAAGGTGCAACATCTGCGGTGCAAGGTGCAACATTCGTCCAAAAAGACGAAACAGCACCGTGCGACTTTTAGAAATGGGTGCAGTGATTTGAAATGGACCAGTACCATGGTGCACCACTCTCCAGGGATGGTAAATCGAAAACCAGCAAAGGTGTTCTCTTTTTAACGTAAAAATTCATGTGACGGAAAAACGAAAGCCAAAAAACTTCAGAGACCCGATTGAGGTTCGGATAGCCTTTTTTTAGGTATGAAACTATCCGTTGATGGCTTACAGCAGTCAAAGCCGTAGAACTCACAGAGACCTTCGTTTTGACTGGTTATGGCTCCCGTAACTCTAAACGAGGCAACAGTTATGGCCGTCCGAAGAATCGATATTCACAGGGTGCAACATCTGCGGTGCAAGGTGCAACATTCGTCCAAAAAGACGAAACAGCGCCGTGCGACTTTTAGAAATGGGTGCAGTGATTTGAAATGGACCAGTACCATGGTGCACCACTCTCCAGGGATGGTAAATCGAAAACCAGCCAAGGTGTTCTCTTTTTAACGTAAAAATTCATGTGACGGAAAAACGAAAGCCAAAAAACTTCAGAGACCCGATTGAGGTTCGGATAGCCTTTTTTGGGTATGAAACTATCCGTTGATGGCTTACAGCGGTCAAAGCCGTAGAACTCACTGAGACCTTCGTTTTGACTGGTTATGGCTCCCGTAACTCTAAACGAGGCAACAGTTATGGCCGTCCGAACAATCGAAATCCTTAAGGTGCAACATCTGCGGTGCAAGGTACAACATTCATCCAAAAAGACGAAATAGCGCCGTGCGACTTTTAGAAATGGGTGCAGGGATTTGAAATGGACCAGTACCATGGTGCATCACTCTCCAGGGTTGGTAAATCGAAAAGCAGCCACGGTGTTCCCTTTTTAACGTAAAAATTCATGTGACGGAAAAACGAAGGCAAAAAAACTTCAAAGACACGATTGAGGTTCGGATAGCCTTTTTTTGGGTATGAAACTATCCGTTGACGGATTACAGCTATCAAAGCCGTAGAACTCACTGAGACCTTCGTTTTGACTGGTTATTGCTCCCATAACTCTAAACGAGGCAACAGTTATGGCCGTTCGAAGAATCGATATTCACAGGGTGCAACATCTGCGGTGCAAGGTGCAACAATCGTCCAAAAAGACGAAACAGCGCCGTGCGACTTTTAGAAATGGGTGCAGGGATTTGAAATGGACCAGTACCATGGTGCACCACTCTCCAGGGGTGGTAAGTCGAAAACCAGCCACGGTGTTCCCTTTTTAATGTAAAAATTCATGTGATGGAAAAACGAAGGCCAAAAACTTCAAAGACCCGATTGAGGTTCGGATAGCCTTTTTTGGGTATGAAACTATCCGTTGATGGCTTATAGCGGTCAAAGCCGTAGAAATCACTGAGACCTTCGTTTTGACTGGTTATGGCTCCCGTAACTCTAAACGAGGCAACAGTTATGGCCGTCCGAACAATCGAAATCCACAAGGTGCAACACCTGCGGTGCAAGGTGCAACATTCATCCAAAAAGACGAAACAGCGCCGTGCGACTTTTAGAAATGGGTGCAGGGATTTGAAATGGACCAGTACCATGGTGCATCACTCTCCAGGGATGGTAAATCGAAAACCAGCCACGGTGTTCCTTTTTTAACGTAAAAATTCGTGTGACGGAAAAACGAAGGCAAAAAAACTTCAGAGACCCAATTGAGGTTCGGATAGCCTTTTTTTGGGTATGAAACTATCTGTTGACGGCTTACAGTGGTCAAAGCCGTAGAACTCACTGAGACCTTCGTTTTGACTGGTAATGGCTCCCTTAACTCTAAACGAGGCAACAGTTATGGCCGTCCGAAGAATCGATATTCACAGGGTGCAACATCTGCGGTGCAAGGTGCAACATTCGTCCAAAAAGACGAAACAGCACCGTGCGACTTTTAGAAATGGGTGCAGTGATTTGAAATGGACCAGTACCATGGTGCACCACTCTCCAGGGATGGTAAATCGAAAACCAGCAAAGGTGTTCTCTTTTTAACGTAAAAATTCATGTGACGGAAAAACGAAAGCCAAAAAACTTCAGAGACCCGATTGAGGTTCGGATAGCCTTTTTTTAGGTATGAAACTATCCGTTGATGGCTTACAGCAGTCAAAGCCGTAGAACTCACAGAGACCTTCGTTTTGACTGGTTATGGCTCCCGTAACTCTAAACGAGGCAACAGTTATGGCCGTCCGAAGAATCGATATTCACAGGGTGCAACATCTGCGGTGCAAGGTGCAACATTCGTCCAAAAAGACGAAACAGCGCCGTGCGACTTTTAGAAATGGGTGCAGTGATTTGAAATGGACCAGTACCATGGTGCACCACTCTCCAGGGATGGTAAATCGAAAACCAGCCAAGGTGTTCTCTTTTTAACGTAAAAATTCATGTGACGGAAAAACGAAAGCCAAAAAACTTCAGAGACCCGATTGAGGTTCGGATAGCCTTTTTTGGGTATGAAACTATCCGTTGATGGCTTACAGCGGTCAAAGCCGTAGAACTCACTGAGACCTTCGTTTTGACTGGTTATGGCTCCCGTAACTCTAAACGAGGCAACAGTTATGGCCGTCCGAACAATCGAAATCCTTAAGGTGCAACATCTGCGGTGCAAGGTACAACATTCATCCAAAAAGACGAAATAGCACCGTGCGACTTTTAGAAATGGGTGCAGGGATTTGAAATGGACCAGTACCATGGTGCATCACTCTCCAGGGTTGGTAAATCGAAAAGCAGCCACGGTGTTCCCTTTTTAACGTAAAAATTCATGTGACGGAAAAACGAAGGCAAAAAAACTTCAAAGACACGATTGAGGTTCGGATAGCCTTTTTTTGGGTATGAAACTATCCGTTGACGGCTTACAGCTATCAAAGCCGTAGAACTCACTGAGACCTTCGTTTTGACTGGTTATTGCTCCCATAACTCTAAACGAGGCAACAGTTATGGCCGTTCGAAGAATCGATATTCACAGGGTGCAACATCTGCGGTGCAAGGTGCAACATTCGTCCAAAAAGACGAAACAGCGCCGTGCGATTTTTAGAAATGGGTGCAGGGATTTAAAATGGACCAGTACCATGGTGCACCACTCTCCAGGGATGGTAAATCGAAAACCAGCCACGGTGTTCTCTTTTTAACGTAAAAATTCATGTGATGGAAAAACGAAGGCCAAAAAACTTCAAAGACCCGATTGAGGTTCGGATAGCCTTTTTTAGATATGAAACTATCCGTTGACGGCTTAAAGCAGTCAAAGCCGTAGAACTCACTGAGACCTTCGTTTGACTGGTTATGGCTCCCGTAACTCTAAAAGAGGCAACAGTTATGGCCGTCCGAAGAATCGATATCCACAGGGTGCAACATCTGCGGTGCAAGGTGCAACATTCGTCCAAAAAGACGAAACAGCGCCGGGCGACTTTTAGAAATGGGTGCAGGGATTTGAAATGGACCAGTACCATGGTGCACCACTCTCCAGGGGTGGTAAATCGAAAACCAGCCACGGTGTTCCCTTTTTAACGTAAAAATTCATGTGATGGAAAAACGAAGGCCAAAAAACTTCAGAGACCCGATTGAGGTTCGGATAGCCTTTTTTTGGGTATGAAACTATCCGTTGACGGCTTACAGCGGTCAAAGCCATAGAACTCACTGAGACCTTCGTTTTGACTGGTTATGGCTCCCGTAACTCTAAACGAGGCAACTGTTATGGCCGTCCGAAGAATCGGTATCCACAGGGTGCAAAATCTACGGTGCAAGATGCAACATTCGTCCAAAAAGACGAAGCAGCGCCGTGCGACTTTTAGAAATGGGTGCAGAGATTTGAAATGGACCAGTACCATGGTGCACCACTCTCCAGGGATGGTAAATCTAAGACCAGCCACGGTGTTCCCCTTTTAACGTAAAAATTCATGTGATGGAAAAACGAAGGCCAAAAAACTTCAAAGACCCGATTGAGGTTCGGATAGCCTTTTTTTGGGTATGAACCTATCCGTTGACGGCTTACAGCGGTCAAAGCCGTAGAATTCACTGAGACCTTCGTTTTGACTGGTTATGGCTCCCGTAACTCTAAACGAGGCAACAGTTATGGCCGTCCGAAGAATCGATATCCACAGGGTGCAACATCTGCGGTGCAAGGTGCAACATTCGTCCAAAAAGACGAAACAGCGCCGTGCGACTTTTAGAAATGGCTGCAGGGATTTGAAATGGACCAGTACCATGGTGCACCACTCTCCAGGGGTGGTAAATCGAAAACCAGCCACGGTGTTCCCTTTCTAACGTAAAAATTCATGTGACGGAAAAACGAAGGCCAAAAACTTCATAGACCCGACTGAGGTTCGGATAGCCTTTTTTGGGTATGAAACTATCCGTTGACGGCTTACAGCGGTCGAAGCCATAGAACTCACTGAGACCTTCGTTTTGACTGGTTATGGCTCCCGTATTTCTAAACGAGGCAACAGTTTTGGCCGTCTGAAAAATCGAAATCCACAAGGTGCAACATCTGCGGTGCAAGGTGCAACATTCATCCAAAAAGACGAAACAGCACCGTGCGACTTTTAGAAATGGGTGCAGGGATTTGAAATGGACCAGTACCATGGTGCATCACTCTCCAGGGATGGTAAATCGAAAACCAGCCACGGTGTTCCCTTTTTAACGTAAAAATTCATGTGACGGAAAAACGAAGGCCAAAAAATCTTCAGAGACCCGATTGGGGTTCGGATAGCCTTTTTTTGGGTATGAAACTATCCGTTGACGGCTTACAGCGGTCAAAGACGTAGAACTCACTAAGACCTTCGTTTTGACTGGTTATGGCTCCCGTAACTCTAAACGAGGCAACAGTTATGGCCGTCCGAAGAATCGATATTCACAGGGTGCAACATCTACGGTGCAAGGTGCAACATTCGTCCAAAAAGACGAAACAGCGCCGTGCGACTTTTAGATATGGGTGCAGGGATTTGAAATGGACCAGTACCACGGTGCACCACTCTCCAAGGATGGTAAATCGAAAACCAGCAACGGTGTTCTCTTTTTAACGTAAAAATTCATATGACGGAAAAACGAAGGCCAAAAAACTTCAGAGACCCGATTGAGGTTCAGATAGCCTTTTTTTGGGTATGAAACTATACGTTGACGGCTTACAACGGTAAAAGCCGTAGAACTCACTGAGACCTTCGTTTTGACTGGTTATGGCTCCCGTAACTCTAAACGAGGCAACAGTTATGGCCGTCCGAAGAATCGATCCCCATAGAGTGCAACATCTGCGGTGCAAGGTGCAACATTCGTCCAAAAAGACGAAACAGCACCGTGCGACTTTTAGAAATGGGAGCAGGGATTTGAAATGGACTAGTACCATGTTGCACCACTCTCCAGGGGTGGTAAATCGAAAACCAGCCACGGTGTTCCCTTTTTAATGTAAAAATTCATGTGACCGAAAAACGAAGGCTAAAAACTTCAAAGACCCGATTGAGGTTCGGATAGCCTTTTTTGGGTATGAAACTATCCGTTGACGGCTTACAGCGGTCAAAGCCGTAGAACTCACTGAGACCTTCGTTTTGACTGGTTATAACTCCCGTAACTCTAAACGAGGCAACAGTTATGGCCGTCCGAAAAATCGAAATCCACAAGGTGCTTCATCTGCGGTGCAAGGTGCAACATTCATCCAAAAAGACGAAACAGAGCTGTGCGACTTTTAGAAATGGGTGCAGGGATAGTACCATGGTGCATCACTCTCCAGGGATGGTAAATCGAAAACCAGCCACGGTGTTCCCTTTTTAACGTAAAAATTCATGTGACGGAAAAACGAAGGCCAAAAAACTTCAGAGACCCGATTGAGGTTCGGATAGCCTTTTTTTGGGTATGAAACTATCCGTTGACGGCTTACAGCGGTCAAAGCCGTAGAACTCACTGAGACCTTCGTTTTGACTGGTTATAATTCTCGTAACTCTAAATGAGGCAACAGTTATGGCCGTCCGAAGAATCGATATTCACAGGGTGCAACATCTGCGGTGCAAAGTGCAACATTCGTCCAAAAAGACGAAACAACACCTTGCGGCTTTTAGAAATGGGTGCAGGGATTTGAAATTGACCAGTACCATGGTGCACCACTCTCCAGGGGTGGTAAATCGAAAACCAGCCATGGTGTTCCCTTTCTAATGTAAAAATTCATGTGACGGAAAAACGAAGGCCAAAAACTTCAAAGACCCGATTGAGGTTCGGATAGCCTTTTTTTGGGTATGAAACTATCCGTTGACGGCTTACAGCGGTCAAAGCCGTAGAACTCACTGAGACCTTCGTTTTGACTGGTTATGGCTCCCGTAACTCTAAACGAGGCAACAATTTTGGCCGTCCGAAAAATCGAAATCCACAAGGTGCAACATCTGCGGTGCAAGGTGCAACATTCATCCAAAAAGACGAAACAGCGCCGTGCGACTTTTAGAAATGGGTGCAGGGATTTGAAATGGACCAGAACCATGGTGCATCACTTTCCAGGGATGGTAAATCGATAACCAGCCACGGTGTTCCCTTTTTAACGTAAAAATTCATGTGACGGAAAAACGAAGGCCAAAAAACTTCAAAGACCCGATTGAGGTTCGGATAGCCTTTTTTTGGGTATGAAACTATCCGTTGACGGCTTACAGCGATTAAAGCCGTAGAACTCACTAAGACCTTCGTTTTGACTTGTTATGGCTCCCGTAACTCTAAACGAGGCAACAGTTATGGCCGTCCGAAGAATCGATATTCACAGGGTGCAACATCTGCGGTGCAAGGTGCAACATTCGTCCAAAAAGACGAAACAGCGCCGTGCGACTTTTAGAAATGGGTGCAGGGATTTGAAATGGACCAGTACCATGGTGCACCACTCTCCAAGGATGGTAAATCGAAAACCAGCCACGGTGTTCTCTTTTTAACGTAAAAATTCATGTGATGGAAAAACGAAGGCCAAAAAACTTCAGAGACCCGATTGAGGTTCAGATAGCCTTTTTTTGGGTTTGAAACTATACGTTGACGGCTTACAGTGGTAAAAGCCGTAGAACTCACTGAGACCTTCGTTTTGACTGGTTATGGTTCCCGTAACTCTAAACGAGGCAACAGTTATGGCCGCCCGAAGAATCGATACCCATAGAGTGCAACATCTGCGGTGCAAGGTGCAACATTCGTCCAAAAAGACGAAACAGCACCGTGCGACTTTTAGAAATGGGTGCAAGGATTTTAAATGGACTAGTACCATGGTGCACCACTCTCCAGGGGTGGTAAATCGAAAACCAGCCACAGTGTTCCCTTTTTAATGTAAAAATTCATGTGACGGAAAAACGAAGGACAAAAACTTCAAAGACCCGATTGAGGTGCGGATAGCCTTTTTTGGGTATGAAACTACCCGTTGACGGCTTACAGTGGTCAAAGCCGTAGAACTCACTGAGACCTTCGTTTTGACTGGTTATGGCTCCCGTAACTCTAAACGAGGCAACAGTTATGGCCGTCCGAAAAATCGAAATCCACAAGGTGCTACATCTGCGGTGCAAGGTGCAACATTCATCCAAAAAGACGAAACAGAGCCGTGCGACATTTAGAAATGGGTGCAGGGATTTGAAATGGACCAGTACCATGGTGCATCACTCTCCAGGGATGGTAAATCGAAAACCAGCCACAGTGTTCACTTTTTAACGTAAAAATTCATGTGACGGAAAAACGAAGGCCAAAAAACTTCAGAGACCCGATTGAGGTTCGGATATCCTTTTTTGGGTATGAAACTATCCGTTGACGGCTTACAGCGGTCAAAGCCGTAGAACTCACTAAGACCTTCGTTTTGACTGGTTATGGTTCCCGTAACTCTAAATGAGGAAACAGTTATGGCCGTCCGAAGAATCGATATTCACAGGGTGCAACATCTGCGGTGCAAGGTGCAACATTCGTCCAAAAAGACGAAACAGCACCTTGCGGCTTTTAGAAATGGGTGCTGCGATTTGAAATGGACCAGTACCATGGTGCACCACTCTCCAGGGGTGGTATATCGAAAACTAGCCACGGTGTTCCCTTTCTAATGTAAAAATTCATGTGATGGAAAAACGAAGGCCAAAAACTTCAAAAACCCGATTGAGGTTCGGATAGCCTTTTTTTTGGTATGAAACTATCCGTTGACGGCTTACAGCGGTCAAAGCCTTAGAACTCACTGAGACCTTCGTTTTGACTAGTTATGGCTCCCGTAACTCTAAACGAGGCAACAGTTTTGGCCGTCCGAAAAATCGAAATCCACAAGGTGCAACATCTGCGGTGCAAGGTGCAACATTCATCCAAAAAGACGAAATAGCGCCGTGCGATTTTTAGAAATGGGTGCAGGGATTTGAAATGGACCAGTACCATGGTGCATCACTCTCCAGGGATGGTAAATCGAAAACCATCCACGGTGTTCCCTTTTTAACGTAAAAATTCATGTGACGGAAAAACGAAGGCCAAAAAACTTCAAAGACCCGATTGAGGTTCGGATAGCCTTTTTTTGGGTATGAAACTATCCGTTGATGGCTTACAGCCGTAGAACTCACTAAGACCTTCGTTTTGACTGGTTATGGCTCCCGTAACTCTAAACGAGGCAACAGTTATGGCCGTCCGAAGAATCGATATTCACAGGGTGCAACATCTGCGGTGCAAGGTGCAACATTCGTCCAAAAAGACGAAACAGCGCCGTGCGACTTTTAGAAATGGGTGCAGGGATTTGAAATGGACCAGTACCATGGTGCACCACTCTCCAAGGATGGTAAATCGAAAACCAGCCACGGTGTTCCCTTTTTAATGTAAAAATTCATGTGACGGAAAAACGAAGGCCAAAAACTTCAAAGGCCCGATTGAGGTTCAGATAGCCTTTTTTTGGGTATGAAACTATACGTTGATGGCTTACAGCGGTAAAAGCCGTAGAACTCACTGAGACCTTCGTTTTGACTGGTTATGGCTCCCGTAACTCTAAACGAGGCAACAGTTATGGCCGCCCGAAGAATCGATATCCATAGAGTGTAACATCTGCGGTGCAAGGTGCAACATTCGTCCAAAAAGACGAAACAGCGCTGTGCGACTTTTAGAAATGGGTGAAGGGATTAGAAATGGACTAGTACCATGGTGCACCACTCTCCAGGGGTGGTAAATCGAAAACCAGCCACGGTGTTCCCTTTTTAATGTAAAAATTCATGTGACGGAAAAACGAAGGCCAAAAACTTCAAAGACACGATTGAGGTTCGGATAGCCTTTTTTGGGTATGAAACTATCCGTTGACGGCTTACAGCGGTCAAAGCCGTAGAACTCACCGAGACCTTCCTTTTGATTGGTTATGGCTCCCGTATCTCGAAACGAGGCAACAGTTATGGCCGTCCGAAAAATCGAAATCCACAAGGTGCTACATCTGCGGTGCAAGGTGCAACATTCATCCAAAAAGATGAAACAGAGCCGTGCGACTTTTAGAAATGGGTGCAGGGATTTGAAATGGACCAGTACCATGGTGCATCACTCTCCAGGGATGGTAAATCGAAAACTAGCCACGGTGCTCCCATTTTAAAGTAAAAATTCATGTGACGGAAAAACGAAGGCCAAAAAACTTCAGAGACCCGATTGAGGTTCGGATAGCCTTTTTTTGGGTATGAAACTATCGGTTGACGGCTTACAGCGGTCAAAGCCGTAGAAATCACTGAGACCTTCGTTTTGACTGGTTATGGTTCCCTGTAACTCTAAATGAGGCAACAGTTATGGTCGTCCGAAGAATCGATATTCACAGGGTGCAACATCTGCGGTGCAAGGTGCAACATTCGTCCAAAAAGACGAAACAGCACCTTGCGGCTTTTAGAAATGGGTGCAGGGATTTGAAATGGACCAGTACCATGGTGCACCACTCTCTAGGGATGGTAAATTGAAAACCTGCCACGGTGTTCTCTTTTTAACGTAAAAATTCATGTGACAGAAAAACGAAGGCCAAAAAACTTCAGAGACCCGATTGACGTTCGGATAGCCTTTTTTTGGGTATGAAACTATCCGTTGATTGCTTATAGCAGTCAAAGCCGTAGAACTCACTGAGTCCTTTGTTTTGACTGGTTATGGCTCCCGTAACTCTAAACGAGGCAACAGTTATGGCCGTCCGAAGAATCGATATCCACGGGGTGCAACATCTGCGGTGCAAGGTACAACATTCGTCCAAAAAGACGAAACAGCGCCGTGCGACTTTTAGAAATGGGTGCAGGGATTTAAAATGGACCAGTACCATGGTGCACCACTCTCCAGGGATGGTAAATCGAAAACCAGCCACGGTGTTCTCTTTTTAACGTAAAAATTCATGTGACGGAAAAACGAAGGCCAAAAAACTTCAGAGACCCGATTGAGGTTCGGATAACCTTTTTTTGGGTATGAAACTATTTGTTGACGGCTTACAATGGTAAAAGCCGTAGAACTCACTGAGACCTTCGTTTTGACTGGTTATGGCTCCCGTAACTCTGTTATCCCGCCTTTTGGCAAGGCCGTGACACCAAAAAATTGACTAGAAATCAAGGACAGTCCATCCTGTAGGACGGTTACATCACAAGTTCACCATGGATATCGATGAATTTTGTCCGAGTCCGGATCAGGCTACAATTGATAAGATGCGTCAAGGAAAGCCATAAGAGCCAGCATTCCAAATCTCGAGTCAATCTGAGTTCGTACGCCCAAGATATCATCGATGCAAGTGAAGGACATAGCCTTGTGTTCGTCTCCATATGGTTCGTATCCATCAAGGTCGACTCCATCAAGATTGACTCCATCCCCATCGTATCCCTCAGAGCAAACCCCTAGCTCGAATCCATCGTTCCTGCATTACTTCGAATCCATGAGAAGTACCGTTGCTTCGACTCCATCAAAACACCCTCAACGTTCGAATCCATCCAAGGCCTCCCGTGGTTCGAATCCATCAGAATATTTCCAGCTTCGAATCGATCAAAGGGAAGGTCTTCGAATCCATGCAGTTGAAGCCTTCGAATCCATCCGGACATAGTTGCTTCGTATCGATCGAATGGAACACGTCACGATCGATACGAATGAACCCTTGTTCGAATCCAGGTACGATCACTGTCTTCGAATCCATCAAGTCAACGCGGCTAAAACCATGGATTCGACCCAGTCAACTCGGAGCAAAAGTCCGATTGATACGAAGAAGGCGCGCCACGTTAACACCTCCGCTCACCAAGTCATCGATTCGACCCTATCGATTCGAAGGGGATCGATTCGAACAGACCACATCAACCAGAAATGAAATCTTGAATCGATCATAACTTGAGATCTATAAGTCCAAATGCTATGAAATTTTTACAGAAGCTTAAGCACATGATGAAGAATGTCCACCCTAAATTTCAGCTCAATTGGACTCTTTCTTGATCGATTCGAACCAAGGGTCGAATCGATCCCAAAGTGGGCCCAGATCTCCAGATTTCGGCCATGTGGGCCCCCTCACGTACCAGAACTGGTCTCCCTTCAATTTAGGCGAAATATCAGCCTCCTACACCTATAAATAGAGCCCTTGGTCATTCAGAAAAGGGGTCGGACAATTCTAGGAGCTAAAGAGCGCCCACACTCTGCCAGATTTACTCAGAATCGCCACTGCTTCCTTAGATTCAGATTATAATCAGATAATCAGTTGTACTGCATCAGAAGAAATTGTAATCATCAAGAGAATATCAATAAAATCATCAACTTCAAAGTGGACGTAGGCAAGATCGCCGAACCACTATAAATCTCGTGTTTATGTTCATTATTTCTGAATTGTGATACTCTGTTTGCTTAGATTTGAGATTTGTGTGTGAATATTGTTGATTTATATTCATACACTGGTGCTTTCACAACATTCGGGGTTTGTGACCAATTTTGGCGGAAACACTTTGGTGCTTTCACTGAGAGCTGAACTCAGGGATTCTACCGCTTGGAAGTTGAATTCGAAGGTTTAAAAGTTCAGATTTGAAAAGCTATGACGAGACAATCGAGCAGAAGGCCAAGGCCAGAACAAAGTCAGCACGAAGGGAGTCAAGAGGCTTCCTCAGGAGCAAACCAAGCATCGATCTTCATCACCAGGGATGAGATGGAGACAATGATGAAGAGACAGGAGGAGATGATCCAGAATTTGCTTCAACAAATTGAACAACTTGGAGCGCAAAATCAAGGAACAACCAGAATCCAGAACGGAGCTGGACCATCTGGCGCAGCGCCGGAGCTGGGGGGCATACACTTAGGACATGTTGATCCGAACCTGGGAAGAGAGACAAGGACATCCGAGCAACCTGGCGACAATAGAGGGATGAATGCTCAGCCAGGGGGCAGACACCCGAAAGCTCCCACGGACTCGGGGGGGCAGATCGAAGGTAGCGAACGAGGACTACAACTTGGAGACAATGATAGATTGGCAGAGATGGTCAGGCGAGCCTTGAGAGGCAGATTAGTAAACAGAGATCTTGAAGACGTGAACAGGAGTCCCTTTTCTCCTGCAATTAGGTTGGCTAGGAACCCACCAGAATTCAAACTGCCAATAGTGGAAAGATATGATGGAAGGACGGACCCTGCGGTCCATCTAACGAGGTATATAAGGCACATGGAAGTGCTGGGGGCATCACAGGAAGTCATGGCCCGATGCTTTCCATTGTATTTGACAAACATAGCAGCTTTATGGTTCAGACAGCTAGAGAGCGGCTCCATTGGGACATGGACCGATTTGATTGAGAAATTTATGAGGCAATTCAGGGTTCACATTTCAAGACCTAAGAATGTGATGAGTTTGGCAACGCTAAAGCAGAAAGCTGGAGAGTCTTTGAGGAATTTCCTGACGCGATTCAATGCGGCAGCAGCATCGGTGTATCGGCCAGATCCATCCATGGTTATGATGGCAGTTGTGTCCGGAATAGCTGACGGCACAGAGTTCAAAAATTCATTAACTAAGGATCCACCTATGGACCTAGGAGAATTCTATCACGAGGCAGAAAAGTTTTTGCGATTGGAAGAC
Source organism: Allium fistulosum (assembly GCA_030737815.1). Lineage (NCBI taxonomy): Eukaryota > Viridiplantae > Streptophyta > Magnoliopsida > Asparagales > Amaryllidaceae > Allium > Allium fistulosum. Next base: position 5,612,249 of record JASFAW010000014.1, read on the forward strand.
GCTAACGCTGAAAGAGAAGAAGGAGAGGGAATAGAAGTTTATGCACTTAAAGACAAAAAGACTTTTGAAAAGGATTCAGACCAGGATAAAAGAAAACGAAAGGCTGAGGACAATGGTGACAGGCCAAAACGACTACAGAGAGAGCCACGATTCACCACTTATTCAGAGCTGAATGAGAGTTTGGAGCGAATCTACCAAGATACCCGAGAGCAAGTCCCCTACCGTAGGCCAATACGAAGGGACCCCACTGTCGACGAGAGGAAATCAGACAGATATTGCTTATTCCACAAACTGAATGGTCATAACACTAACGACTGTAGACATCTGAAGGATGAGGTGGAAGGGCACATCAGGAAAGGTATGCTGCTTCAGTATGTGAGAAGGCGAGCTCCAGCAGTGGAGCCAGAGCGACCACCGTCTACATCAGCCAGGGATGCCCCCGAGCCGGGACATCGTATGATTATCAATTAGTTGAAATAATGATAAACAAGTCGTAAACCTCTCACCAACATGGGTAAGTCATTTACACATGTGCGAGATCACGAGCGGTCCATAGGCATGCTCTGAATGACTATTAACCCTATCGTTGTGAGAGTTTACACTTTGACATCCTTGCTTGGCTTTTGTTTCATCTTGACTTGAATATTTGAACTTGATTTTGTTTAACATTTCTGCTAAAGACTTATTTTCAATGAAAAAATGCTACTTGTGATTTCATAACGACTAAGCCACTTACACATGTACGGGATCGCGAACGGTCCCTAGGCATGCTCTGAGATGGCGATAAACCGTTGCAACAAACAATCCGGGAATTCACCCGAACGTGAAACCTGGTATTGATGACACTAAGTCCCTCCCCGGGTACACTCAATTCGCCACGAACGGCACCCGACCTCGAACGGTCACAATTTGCCACAAACGGCACCCGACCTCGAACGGTCACAATTCACCACGAACGGCACCCGACCTCGAACGGTCACAATTCGCCACGAACGGCACCCGACCACGAACGGTCACAAATCGCCTCGAACGGCACTCGATCGCGAACGATCACAACTCGCCTCGAACGGCACCCCCTACCTCAAATGGCTTGATCGCGAACGGTCGTCATTTGAGGTCATATAAAAAAGGCTAGATCGTGGACGATCGCATTCTACCTCAAATGGCTTGATCAAGGTTTTAAAACTCCCCGAGATCAGCCGAGATGAAAATCCGAGATATTAGCCAAAATCCGAGATTTGGCAGCTTGGTTAGTTATAAGTCTTTTAAATATCGCCCGAGACAGCCGAGATATTTTCCCGAGATATTGGCCAAAATCCGAGATTTGAAACCTTGGGCTTGATCGCGAACGGTCATCATTTGGGGCCATATAGAAATGCTAGATCGCGAACGGTCGCACCCCTCACCTCAAATGGCTTGATCACGAACGGTCGTCATTTGGGGCCATATGAAAATGCTAGATCGCGAACGGTCGCATACCACCTCAAATGGCTAAATCGCGAACGGTCGTCATTTAAGGTCATATAAAACTGTTAAACTCTTCGCAGGTTGTACCACAGGTCATCAACAGGATATGAACATCCAACTTATGGAACTACAAAACACACCTTCCTATCGCAAGGCATGTTTTGGGGGGCAAATGTTATCCCGCCTTTTGGCAAGGCCGTGACACCAAAAAATTGACTAGAAATCAAGAAAAGTCCATCCTGTAGGACGGTTACATCACAAGTTCACCATGGATATCGATGAATTTTGTCCGAGTCCGGATCAGGCTACAATTGATAAGACGCGTCAAGGAAAGCCATAAGAGCCAGCATTCCAAATCTCGAGTCAATCCGAGTTCGTACGCCCAAGATATCATCGATGCAAGTGAAGGACATAGCCTTGTGTTCGTCTCCATATGGTTCGTATCCATCAAGATCGACTCCATCAAGATTGACTCCATCCCCATCGTATCCCTCAGAGCAAACCCCTAGCTCGAATCCATCGTCCCTGCATTACTTCGAATCCATAAGAAGTACCATTGCTTCGACTCCATCAAAACACCCTCAACGTTCTAATCCATCCAAGGCCTCCCGTGGTTCGAATCCATTAGAATATTTCCAGCTTCGAATCGATCAAAGGGAAGGTCTTCGAATCCATGCAGTTGAAGCCTTCGAATCCATCCGGACATAGTTGCTTCGTATCGATCGAATGGAACACATCACGATCGATACGAACGAACCCTTGTTCGAATCCAGGTACGATCACTGTCTTCGAATCCATCAAGTCAACGCGGCTAAAACCATGGATTCGACCCAGTCAACTCAGAGCAAAAGTCGGATCGATACGAAGAAGGCGCGCCACGTCAACACCTCCGCTCACCAAGTCATCGATTCGACCCAATCGATTCGAAGAGGATCGATTCGAACAGACCACATCAACCAGAAATGAAATCTTGAATCGATCATAACTTGAGATCTATAAGTCCAAATGCTATGAAATTTTTACAGAAGCTTAAGCACATGATGAAGAATGTCCACCCCAAATTTCAGCTCAATTGGACTCTTTCTTGATCGATTCGAACTAAGGGTCGAATCGATCCCAAAGTGGGCCCAGATCTCCAGATTTCGGCCATGTGGGTCCCCTCACGTACCAGAACTGGTCTCCCATAAATTTAGGCGAAATATCAGCCTTCTACACCTATAAATAGAGCCCCTGGTCATTCAGAAAAGGGGTCGGACAATTCTAGAAGCTAAAGAGCGCCCACACTCTGCCAGATTTTCTCAGAATCACCACTGCTTCCTTAGATTCAGATTATAATCAGATAATCAGTTGTACTGCATCAGAAGAAATTGTAATCATCAAGAGAATATCAATAAAATCATCAACTTCAAAGTGGACGTAGGCAAGATTGCCGAACCACTATAAATCTCGTGTTTATGTTCATTATTTCTGAATTGTGATACTCTGTTTGCTTAGATTTGAGATTTGTGTGTGAATATTGTTGATTTATATTCATACACTGGTGCTTTCACAACATTCGGGGTTTGTGACCAATTTTGGCGCAAACACATCGATCCTCCTGCATGCGAAGACAATGGCGTGGTGCGCATGCCTCGTATCGATCCGCTTCTCTCTTCGGACTGACTGGGTCGACTCCATGTTCTTCGCCGCTTTGACTGGGTAGATTAGTGGTAGTGGATTCGAAGACATCCCTCTTCGAATCGAATGAGCGAAGGTCTTATTCGAATCGATCTAGGTACGTTCGTTCGAATCGAGTTTGCTATGTTGTATTCATTCGATTCGAAGTTATTCCTGCTGGATGGATTCGAAAATGAGCTACACTTCCTGGATTCGAAGCAAGGCTAAGCCTCCTGTTATGGCTCCCGTAACTCTAAACGAGGCAACAGTTATGGCCGTCCGAAGAATCGATATCCACAGGGTGCAACATCTACGGTGCAAGGTGCAACATTCGTCCAAAAAGATGAAACAGCGCCGTGCGACTTTTAGAAATGGGTGCCGGGATTTGAAATGGACCAGTACCATGGTGCACCACTCTCCAGGGGTGGTAAATCGAAAACCAGCCACGGTGTTCCCTTTTTAATGTAAAATTCATGTGACGGAAAAACGAAGGCCAAAAACTTCAAAGACCCGATTGAGGTTCGGATAGCCTTTTTTTGAGTATGAAACTATCCGTTGACGGCTTACAGTGGTCAAAGCCGTAGAAATCACTGAGACCTTCGTTTTGACTGGTTATGGCTCGTGTAACTCTAAACAAGGCAACAGTTATGTCCGTCCGAAAAATCGAAATCCACAGGGTGCAACATCTGCGGTGCAAGGTGCAACATTCGTCCAAAAAGACGAAACAGCGCCGTGCGACTTTTAGAAATGGGTGACGGGATTTGAAATAGACCAGTACCATTGTGCATCACTATCCAAGGATGGTAGATCGAAAACCAGCCACGGTTTTCCCTTTTTAACGTAAAAATTCATGTGACGGAAAAACAAAGGCCAAAAAACTTCAGAGACCCGATTGAGGTTCGGATAGCCTTTTTTTGGGTATGAAACTATCCGTTGATGGCTTACAGTGGTCAAAGCCGTAGAACTCACTGAGACTTTCGTTCTGATTGGTTATGGCTCCCGTATCTCTAAACGAGGCAACAGTTATGGCCGTCCAAAAAATCGAAATCCACAAGGTGCTACATCTGCGGTGCAAGGTGCAACATTCATCCAAAAAGACAAAACAGAGTCGTGCGACTTTTAGAAATGGGTGCAGGGATTTGAAATGGACCAGTACCATGGTGTATCACTCTCCAGGGATGGTAAATCGAAAACCAGCCACGGTGTTCCGTTTTTAACGTAAAAATTCATGTGACGGAAAAACGAAGGCCAAAAAACTTCAGAGACCCGATTGAGGTTCGGATAGCCTTTTTTTGGGTATGAAACTATACGTTGACGGCTTACAGCGGTAAAAGCCGTAGAACTCACTGAGACCTTCGTTTTGACTGGTTATGGCTCCCGTAACTCTAAACGAGGCAATAGTTATGGCCGTCCGAAGAATTGATGTCCATAGAGTGCAACATCTGCGGTGCAAGGTGCAACATTCGTCCAAAAAGACGAAACAGCGTCGTGCGACTTTTAGAAATAGGTGCAGAGATTTGAAATGGACTAGTACCATGGTGCACCACTCTCCAGGGGTGGTAAATCGAAAACCAGCCACGGTGTTCCCTTTTTAATGTAAAAATTCATGTGACGGAAAAACGAAGGCCAAAAACTTCAAATACCCGATTGAGGTTCGGATAGCCTTATTTGGGTAGCTATCCATTGAAGGCTTACAGCGGTCAAAGCCGTAGAACTCACTGAGACCTTCATTTTGACTGGTTATGGCTCCCGTAACTCTAAACGAGGCAACAGTTATGGTCGTCCGAAAAATCGAAATCCACAAGGTGCTACATCTACGGTGCAAGGTGCAACATTCATCCAAAAAGACGAAACAGAGCCGTGCGACTTTTAGAAATGGGTGCAGGGATTTGAAATGGACCAGTACCATGGTGTATCACTCTCCAGGGATGGTAAATCGAAAACCAGCCACGGTGTTCCCTTTTTAACGTAAAATTTCATGTGACGGAAAAACGAAGGCCAAAAAACTTCAGAGACCAGATTGAGGTTCGGATAGCCTTTTTTTGGGTATGAAACTATCCGTTGACGGCTTACAGCGGTCAAAGCCGTAGAACTCACTGAGACCTTCGTTTTGACTGGTTATGGTTCCCGTAACTCTAAATGAGGCAACAGTTATGGCCGTCCGAAGAATCGATATTCACAGGGTGCAACATCTGCGGTGCAAGGTGCAACATTCGTCCAAAAAGACGAAACAACACCATGCGGCTTTTAGAAATGGGTGCAGGGATTTGAAATGGACCAGTACCATGGTGCACCACTCTCCAGGGGTGGTAAATCGAAAACCAGCCACGGTGTTCCCTTTCTAATGTAAAAATTCATGTGACGGAAAAACGAAGGCCAAAAACTTCAAAGACCCGATTGAGGTTCGGATAGCCTTTTTTTGGGTATGAAACTATCCGTTGACGGCTTACAGCGGTCAAAGCCGTAGAACTCACTGAGACCTTCGTTTTGACTGGTTATGGCTCCCGTAACTATAAACGAGGCAACAGTTTTGGCCGTCCGAAAAATCGAAATCCACAAGGTGCAACATCTGCGGTGCAAGGTGCAACATTCATCCAAAAAGACGAAACAGCGCCGTGCGACTTTTAGAAATGGGTGCAGGGATTTGAAATGGACCAGTACCATGGCGCATCACTCTCCAGGGATGGTAAATCGAAAACCAGCCACGGTGTTCCCTTTTTAACGTAAAAATTCATGTGACGGAAAAACGAAGGCCAAAATACTTCAGAGACCCGATTGAGGTTCGGATAGCCTTTTTTGGGTATGAAACTATCCGTTGACGGCTTACAGCGATTAAAGCCATAGAACTCACTAAGACCTTCGTTTTGACTGGTTATGGCTCGCGTAACTCTAAACGAGGCAACAGTTATGGCCGTCCGAAGAATCGATATTCACAGGGTGCAACATATGTGGTGCAAGGTGCAACATTCGTCCAAAAAGACGAAACAGCGCCGTGCGACTTTTAGAAATGGGTGCAGGGATTTGAAATGGACCAGTACCATGGTGCACCACTCTCCAAGGATGGTAAATCGAAAACCAGCCACGGTGTTCTCTTTTTAACGTAAAAATTCATGTGACGGAAAAACGAAGGCCAAAAACTTCAGAGACCCGATTGAGGTTCAGATAGCCTTTTTTAGGGTATGAAACTATACGTTGACAGCTTACAGCGGTAAAAGCCGTAGAACTCACTGAGACCTTCGTTTTGACTGGTTATGGCTCCCGTAACTCTAAACAAGGCAACAGTTATGGCCGTCCGAAGAATCGATATCCATAGAGTGCAACATCTGCGGTGCAAGGTGCAACATTCGTCCAAAAAGACGAATCAACGCCGTGCGACTTTTAGAAATGGGTGCAGGGATTTGAAATGGACTAGTACCATGGTGCACCACTCTCCAGGGGTGGTAAATCGAAAACCAGCCACGGTGTTCCCTTTTTAATGTAAAAATTCATGTGATGAAAAAACGAAGGCCAAAAACTTCAAAGACCCGATTGAGGTTCAGATAGCCTTTTTTGGGTATGAAACTATCCGTTGACGGCTTACAACGGTCAAAGCCGTAGAACTCACTAAGACCTTCGTTTTGACTGGTTATGGCTCCCGTAACTCTAAACGAGGCAACAATTATGGCCGTCCGAAAAATCGAAATCCACAAGGTGCTACATCTGCGGTGCAAGGTGCAACATTCATCCAAAAAGACGAAACAGAGCCGTGCGACTTTTAGAAATAGGTGCAAGGATTTGAAATGGACCAGTACCATGGTGCATCACTCTCCAGGAATGGTAAATCAAAAACCAGCCACGGTGTTCCCATTTTAACGTAAAAATTCATGTGACGGAAAAACGAAGGCCAAAAAACTTCAGAGACCCGATTGAGGTTCGGATAGCCTTTTTTTGGGTATGAAACTATCCGTTGATGGCTTACAGCGGTCAAAGCCGTAGAACTCACTGAGACCTTCATTTTGACTGGTTATGGCTCCCGTAACTCTAAACGAGGCAACAGTTATGGTCGTCCGAAAAATCGAAATCCACAAGGTGCTACATCTGCGGTGCAAGGTGCAACATTCATCCAAAAAGACGAAACAGAGCCGTGCGACTTTTAGAAATGGGTGCAGGGATTTGAAATGGACCAGTACCATGGTGCATCACTCTCCAGGGATGGTAAATCGAAAATCAGCCACGGTGTTCCCTTTTTAACGTAAAATTTCATGTGACGGAAAAACGAAGGCCAAAAAACTTCAGAGACCAGATTGAGGTTCGGATAGCCTTTTTTTGGGTATGAAACTATCCGTTGACGGCTTACAGCGGTCAAAGCCGTAGAACTCACTGAGACCTTCGTTTTGACTGGTTATGGTTCCCGTAACTCTAAATGAGGCAACAGTTATGGCCGTCCGAAGAATCGATATTCACAGGGTGCAACATCTGCGGTGCAAGGTGCAACATTCGTCCAAAAAGACGAAACAACACCTTGCGGCTTTTAGAAATGGGTGCAGGGATTTGAAATGGACCAGTACCATGGTGCACCACTCTCCAGGGGTGGTAAATCGAAAACCAGCCACGGTGTTCCCTTTCTAATGTAAAAATTCATGTGACGGAAAAACGAAGGCCAAAAACTTCAAAGACCCGATTGAGGTTCGGATAGCCTTTTTTTGGGTATGAAACTATCCGTTGACGGCTTACAGCGGTCAAAGCCGTAGAACTCACTGAGACCTTCGTTTTGACTGGTTATGGCTCCCGTAACTATAAACGAGGCAACAGTTTTGGCCGTCCGAAAAATCGAAATCCACAAGGTGCAACATCTGCGGTGCAAGGTGCAACATTCATCCAAAAAGACGAAACAGTGCCGTGCGACTTTTAGAAATGGGTGCAGGGATTTGAAATGGACCAGTACCATGGCGCATCACTCTCCAAGGATGGTAAATCGAAAACCAGCCACGGTGTTCCCTTTTTAACGTAAAAATTCATGTGATGGAAAAACGAAGGCCAAAATACTTCAGAGACCCGATTGAGGTTCGGATAGCCTTTTTTGGGTATGAAACTATCCGTTGACGGCTTACAGCGATTAAAGCCATAGAACTCACTAAGACCTTCGTTTTGACTGGTTATGGCTCGCGTAACTCTAAACGAGGCAACAGTTATGGCCGTCCGAAGAATCGATATTCACAGGGTGCAACATATGCGGTGCAAGGTGCAACATTCGTCCAAAAAGACGAAACAGCGCCGTGCGACTTTTAGAAATGGGTGCAGGGATTTGAAATGGACCAGTACCATGGTGCATCACTCTCCAAGGATGGTAAATCGAAAACCAGCCACGGTGTTCTCTTTTTAACGTAAAAATTCATGTGACGGAAAAACGAAGGCCAAAAACTTCAGAGACCCGATTGAGGTTCAGATAGCCTTTTTTTGGGTATGAAACTATACGTTGACAGCTTACAGCGGTAAAAGCCGTAGAACTCACTGAGACCTTCGTTTTGACTGGTTATGGCTCCCGTAACTCTAAACAAGGCAACAGTTATGGCCGTCCGAAGAATCGATATCCATAGAGTGCAACATCTGCGGTGCAAGGTGCAACATTCGTCCAAAAAGACGAATCAACGCCGTGCGACTTTTAGAAATGGGTGCAGGGATTTGAAATGGACTAGTACCATGGTGCACCACTCTCCAGGGGTGGTAAATCGAAAACCAGCCACGGTGTTCCCTTTTTAACGTAAAAATTCATGTGACGGAAAAACGAAGGCCAAAAACTTCAGAGACCCGATTGAGGTTCAGATAGCCTTTTTTAGGGTATGAAACTATACGTTGACAGCTTACAGCGGTAAAAGCCGTATAACTCACTGAGACCTTCGTTTTGACTGGTTATGGCTCCCGTAACTCTAAACAAGGCAACAGTTATGGCCGTCCGAAGAATCGATATCCATAGAGTGCAACATCTGCGGTGCAAGGTGCAACATTCGTCCAAAAAGACGAATCAACGCCGTGCGACTTTTAGAAATGGGTGCAGGGATTTGAAATGGACTAGTACCATGGTGCACCACTCTCCAGGGGTGGTAAATCGAAAACCAGCCACGGTGTTCCCTTTTTAATGTAAAAATTCATGTGATGAAAAAACGAAGGCCAAAAACTTCAAAGACCCGATTGAGGTTCAGATAGCCTTTTTTGGGTATGAAACTATCCGTTGACGGCTTACAACGGTCAAAGCCGTAGAACTCACTAAGACCTTCGTTTTGACTGGTTATGGCTCCCGTAACTCTAAACGAGGCAACAATTATGGCCGTCCGAAAAATCGAAATCCACAAGGTGCTACATCTGCGGTGCAAGGTGCAACATTCATCCAAAAAGACGAAACAGAGCCGTGCGACTTTTAGAAATAGGTGCAAGGATTTGAAATGGACCAGTACCATGGTGCATCACTCTCCAGGGATGGTAAATCAAAAACCAGCCACGGTGTTCCCATTTTAACGTAAAAATTCATGTGACGGAAAAACGAAGGCCAAAAAACTTCAGAGACCCGATTGAGGTTCGGATAGCCTTTTTTTGGGTATGAAACTATCCGTTGATGGCTTACAGCGGTCAAAGCCGTAGAACTCACTGAGACCTTCATTTTGACTGGTTATGGCTCCCGTAACTCTAAACGAGGCAACAGTTATGGTCGTCCGAAAAATCGAAATCCACAAGGTGCTACATCTGCGGTGCAAGGTGCAACATTCATCCAAAAAGACGAAACAGAGCCGTGCGACTTTTAGAAATGGGTGCAGGGATTTGAAATGGACCAGTACCATGGTGCATCACTCTCCAGGGATGGTAAATCGAAAATCAGCCACGGTGTTCCCTTTTTAACGTAAAATTTCATGTGACGGAAAAACGAAGGCCAAAAAACTTCAGAGACCAGATTGAGGTTCGGATAGCCTTTTTTTGGGTATGAAACTATCCGTTGACGGCTTACAGCGGTCAAAGCCGTAGAACTCACTGAGACCTTCGTTTTGACTGGTTATGGTTCCCGTAACTCTAAATGAGGCAACAGTTATGGCCGTCCGAAGAATCGATATTCACAGGGTGCAACATCTGCGGTGCAAGGTGCAACATTCGTCCAAAAAGACGAAACAACACCTTGCGGCTTTTAGAAATGGGTGCAGGGATTTGAAATGGACCAGTACCATGGTGCACCACTCTCCAGGGGTGGTAAATCGAAAACCAGCCACGGTGTTCCCTTTCTAATGTAAAAATTCATGTGACGGAAAAACGAAGGCCAAAAACTTCAAAGACCCGATTGAGGTTCGGATAGCCTTTTTTTGGGTATGAAACTATCCGTTGACGGCTTACAGCGGTCAAAGCCGTAGAACTCACTGAGACCTTCGTTTTGACTGGTTATGGCTCCCGTAACTATAAACGAGGCAACAGTTTTGGCCGTCCGAAAAATCGAAATCCACAAGGTGCAACATCTGCGGTGCAAGGTGCAACATTCATCCAAAAAGACGAAACAGTGCCGTGCGACTTTTAGAAATGGGTGCAGGGATTTGAAATGGACCAGTACCATGGCGCATCACTCTCCAAGGATGGTAAATCGAAAACCAGCCACGGTGTTCCCTTTTTAACGTAAAAATTCATGTGATGGAAAAACGAAGGCCAAAATACTTCAGAGACCCGATTGAGGTTCGGATAGCCTTTTTTGGGTATGAAACTATCCGTTGACGGCTTACAGCGATTAAAGCCATAGAACTCACTAAGACCTTCGTTTTGACTGGTTATGGCTCGCGTAACTCTAAACGAGGCAACAGTTATGGCCGTCCGAAGAATCGATATTCACAGGGTGCAACATATGCGGTGCAAGGTGCAACATTCGTCCAAAAAGACGAAACAGCGCCGTGCGACTTTTAGAAATGGGTGCAGGGATTTGAAATGGACCAGTACCATGGTGCATCACTCTCCAAGGATGGTAAATCGAAAACCAGCCACGGTGTTCTCTTTTTAACGTAAAAATTCATGTGACGGAAAAACGAAGGCCAAAAACTTCAGAGACCCGATTGAGGTTCAGATAGCCTTTTTTTGGGTATGAAACTATACGTTGACAGCTTACAGCGGTAAAAGCCGTAGAACTCACTGAGACCTTCGTTTTGACTGGTTATGGCTCCCGTAACTCTAAACAAGGCAACAGTTATGGCCGTCCGAAGAATCGATATCCATAGAGTGCAACATCTGCGGTGCAAGGTGCAACATTCGTCCAAAAAGACGAATCAACGCCGTGCGACTTTTAGAAATGGGTGCAGGGATTTGAAATGGACTAGTACCATGGTGCACCACTCTCCAGGGGTGGTAAATCGAAAACCAGCCACGGTGTTCCCTTTTTAATGTAAAAATTCATGTGACGAAAAAACGAAGGCCAAAAACTTCAAAGACCCGATTGAGGTTCAAATAGCCTTTTTTGGGTATGAAACTATCCGTTGACGGCTTACAACGGTCAAAGCCGTAGAACTCACTAAGACCTTCGTTTTGACTAGTTATGGCTCACGGGACTCTAAACGAGGCAACAATTATGGCCGTCCGAAAAATCGAAATCCACAAGGTGCTACATCTGCGGTGCAAGGTGCAACATTCATCCAAAAAGACGAAACAGAGCCGTGCGACTTTTAGAAATAGGTGCAAGGATTTGAAATGGACCAGTACCATGGTGCATCACTCTCCAGGGATGGTAAATCAAAAACCAGCCACGGTGTTCCCATTTTAACGTAAAAATTCATGTGATGGTAAAACGAAGGCCAAAAAACTTCAGAGACCCGATTGAGGTTCAGATAGCCTTTTTTTGGGTATGAAACTATCCGTTGATGGCTTACAGCGGTCAAAGCCGTAGAACTTACTGAGACCTTCGTTTTGACTGGTTATGTTTCCCGTAACTCTAAATGAGGCAACAGTTATGGCCGTCCGAAGAATCGATATTCACAGGGTGCAACATCTGCGGTGTAAGGTGCAACATTCGTCCAAAAAGACGAAACAGCACCTTGCGGCTTTTAGAAATGGGTGCAGGGATTTGAAATGGACCAGTACCATGGTGCACCACTCTCTAGGGATGGTAAATTGAAAACCAGCCACAGTGTTCTCTTTTTAACGTAAAAATTCATGTGAAGGAAAAACGAAGGCCAAAAAACTTCAGAGACCCGATTGAGGTTCGGATAGCCTTTTTTTGGGTATGAAACTATTCGTTGATTGCTTATAGCAGTCAAAGCCGTAGAACTCACTGAGACCTTCGTTTTGACTGGTTATGGCTCCCGTAACTCTAAACGAGGCAACAGTTATGGCCGTCCGAAGAATCGATATCCACAGGGTGCAACATCTGCGGTGCAAGGTGCAACATTCGTCCAAAAAGACGAAACAGCGCCGTGCGACTTTTAGAAATGGATGCAGGGATTTAAAATGGACCAGTACCATGGTGCACCACTCTCCAGGGATAGTAAATCGAAAACCAGCCACGGTGTTCTCTTTTTAACGTAATAATTCATGTGACGGAAAAACGAAGGCCAAAAAACTTCAGAGACCCGATTGAGGTTCGGATAACCTTTTTTTGGGTATGAAACTATCTGTTGACGGCTTACCATGGTAAAAGCCGTAGAACTCACTGAGACCTTCGTTTTGACTGGTTATGGCTCCCGTAACTCTAAACGAGGCAACAGTTATGGCCGTCCGAAGAATTGATATCCACAGGGTGCAACATCTGCGGTGCAAGGTGCAACATTCGTCCAAAAAGATGAAACAGCGCCGTGCGACTTTTAGAAATGGGTGCAGGGATTTGAAATGGACCAGTACCATGGTGCACCACTCTCCAGGGGTGGTAAATCGAAAACCAGCCACGGTGTTCCCTTTTTAATGTAAAATTCATGTGACGGAAAAACGAAGGCCAAAAACTTCAAAGACCCGATTGAGGTTCGGATAGCCTTTTTTTGAGTATGAAACTATCCGTTGACGGCTTACAGTGGTCAAAGCCGTAGAAATCACTAAGACCTTCGTTTTGACTGGTTATGGCTCCCGTAACTCTAAACAAGGCAACAGTTATGGCCGTCCGAAAAATCGAAATCCATAGGGTGCAACATCTGCGGTGCAAGGTGCAACATTCGTCCAAAAAGACGAAACAGCGCCGTGCGACTTTTAGAAATGGGTGATGGGATTTGAAATGGACCAGAACCATTGTGCATCACTCTCCAGGGATGGTAAATCGAAAACCAGCCACGGTGTTCCCAATTTAACGTAAAAATTCATGTGACGGAAAAACGAAGGCCAAAAAACTTCAGAGACCCGATTGAGGTTCGGATAGCCTTTTTTTGGGTATGAAACTATCCGTTGACGGCTTACAGCGGTCAAAGCCGTAGAACTCACTAAGACCTTCGTTTTGACTGGTTATGGCTCCCGTAACTCTAAACGAGGCAACAGTTATGGCCGTCCGAAGAATCGATATCCACAAGGTGCAACATCTGCGGTGCAAGGTGCAACATTCGTCCAAAAAGACGAAACAGCGCTGTGCGACTTTTAGAAATGGGTGCAGGGATTTGAAATGGACCAGTACCATGGTGCACCACTCTCTAGGGATGGTAAATTGAAAACCAGCCACGGTGTTCTCTTTTTAACGTAAAAATTCATGTGACGGAAAAACGAAGGCCAAAAAACATCAAAGACCCGATTGAGGTTCGGATAGCCTTTTTTTGGGTATGGAACTATCCGTTGATTGCTTATAACAGTCAAAGCCGTAGAACTCACTGAGACCTTCGTTTTGACTGGTTATGGCTCCCGTAACTCTAAACGAGGCAACAGTTATGGCCGTCCGAAGAATCGATATCCACAGGGTGCAACATCTGCAGTGCAAGGTGCAACATTCGTCCAAAAAGACGAAACAGCGCCGTGCGACTTTTAGAAATGGATGCAGGGATTTAAAATGGACCAGTACCATGGTGCACCACTCTCCAGGGATAGTAAATCGAAAACCAGCCACGGTGTTCTCTTTTTAACGTAAAAATACATGTGACGGAAAAACGAAGGCCAAAAACCTTCAGAGACCCGATTGAGGTTCGAATAACCTTTTTTTGGGTATGAAACTATCTGTTGACGGCTTACCACGGTAAAAGCCGTAGAACTCACTGAGACCTTCGTTTTGACTAGTTATGGCTCCCGTAACTCTAAACGAGGCAATAGTTATGGCCGTCCGAAGAATCGATATCCACAGGGTGCAACATCTGCGGTGCAAGGTGCAACATTCGTCCAAAAAGACGAAACAGCGCCGTGCGACTTTTAGAAATGGGTGCAGGGATTTGAAATGGACCAGTACCATGGTGCACCACTCTCCAGGGGTGGTAAATCGAAAACCAGCCACGGTGTTCCCTTTTTAATGTAAAATTCATGTGACGGAAAAACGAAGGCCAAAAACTTCAAAGACCCGATTGAGGTTCGGATAGCCTTTTTTTGAGTATGAAACTATCCGTTGACGGCTTACAGTGGTCAAAGCCATAGAAATCACTAAGACCTTCGTTTTGACTGGTTATGGCTCCCGTAACTCTAAACAAGGAAACAGTTATGGCCGTCCGAAAAATCGAAATCCATAGGGTGCAACATCTGCGGTGCAAGGTGCAACATTCGTCCAAAAAGACGAAACAGCGCCGTGCGACTTTAAGAAATGGGTGATGGGATTTGAAATGGACCAGTACCATTGTGCATCACTCTCCAGGGATGGTAAATCGAAAACCAGCCAGGGTGTTCCCTATTTAACGTAAAAATTCATGTGACGGAAAAACGAAGGCCAAAAAACTTCAGAGACCCGATTGAGGTTCGGATAGCCTTTTTTTGGGTATGAAACTATCCGTTGACGGCTTACAGTGGTCAAAGCCGTAGAACTCACTGAGACCTTCGTTTTGACTGGTTATGGCTCCCGTAACTCTAAACGAGGCAACAGTTATGGCCGTCCGAAGAATCGATATCCACAAGGTGCAACATCTGCGGTGCAAGGTGCAACATTCGTCCAAAAAGACGAAACAGCGCTGTGCGACTTTTAGAAACGGGTGCAGGGATTTGAAATGGACCAGTACCATGGTGCACCACTCTCCAGGGATGGTAAATCGAAAACCAGCCACGGTGTTCTCTTTTTAACGTAAAAATTCATGTGACGGAAAAACGAAGGCCAAAAAACATCAAAGACCCGATTGAGGTTCGGATAGCCTTTTTTTGGGTATGAAACTATCCGTTGACGGCTTACAGCGGTCAAAACCGTAGAACTCACCGAGACCTTCGTTTTGACTGGTTATGGCTCCCGTAACTCTAAACGAGGCAACAATTATGGCCGTCTGAAGAATCGATATCCACAGGGTGGAACATCTGCAGTGCAAGGTGCAACATTCGTCCAAAAAGACGAAACAGCGCAGTGCGACTTTTAGAAATGGGTGTAGGGATTTAAAATGGACCAGTACCATGGTGCACCCAGGGATGGTAAATCGAAAACCAGCCACGGTGTTCTCTTTTTAACGTAAAAATTCATGTGACGGAAAAACAAAAGCCAAAAAACTTCAAAGACCCGATTGAGGTACGGATAGTCTTTTTTTGGGTATGAAACTATCCGTTGATGGCTTACAGCGGTCAAAGCCGTAGAACTCACTGAGACCTTCATTTTGACTGGTCATGGCTCCCGTAACTCTAAACGAGGCAACAGTTATGGCCGTCCGAAGAATCGATATCCATAGGGTGCAACGTCTGCGGTGCAAGGTGCAACATTCGTCCCAAAAGACGAAACAGCGCCGTGCGACTTTTAGAAATGGGTGCAGGGATTTGAAATGGACCGGTACCATGGTGCACCACTCTCCAGGGGTGGTAAATCGAAAACCAGCGATGGTGTTCCCTTTTTAATGTAAAATTCATGTGATGGAAAAACGAAGGCCAAAAACTTCAATGATCCGATTGAGGTTCGGATAGCCTTTTTTTGGGTATGAAACTATTCGTTGACGGCTTACAGCGGTCAAAGCCATGGAAATCACTGAGACCTTCGTTTTGACTGGTTATGGCTCCCGTAACTCTAAAGTAGGCAACAGTTATAGCCGTCCGAAGAATCGATATCCACAAGGTGAAACATCTGCGGTGCAAGGTGCAACATTCGTCCAAAAAGACGAAACAACGCCGTGCGAATTTTAGAAATGGGTGCAGGGATTTGAAATGGACCAGTACCATGGTGCACCACTCTCCAGGGATGGTAAATCGAAAACCAACCACGGTGTTCTCTTTTTAACGTAAAAATTCATGTGATGGAAAAACGAAGGCCAAAAAACTTCAGAGACCCGATTGAGGTTCGGATAGCCTTTTTTTGGGTATGAAACTATCCGTTGATGGCTTACAGCGGTCAAAGCCGTAGAACTCACTCTGACCTTGGTTTTGACTGGTTATGGCTGCCGTAACTCTAAACGAGGCAACAATTATGGCCGTCCGAAGAATCGATATCCACAGGGTGGAACATCTGCGGTGCAAGGTGCAACATTCGTCCAAAAAGACGAAACAGCGCCGTGCGACTTTTAGAAATGGGTGCAGGGATTTAAAATGGACCAGTACCATGGTGCACCACTCTCCAGGGATGGTAAATCGAAAACCAGCCACGGTGTTCTCTTTTTAACGTAAAAATTCATGTGACGGAAAAACGAAGGCCAAAAAACATCAAAGACCCGATTGAGGTTCGAATAGCCTTTTTTGGGTATGAAACTATCCGTTGACGGCTTACAGCGGTCAAAGCCGTAGAACTCACTGAGACCTTCGTTTTGACTGGTTATGGCTCCCGTAACTCTAAACGAGGCAACAGTTATGGCCATTCGAAGAATCGGTATCCACAGGGTGCAACATCTGCGGTGCAAGTTGCAACATTCGTCCAAAAAGACGAAACAACGCCGTGCGACTTTTAGAAATGGGTGCAGGGATTTGAAATGGACCAGTACCATGGTGCACCACTCTCCA
Source organism: Allium fistulosum (assembly GCA_030737815.1). Lineage (NCBI taxonomy): Eukaryota > Viridiplantae > Streptophyta > Magnoliopsida > Asparagales > Amaryllidaceae > Allium > Allium fistulosum. Next base: position 5,629,364 of record JASFAW010000014.1, read on the forward strand.
AGGATGGTAAATCGAAAACCAGTCACGGTGTTCTCTTTTTAACGTAAAAATTCATGTGACGGAAAAACGAAAGCCAAAAAACTTCAGAGACCCGATTGAGGTTCGTATAGCCTTTTTTTGGGTATGAAACTATCCGTTGATGGCTTACAGTAGTCAAAGTCGTAGAACTCACTGAGACATTTGTTTCGACTGGTTATGGCTCCCGTAGCTCTAAACGAGGCAACAGTTATGGCCGTCCGAAGAATCGATATCCACAGGGTGCAACATCTGCGGTGCAACGTGCAACATTCGTCCAAAAAGACGAAACGGCGCCGTGCAACTTTTACAAATGGGTGCAGGGATTTAAAATGGACCAGTACCATGGTGCACCACTCTCCAGGGATGGTAAACCGAAAACCAGCCACGGTGTTCTCTTTTTAACGTAAAAATTCATGTGACGGAAAAACGAAGGCCAAAAAACATCAGAGACCCGATTGAGGTTCGGATAGTCTTTTTTTGGGTATGAAACTATCTGTTGACGGCTTACAACGGTAAAAGCCGTAGAACTCACTGAGACCTTCGTTTTGACTGGTTATGGCTCCCGTAACTCTAAACGAGGAAATAGTTATGGCCGTCCGAAGAATCGATATCCACAGGGTGCAACATCTGCCGTGCAAGGTGCAACATTCGTCCAAAAAGACGAAACAGCGCCGTGCAACTTTTAGAAATGGGTGAAGGGATTTGAAATGGACCAGTACCATGGTGCAACAGTCTCCAGTGGTGGTAAATCGAAAACCAGCCACGGTGTTCCCCTTTTAATGTAAAAATTCATGTGACGGAAAAAGGAAGGCCAAAAACTTCAAAGACCCAATTGAGGTTCGGATAGCCTTTTTTTGGGTATGAAACTATTCGTTGACGTCTTACAGCGGTCAAAGCCGTAGAACTCACTGAGACCTTCGTTTTGACTGGTTATGGCTCCCGTAACTCTAAACGAGGCAATAGTTATGGCCGTCCGAAAAATCGAAATCCACAGGGTGCAACATCTGCGGTGCAAGGTGCAACATTCGTCCAAAAAGACGAAACAGCGCCGTGCGACTTTTAGAAATGGGTGCATGGATTTGAAATGGACCAGTACCATTGTGCATCACTCTCCAGGGATGGTAAATCAAAAACTAGCCACGGTGTTCCCTTTTTAACGTAAAAATTCATGTGGCGGAAAAACGAAGGCCAAAAAACTTCAGAGACCCGATTGAGGTTCGGATAGCCAACAGTTATGGCCGTCCGAAGAATCGATATCCTCAGGGTGCAACATCTGCGGTGCAAGGTGCAACATTCGTCCAAAAAGACGAAACAGAGCCGTGCGAATTTTAGAAATGGGTGCAGCGATTTAAAATGGACTAGTACCATGGTGCACCACTCTCTAGAGATGGTAAATCGAAAACCAGCCACAGTGTTCTCTTTATAACGTAAAAATTCATGTGACGGAAAAACGAAAGCCAAAAAACTTCAGAGACCCGATTGAGGTTCGGATAGCCTTTTTTTGGGTATGAAACTATCCGTTGATGGCTTACAGTAGTCAAAGCCATAGAACTCACTGAGACCTTTGTTTTGACTGGTTATGGCTCCCGTAACTCTAAACGAGGCAACATTTATGGCCGTCCGAAGAATCGATATCCTCAGGGTGCAACATCTGCGGTGCAAGGTGCAACATTCGTCCAAAAAGACGAAACAGTGCTGTGCGACTTTTAGAAATGGGTGCAGGGATTTAAAATGGACCAGTACCATGGTGCACCACTCTCCAGGGATGGTAAATCGAAAACCAGCCACAGTGTTCTCTTTTTAACGTAAAAATTCATGTGACGGAAAAACGAAGGCCAAAAAACTTCAAAGACCCGATTGAGGTTCGGATAACCTTTTTTTGGGTATGAAACTATCCGTTGACGGCTTACAGCGGTAAAAGCCGTAGAACTCACTGATACCTTCGTTTTGACTGGTTATGGCTCCCGTAACTCTAAACGAGGCAACAGTTATGGCCGTCCGAAGAATCGATATCCACAGGGTGCAACATTTGCGGTGCCAGGTGCAACATTCGTCCAAAAAGACGAAATAGCACCGTGCGACTTTTAAAAATGGGTGCAGGGATTTGAAATGGACCAGTACCATGGTGCACCACTCTCCAGGGGTGGTAAATCGAAACCCAGCCACGGTGTTCCCTTTTTAATGTAAAAATTCATGTGACGGAAAAACGAAGGCCAAAAACTTCAAAGACCCGATTGAGGTTCGGATAACCTTTTTTGGGTATGAAACTATCCGTTGACGACTTACAACGGTCAAAGCCGTAGAACTCACTGAGACCTTCGTTTTGACTGGTTATGGCTCCCGTAACTCTAAATGAGGCAACAGTTATGGCCGTCCGAAAAATCGAAATCCACAGGGTGCAACATCTGCGATGCATGGTGCAACATTCGTCCAAAAAGACAAAACAGCGCCGTGTGACTTTTAGAAATGTGTGCAGTGATTTGAAATGGACTAGTACCATTGTGCATCACTCTCTAGGGATGGTAAATCGAAAACCAGCCACGGTGTTCCCTTTTTAACGTAAAAATTCATGTGACGGAAAAACGAAGGCCAAAAAACTTCAGAGACCCGATTGAGGTTTGGATAGCCTTTTTTGGGTATGAAACTATCTGTTGAAGGCTTACAGCGGTCAAAGCCGTAGAACTCACTGAGACCTTCGTTTTGACCTGTTATGGCTCCCGTAACTCTAAACGAGGCAACAGTTATGGCCGTCCGAAGAATCGATATCCACAATGAGCAACATCTGTGGTGCAAGGTGCAACATTCGTCCAAAAAGACGAAATAGCGCCGTGCGACTTTTAGAAATGGGTGCAGGGATTTGAAATGGACCAGTACCATGGTGCACCACTCTCCAGGAATGGTAAATCAAAAACCAGCCACGGTGTTCTCTTTTTAACGTAAAAATTCATGTGACGGAAAAACGAAGGCCAAAAAACTTCAGAGACCCGATTGAGGTTCGGATAGCCTTTTTTTGGTATGAAACTATCCATTGACGGCTTACAGCGGTCAAAGCCGTAGAACTCACTGAGACCTTTGTTTTGACTGGTTATGGCTCCCATAACTCTAAACGAGGCTACAGTTATGGCCGTCCGAAGAATCGATTTACACAGGGTGCAACATCTACGGTGCAAGGTGCAACATTCGTCCAAAAAGACGAAACAGCGCCGTTCGACTTTTAGAAATGGGTGCAGGGATTTAAAATGGACCAATACCATGGTGCACCACTCTCCAGGGATGGTAAATCGAAATCTAGCCACGGTGTTCTCTTTTTAACGTAAAAATTCATGTGACGGAAAAATGAAAGCCAAAAAACTTCAGAGACCCGATTGAAGTTCGGATAGCCTTTTTTGGATATGAAACTATCCGTTGATGGCTTACAGCAGTCAAAGCCGTAGAACTCACTGAGACCTTTGTTTTGACTGGTTATGGATCTCGTAACTCTAAACGAGGCAACAGTTATGGCCGTCCGAAGAATCGATATCCACAGGGTGCAACATCTGCGGTGCAAGGTGCAACATTCGTCCAAAAAGACGAAACAGCGCCGTGCGACTTTTAGAAATGGGTGCAGGGATTTAAAATGGACCAGTACCATGGTGCACCACTCTCCAGGGATGGTAAATCAAAAACCAGCCACGGTGTCCTCTTTTTAACGTAAAAATTCATGTGACGGAAAAACGTAGGCCAAAAACTACAGAGACCCGATTGAGGTTCGGATAGCCTTTTTTTGGGTATGAAACTATCCGTTGACGGCTTATAGCGGTAAAAGCCATAGAACTCACTGAGACCTTCGTTTTGACTGGTTATGGCTCCTGTAACTCTAAACGAGGCAACAGTTATGGCCGTCCGAAGAATCAATATCCACAGGGTGCAACATCTGCGGTGCAAGGTGCAACATTCGTCCAAAAAGACGAAACAGCACCGTGCGACTTTTAGAAATGGCTGCAGGGATTTGAAATGGACCAGTACCATGCTGCACCACTCTCCAGGAATGGTAAATGGAAAACCAGCCACGGTGTTCTCTTTTTAACGTAAAAATTCATGTGATGGAAAAACGAAGGCCAAAAAACATCAAAGACCCGATTGAGGTTCGAATAGCCTTTTTTGGGTATGAAACTATCCGTTGACGGCTTACAGCAGTCAAAGCCGTAGAACTCACTGAGACCTTCGTTTTGACTAGTTATGGCTCCCGTAACTCTAAACGAGGCAACAGTTATGGCCGTCCGAAGAATCTATATCCACAGGGTGCAACATCTGCGGTGCAAGGTGCAACATTCGTCCAAAAAGACGAAACAACACCGTGCGACTTTTAGAAATGGGTGCAGGGATATGAAATGGACGAGTACCATGGTGCACCACTCTCCAGGGGTGGTAAATCGAAAACCAGCCACGGTGTTCCCTTTTTAATGTAAAAATTCATGTGACGGAAAAACGAAGGCCAAAAACTTCAAAGACCCGATTGAGGTTCGGATAGCCTTTTTTGGGTATGAAACTATCTGTTGACGGCTTACAGCGGTCAAAGCCGTAGAACTCACTGAGACCTTCATTTTGACTGGTTATGGCTCCCGTAACTCTAAATGAGGCAACAGTTATGGCCGTCCGAAAAATCGAAATCTACAGGGTGCAACATCTGCGGTGCAAAGTGCAACATTCGTCCAAAAAGACAAAACAGCGTCGTGCGACTTTTAGAAATGGGTGCAGGGATTTGAAATGGACCAGTACCATTGTGCATCACTCTCCAGGGATGGTAAATCGAAAACCAGCCACGGTGTTCCCTTTTTAACGTAAAAATTCATGTGACGGAAAAACGAAGGCTAAAAAACTTCAGAGACCCGATTGAGGTTTGGATAGCCTTTTTTGGATATGAAACTATCCGTTGACGGCTTACAGCGGTCAAAGCCGTAGAACTCACTGAGACCTTCGTTTTGACTGGTTATGGCTCCCGTAACTCTAAACGAGGCAACAGTTATGGCCGTCCGAAGAATCGATATCCACAAGGTGCAACATCTGCGGTGCAAGGTGCAACATTCGTCCAAAAAGACGAAACAGCGCCGTGCGACTTTTAGAAATGGGTGCAGGGATTTGAAATGGACCAGTACCATTGTGCATCACTCTCCAGGGATGGTAAATCGAAAACCAGACACGGTGTTCCCATTTAACGTAAAAATTCATGTGACAGAAAAACGAAGGCCAAAAAACTTCAAAGACCCAATTGAGGTTCGGATAGCCTTTTTTTGGGTATGAAACTATCCGTTGACGGCTTACAGCAGTCAAAGTCGTAGAACTCACTGAGCCCTTCGTTTTGACTGTTTATGGCTCCCGTAACTCTAAACGAGGCAATAGTTATGGCCGTCTGAAGAATCGATATCCTCAGGGTGCAACATCTACGGTGCAAGGTGCAACATTCGTCCAAAAAGACGAAACAACGCCGTGCGAATTTTAGAAATGGGTGAAGGGATTTAAAATGGACCAGTACCATGGTGCACCACTCTCCTGGGATGGTAAATCGAAAACCAACCACGGTGTTCTCTTTTTAACGTAAAAATTCATGTGACGGAAAAACAAAAGCCAAAAAACTTCAATGACCCGATTGAGGTTCGGATAGCATTTTTTTGAGTATGAAACTATCCGTTGATGGCTTACAGTAGTCAAAGCCGTAGAACTCACTGAGACCTTTGTTTTGACTGGTTATGGCTCCCGTAACTCTAAACGAGGCAACAGTTATGGCCGTTCGAAGAATCGATATCCACAAGGTGCAACATCTACGGTGCAAGGTGCAACATTCGTCCAAAAAGACGAAACAGCGCCGTGCGACTTTTAGAAATGGGTGCAGGGATTTGAAATGGACCAGTATCATATTGCACCACTCTCCAGGGATGGTAAATCGAAAACCAGCCACGGTGTTCTCTTTTTAACGTAAAAATTCATGTGACGGAAAAACGAAGGCCAAAAAACTTCAAAGACCCGATTGAGGTTCGAATAGCCTTTTTTTGGGTATGAAACTATCCGTTGACGGCTTACAGCAATAAAAGCCGTAGAACTCACTGAGACCTTCGTTTTGACTAGTTATGGCTCCCGTAACTCTAAACGAGGCAACAGTTAAGGCCGTCCGAAGAATCGATATCCACAGGGTGCAACATCTGCGGTGCAAGGTGCAACATTCGTCCAAAAAGACGAAATAGCACCGTGCGACTTTTAGAAATGGGTGCAGGGATTTGAAATGGACCGGTACCATGGTGCACCACACTCCAGGGGTGGTAAATCGAAACCCAGCCACGGTGTTTCCTTTTTAATGTAAAAATTCATGTGACGGAAAAACGAAGGCCAAAAACTTCAAAGACCCGATTGAGGTTCAGATAACCTTTTTTGGGTATGAAACTATCCGTTGATGGCTTACTACGGTCAAAGCCGTAGAACTCACTGAGACCTTCGTTTTGACTGTTATGGCTCCCGTAACTCTAAATGAGGCAACAGTTATGGCCGTTCGAAAAATCGAAATCCACAGGGTGCAACATCTGCGGTGTAAGGTGCAACATTCGTCCAAAAAGACAAAACAGCGCCGTGCGACTTTTAGAAATGTGTGCAGGGATTTGAAATGGACCAGTACCATTGTGCATCACTCTCTAGGGATGGTAAATCGAAAACTAGCCACGGTGTTCCCTTTTTAACGTAAAAATTCATCTGACGGAAAAACGAAGGCCAACAAACTTCAAAGACCCGATTGAGGTTCGGATAGCCTTTTTTTGGGTATGAAACTATCCGTTGACGGCTTATAGTGGTCAAAGCCGTAGAACTCACTAAGACCTTCGTTTTGACTGGTTATGGCTCTCGTAACTCTAAACGAGGCAACAGTTATGGCCGTCCGAAGAATCGATATCCACAAGGTGCAACATCTGCGGTGCAAGGTGCAACATTCGTCCAAAAAGACGAAACAGCGCCGTGCGACTTTCAGAAATGGGTGTAGGGATTTGAAATGGACCAGAACCATGGTGCACCACTCTCCAGGAATGGTAAATCGAAAACCAGCCACGGTGTTCTCTTTTTAACGTAAAAATTCATGTGACGGAAAAACGAAGGCCAAAAAACTTCAGAGACCCGATTGAGGTTCGTATAGCCTTTTTTTGGGTATGAAACAATCCGTTGACGGCTTACAGCGGTCAAAGCCGTAAAACTCACTGAGACCTTTGTTTTAACTGGTTATGGCTCCCACAACTCTAAACGAGGCAACAGTTATGGCCGTCTGAATAATCGATATCCACAGGGTGCAACATCTACGGTGCAAGGTGCAACATTCGTCCAAAAAGACGAAACAGCACCGTGCGACTTTTAGAAATGGGTGTAGGGATTTAAAATGGACCAGTACCATGGTGCACCACTCTCCAGGGATGGTAAATCGAAAACCAGCCACGGTGTTCTCTTTTTAACATAAAAATTCATGTGACGGAAAAACGAAAGCCAAAAAACTTCAGAGACCCGATTGAGGTTCGGATAGCCTTTTTTGGGTATGAAACTATCCGTTGATAGCTTACAGCAGTTAAAGCCATAGAACTCACCGAGACCTTTGTTTTGACTGGTTATGACTCCCGTAACTCTAAACGAGGCAACTGTTATGGCCGTCCGAAGAATCGTTATCCACAGGGTGCAACATCTGCGGTGCAAGGTGCAACATTAGTCCAAAAAGACGAAACAGCGCCTTGCGACTTTCAGAAATGGGTGCAGGGATTTAAAATGGACCAGTACCATGGTGCACCACTCTCCAGGGATGGTAAATCAAAAACCAGCCACGGTGTTCTCTTTTTAACGTAAAAATTCATGTGACGGAAAAACGAAGGCCAAAAAACTTCAGAGACCCGATTGAGGTTCGGATAGCCTTTTTTTGGGTATGAAACTATAAGTTGACGGCTTAGAGTGGTAAAAGCCGTAGAACTCACTGAGACCTTCGTTTTGACTAGTTATGGCTCCCGTAACTCTAAACGAGGCAACAGTTATGGCCGTTCGAAGAATCGATATCCACAGGGTGCAACATCTGCGGTGCAAGGTGCAACATTCGTCCAAAAAGACAAAACAGCACCGTGCGACTTTTAGAAATTGGTGCAGGGATTTGAAATGGATCAGTACCATGGTGCACCACTCTCCAGGGGTGGTAAATCGAAAACCAGCCACGGTGTTCCCTTTTTAACGTAAAAATTCATGTGACAGAAAAACGAAGGCCAAAAACTTCAGAGACCCGATTGAGGTTCGGATAGCCTTTTTTGGGTATGAAACTATCCGTTGACGGCTTACAGCGGTCAAACCCGTAGAACTCACTGAGACCTTCATTTTGACTGGTTATGGCTCCCGTAACTCTAAACGAGGCAACAGTTATGGCCGTCCGAAGAATCGATATCCACAGGGTGCAACATCTACGGTGCATGGTGCAACATTCGTCCAAAAAGACAAAACAGCGCTTTGCGACTTTTAGAAATGGGTGTAGGGATTTGAAATGGACCAGTACCATGGTGCACCACTCTCCAGGGGTGGTAAATCGAAACGCAGCCACGGTGTTCCCTTTTTAATGTAAAAATTCATGTGACGGAAAAACGAAGGCCAAAAACTTCAAAGACCCGATTGAGGTTCGGATAACCTTTTTTGGGTATGAAACTATCCGTTGACGGCTTACAGCGGTCAAAGCCGTAGAACTCACTGAGACCTTCGTTTTGACTGGTTATGGCTCCCGTAACTCTAAACGAGGCAACAGTTATGGCCGTCCGAAAAATCGAAATCCACAATGAGCAACATCTGCGGTGCAGGTGCAACATTCGTCCAAAAAGACGAAACAGCGCCGTGCGACTTTTAGAAATGTGTGCAGGGATTTGAAATGAACCAGTACCATTGTGCATCACTCTCTAGGGATGGTAAATCGAAAACCCGCCACGGTGTTCCCTTTTTAACGTAAAATTTCATGTGACGGAAAAATGAAGGCCAAAAAACTTCAGAGACCCGATTGAGGTTCGGATAGCCTTTTTTTGGGTAAGAAGCTATCCGTTGACGGCTTACAGTGGTCAAACCCATAGAACTCACTGAGACCTTCGTTTTGACTGGTTATGGCTCTCGTAAATCTAAACGAGGCAACAGTTATGGCCGTCCAAAGAATCGATATCCACAGGGTGCAACATCTGCGGTGCAAGGTGCAATATTCGTCCAAAAAGACGAAACAGCGCCGTGCGACTTTCAGAAATGGGTGTAAGGATTTGAAATGGACCAGAACCATGGTGCACCACTCTCCAGGGATGGTAAATCGAAAACCAGCCACGGTGTTCTCTTTTTAACGTAAAAATTCATGTGACGGAAAAACGAAGGCCAAAAAACTTCAGAGACCCGATTGAGGTTCGGATAGCCTTTTTTTGGGTATGAAACAATCCGTTGACGGCTTATAGCGGTCAAAGCCGTGGAACTCACTGAGACCTTTGTTTTGACTGGTTATGGCTCCCATAACTCTAAACGAGGCAACAGTTATGGCCGTCCGAATAATCTATATCCACAGGGTGCAACATCTGCGGTGCAAGGTGCAACATTCGTCCAAAAAGACGAAACAGCACCGTGCGACTTTTAGAAATGGGTGCAGGGATTTAAAATGGACCAGTACCATGGTGCACCACTCTCCAGGGATGGTAAATCGAAAACCAGCCACGGTGTTCTCTTTTTAACATAAAAATTCATGTGACGGAAAATCGAAAGCCAAAAAACTTCAGAGACCCGATTGAGGTTCGGATAGCCTTTTTTTGGGTATGAAACTATCCGTTGATGGCTTATAGCATTTAAAGCCATAGAACTCACTGAGACCTTTGATTTGACTGGTTATGGCTCCCGTAACTCTAAACGAGGCAAAAGTTATGGCCGTCCGAAGAATCGTTATCCACAGGGTGCAACATCTGCGGTGCAAGGTGCAACATTCGTCCAAAAAGATGAAACAGCGCCGTGCGACTTTTAGAAATGGGTGCAGGGATTTAAAATGGACCAGTACCATGGTGCACCACTCTCCAGGGATGGTAAATCAAAAACCAGCCATGGTGTTCTCTTTTTAATGTAAAAATTCATGTGACGGATAAACGAAGGCCAAAAAACTTCAAAGACCCGATTGAGGTTCGGATAGCCTTTTTTTGGGTATGAAACTATAAGTTAATGGCTTACAGTGGTAAAAGCCGTAGAACTCACTGAGACCTTCGTTTTGACTGGTTATGGCTCCCGTAACTCTAAACGAGGCAACAGTTATGGCCGTCCGAAGAATCGATATCCACAGGGTGCAACATCTGCGGTGCAAGGTGCAACATTCGTCCAAAAAGACGAAACAGCACCGTGCGACTTTTAGAAATGGGTGCAGGGATTTGAAATGGACCAGTACCATGGTGCACCACTCTCTAGGGGTGGTAAATCGAAAACCAGCCACGGTGTTCCCTTTTTAATGTAAAAATTCATGTGACGGAAAAACGAAGGCCAAAAACTTCAAAGACCCGATTGAGGTTCGGATAGCCTTTTTTAGGTATGAAACTATCCGTTGACGGCTTACAGCGGTCAAAGCCGTAGAACTCACTGAGACATTCATTTTGACTGGTTATGGCTCCCGTAACTCTAAATGAGGCAACAGTTATGGCCGTCCGAAAAATCGAAATCCACAGGGTGCAACATCTGCGGTGCAAGGTGCAACATTCGTCCAAAAAGACAAAACAGCACCGTGCGACTTTTAGAAATGGGTGCAGGGATTTGAAATGGACCAGTACCATTGTGCATCACTCTCCAGGGATGGTAAATCGAAAACCAGCCACGGTGTTCCCTTTTTAACGTAAAAATTCATGTGACGGAAAAACGAAGGCCAAAAAACTTCAGAGACCCGATTGAGGTTCGGATAGCCTTTTTTGGATATAAAACTATCCGTTGACGGCTTACAGCGGTCAAAGCCGTAGAGCTCACTGAGACCTTCGTTTTGACTGGTTATGGCTCCCGTAACTCTAAACGAGGCAACAGTTATGGCCGTCCGAAGAATCGATATCCACAGGGTGCAACATCTGCGGTGCAAGGTGCAACATTCGTCCAAAAAGACAAAACAGCGCCGTGCGACTTTTAGAAATGTGTGCAGGGATTTGAAATGGACCGGTACCATTGTGCATCACTCTCTAGGGATGGTAAATCGAAAACCAGCCACGGTGTTTCCTTTTTAACGTAAAAATTCATGTGACGGAAAAACGAAGGCCAAAAAACTTCAAAGACCCGATTGAGGTTCGGATAGCCTTTTTTTGGGTATGAAGCTATCCGTTAACGGCTTACAGTGGTCAAACCCGTAGAACTCACTGAGACCTTTTTTTTGACTGGTTATGGCTCTCGTAAATCTAAACGAGGCAACAGTTATGGCCGTCCGAAGAATCGATATCCACAAGGTGCAACATCTGCGGTGCAAGGTGCAACATTCGTCCAAAAAGACGAAACAGCGCCGTGCGACTTTCAGAAATGGGTGTAGGGATTTGAAATGGACCAGAACCATGGTGCACCACTCTCCAGGAATGGTAAATCGAAAACCAGCCACGGTGTTCTCTTTTTAACGTAAAAATTCATGTGACGGAAAAACGAAGGCCAAAAAACTTCAGATACCCGATTGAGGTTCGGATAGCCTTTCTTTGGGTATGAAACAATCCATTGACGGATTATAGCGGTCAAAGCCATAGAACTCACTGAGACCTTTGTTTTGACTGGTTATGGCTCCCATAACTCTAAACGAGGCAACAGTTATGGCCGTCCGAATAATCGATATCCACAGGGTGCAACATCTGCGGTGCAAGGTGCAACATTCGTCCAAAAAGACGAAACAGCACCGTGCGACTTTTAGAAATGGGTGCAGGGATTTGAAATGGACCAGTACCATGGTGCACCACTCTCTAGGGGTGGTAAATTGAAAACCAGCCACGGTGTTCCCTTTTTAATGTAAAAATTCATGTGACGGAAAAACGAAGGCCAAAAACTTCAAAGACCCGATTGAGGTTCGGATAGCCTTTTTTGGGTATGAAACTATCCGTTGACGTCTTACAGCGGTCAAAGCCGTAGAACTCACTGAGACATTCGTTTTGACTGGTTATGGCTCCCGTAACTCTAAATGAGGCAACAGTTATGGCCGTCCGAAAAATCGAAATCCACAGGGTGCAAAATCTGCGGTGCAAGGTGCAACATTCGTCCAAAAAGACAAAACAGCACCGTGCGACTTTTAGAAATGGGTGCAGGGATTTGAAATGGACCAGTACCATTGTGCATCACTCTCCAGGGATGGTAAATCGAAAACCAGCCACGGTGTTCCCTTTTTAACGTAAAAATTCATGTGACGGAAAAACGAAGGCCAAAAAACTTCAGAGACCCGATTGAGGTTCGGATAGCCTTTTTTTGGATATAAAACTATCCGTTGATGGCTTACAGCGGTCAAAGCCGTAGAACTCACTGAGACCTTCGTTTTGACTGGTTATGGCTCCCGTAACTCTAAACGAGGCAACAGTTATGGTCGTCCGAAGAATCGATATCCACAGGGTGCAACATCTACGGTGCAAGGTGCAACATTCGTCCAAAAAAACGAAATAGCACCGTGCGACTTTTAGAAATGGGTGCAGGGATTTGAAATGGACCAGTACCATGGTGCACCACTCTCCAGGGGTAGTAAATCGAAACCCAGCCACGGTGTTCCCTTTTTAATGTAAAAATTCATGTGACGGAAAAACGAAGGCAAAAAATTTCAAAGACCCGATTGAGGTTCGGATAACCTTTTTTGGGTATGAAACTATCCGTTGACGGCTTAGAACGGTCAAAGCCGTAGAACTCACTGAGACTTTCGTTTTGACTGGTTATGGCTCCCGTAAATCTAAATGAGGCAACAGTTATGGCCGTCCGAAAAATCGAAATCCACAAGGTGCAACATCTGCGGTGCAAGGTGCAACATTCGTCTAAAAAGACAAAACAGCGCCGTGCGACTTTTAGAAATGTGTGCAGGGATTTGAAATGGACCAGTACCATTGTGCATCACTCTCTAGGGATGGTAAATCGAAAACCAGCCACGGTGTTTCCTTTTTAACGTAAAAATTCATGTGACGGAAAAACGAAGGCCAAAAAACTTCAGAGACCCGATTGAGGTTCGGATAGCCTTTTTTGGGTATGAAGCTATCCGTTAATGGCTTACAGTGGTCAAACCCGTAGAACTCACTAAGACCTTTTTTTTGACTGGTTATGGCTCTCGTAAATCTAAACGAGGCAACAGTTATGGCCGTCCGAAGAATCGATATCCACAAGGTGCAACATCTGCGGTGCAAGGTGCAACATTCGTCCAAAAAGACGAAACAGCGCCGTGCGACTTTCAGAAATGGGTGTAGGGATTTGAAATGGACCAGAACCATGGTGCACCACTCTCCAGGAATGGTAAATCGAAAACCAGCCACGGTGTTCTCTTTTTAACGTAAAAATTCATGTGACGGAAAAACGAAGGCCAAAAAACTTCAAATACCCGATTGAGGTTCGGATAGCCTTTTTTTGGGTATGAAACAATCCGTTGACGGATTATAGCGGTCAAAGCCATAGAACTCACTGAGACCTTTGTTTTGACTGGTTATGGCCCCCATAACTCTAAACGAGGCAACAGTTATGGCCGTCCGAATAATCGATATCCACAGGGTGCAACATCTGCGGTGCAAGGTGCAACATTTGTCCAAAAAGACGAAACAGCACCGTGCGACTTTTAGAAATGGGTGCAGGGATTTAAAATGGACCAGTACCATGGTGCACCACTCTCCAGGGATGGTAAATCGAAAACCAGCCACGGTGTTCTCTTTTTAACATAAAAATTCATGTGACGGAAAAACGAAAGCCAAAAAACTTCACAGGCCCGATTGAGGTTCGGATAGCCTTTTTTTGGGTATGAAACTATCCGTTGACGGCTTACAGTGGTCAAAGCCGTAGAACTCACCGAGACCTTCGTTTTGACTGGTTATGGCTCCCGTAACTCTAAACGAGGCAACAATTATGGCCGTCTGAAGAATCGTTATCCACAGGGTGCAACATCTGCGGTGCAAGGTGCAACATTCGTCCAAAAAGACGAAACAGCGCCGTGCGACTTTTAGAAATGGGTGCAGGGATTTAAAATGGACCAGTACCATGGTGCACCACTCTCCAGGGATGGTAAATCAAAAACCAGCCACGGTGTTCTCTTTTTAACGTAAAAATTCATGTGACGGAAAAACGAAGGACAAAAAACTTCAGAGACCCGATTGAGGTTCGGATAGCCTTTTTTTAGGTATGAAACTATAAGTTGATGGCTTATAGTGGTAAAAGCCGTAGAACTCACTGAGACCTTCGTTTTGACTGGTTATGGCTCCCGTAACTCTAAACGAGGCAACAGTTATGGCCGTCCGTAGAATCGATATCCACAGGGTGCAACATCTGCGGTGCAAGGTGCAACATTCGTCCAAAAAGATGAAACAGCACCGTGCGACTTTTAGAAATGGGTGCAGGGATTTGTAATGGACCAGTACCATGGTGCACCACTCTCTAGGGGTGGTAAATCGAAAACCAGCCACGGTGTTCCCTTTTTAATGTAAAAATTCATGTGACGGAAAAACGAAGGCCAAAAACTTCAAAGACCTGATTGAGGTTCGGATAGCCTTTTTTGGGTATGAAACTATCCGTTGACGGCTTACAACGGTCAAAGCCGTAGAACTCACTGAGACATTCGTTTTGAATGGTTATGGCTCCCGTAACTCTAAATGAGGCAATAGTTATGGCCGTTCGAAAAATCGAAATCCACAGGGTGCAACATCTACGGTGCAAGGTGCAACATTCGTCCAAAAAGACAAAACAACACCGTACGACTTTTAGAAATGGGTGCAGGGATTTGAAATGGACCAGTACCATTGTGCATCACTCTCCAGGGATGGTAAATCGAAAACCAGCCACGGTGTTCCCTTTTTAACGTAAAAATTCATGTGACGGAAAAACGAAGGCCAAAAAACTTCAGAGACCCGATTGAGGTTCGGATAGCCTTTTTTTGGATATGAAACTATCAGTTGACGGCTTACAGCGGTCAAAGCCGTAGAACTCACTGAGACCTTCGTTTTGACTGGTTATGGCTCCCGTAACTCTAATCGAGGGAACAGTTATGGCCGTCCGAAGAATCGATATCCACAAGGTGCAACATCTGCGGTGCAAGGTACAACATTCGTCCAAAAAGACGAAACAGCGCCGTGCGACTTTCAGAAATGGCTGCAGGGATTTGAAATGGACCAGTACCATGGTGAACCACTCTCCAGGAATGGTAAATCGAAAACCAGCTACGGTGTTCTCTTTTTAACGTAAAAATTCATGTGACGGAAAAACGAAGGCCAAAAAACATCAGAAACCCTATTGAGGTTCGGATAGCCTTTTTCTGGGTATGAAACTATCCGTTGACAGCTTACTATGGTCAAAGCCGTAGAAATCCCTGAGACCTTCGTTTTGACTGGTTATGGCTCCTATAACCAGTCACGAGGCAACAGTTATGGCCGTCCGAAGAATCGATATCCACAGGGTGCTACATCTGCGGTGCAAGGTTCAACATTCGTCCAAAAAGTCGAAACAGCGCCGTGCGACTGTTAGAAATGGGTGCAGGGATTTAAAATGGACCAGTACCATGGTGCATCACTCTCCAGGGATGGTAAATCGAAAACCAGCCATGGTGTTCTCTTTTTAACGTAAAAATTCATGTGACGGAAAAACGAAAGCCAAAAAACTTCAAAGACCCGATTGAGGTTCGGATAGCCTTTTTTTGGGTATGAACTATCCGTTGATGGCTTACAGCAGTCAAAGCCGTAGAACTTACTGAGACCTTTGTTTTGACTGGTTATGGCTCCCGTAACTCTAAACGAGGCAACAGTTATGGCCGTCCGAAGAATCGATATCCACAGGGTGCAACATTTGCGGTGCAAGGTGCAACATTCGTCCAAAAAGACGAAATAGCACCGTGCGACTTTTAGAAATGGGTGCAGGGATTTAAAATGGACCAGTACCATGGTGCACCACTCTCTAGGGATGGTAAATCGAAAACCAGCCACGGTGTTCTCTTTTTAACGTAAAAATTCATGTGACGGAAAAACGAAGGCCAAAAAACTTCAGAGACCCGATTGAGGTTCGGATAGCCTTTTTTTGGATATGAAACTATCCGTTGACGACTTACAGCGGTAAAATCCGTAGAACTCACTAAGACCTTCATTTTGACTGGTTATGGCTCCCGAAACTCTAAACGAGGCAACAATTATGGCCGTCCGAAGAATCGATATCCACAGGGTGCAACATCTGCGGTGCAAGGTGCAACATTCGTCCAAAAAGACGAAACAGCGTCGTGCGACTTTTAGAAATGGGTGCAGGGATTTGAAATGGACCAGTACCATGGTGCACCACTCTCCAGGGGTGGTAAATCAAAAACCAGCCACGGTGTTCCCTTTTTAATGTAAAAATTCATGTGACGGAAAAATGAAGGCCAAAAACTTCAAAGACCCGATTGAGGATCGAATAGCCTTTTTTGGGTATGAAACTATCCATTGACAGTTTATAGTGGTAAAAGCCGTAGAACTCACTGAGACCTTCATTTTGACCGGTTATGGCTCCCGTACTCTAAACGAGGCAACAGTAATGGCCGTCCGAAGAATCGATATCCATAGGGTGCAACATCTGCGGTGCAAGGTGCAACATTCGTCCAAAAAGACGAAACAACGCCGTGCGACTTTTAGAAATGTGTGCAGGGATTTGAAATGGACCAATACCATTTTGCATCACTCTCTAGGGATGGTAAATCGAAAACCAGCCACGGTGTTCCCTTTTTAACGTAAAAATTCATGTGACGGAAAAACGAAGGCCAAAAAACTTCAGAGACCCGATTGAGGTTCGGATAGCCTTTTTTTGGGTATGAAACTATCCGTTGACGGCTTACAGTGGTCAAACCCGTAGAACTCACTGAGACCTTCGTTTTGACTGGTTATGGCTCTCGTAACTCTAAACAAGGCAACAGTTATGGCCGTCCGAAGAATCGATATCCACAGGGTGCAACATCTACGGTGCAAGGTGCAACATTCGTCCAAAAAGACGAAACAGCGCCGTGCGACTTTCAGAAATGGGTGTAGAGATTTGAAATGGACCAGAACCATGGTGCACCACTCTCCAGGAATTGTAAATCGAAAACCAGCCACGGTGTTCTCTTTTTTACGTAAAAATTCATGTGACGGAAAAACGAAGGCCAAAAAACTTCAGAGACCCGATTGAGGTTCGGATAGCCTTTTTTTGGGTACGAAACAATCCCATAAAGACGAAACAGCACCGTGCGACTTTTAGAAATGGCTCCTATAACTCTAAACGAGGCAACAGTTATGGCCGTCCGAAGAATCGATATCCACAGGGTGCAACATCTGCGGTGCAAGGTGCAACTTTCGTCCAAAAAGACGAAACAGCGCCGTGCGAATTTTAGAAATGGGTGCAGGGATTTAAAATGGACCAGTACCATGGTGCACCACTCTCCAGGGATGGTAAATCAAAAACCAGCCACGGTGTTCTCTTTTTAACGTGAAAATTCATGTGATGGAAAAACGAAGGCCAAAAAACTTCAGAGACCCGATTGAGGTTCGGATTGCCTTTTTTTGGATATGAAACTATCCGTTGACGACTTACAGCGGGAAAATCCGTAGAACTCATTGAGACCTTCATTTTGACTGGTTATGGCTCCCGTAACTCTAAACGAGGCAACAATTATGGCCGTCCGAAGAATCGATATCCACAGGGTGCAACATCTGCGGTGCAAGGTGCAACATTCGTCCAAAAAGACGAAACAGCGTCGTGCGACTTTTAGAAATGGGTGCAGGGATTTGAAATGGACCAGTACCATGGTGCACCACTCTCCAGGGGTGTTAAATCGAAAACCAGCCACGGTGTTCCCTTTTTAATGTAAAAATTCATGTGACAGAAAAACGAAGGCCAAAAACTTCAAAGACCGATTGAGGATCGAATAGCCTTTTTTTGGGTATGAAACTATCCGTTGACGGCTTACAGTGGTAAAAGCCGTAGAACTCACTGAGACCTTCATTTTGACCGGTTATGGCTCCCGTAACTCTAAACGAGGCAACAGTTATGGCCGTCCGAAGAATCGATATCCATAGGGTGCAACATCTGCGGTGCAAGGTGCAACATTCGTCCAAAAAGACGAAACAGCGCCGTGCTACTTTTAGAAATGGGTGCAGGGATTTGAAATGGGCCAGTACCATAGTGCATCACTCTCCAGGGATGGTAAATCGAAAACCAGCCACGTTGTTCCCTTTTTAACGTAAAAATTCATGTGAAGGAAAAACGTAGGCCAAAAAACTTCAGAGACCTGATTGAGGTTCGGATAGCCTTTTTTTGGGTATGAAACTATCCGTTGACGGCTTACAGCGGTCAAAACCGTAGAACTCACTGAGACCTTCGTTTTGACTGGTTATGGCTCCCGTAACTCTAAACGAGGCAACAGTTATGGTCGTCGTAAGAATCGATATCCACAGGGTGCAACATCTGCGGTACAAGGTGCAACATTCGTCCAAAAAGACGAAACAGCGCCGTGCGACTTTTAGAAATGGGTGCAGGGATTTGAAATGGACCAGTACCATGGTGCACCACTCTCCAGGGATGGTAAATCGAATACCAGCCACGGTGTTCTCTTTTTAACGTAAAAATTCATGTGACGGACAAAAGAAGGCCAAAAACCTTCAGAGACCCGATTGAGGTTCGGATAGCCTTTTTTTGGGTATGAAACTATCCGTTGACGGCTTATAGTGGTAAAAGCCGTAGAACTCACCGAGACCTTCGTTTTGACTGGTTATGGCTCCCGTAACTCTAAACGAGGCAAACGTTATGGTCGTCCGAAAAATCGATATCCACAAGGTGCAACATCTGCGGTGCAAGGTGCAACATTCGTCCAAAAAGACGAAACAGTGCCGTGTGACTTTTAGAAATGGGTGCAGGAATTTGAAATGGACCAGTACCATTGTGCAACACTCTCCAGGGATGGTAAATCGAAAACCAGCCACGGTGTTCCCTTTTTAAAGTAAAAATTCATGTGACGGAAAAACGAAGGCCAAAAAACTTCAGAGACCCGATTGAGTTTCGGATATCCTTTTTTTGGGTATGAAACTATCCCTCGACGGCTTACAGCGGTCAAATCCGTAGAACTCACTGAGACCTTCGTTTTGACTAGTTATGGCTCCCGTAACTCTAAACGAGGCAACAGTTATGGCCGTCCGAAGAATCGATATCCACAAGATGCAACATCTGCGGTGCAAGGTGCAACATTCGTCCAAAAAGACGAAACAGCACCTTGCGGCTTTTAGAAATGGGTGCAGTGATTTGAAATGGACCAGTACCATGGTGCACCACTCTCCAGGGATGGTAAATCGAAAACCAGCCACGGTGTTCTCTTTTTAACGTAAAAATTCATGTGACGGAAAAACGAAGGCAAAAAAACTTCAGAGACCCGATTGAGGTTCGAATAGCCTTTTTTGGGTATGAAACTATCCGTTGATGGCTTACAGCGGTCAAAGCCGTAGAACTCACTGAGACCTTCGTTTTGACTGGTTATGGCTCCCGTAACTCTAAACGAGGCAACAGTTATGGCCGTCCGAAGAATCGATATCCATAGGGTGCAACATCTGCGGTGCAAGGTGCAACATTCGTCCAAAAAGACGAAACAGCGCCGTCCGACTTTTAGAAATGGGTGCAGGGATTTAAAATGGACCAGTACCATGGTGCACCACTCTCCAGGGATGGTAAATCGAAAACCAGGCACGGTGTTCCCTTTTTAATGTAAAAATTCATGTGACGGAAAAACGAAGGCCAAAAAACTTCAAAAACCCAATTGAGGTTCTGATAGCCTTTTTTTGGGTATGAATCTATCCGTTGATGGCTTACATCAGTCAAAGCCGTAGAACTCACTAAGACCTTCGTTTTGACTGGTTATGGCTCTCGTAACTCTAAACGAGGCAACAATTATGGCCGTCCGAAAAATCGATATCCACAGGGTGCAACATCTGCCGTGCAAGGTGCAACATTCGTCCAAAAATACGAAACAGCGCCGTGCGACTTTTAGAAATGGGTGCAGGGATTTGA
Source organism: Allium fistulosum (assembly GCA_030737815.1). Taxonomy (NCBI): domain Eukaryota; kingdom Viridiplantae; phylum Streptophyta; class Magnoliopsida; order Asparagales; family Amaryllidaceae; genus Allium; species Allium fistulosum. Next base: position 5,649,572 of record JASFAW010000014.1, read on the forward strand.
AATGGACCAGTACCATTGTGCATCACTGTCCAGGGATGGTAAATTGAAAACTAGCCACGGTGTTCCCTTTTTAACGTAAAAATTCATGTGACGGAAAAACGAAGGCCAAAAAACTTCATAGATCCGATTGAGGTTCTAGTAGCCTTTTTTTGGGTATGAAACTATCCGTTGACGGCTTACAGCAGCCAAAGCCGTAGAACTCACTGAGACCTTCGTTTTGACTGGTTATGGCTCCCGTAACTCTAAACGAGGCAACAGTTATGATCGTTTGAAGAATCGATATCCACAAGGTGCAACATCTACGGTGCAAGATGCAACATTCGTCCAAAAAGACAAAACAGCGTCGTGCGACTTTTAGAAATGAGTGGAGGGATTTGAAATGGACCAGTACCATGGTGCACCACTCTCCAGGGATGGTAAATCGAACACCAGCCACGGTGTTCTCTTTTTAACGTAAAAATTCATGTGACGGAAAAACAAAGGCCAAAAAACTTCAGAGACCCGATTGAGGTGCGGATAGCCTTTTTTGGGGTATGAAACTATCCGTTGACGGCTTACAGTGGTCAAAGCCGTAGAACTCACTGAGACCTTCGTTTTGACTGGTTATGGCTCCCGTAACTATAAACGAGGCAACAGTTATGGCCATCCGAAGAATCGATATCCACAGGGTGCAACATTTGCGGTGCAAGGTGCAACATTCGTCCAAAAAGACGAAACAGCACCGTGCGACTTTTAGAAATGGGTGCAGGGATTTGAAATGGACCAGTACCATGGTGCACCACTCTCTAAGGATGGTAAATCGAAGACCAGCCACGGAGTTCCCTTTTTAACGTAAAAATTCGTGTGCCGGAAAAACGAAGGCCAAAAAACTTCAAAGACCCGATTGAGGTACGGATAGCCTTTTTTTAGTATGAAACTATCAGTTGACGGATTACAGCGATCAAAGCCGTAGAACTCACTGAGTCCTTCGTTTTGACTGGTTATGGCTCCCGTAACTCTAAATGAGGCAACAGTTATGACCGTCCGAAAAATCGATATCCACAGGGTGCAACATTTGCGGTGCTAGGTGCAACATTCGTCCAAAAAGACGAAACAGCGCCGTGCGACTTTTAGAAATGGATGCAGGGATTTGAAATGGACCAGTACCATGTTGCACCACTATCCAGGGGTGGTAAATCAAAAACCAGCCACGGTTTTTCTTTTTAACGTAAAAATTCATGTGACGGAAAAACGAAGGCCAAAAAACTTCAAAGACCCGATTGAGGTTCGGATAGCCTTTTTTTGGGTATGAAACAATCCGTTGATGGCTTACAGCGGTCACAGCCGTAGAACTCGCTGAGACCTTCGTTTTGACTGGTTATGGCTCCCGTAATTCTAAACGAGGCAACAGTTATGACCGTCCAAAAAATCGATATCCACAGGGTGCAACATCTGCGGTGCACGGTGCAACATTCATCCAAAAAGACGAAACAGCGCCGTGCGACTTTTAGAAATAGCTGCAGGGATTTGAAATGGACCAGTACCATGGTGCAGTACTCTCCATGGATGGTAAATCGAAAACCAGCCACGGTGTTCCCTTTTTAACGTAAAAATTCATGTGACGGAAAAACGTAGGCCAAAAAACTTCAGAGACCCGATTGAGTTTCGGAAAGCCTTTTTTTGGGTATGAAACTATCCGTTGACGGCTTACAGCGGTCAAAGACTAGAACTCACTGAGACCTTCGTTTTGACTGGTTATGGCTCCCGTAACTCTAAACGAGGCAATAGTTATGACCATCCGAAGAATCGATATCCACAGGGTGCAACATCTGCGGTGCAAAGTGCAACATTCGTCCAAAAAGACGAAACTGCGCTGTGCGACTTTTAGAAATTGGTGCAGGGATTTGAAATGGACCAGTACCTTGGTGCACTACTCTCCAGGGATGGTAAATCACAGACCAGCCACGGTGTTCCCTTTTTAACCAAAAAATTCATGTGATGGAAAAACGAAGGGGTAAAAACTTCAGAGACCCGATTGAGGTTCGGATAGCCTTTTTTGAGTATGAAACTATCCGTTGGCGGCCTAAAGTAGTCAAAGCCGTAGAACTCACTGAGACTTTCGTTTTGACTGGTTATGGCTCCCGTAACTCTAAACGAGGCTCCCGTAACTCTAAACGAGGCAACAGTTATGGCCGTCCGAAGAATCGATATCCACAGGGTGCAACATCTGCGGTGCAAGGTGAAACATTCATCCAAAAAGACGAAACAGTGCCGTGCGACTTTTAGAAATGGGTGCAGGGATTTGAAATGGACCAGTACCATGGTGCACCACTCTCCAGGGATGGTAAATCGAAAACCTGCCACGGTGTTCCCTTTTTAACGCAAAAATTCATGAGACGGAAAAACGAAGGCCAAAAAACTTCAAAGACCCGATTGAGGTTCGGATAGCCTTTTTTTGGGTATGAAACTATCCATTGACGGCTTACAGCGGTCAAAGCCGTAGAACTCATTGAAACCTTCGTTTTGACTAGTTATGGCTCTAGTAACTCTAAACGAGGCAACAGTTATGGCCGTCTGAAAAATCGATATCCACAGGGTGCAACATCTGCGTTGCAAGGTGCAACATTCATCCAAAAAGACGAAACAGCGCCGTGCGACTTTTAGAAATGGGTGCAGGGATTTGAAATGGACCAGTACCATGGTGCACCACATTCCAAGGTTGGTAAATCGAAAACCAGCCACGGTGTTCCCTTTTTAATGTAAAAATTCATGTGACGGAAAAACGAAGGCCAAAAAACTTCAAAGACCCAATTGACGTTCTGATAGCCTTTTTTGGGTATTAATCTATCCATTGACGGCTTACATCAGTCAAAGCCGTAGAACTCATTGAGACATTCGTTTTGACTGGTTATGGCTCCCGTAACTCTAAACGAGGCAACAATTATGGCCGTCCGAAAAATCGATATCCACAGGGTGCAACATCTACGGTGCAAGGTGCAACATTCGTCCAAAAAGACGAAACAGCGCCGTGCGACTTTTAGAAATGGGTGCAGGGATTTGAAATGGACCAGTACCATTGTGCATCACTCTCTAGGGATGGTAAATCGAAAACCAGCCACGGTGTTCCCTTTTTAACGTAAAAATTCATGTGACGGAAAAACGAAGGCCAAAAAACTTCTTAGATCCGATAGAGGTTCGGATAGCCTTTTTTTGGGTATGAAACAATCCTTTGACGGCTTACAGCGGTCAAAGCCGTAGAACTCATTGAGACCTTCGTTTTGACTGGTTATGGCTCCCGTAACTCTAAACGAGGCAACAGTTATGGCCGTCAGAAGAATCGATATCCACAAGGTGCAACATCTGCGGTGCAAGATGCAACATTCGTCCAAAAAGACGAAACAGCGCCGTGCGACTTTTAGAAATGAGTGCAGGGATTTGAAATGGACCAGTACCATGGTCCACCACTCTCCAGGGATGGTAAATCGAAAACCAGCCATGGTGTTCTCTTTTTAACGTAAAAATTCAAGTGACGGAAAAACGAAGGCCAAAAAACTTCAAAGACCCGATTGAGGTTCAGATATCCTTTTTTTGGGTATGAAACTATCCTTTGACGGCTTACAGCGGTCTAAGCCGTAGAACTCACTGAGACCTTCGTTCTGACTGGTTATGACTCCCGTAACTCTAAACGAGGCAACAGTTATGGCCGTCCGAAGAATCGATATCCACAGGGTGCAACATCTGCTGTGCAAGGTGCAACATTCGTCCAAAAAGACGAAACAGCGCCGTGCGACTTTTAGAAATGGGTGCAGGGATTTGAAATGGACCAGTACCATGGTGCACCACTCTCCAAGGATGGTAAATCGAAGACCAGCCACGGAGTTCCCTTTTTAACGTAAAAATTCATGTGACGGAAAATCGAAGGCCAAAAAACTTCAGAGACCCGATTGAGGTTCGGATAGCCTTTTTTTTAGTATGAAACTATCAGTTGACGGATTACAGCGATCAAAGCCGTAGAAATCACTGAGACCTTCGTTTTGACTGGTTATGGCTCCCGTAACTCTAAATGAGGCAACAGTTATGACCGTCCGAAAAATCGATATCCACAGTGTGCAACATCTGCGGTGCAAGGTGCAACATTCGTCCAAAAGACGAAACAGCGCCGTGCGACTTTTAGAAATGGGTGCAGGGATTTGAAATGAACCAGTACCATGGTGCACCACTATCCAGGGGTGGTAAATCGAAAACCAGCCACGGTGTTTTCTTTTTAACGTAAAAATTCATGTGACGGAAAAACGAAGGCCAAAAAACTTCAAAGACCCGATTGAGGTTCGGATAGCCTTTTTTTGGGTATGAAACAATCCGTTGATGGCTTACAGTGGTCAAGGCCGTAGAACTCACTGAGACCTTCGTTTTGACTGGTTATGGCTCCCGTAACTCTAAACGAGGCAACAGTTATGACCGTCCGAAAAATCGATATCCACAGGGTGCAACATCTGCGGTGCACGGTGCAACATTCATCCAAAAAGACGAAACAGCGCCGTGCGACTTTTAGAAATAGCTGCAGGGATTTGAAATGGACCAGTACCATGGTGCATAACTCTCCAGGGATGGTAAATCGAAACCAGCCACGGTGTTCCCTTTTTAACGTTAAAATTCATGTGGCGGAAAAACGTAGGCCAAAAAACTTCAGAGACCCGATTGAGGTTCGGAAAGCCTTTTTTTGGGTATGAAACTATCCGTTGACGGCTTACAGCGGTCAAAGACTAGAACTCTCTGAGACCTTCTTTTTGACTGGTTATGGCTCCCGTAACTCTAAACGAGGCAATAGTTATGACCATCCGAAGAATCGATATCCACAGGGTGCAACATCTGTGGTGCAAAGTGCAACATTCGTCCAAAAAGACGAAACAGCGCCGTGCGACTTTTAGAAATGGGTGCAGGGATTTGAAATGGACCAGTACCTTGGTGCACTACTCTCCAGGGATGGTAAATCTAAGACCAGCCACGGTGTTCCCTTTTTAACCAAAAAATTCATGTGATGGAAAAACGAAGGGCAAAAAACTTCAGAGACCCGATTGAGGTTCGGATAGCCTTTTTTTGAGTATGAAACTATCCGTTGGTGGCCTAAAGTAGTCAAAGCCGTAGAACTCACTGAGACTTTCGTTTTGACTGGTTATGGCTCCCTTAACTCTAAACGAGGCTCCCGTAACTCTAAACGAGGCAACAGTTATGGCCGTCCGAAGAATCGATATCCACAGGGTGCAACATCTGCTGTGCAAGGTGAAACATTCGTCCAAAAAGACGAAACAGTGCCGTGCGACTTTTAGAAATGGGTGCAGGGATTTGAAATGGACCAGTACCATGGTGCACCACTCTCCAGGGATGGTAAATCGAAAACCTGCCACGGTGTTCCCTTTTTAACGTAAAAATTCATGAGACGGAAAAACGAAGGCCAAAAAACTTCAAAGACCCGATTGAGGTTCGGATAGCCTTTTGTTGGGTATGAATCTATCCGTTGACGGCTTTCAGCGGTCAAAGCCGTAGAACTCACTGAGACCTTCGTTTTGACTGGATATGGCTCCAGTAACTCTAAACGAGGCAACAGTTATGGCCGTCCGAAAAATCAATATCCACAGGGTACAACATCTGCGGTACAAGGTACAACATTCATCCAAAAAGACGAAACAGCGCCGTGTGACTTTTAGAAATGGGTGCAGGGATTTGAAATGGACCAGTACCATGGTGCAGCACTCTCCAGGGATGGTAAATCGAAAACCAGCCACGGTGTTCCATTTTTAATGTAAAAATTCATGTGACGGAAAAACGAAGGCCAAAAAACTTCAAAGACCCAATTGAGGTTCCGATAGCCTTTTTTGCGTATGAATCTATCCGTTGACGTCTTACATCAGTCAAAGCCGTAGAACTCACTGAGACCTTCGTTTTGACTGGTTATGGCTCCCGTAACTCTAAACGAGGCAACAATTATGGCCGTCCGAAAAATCGATATCCCTAGGGTGCAACATCTGCGGTGCAAGGTGCAACATTCGTCCAAAAAGATGAAACAGCGCCGTGCGACTTTTAGAAATGGGTGCAGGGATTTGAAATGGACCAGTACCATTGTGCATCACTCTCCAGGAATGGTAAATCGAAAACCAGCCACGGTGTTCCCTTTTTAACGTAAAAATTCGTGTGACGGAAAAACGAAGGCCAAAAAACTTCATAGATCCGATTGAGGTTCGGATAGCCTTTTTTTGGGTATGAAACTATCCGTTGACGGCTTACAGTGGTCAAAGCCGTAGAACTCACTGAGACCTTCGTTTTGACTGGTTATGGCTCCCGTAACTCTAAACGAGGCAACAGTTATGGCCGTCTGAAGAATCGATATCCACAAGGTGCAACATCTGCGGTGCCAGATGCAACATTCGTCCAAAAAGATGAAACAGCACCGTGCGACTTTTAGAAATGAGTGCAGGGATTTGAAATGGACCAGTACCATGGTGCACCACTCTCCAGGGATGGTAAATCGAAAACCAGCCACGGTGTTCTCTTTTTAACGTAAAAATTCATGTGACGGAAAAACGAAGGCCAAAAAACTTCAGAGACCCGATTGAGGTTCGGATAGCCTTTTTTGGGTATGAAACTATCCGTTGATGGCTTACAGCGGTTAAAGCCGTAGAACTCACTGGGACCTTCGTTTTGACTGGTTATGGTTCCCGTAACTCTAAAAGAGGCAACAGTTATGGCCGTTCGAAGAATCGATATCCACAGGGTGCAACATCTGCGGTGCAAGGTGCAACATTCGTCCAAAAAGACGAAACAGCGCCGTGCGACTTTTAGAAATGGGTGCAGGGATTTGAAATGGACCAGTACCATGGTGCACCACTCTCCAAGGATGGTAAATCGAAGACCAGCCACGGAGTTCCCTTTTTAACGTAAAAATTCATGTGACGGAAAAACGAAGGCCAAAAAACTTCAAAGACCCGATTGAGGTTCGGATAGCCTTTTTTTGGGTATGAAACTATCAGTTGATGGCTTACAACGGTCAAAGCCGTAGAACTCACTGAGACCTTCGTTTTGACTGGTTATGGCTGCCGTAACTCTAAACGAGGCAACAGTTATGACCGTCCGAAAAATCGATATCCACAGGGTGCAACATCTGCGGTGCACGGTGCAACATTCATCCAAAAAGACGAAACAGCGCCGTGCGACTTTTAGAAATAGCTGCAGGGATTTGAAATGGACCAGTACCATGGTGCATCACTCTCCAGAGATGGTAAATCGAAAACCAGCCACGGTGTTCCCTTTTTAACGTAAAAATTCATGTGACGGAAAAACGTAGGTCAAAAAACTTCAGAGACCCGATTGAGGTTCGGAAAGCCTTTTTTTGGGTATGAAACTATCCGTTGACGGCTTACAGCGGTCAAAGACTAGAACTCACTGAGACCTTCGTTTTGACTGGTTATGCCTCCCGTAACTCTAAACGAGGCAATAGTTATGACCATCTGAAGAATCGATATCCACAGGGTGCAACATCTGCGGTGCAAAGTGCAACATTCGTCCAAAAAGACGAAACAGCGTCGTGCGACTTTTAGAAATGGGTGTAGGGATTTGAAATGGACAAGTACCTTGGTGCACTACTCTCCAGGAATGGTAAATCGAAGACCAGCCACGGTGTTCCCTTTTTAACCGAAAAATTCATGTGATGGAAAAACAAAGGGCAAAAAACTTCAAAGACCCGATTGAGGTTCGGATAGCCTTTTTTCAAGTATGAAACTATCCGTTGACGGCCTAAAGTAGTCAAAGCCATAGAACTCACTGAGACTTTCGTTTTGACTGGTTATGACTCCCGTAACTCTAAACGAGGCTCCCGTAACTCTAAACGAGGCAACAGTTATGGCCGTACGAAAAATCGATATCCACAGGGTGCAACATCTACGGTGCAAGGTGAAACATTCGTCCAAAAAGACGAAACAGTGCCATGCGACTTTTAGAAATGGGTGCAGGGATTTGAAATGGACCAGTACCATGGTGCACCACTCTCCAGGGATGGTAAATCGAAAACCTGCCACGGTGTTCCCTTTTTAACGTAAAAATTCATGAGACGGAAAAACGAATGACAAAAAACTTCAAAGACCCGATTGAGGTTCGGATAGCCTTTTTTGGGTATGAAACTATCCGTTGACGGCTTACAGCGGTCAAAGTCATAGAACTCACTAAGAACTTTGTTTTGACTGGTTATGGCTCCAATAACTCTAAACGAGGCAACAGTTATGGCCGTCCGAAAAATCGATATCCACAGGGTGCAACATCTGCGGTGCAAGGTGCAACATTCGTCCAAAAAGACGAAACAGCGCCGTGGGACGTTTAGAAATGGGTGCAGGGATATGAAATGGACCTGTACCATGGTGCACCACTCTCCAGGGATGGTAAATCGTAAACCAGCCATGGTGTTCTCTTTTTAACGTAAAAATTCATGTGATGGAAAACGAAGGCCAAAAAACTTCAAAGACACGATTGAGGTTTCGATAGCCTTTTTTTGAGTATGAAACTATCCGTTGACGGCTTACAGCGGTCAAAGCCGTAGAACTCACTGAGACCTTCATTTTGACTGGTTATGGCTCCCGTAACTCTAAACGAGGCAACAGTTATGGCCGTCTGAAAAATCGATATCCAAAGGGTGCAACATCTGCGGTGCAAGGTGCAACATTCGTTCAAAAAGACGAAACAGCGCCGTGCGACTTTTATAAATGGGTGCAGGTATTTGAAATGGACCAGTACCATGGTGCACCATTCTCCAGGGATGGAAAATCGAAGACCAGCCACGGTGTTCCCTTTTTAACGTAAAAATTCGTGTGATGGAAAAACGAAGGCCAAAAAACTTCAGAGACCCGATTGAGGTTCGTATAGCCTTTTTTGGGTATGAAACAATGCGTTGACGGCTTACAGCGGTCAAAGCCGTAGAACTCACTGAGACCTTCGTTTTGACTGGTTATGGCTCCCGTAACTCTAAACGAGGCAACAGTTATGACCGTCCGAAAAATCGATATCCACAGGGTGCAACATTCATCCAAAAAGACGAAACAGCGCCGTGCGACTTTTAGAAATGGGTGCAGGGATTTGAAATGGACCAGTACCATGGTGCATCACTCTCCATGGATGGTAAATCGAAAACCAGCCACGGTGTTCCCTTTTTAACATAAAAATTCATGTGACGGAAAAACGTAGGGCAAAAAACTTCAGAGAACCGATTGAGGTTCAGATAGCCTTTTTTTGGGTATGAAACTATACGTTACAGCGGTCAAAGCCTAGAACTCACTGAGACCTTCGTTTTGACTGGTTATGGCTCCCGTAACTCTAAACAAGGCAACATATATGGCCGTCCGAAGAATCGATATCCACAGGGTGCAACATCTGCGGTGCAAGGTGCAACATTCGTCCAAAAAGACGAAACAGCGCCTAGCGGTTTTTAGAAATGGGTGCAGGGATTTGAAATGGATCAGTACCATGGTGCACCACTCTCTAAGGATGGTAAATCGAAAATCCGCCACGGTGTTCTCTTTTTAACGTAAAAATTCATGTGATGGAAAAATGAAGGCCAAAAAACTTCAGAGACCCGAATGAGGTTCGGATAGCCTTTTTTTGGGTATGAAACTATCCGTTGACAGCTTACAGCATTCAAAGCCGTAGAACTCACTGAGACCTTCGTTTTTACTGGTTATGGCTCCCGTAACACTAAACGAGTTAACAATTATGGCCGTCCGAAGAATCGATATCCATAGGGTGCAACATCTGCGATACAAGGTGCAACATTCGTCCAAAAAGACGAAACATCGTCGTGCGACTTTTAGAAATGGTTGCAGGGATTTAAAATGGACCAGTACCATGGTGCACCACTCTCCAGGGATGGTAAATCGAAAACCAGCCACGGTGTTCTCTTTTTAACGTAAAAATTCATGTGATGGAAAAACGAAGGCCAAAAAACTTGAGAGACCCGATTGAAGTTCGGATAGCCTTTTTTTGGGTATGAAACTATCCGTTGACGGCTTACAGCGGTAAAAGCCGTAGAACTCACTGAGACCATCGTTTTGACTGGTTATGGCTCCTGTAACTCTAAACGAGGCAACAGTTATGGCCGTCCGAAGAATCGATATCCACAGGGTGCAACATCTGCGGTGCAAGGTGCAACATTCGTCCAAAAAGACGAAACAGCGCCGTGCGACTTTTAGAAATGGGTGCAGGGATTTGAAATGGATCAGTACCATGGTGCGCCACTCTCCAGGGATGGTAAATCGAAAACCAGCCACGGTGTTCCCTTTTTAATGTAAAAATTCATGTGATGGAAAAACGAAGGCAAAAAAACTTCAAAGACCCGATTGTGGTTCGGATAGCCTTTTTTTGGGTATGAAACTATCCGTTGACGGCTTACATCGGTCAAAGCCGTAGAACTCACTGAGACCGTCGTTTTGATTGGATATGGCTCCCGTAACTCTAAACGAGGCAACAGTTATGGCTGTCCGAAAAATCGATATCCACAGGGTGCAACATCTGCGGTGCAAGGTGCAACATTTATCCAAAAATACGAAACAGCGCCGTGCGACTTTTAGAAATGGGTGCAGGGATTTGAAATGGACCAGTACCATTGTGCATCACTCTCCAGGGATGGTAAATCAATAACCAGCGACGGTGTTCCCTTTTTAACGTAAAAATTCATGTGACGGAAAAACGAAGGCCAAAAAACTTCATAGACCCGATTGAGGTTCGGATAGCCTTTTTTTGGGTATGAAACTATCCGTTGACAGCTTACGGCGGTCAACGCCGTAGAACTCACTGAGACCTTCGTTTTGACTGTTTATGGCTCCCGTAACTCTAAACGAGGAAACAGTTATGGCCGTCCGAAGAATCGATATCCACAAGGTGCAACATCTGCGGTGCAAGATGCAACATTCGTCCAAAAAGACGAAACAGTGCCGTGCGACTTTTAGAAATGAGTGCAGGGATTTGAAATGGACCAGTACCATGGTGCACCACTCTCCAGGGATGTTAAATCGAAAACCAGCCACGGTGTTCTCTTTTTAACGTAAAAATTCATGTGACGGAAAAACGAAGGCCAAAAAACTTCAGAGACGCGATTGAGGTTCGGATAGCCTTTTTTTGGGTATGAAACTATCCGTTGACGGCTTACAGCGGTCAAAGCCGTAGAACTCACTGAGACCTTTGTTTTGACTGGTTATGGCTCCCGTAACTATAAACGAGGCAACAGTTATGGCCGTCCGAAGAATCGATATCCACAGGGTGCAACATCTGAGGTGCAAGGTGCAACATTCGTCCAAAAAGACGAAACAGCGCCGTGCGACTTTTAGAAATTGGTGCAGGTATTTGAAATGGACCAGTACCATGGTGCACCATTCTCCAGGGATGGTAAATCGAAGACCAGCCACGGTGTTCCCTTTTTAACGTAAAAATTCGTGTGATGGAAAAACGAAGGCCAAAAAACTTCAGAGATCCGATTGAGGTTCGTATAGCCTTTTTTGGGTATGAAACAATCCGTTGACGGCTTACAGCGGTCAAAGCCGTAGAACTCACTGAGACCTTCGTTTTGACTGGTTATGGCTCCCGTAACTCTAAACGAGGCAACAGTTATGACCATCCGAAAAATCGATATCCATAGGGTGCAACATTCATCCAAAAAGAAGAAACAGCGTCGTGCGACTTTTAGAAATGGGTGCAGGGATTTGAAATGGACCAGTACCATGGTGCATCACTCTCCAGGGATGGTAAATCGAAAACCAGCCACGGTGTTCCCTTTTTAACGTAAAAATTCATGTGACGGAAAAACGTAGGCCAAAAAACTTCAGAGAACCGATTGAGGTTCGGATAGCCTTTTTTTGGGTATGAAACTATACGTTACAGCGGTCAAAGCCTAGAACTCACTGAGACCTTCGTTTTGACTGGTTATGTCTCCCGTAACTCTAAACGAGGCAACATTTGTGGCCGTCCGAAGAATCGATATCCACAGGGTGCAACATCTGCGGTGCAAGGTGCAACATTCGTCCAAAAAGACGAAACAGCGCCGTGCGACTTTTAGAAATGGGTCCAGGGATTTGAAATGGACCAGTACCATTGTGCATCACTCTCCAGGGATGGTAAATCGAAAACCAGCCACGGTGTTCACTTTTTAACGTAAAAATTCATGTGACGGAAAAACGAAGGCCAAAAAACTTCCGAGACCCGATTGAGGTTCGGATAGCCTTTTTTTGGGTATGAAACTATCCTTTGACGGCTTACAGCGGTTAATGCTGTAGAACTCACCGAGACCTTCGTTTTGACTGGTTATGGCTCCCGTAACTCTAAACGAGGCAACAGTTATGGCCGTCTGAAGAATCGATATCCACAAGGTGCAACATCTGCGGTGCAAGGTGCAACATTCATCCAAAAAGTCGAAACAGCGCCTAGCGGTTTTTAGAAATGGGTGCAGGGATTTGAAATGGATCAGTACCATGGTGCACCACTCTCTAGGGTTGGTAAATCGAAAATCAACCACGGTGTTCTCTTTTAACGTAAAAATTCATGTGATGGAAAAATGAAGGCCAAAAAACTTCAGAGACCCGCATGAGGTTCGGATAGCCTTTTTTTGGGTATGAAACTATCCGTTGACAGCTTACAGCATTCAAAGCCGTAAAACTCACTGAGACCTTCGTTTTTACTGGTTATGGCTCCCGTAACACTAAACGAGGTAACAGTTATGGCCGTCCGAAGAATCGATATCCATAGGGTGCAACATCTGCGATACAAGGTGCAACATTCGTCCAAAAAGACGAAACATCGCCGTGCGACTTTTAGAAATGGGTGCAGGGATTTGAAATGGATCAGTACCATGGTGCGCCACTCTCCAGGGATGGTAAATCGAAAACCAGCCACGGTGTTCCCGTTTTAATGTAAAAATTCATGTGATGGAAAAACGAAGGCAAAAAAACTTCAAAGACCCGATTGTGGTTCGGATAGCCTTTTTTGGGTATGAAACTATCCGTTGACGGCTTACATCGGTCAAAGCCGTAGAACTCACTGAGACCGTCGTTTTGATTGGTTATGGCTCCCGTAACTCTAAACGAGGCAACAGTTATGGCTGTCCGAAAAATTGATATCCACAGGGTGCAACATCTGCGGTGCAAGGTGCAACATTCATCCAAAAAGACGAAACAGCGCCGTGCGACTTTTAGAAATGGGTGCAGGGATTTGAAATGGACCAGTACCATTGTGCATCACTCTCCAGGGTTAGTAAATCGATAACCAGCCACGGTGCTCCCTTTTTAACGTAAAAATTCATGTGACGGAAAAACGAAGGCCAAAAAACTTCATAGACCCGATTGAGGTTCGGATAGCCTTTTTTGGGTATGAAACTATCCGTTGACAGCTTACGGCGGTCAACACCGTAGAACTCACTGAGACCTTCGTTTTGACTGGTTATGGCTCCCGTAACTCTAAACGAGGAAACAGTTATGGCCGTCCGAAGAATCGATATCCAAAAGGTGCAACATCTGCGGTGCAAGATGCAACATTCGTCCAAAAAGACGAAACAGCGCCGTGCGACTTTTAGAAATGAGTGTAGGGATTTGAAATGGACCAGTACCATGGTGCACCACTCTCCATGGATGTTAAATCGAAAACCAGCCACGGTGTTCTCTTTTTAACGTAAAAATTCATGTGACGGAAAAACGAAGGCCAAAAAACTTCAGAGACCCGATTGAGGTTCGGATAGCCTTTTTTTGGGTATGAAACTATCCGTTGACGGCTTACAGCGGTCAAAGCCGTAGAACTCACTGAGACCTTTGTTTTGACTGGTTATGGCTCCCGTAACTATAAACGAGGCAACAGTTATGGCCGTCCGAAGAATCGATATCCACAGGGTGCAACATCTGAGGTGCAAGGTGCAACATTCGTCCAAAAAGACGAAACAGCGCCGTGCGACTTTTAGAAATGGGTGCAGGGATTTGAAATGGATAAGTACCATGGTGCGCCACTCTCCTGGGATGGTAAATCGAAAACCAGCCACGGTGATCCCTTTTTAATGTAAAAATTCATGTGATGGAAAAACGAAGGCAAAAAAACTTCAAAGACCCGATTGTGGTTCGGATAGCCTTTTTTTGGGTATGAAACTATCCGTTGACGGCTTACATCGGTCAAAGCAGTAGAAATCACTGAGACCGTCGTTTTGATTGGTTATGGCTCCCGTAACTCTAAACGAGGCAACAGTTATGGCTGTCGGAAAAATCGATATCCACAGGGTGCAACATCTGCGGTGCAAGGTGCAACATTCATCCAAAAAGACGAAACAGCGTCGTGCGACTTTTAGAAATGGGTGCAGGGATTTGAAATGGACCAGTACCATTATGCATCACTCTCCAGGGATGGTAAATCGATAACCAGCCACGGTGTTCCCTTTTTAACGTAAAAATTCATGTGACGGAAAAACGAAGGCCAAAAAACTTCATAGACCCGATTGAGGTTCGGATAGCCTTTTTTTGGGTATGAAACTATCCGTTGATAGCTTACGGCGGTCAACGCCATAGAACTCACTGAGACCTTCGTTTTGACTGGTTATGGCTCCCGTAACTCTAAACGAGGAAATAGTTATGGCCGTCCGAAGAATCGATATCCACAAGGTGCAACATCTGCGGTGCAAGATGCAACATTCGTCCAAAAAGACGAAACAGCGCCGTGCGACTTTTAGAAATGAGTGCAGGGATTTGAAATGGACCAGTACCATGGTGCACCACTCTCCAAGGATGTTAAATCGCAAACCATTCACGGTGTTCTCTTTTTAACATAAAAATTCATGTGACGGAAAAACGAAGGCCAAAAAACTTCAGAGACCCGATTGAGGTTCGGATTTCCTTTTTTTGGGTATGAAACTATCCGTTGACGGCTTACAGTGGTCAAAGCCGTAGAACTCACTGAGGCCTTCATTTTGACTGGTTATGGCTCCCGTAACTATAAACGAGGCAACATTTATGGTCGTCCGAAGAATCGATATCCACAGGGTGCAACATCTGAGGTGCAAGGTGCAACATTCGTCCAAAAATACGAAATAGCGCCGTGCGACTTTTAGAAATGGGTGCAGGGATTTGAAATGGACCAGTACCATGGTGCACCACTCTCCTAGGATGGTAAATCGAAGACCAGCCACGGTGTTCCCTTTTTAACGTAAAAATTCATGTGACGGAAAAACGAAGGCCAAAAAACTTCAGAGACCCGATTGAGGTTCGGATAGCCTTTTTTGAGTATGAAACTATCAGTAGACGGATTACAGCGGTGAAAGTCGTAGATCTCACTGAGACCTTCGTTTTGACTGGTTATGGCTCCCGTAACTCTAAACGAGGCAACAGTTATGACCGTCCGAAAAATCGATATCCACAGGGTGCAACATCTGCGTGAAAGGTGCAACATTCGTTCAAAAAGACGAAACAGCGCCGTGCGACTTTTAGAAATGGGTCCAGGGATTTGAAATGGACCAGTACCATTGTGCATCACTCTCCAGGGATGGTAAATCGAAAACCAGCCACGGTGTTCACTTTTTAACGTAAAAATTCATGTGACGGAAAAACGAAGGCCAAAAAACTTCCGAGACCCGATTGAGGTTCGGATAGCCTTTTTTTGGGTATGAAACTATCCTTTGACGGCTTACAGCGGTTAATGCTGTAGAACTCACCGAGACCTTCGTTTTGACTGGTTATGGCTCCCGTAACTCTAAACGAGGCAACAGTTATGGCCGTCTGAAGAATCGATATCCACAAGGTGCAACATCTGCGGTGCAAGGTGCAACATTCATCCAAAAAGTCGAAACAGCGCCTAGCGGTTTTTAGAAATGGGTGCAGGGATTTGAAATGGATCAGTACCATGGTGCACCACTCTCTAGGGTTGGTAAATCGAAAATCAACCACGGTGTTCTCTTTTAACGTAAAAATTCATGTGATGGAAAAATGAAGGCCAAAAAACTTCAGAGACCCGCATGAGGTTCGGATAGCCTTTTTTTGGGTATGAAACTATCCGTTGACAGCTTACAGCATTCAAAGCCGTAAAACTCACTGAGACCTTCGTTTTTACTGGTTATGGCTCCCGTAACACTAAACGAGGTAACAGTTATGGCCGTCCGAAGAATCGATATCCATAGGGTGCAACATCTGCGATACAAGGTGCAACATTCGTCCAAAAAGACGAAACATCGCCGTGCGACTTTTAGAAATGGGTGCAGGGATTTGAAATGGATCAGTACCATGGTGCGCCACTCTCCAGGGATGGTAAATCGAAAACCAGCCACGGTGTTCCCGTTTTAATGTAAAAATTCATGTGATGGAAAAACGAAGGCAAAAAAACTTCAAAGACCCGATTGTGGTTCGGATAGCCTTTTTTGGGTATGAAACTATCCGTTGACGGCTTACATCGGTCAAAGCCGTAGAACTCACTGAGACCGTCGTTTTGATTGGTTATGGCTCCCGTAACTCTAAACGAGGCAACAGTTATGGCTGTCCGAAAAATTGATATCCACAGGGTGCAACATCTGCGGTGCAAGGTGCAACATTCATCCAAAAAGACGAAACAGCGCCGTGCGACTTTTAGAAATGGGTGCAGGGATTTGAAATGGACCAGTACCATTGTGCATCACTCTCCAGGGTTAGTAAATCGATAACCAGCCACGGTGCTCCCTTTTTAACGTAAAAATTCATGTGACGGAAAAACGAAGGCCAAAAAACTTCATAGACCCGATTGAGGTTCGGATAGCCTTTTTTGGGTATGAAACTATCCGTTGACAGCTTACGGCGGTCAACACCGTAGAACTCACTGAGACCTTCGTTTTGACTGGTTATGGCTCCCGTAACTCTAAACGAGGAAACAGTTATGGCCGTCCGAAGAATCGATATCCAAAAGGTGCAACATCTGCGGTGCAAGATGCAACATTCGTCCAAAAAGACGAAACAGCGCCGTGCGACTTTTAGAAATGAGTGTAGGGATTTGAAATGGACCAGTACCATGGTGCACCACTCTCCATGGATGTTAAATCGAAAACCAGCCACGGTGTTCTCTTTTTAACGTAAAAATTCATGTGACGGAAAAACGAAGGCCAAAAAACTTCAGAGACCCGATTGAGGTTCGGATAGCCTTTTTTTGGGTATGAAACTATCCGTTGACGGCTTACAGCGGTCAAAGCCGTAGAACTCACTGAGACCTTTGTTTTGACTGGTTATGGCTCCCGTAACTATAAACGAGGCAACAGTTATGGCCGTCCGAAGAATCGATATCCACAGGGTGCAACATCTGAGGTGCAAGGTGCAACATTCGTCCAAAAAGACGAAACAGCGCCGTGCGACTTTTAGAAATGGGTGCAGGGATTTGAAATGGATAAGTACCATGGTGCGCCACTCTCCTGGGATGGTAAATCGAAAACCAGCCACGGTGATCCCTTTTTAATGTAAAAATTCATGTGATGGAAAAACGAAGGCAAAAAAACTTCAAAGACCCGATTGTGGTTCGGATAGCCTTTTTTTGGGTATGAAACTATCCGTTGACGGCTTACATCGGTCAAAGCAGTAGAAATCACTGAGACCGTCGTTTTGATTGGTTATGGCTCCCGTAACTCTAAACGAGGCAACAGTTATGGCTGTCCGAAAAATCGATATCCACAGGGTGCAACATCTGCGGTGCAAGGTGCAACATTCATCCAAAAAGACGAAACAGCGTCGTGCGACTTTTAGAAATGGGTGCAGGGATTTGAAATGGACCAGTACCATTATGCATCACTCTCCAGGGATGGTAAATCGATAACCAGCCACGGTGTTCCCTTTTTAACGTAAAAATTCATGTGACGGAAAAACGAAGGCCAAAAAACTTCATAGACCCGATTGAGGTTCGGATAGCCTTTTTTTGGGTATGAAACTATCCGTTGATAGCTTACGGCGGTCAACGCCATAGAACTCACTGAGACCTTCGTTTTGACTGGTTATGGCTCCCGTAACTCTAAACGAGGAAATAGTTATGGCCGTCCGAAGAATCGATATCCACAAGGTGCAACATCTGCGGTGCAAGATGCAACATTCGTCCAAAAAGACGAAACAGCGCCGTGCGACTTTTAGAAATGAGTGCAGGGATTTGAAATGGACCAGTACCATGGTGCACCACTCTCCAAGGATGTTAAATCGCAAACCATTCACGGTGTTCTCTTTTTAACATAAAAATTCATGTGACGGAAAAACGAAGGCCAAAAAACTTCAGAGACCCGATTGAGGTTCGGATTTCCTTTTTTTGGGTATGAAACTATCCGTTGACGGCTTACAGTGGTCAAAGCCGTAGAACTCACTGAGGCCTTCATTTTGACTGGTTATGGCTCCCGTAACTATAAACGAGGCAACATTTATGGTCGTCCGAAGAATCGATATCCACAGGGTGCAACATCTGAGGTGCAAGGTGCAACATTCGTCCAAAAATACGAAATAGCGCCGTGCGACTTTTAGAAATGGGTGCAGGGATTTGAAATGGACCAGTACCATGGTGCACCACTCTCCTAGGATGGTAAATCGAAGACCAGCCACGGTGTTCCCTTTTTAACGTAAAAATTCATGTGACGGAAAAACGAAGGCCAAAAAACTTCAGAGACCCGATTGAGGTTCGGATAGCCTTTTTTGAGTATGAAACTATCAGTAGACGGATTACAGCGGTGAAAGTCGTAGATCTCACTGAGACCTTCGTTTTGACTGGTTATGGCTCCCGTAACTCTAAACGAGGCAACAGTTATGACCGTCCGAAAAATCGATATCCACAGGGTGCAACATCTGCGTGAAAGGTGCAACATTCGTTCAAAAAGATGAAACAGCGCCGTGCGACTTTTAGAAATGGATGCAGGGATTTGAAATGGACCAATACCATGGTGCACCACTCTCCAGGGATGGTAAATCGAAAACCAGCCATGGTGTTCTCTTTTTAACGTAAAAATTCATGTGACGGAAAAACGAAGGCCAAAAAACTTCAGAGACCCGAATGAGGTTCGGATAGCCTTTTTTTGGGTATGAAACTATCCGTTGACAGCTTACAGCATTCAAAGCCGTAGAACTCACTGAGACCTTCGTTTTTACTGGTTATGGCTCCCGTAACACTAAACGAGGTAACAGTTATGGCCGTCCGAAGAATCGATATCCATAGGGTGCAACATCTGCGATACAAGGTGCAACATTCGTCCAAAAAGACGAAACATCGCCGTGCGACTTTTAGAAATGGTTGCAGGGATTTAAAATGGACTAGTACCATGGTGCACCACTCTCCAGGTATGGTAAATCGAAAACCAGCCACGGTGTTCTCTTTTTAACGTAAAAATTCATGTGACGGAAAAACGAAGGCCAAAAAACTTGAGAGACCCGATTGAGGTTCGGATAGCCTTTTTTTGGGTATGAAACTATCCGTTGACGGCTTACAGCGGTAAAAGCCGTAGAACTCACTGAGACCATCGTTTTGACTGGTTATGGCTCCTGTAACTCTAAACGAGGCAACAGTTATGGCCGTTCGAAGAATCGATATCCACAGGGTGCAACATCTGCGGTGCAAGGTGCAACATTCGTCCAAAAAGACGAAACAGCGTCGTGTGACTTTTAGAAATGGGTGCAGGGATTTGAAATGGATCAGTACCATGGTGCGCCACTCTCTAGGGATGGTAAATCGAAAACCAGCCACGGTGTTCCCGTTTTAATGTAAAAATTCATGTGATGGAAAAACGAAGGCAAAAAAACTTCAAAGACCCGATTGTGGTTCGGATAGCCTTTTTTGGGTATGAAACTATCCGTTGACGGCTTACATCGGTCAAAGCCGTAGAACTCACTGAGACCGTCGTTTTGATTGGTTATGGCTCCCGTAACTCTAAACGAGGCAACAGTTATGGCTGTCCGAAAAATTGATATCCACAGGGTGCAACATCTGCGGTGCAAGGTGCAACATTCATCCAAAAAGACGAAACAGCGCCGTGCGACTTTTAGAAATGGGTGCAGGGATTTGAAATGGACCAGTACCATTGTGCATCACTCTCCAGGGTTAGTAAATCGATAACCAGCCACGGTGCTCCCTTTTTAACGTAAAAATTCATGTGACGGAAAAACGAAGGCCAAAAAACTTCATAGACCCGATTGAGGTTCGGATAGCCTTTTTTGGGTATGAAACTATCCGTTGACAGCTTACGGCGGTCAACACCGTAGAACTCACTGAGACCTTCGTTTTGACTGGTTATGGCTCCCGTAACTCTAAACGAGGAAACAGTTATGGCCGTCCGAAGAATCGATATCCAAAAGGTGCAACATCTGCGGTGCAAGATGCAACATTCGTCTAAAAAGACGAAACAGCGCCGTGCGACTTTTAGAAATGAGTGTAGGGATTTGAAATGGACCAGTACCATGGTGCACCACTCTCCATGGATGTTAAATCGAAAACCAGCCACGGTGTTCTCTTTTTAACGTAAAAATTCATGTGACGGAAAAACGAAGGCCAAAAAACTTCAGAGACCCGATTGAGGTTCGGATAGCCTTTTTTTGGGTATGAAACTATCCGTTGACGGCTTACAGCGGTCAAAGCCGTAGAACTCACTGAGACCTTTGTTTTGACTGGTTATGGCTCCCGTAACTATAAACGAAGCAACAGTTATGGCCGTCCGAAGAATCGATATCCACAGGGTGCAACATCTGAGGTGCAAGGTGCAACATTCGTCCAAAAAGACGAAACAGCGCCGTGCGACTTTTAGAAATGGGTGCAGGGATTTGAAATGGATAAGTACCATGGTGCGCCACTCTCCTGGGATGGTAAATCGAAAACCAGCCACGGTGATCCCTTTTTAATGTAAAAATTCATGTGATGGAAAAACGAAGGCAAAAAAACTTCAAAGACCCGATTGTGGTTCGGATAGCCTTTTTTTGGGTATGAAACTATCCGTTGACGGCTTACATCGGTCAAAGCCGTAGAAATCACTGAGACCGTCGTTTTGATTGGTTATGGCTCCTGTAACTCTAAACGAGGCAACAGTTATGGCTGTCCGAAAAATCGATATCCACAAGGTGCAACATCTGCGGTGCAAGGTGCAACATTCATCCAAAAAGACGAAACAGCGTCGTGCGACTTTTAGAAATGGGTGCAGGGATTTGAAATGGACCAGTACCATTATGCATCACTCTCCAGGGATGGTAAATCGATAACCAGCCACGGTGTTCCCTTTTTAACGTAAAAATTCATGTGACGGAAAAACGAAGGCCAAAAAACTTCATAGACCCGATTGAGGTTCGGATAGCCTTTTTTGGGTATGAAACTATCCGTTGATAGCTTACGGCGGTCAACGCCATAGAACTCACTGAGACCTTCGTTTTGACTGGTTATGGCTCCCGTAACTCTAAACGAGGAAATAGTTATGGCCGTCCGAAGAATCGATATCCACAAGGTGCAACATCTGCGGTGCAAGATGCAACATTCGTCCAAAAAGACGAAACAGCGCCGTGCGACTTTTAGAAATGAGTGCAGGGATTTGAAATGGACCAGTACCATGGTGCACCACTCTCCAAGGATGTTAAATCGCAAACCATTCACGGTGTTCTCTTTTTAACATAAAAATTCATGTGACGGAAAAACGAAGGCCAAAAAACTTCAGAGACCCGATTGAGGTTCGGATTTCCTTTTTTTGGGTATGAAACTATTCGTTGACGGCTTACAGTGGTCAAAGCCGTAGAACTCACTGAGGCCTTCATTTTGACTGGTTATGGCTCCCGTAACTATAAACGAAGCAACATTTATGGTCGTCCGAAGAATCGATATCCACAGGGTGCAACATCTGAGGTGCAAGGTGCAACATTCGTCCAAAAATACGAAACAGCGCCGTGCGACTTTTAGAAATGGGTGCAGGGATTTGAAATGGACCAGTACCATGGTGCACCACTCTCCAGCGATGGTAAATCGAAGACCAGCCACGGTGTTCCCTTTTTAACGTAAAAATTCATGTGACGGAAAAACGAAGGCCAAAAAACTTCAGAGACCCGATTGAGGTTCGGATAGCCTTTTTTGAGTATGAAACTATCAGTAGACGGATTACAGCGGTGAAAGTCGTAGATCTCACTGAGACCTTCGTTTTGACTGGTTATGGCTCCCGTAACTCTAAACGAGGCAACAGTTATGACCGTCCGAAAAATCGATATCCACAGGGTGCAACATCTGCGTGAAAGGTGCAACATTCGTTCAAAAAGATGAAACAGCGCCGTGCGACTTTTAGAAATGGGTGCAGGGATTTGAAATGGACCAATACCATGGTGCACCACTCTCCAGGGATGGTAAATCGAAAACCAGCCACGGTGTTCTCTTTTTAACGTAAAAATTCATGTGACGGAAAAACGAAGGCCAAAAAACTTCAAAGACCCGATTGAGGTTCGGATAGCCTTTTTTTGGGTATGAACCTATCCGTTGACAGCTTACAGCATTCAAAGCCGTAGAACTCACTGAGACCTTCATTTTGACTGGTTATGGCTCCCGTAACACTAAACGAGGTAACGGTTATGGCCGTCCGAAGAATCGATATCCATCGGGTGCAACATCTGCGATGCAAGGTGCAACATTCGTCCAAAAAGACGAAACATCGCCGTGCGACTTTTAGAAATGGGTGCAGGGATTTAAAATGGGCCAGTACCATGGTGCACCACTCTCCAGGGATGGTAAATCGAAAACCAGCCACGGTGTTCTATTTTTAACGTAAAAATTCTTGTGACGGAAAAACGAAGACCAAAAAACTTGAGAGACCCGATTGAGGTTCGGATAGCCTTTTTTTGGGTATGAAACTATCCGTTGACGGCTTACAGCGGTAAAAGCCGTAGAACTCACTGAGATTATCGTTTTGACTGGTTATGGCTACTGTAACTCTAAACGAGGCAACAGTTATGGTCGTCCGAAGAATCGATATCCACAGGGTGCAACATCTGCGGTGCAAGGTGCAACATTCGTCCAAAAAGACGAAACAGCGCCGTGCGACTTTTAGAAATGGGTGCAGGGATTTGAAATGGATCGATACCATGGTGCACCACTCTCCAGGGATGGTAAATCGAAAACCAGCCACGGTGTTCCCTTTTTAATGTAAAAATTCATGTGATGGAAAAACGAAGGCAAAAAAACTTCAAAGACCCGATTGTGGTTCGGATAGCCTTTTTTTGGGTATGAAACTATCCGTTGACAGCTTACATCGGTCAAAGCCGTAGAACTCACTAAGACCTTCGTTTTGATTGGTTATGGCTCCCGTAACTCTAAACGAGGCAACAGTTATGGCTGTCCGAAAAATCGATATCCACAGGGTGCAACATCTGCGGTGCAAGGTGCAATATTCATCCAAAAAGAAGAAACAGCGCCGTGCGACTTTTAGAAATGGATGCAGGGATTTGAAATGGACCAGTACCATTGTGCATCACTCTCCAGGGATGGTAAATCGATAACCAGCCACGGTGTTCCCTTTTTAACGTAAAAATTCATGTGACGGAAAAACGAAGGCCAAAAAACTTCATAGACCCGATTGAGGTTCGGATAGCCTTTTTTTGGGTATGAAACTATCCGTTGACAGCTTACGGTGGTCAACGCCGTTGAACTCACCGAGACCTTCGTTTTGACTGGTTATGGCTCCCGTAACTCTAAACGAGGAAACAGTTATGGCCGTCCGAAGAATCGATATCCACAAGGTGCAACATCTGCGGTGCAAGATGCAACATTCGTCCAAAAAGACGAAACAGTGCCGTGCGACTTTTAGAAATGAGTGCAGGGATTTGAAATGGACCAGTACCATGGTGCACCACTCTCCAGGGATGTTAAATCGAAAACCAGCAACGGTGTTCTCTTTTTAACGTAAAAATTCATGTGACGGAAAAACGAAGGCCAAAAAACTACAGAGTCCCGATTGAGGTTCGGGTAGCCTTTTTTTGGGTATGAAACAATCTGTTGACGGCTTACAGCGGTCAAAGCCATAGAACTCACTGAGACCTTCGTTTTAACTTGTTATGGCTCCCGTAACTATAAACGAGGCAACAGTTATGGCCGTCCGAAGAATCGATATCCACATGGTGCAACATCTGAGGTGCAAGGTGCAACATTCGTCCAAAAAGACGAAACAGCGCCGTGCGACTTTTAGAAATGGGTGAAGGGATTTGAAATGGACCAGTACCATGGTGCACCACTCTCCAGGGATGGTAAATCGAAGACCAGCCACGGTGTTCCCTTTTTAACGTTAAAATTCATGTGACGGAAAAACGAAGGCCAAAAAACTTCAGAGGCCCGATTGAGGTTCGGATAGCCTTTTTTTGAGTATGAAACTATCAGTAGACAAATTACAGCGGTGAAAGTCGTAGATCTCATCGAGACCTTCGTTTTGACTGGTTATGGCTCCCGTAACTCTAAACGAGGCAACAGTTATGACCGTCCGAAAAATCGATATCCACAGGGTGCAACATCTGCGGTGAAAGGTGCAACATTCGTCCAAAAAGACGAAACAGCGCCGTGCGACTTTTAGAAATGGGTGCATGGATTTGAAATGGACCTATACCATGGTGCACCACTCTCCAGGGATGGTAAATCGAAAACCAGCCACGGTGTTCTCTTTTTAACGTAAAAATTCATCTGACGGAAAAACGAAGGCCAAAAAACTTCAAAGACCCGATTGAGGTTCGGATAGCCTTTTTTTGGGTATGAAACTATCCGTTGATGGCTTACAGCGGTCAAAGACGTAGAACTCACTAAGACCTTCATTTTGACTGGTATGGCTCCCGTAACTCTAAACGAGGAAACAGTTATGGCCGTCCGAATAATCGATATCCACAAGGTGCAACATCTGTAGCGCAAGGTGCAACATTCGTCCAAAAAGACGAAAGAGCGCCGTGCGACTTTTCTAAATGGGTGCAGGGATTTGAAATGGACCATTACCATGGTGCACTACTCTCCAGGGATGGTAAATCGAAGACCAGCCACGGTGTTCCCTTTTTAACGTAAAAATTCATGTGACGGAAAAACGAAGGCCAAAAAACTTCAGAGACCCGATTGAGGTTCGGATAGCCTTTTTTTGGGTATGAAACTATCCGTTGACGGCTTACAATGGTAAAAGCCGTAGAACTCACTGAGACCTTCGTTTTGACTGGTTATGGCTCCTGTAACTCTAAACGAGGCAACAGTTATGGCCGTCCGAAGAATCGATATCCACAGGGAGCAACATCTGCGGTGTAGGGTGCAACATTCGTCCAAAAAGACGAAACAGCGCCGTGCGACTTTTAGAAATGGGTGCAGGGATTTGAAATGGACCAGTACCATAGTGCGCCACTCTCCAGGGATGGTAAATCGAAAACTAGCCACGGTGTTCCCTTTTGAATGTAAAAATTCATGTGATGGAAAAACGAAGGCCAAAAAACTTCAAAGACCCGATTGAGGTTCGGATAGCCTTTTTTTGGATATGAAACTATCCGTTGACGGCTTACATCGGTCAAAGCCGTAGAACTCACTGAGACCTTCGTATTGATAGGTTATGGCTCCCATAACTCTAAACGAGGCAACAGTTATGGTTGTCCGATCGATATCCACAGGGTGCAACATCTGCGGTGCAAGGTGCAACATTCGTCCAAAAAGACGAAATAGCGCCGTGCGACTTTTACAAATGGGTGAAGGGATTTGAAATGGACCAGTACCATTGTGCATCACTCTCCAGGGATGGTAAATCGATAACCAGCCACGGTGTTCCCTTTTTAACGTAATATTTCATGTGACGGAAAAACGAAGGCCAAAAAACTTCATAGGCCCGATTGAGGTTCGGATAGCCTTTTTTTGGGTATGAAACTATCCGTTCACGGCTTACGGCGGTCAAAGCCGTAGAACTCACTGAGACCTTCGTTTTGACTGGTTATGGATCCCGTAACTCTAAACGAGGAAACAGTTATGGTCGTCCGAGGAATCGATATCCACAAGGTGCAAAATCTGCGGTGCAAGATGCAACATTCGTCCAAAAAGACGAAACAGCGCCGTGCGACTTTTAGAAATGAGTGCAGGTATTTGAAATGGACCAGTACCATGGTGCACCACTCTCCAGGGATGTTAAATCGAAAACCAGCCACGGTGTTCTCTTTTTAACGTAAAAATTCATGTGACGGAAAAACGAAGGCCAAAAAACTTCAGAGACTCGATTGAGGTTCGAATAGCCTTTTATTGGGTATGAAACTATCCGTTGACGGCTTACAGCGGTCAAAGCCGTAGAACTCACTGAGACCTTCGTTTTGACTGGTTATGGCTCCCGTAACTCTAAACGAGGCAACAGTTATGGCCGTCCGAAGAATCGATATCCACAGGGTGCAACATCTGAGGTGCAAGGTGCAACATTCGTCCAAAAAGACGAAACAGCGCCGTGCGACTTTTAGAAATGGGTGCAGGGATTTGAAATGGACCAGTACCATGGTGCACCACTCTCCAGGGATGGTAAATCGAAGACCAGCCACGGTGTTCCCTTTTTAACGTAAAAATTCATGTGATGGAAAAACGAAGGCCAAAAAACTTCAGAGACCCGATTGAGGTTCGGATAGCCTTTTTTTGAGTATGAAACTATCAGTAGACGGATTACAGCGGTCAAAATCGTAGAACTCACTGAGACCTTCGTTTTGACTGGTTATGGCTCCCGTAACTCTAAACGAGGCAACAGTCATGACCGCCCGAAAAATCGATATCCACAGGGTGCAACATCTGCAGTGAAAGGTGCAACATTCGTCTAAAAAGATGAAACAGCGCCGTGCGACTTTTAGAATGGGTGCAGGGATTTGAAATGGACCAATACCATGGTGCACCACTCTCCAGGGATGGTAAATCGAAAACCAGCCACGGTGTTCTCTTTTTAACGTAAAAATTCATGTGACGGAAAAACGAAGGCCAAAAAACTTCAAAGACCCGATTGAGGTTCGGATAGCCTTTTTTGGGTATGAAACTATCCGTTGATGGCATACAGCAGTCAAAGCCGTAGAACTCACTGAGACCTTCGTTTTGACTGGTTATGGCTCCCGTAACTCTAAACGAGGCAACAGTTATGACCGTCCGAAGAATCGATATCCACAGGGTGCAACATCTGCAGTGCAAGGTGCAACATTCGTCTAAAAAGACGAAATAGCTTCGTGCAACTTTTCGAAATGGGTGCAGCGATTTGAAGTGGACCAGTACCATGGTGCACTACTCTCTAGGTATGGTAAATCGAAGACCAGCCACGGAGTTCCCTTTTTAACGTAAAAATTCATGTGACGGAAAAACGAAGGCCAAAAAACTTCAGAGACCCGATTGAGGTTCGGATAGCCTTTTTTTGGGTATGAAACTATCCGTTGACGGCTTACAGCGTTAAAAGCCGTAGAACTCACTGAGACCTTCGTTTTGACTGGTTATGGATCCCGTAACTCTAAACGAGGCAACAGTTATGGTCGTCCGAAGAATCGATCTCCACAGGGTGCAACATCTGTGGTGCATGGTGCAACATTCGTCCAAAAATACGAAACAGCGCCGTGCGACTTTTAGAAATGGGTGCAGGGATTTGAAATGGACCAGTACCATGGTGCGCCACTCTCCAGGGATGGTAAATCGAAAACTAGCCACGGTGTTCCCTTTTGAATGTAAAAATTCATGTGATGGAAAAACGAAGGCCAAAAAACTTCAAAGACCCGATTGAGGTTCGGATAGCCTTTTTTTGGATATGAAACTATCCGTTGACGGCTTACATCGGTCAAAGCCGTAGAACTCACTGAGACCTTCGTATTGATTGGTTATGGCTCCCATAACTCTAAACGAGGCAACAGTTATGGCTGTCCGATCGATATCCACAGGGTGCAACATCTGCGGTGCAAGGTGCAACATTCGTCCAAAAAGACGAAATAGCGCCGTGCGACTTTTAAAAATGGGTGCAGGGATTTGAAATGGACCAGTACCATTGTGCATCACTCTCCAGGGATGGTAAATCGATAACCAGCCACGGTGTTCCCTTTTTAACGTAAAATTTCATGTGACGGAAAAACGAAGGCCAAAAAACTTCATAGGCCCGATTGAGGTTCGGATAGCCTTTTTTTGGGTATGAAACTATCCGTTGTCGGCTTACGGCGGTCAAAGCCGTAGAACTCACTGAGACCTTCGTTTTGACTGGTTATGGATCCCGTAACTCTAAACGAGGAAACAGTTATGGTCGTCCGAAGAATCGATATCCACAAGATGCAACATCTGCGGTGCAAGATGCAACATTCGTCCAAAAAGACGAAACAGCGCCGTGCGACTTTTAGAAATGAGTGCAGGGATTTGAAATGGACCAGTACCATGGTGCACCACTCTCCAGGGATGTTAAATCGAAAACCAGCCACGGTGTTCTCTTTTTAACGTAAAAATTCATGTGACGGAAAAACGAAGGCCAAAAAACTTCAGAGACCCGATTGAGGTTCTGATAGCCTTTTTTTGGGTATGAAACTATCTGTTGACGGCTTACAGCGGTCAAAGCCGTAGAACTCACTGAGACCTTCGTTTTGACTGGTTATGGCTCCCGTAACTCTAAACGAGGCAACAGTTATGGCCGTCCGAAGAATCGATATCCACAGGATGCAACATCTGAGGTGCAAGGTATAACATTCGTCCAAAAAGACGAAACAGCGCCGTGCGACTTTAAGAAATGGGTGCAGGGATTTGAAATGGACCAGTACCATGGTGCACCACTCTCCAGGGATGGTAAATCGAAGACCAGCCACGGTGTTCCCTTTTTAACGTAAAAATTCATGTGACGGAAAAACGAAGGCCAAAAAACTTCAGAGAACCGATTGAGGTTCGGATAGCCTTTTTTTGAGTATGAAACTATTAGTAGATGGATTACAGCGGTCAAAGTCGTAGAACTCACTGAGACCTTCGTTTTGACTAGTTATGGCTCCCGTAACTCTAAACGAGGCAACAGTTATGACCGTCCGAAAAATCGATATCCACAGGGTGCATCATCTGCAGTGAAAGGTGCAACATTCGTCCAAAAAGACGAAACAGCACCGTGCGACTTTTAGAAATGGGTGCAGGGATTTGAAATGGACCAATACCATGGTGCACCACTCTCTAGGGATGGTAAATCGAAAACCAGCCACGGTGTTCTCTTTTTAACATAAAAATTCATGTGACGGAAAAACGAAGGCCAAAAAACTTCAAAGACCCGATTGAGGTTCGGATAGCCTTTTTTGGGTATGAAACTATCCGTTGATGGCTTACAGCGGTCAAAGCCGTAGAACTCACTGAGACCTTCGTTTTGACTGGTTTTGGCTCCCGTAACTCTAAACGAGTCAACAGTTATGGCCGTCCGAAGAATCGATATCCACAGGGTGCAACATCTGCAGTGCAAGGTGCAACATTCGTCCAAAAAGACGAATTAGCGCCATGCGACTTTTCGAAATGGGTGCAGGGATTTGAAATGGACCAGTACCATGGTGCACTACTCTCCAGGTATGGTAAATTGAAGACCAGCGACGGAGTTACCTTTTTAACGTAAAAATTCATGTGACGGAAAAACGAAGGCCAAAAAACTTCAGAGACCCGATTGAGGTTCGGATGGCCTTTTTTTGGGTATGAAACTATCCGTTGACGGCTTACAGCGTTAAAAGCCATAGAACTCACTGAGACCTTCGTTTTGACTGGTTATGGATCCCGTAAATCTAAACAAGGCAACAGTTATGGCCGTCCGAAGAATCGATATCCACAGGGTGCAACATCTGCGGTGCAAGGTGCAACATTCGTCCAAAGAGAAGAAACAGCACCGTGCGACTTTTAGAAATGGGTGCAGGGATTTAAAATGGACCAGTAACATGGTGCGCCACTCTCCAGGGATGGTAAATCGAAAACCAGCCACGGTGTTCCCTTTTTAATATAAAAATTCATGTGATGGAAAAACGAAGGCCAAAAAACTTCAAAGACCCGATTAAGGTTCGGATAGCCTTTTTTTGGATATGAAACTATCCGTTGACGGCTTACATCGGTCAAAGCCGTAGAACTCACTGAGACCTTCGTATTGATTGGTTATGGCTCTCGTAACTCTAAACGAGGCAACAGTTATGGCTGTCCGAAAAATCGATATCCACAGGGTGCAACATCTGCGGTGCAAGGTGCAACATTCGTCCAAAAAGACGAAATAGCGCCGTGCGACTTTTAGAAATGGGTGCAGGGATTTGAAATGGACCAGTACCATTGTGCATCACTCTCCAGGGATGGTAAATCGATAACCAGCCACGGTGTTCCCTTTTTAACGTAAAATTTCATGTGACTGAAAAACGAAGGCCAAAAAATTTCGTAGACCCGATTGAGGTTCGGTTAGCATTTTTTAGGGTATGAAACTATCCGTTGACGACTTACGGTGGTCAAAGCCGTAGAACTCACTGAGACCTTCTTTTTGACTGGTTATGGCTCCCGTAACTCTCAACGAGGCAACAGTTATGACCGTCTGAAATATCGATATCCACAGGGTGCAACATCTACCGTGCAAGGTGCAACATTCGTCCAAAAAGACGAAACAGCGTCGTGCGACTTTTAGAAATGGGTGCAGGGATTTGAAATGGAACAGTACCATGGTGCACCACTCTTCAAGGATGGTAAATCGAAAACCAGCCACGGTGTTCTCTTAAGGCCAAAAAACTTCAAAGACCCGATTGAGGTTCGGATAGCCTTTTTTGGGTATGAAACTATACGTTGACGGCTTACAGCAGTCAAAGCCGTAGAACTCACTGAGAACTTCATTTTGACTGGTTTTGGCTCCCGTAACTCTGAACGAGGCAACAGTTATGGTCGTCTGAAGAATCGATATCCACATGGTGCAACATCTGCGGTGCAAGGTGCAACATTCGTCTAAAAAGACGAAACAGCGCCGTGCGACTTTTAGAAATGGCTGCAGGGATTTGAAATGGACCAGCACCACGGTGCACCACTCTCCAGGGATGGTAAATCAACGACCATCCACGGTGTTCCCTTTTTAACGTAAAAATTCATGTGACAGAAAAACGAAGGCCAAAAAACTTCAGAGACCCGATTGAGGTTCGGATAGCCTTTTTTGGGTATGAAACTATCCGTTGACGGCTTACAGCGGTCAAAACCATAGAACTCACGGAGACCTTCGTTTTTACTGGTTATGGTTCCCGTAACTTTAAACGAGGCAACAGTTATGGCCGTCCGAAGAATCGATATCCACAGGGTGCAACATCTGCGGTGCAAGGTGCAACATTCGTCGAAAAAGACGAAACAGCGCCGTGCGACTTTTAGAAATTGGTGCAGGGATTTGAAATGGACCAGTACCATGGTGCACCACTCTCCAGGGATGGTAAATCGAAAACCAGCCACGGTGTTCTCTTAAGGCCAAAAAACTTCAAAGACCCGATTGAGGTTCGGATAGCCTTTTTTGGGTATGAAACTATCCGTTGACGGCTTACAGCAGTCAAAGCCGTAGAACTTACTGAGACCTTTGTTTTGACTGGTTATGGCTCCGGTAACTCTGAACGAGGCAACAGTTATGGCCGTCCAAAGAATCGATATTTACAGGGCGCAACATCTGCGGTGCAAGGTGCAACATTCGTCCAAAAAGACGAAACAGCGCCGTGCGACTTTTAGAAATGGGTGTAGGGATTTGAAATGGACCAGTACCATGGTGCACCACTCTCCAGGGATGGTAAATCGAAGACCAGCCACGGTGTTCCCTTTTTAACGTAAAAATTCATGTGATGGAAAAACGAAGGCCAAAAAACTTCAAAGACCCGATTGAGGTTCGGATAGCCTTTTTTTGAGTATGAAACTATCCGTTGACGGCTTACTGCAGTCAAAGCCATAGAACTCACTAAGACCTTCATTTTGACTGGTTATGGCTCCCGTAACTCTAAACGAGTCAATAGTTATGACCGTCCGAAGAATCGATATCCACAGGATGCAACATCTGCGGTGCAAGGTGCAACATTCGTCCAAAAAGACGAAACAGCGCCGTGCGACTTTTAGAAATGGGTGCAGGGATTTGAAATGGACCAGTACCATGGTGCACCACTCTCCAGGGATGGTAAATCGAAGACCAGCCACGGTGTTCCCTTTTTAACGTAAAAATTCATGTGAAGGAAAAACGAAGGCCAAAAATCTTCAAAGACCCGATTGAGGTTCGGATAGCCTTTTTTGGGTATGAAACTATCTGTTGACGGCTTACAGCGGTCAAAGCGGTAGAACTCACTGAGACCTTCGTTTTGACTGGTTATGGCTCCCGTAACTCTAAACGAGGAAACAGTTATGTTCGTCCGAAGAATCGATATCCACAGGGTGCAATATCTGCGGTGCAAGGTACAACATTCGTCCAAAAAGACGAAACAGCG
The DNA here is from genome assembly GCA_030737815.1 of Allium fistulosum. Classification (NCBI taxonomy): domain Eukaryota; kingdom Viridiplantae; phylum Streptophyta; class Magnoliopsida; order Asparagales; family Amaryllidaceae; genus Allium; species Allium fistulosum. The sequence goes on from JASFAW010000014.1 coordinate 5,681,938, forward strand.
CCGTGCGACTTTTAGAAATGGGTGCAGGTATTTGAAATGGACTAGTACCATGGTGGACCACTCTCCAGTGATGGTAAATCGAAGTCCAGCCACGGTGTTCCCTTTTTAACGTAAAAATTCATGTGAAGGAAAAACGAAGGCCAAAAAACTTCAGAGACCCGATTGAGGTTCGGATAGCCTTTTTTGGGTATGAAACTATCCGTTGACGGCTTACAGCGGTCAAAGTCGTAGAACTCACCGAGACCTTCGTTTTGACTGTTTATGGCTCCCGTAACTCTAAACGAGGCAACAGTTATGACCGTCCGAAAAATCGATATCCATAGGGTGCAACATCTGCGGTGCAAGGTGCAACATTGTTCCAAAAAAGACGAAACAGCGCCGTGCGACTTTTAGAAATAGCTGCAGGGATTTGAAATGGACCAGTACCATGGTGCATCACTCTCCAGGGATGGTAAATCGAAAACCAGCCACGGTGTTCCCTTTTTAACGAAAAAATTCATGTGACGGAAAAACGTAGGCCAAAAAACTTCAGAGACCCGATTGAGGTTCGGATAGCCTTTTTTTGGGTATGAGACTATCCGTTGACGGCTTACAGCGATCAAAGCCTAGAACTCACTGAGACCTTCGTTTTGACTAGTTATGGCTCCCGTAACTCTAAACGAGGCAACAGTTATGGCCGTCCGAAGAATCGATATCCACAGGGTGCAACATCTGCGGTGCAAGGTGCAACATTCGTCCAAAAAGAAGAAACAGCGCCGTGCGACTTTTAGAAATGGGTGCAGGGATTTGAAATGGACCAGTACCATGGTGCACCACTCTCCAGAGATGGTAAATCGAAGACCAACCACGGTGTTCCCTTTTTAACGTAAAATTCATGTGACGGAAAAACGAAGGCCAAAAAACTTCAGAGACCCGATTGAGGTTCGGATAGCCTTTTTTTGAGTATGAAACTATCCGTTGACGGCTTACTACAGTCAAATCCATAGAACTCATTGAGACCTTCATTTTGACTGGTTATGGCTTCCGTAACTCTAAACGAGGAAACAGTTATGACCGTCCGAAGATTCGATATCCATAGGATGCAACATCTGCGGTGCAAGGTGCAACATTCGTCCAAAAAGACGAAACAGCGTCGTGCGACTTTTAAAAATGAGTGCAGGGATTTGAAATGGACCAGTACCATTGTGCACCACTCTCCAGGGATGGTAAATCGAAGACCAGCCACGGTGTTCCCTTTTTAACGTAAAAATTCATGTGACGGAAAAACGAAGGCCAAAAAACTTCAGAGACCCGATAGAGGTTCGGATAGCCTTTTTTTGAGTATGAAACTATCTGTTGACGGCTTATAGCAGTCAAAGCCGTTGAACTCACCGAGACCTTCGTTTTGACTGGTTATGGCTCCCGTAACTCTAAACGAGGCAACAGTTATGACCGTCCGAAAAATCGATATCCACAGGGTGCAACATCTGCGGTGCAAGGTGCAACATTCATCCAAAAAGACGAAACAGCGCCGTACGACTTTTAGAAATTGGTGCAGGGATTTGAAATGGACCAGTACCATGGTGCATCACTCTCTAGGGATGGTAAATCGAAAACCAGCCACGGTGTTCCCTTTTTAACGTAAAAATTCATGTGACGGAAAAACGAAGGCCAAAAAACTTCAGAGACCCGATTGAGGTTCGGATAGCCTTTTTTTGGGTATGAAACTATCCGTTGACAGCTTACAGCGGTCAAAGCCTAGAACTCACTGAGACCTTCATTTTGATTGGTTATGGCTCCCGTAACTCTAAACGAGGCAATAGTTATGACCGTCCGAAGAATCGATATCCACAGGGTGCAACATCTGCGGTGCAAGGTGCAACATTCGTCCAAAAAGACGAAACAGTGCCGTGCGACTTTTAGAAATGGGTGAAGGGATTTGAAATGGACCAGTACCATGGTGCACCACTCTCCAGGGATGGTAAATCTAAGACCAGCCACAGTGTTCCCTTTTTAATGTAAAAATTCATGTGACGGAAAAACGAAGGGCAAAAAACTTCAGAGACCCGATTGAGGTTCGGATAGCCTTTTTTTGAGTATGAAACTATCCGTTGACGGCTTACAGTAGTCAAAGCCATAGAACTCACTGGGACCTTCGTTTTGACTGGTTATGGCTCCCGTAATTCTAAACGAGGCAACAGTTATGTCCGTCCGAAGAATCGATATCCACAGGGTGCAACATCTGCGGTGCAAGGTACAACATTCATCCAAAAAGACGAAACAGCGCCGTGCGACTTTTAGAAATGGGTGCAGGGATTTGAAATGGACTAGTACCATGGTGGACCACTCTCTAGTGATGGTAAATCGAAGTCCAGCCACGGTGTTCCCTTTTTAACGTAAAAATTCATGTGAAGGAAAAACGAAGGCCAAAAAACTTTAGAGACCCGATTTAGGTTCGGATAGCCTTTTTTGGGTATGAAACTTTCCGTTGACGGCTTATAGCGGTCAAAGTCGTAGAACTCACTGAGACCTTCGTTTTGACTGTTTATGGCTCCGTAACTCTAAACGAGACAACAGTTATGACCGTCCGAAAAATCGATATCCATAGGGTGCAACATCTGCGGTGCAAGGTGCAACATTCATCCAAAAAGACGAAACAGCGTCGTGCGACTTTTAGAAATAGCTGCAGGGATTTGAAATGGACCAGTACCATGGTGCATCACTCTCCAGGGATGGTAAATCGAAAACCAGCCACGATCTTCCCTTTTTAACGTAAAAATTCATCTGACGGAAAAACGTAGGCCAAAAAACTTCAGAGACCCGATGGAGGTTCGGATAGCCTTTTTTTGGGTATGAGACTATCCGTTGACGGCTTACAGCGGTCAAAGCCTAGAACTCACTGGGTCCTTCGTTTTGACTAGTTATGGCTCCCGTAACTCTAAACGAGGCAACAGTTATGGCCGTCCGAAGAATCGATATCCACAGGGTGCAACATCTGCGGTGCAAGGTGCAACATTCGTCCAAAAAGAAGAAACAGCGCCGTGCGACTTTTAGAAATGGGTGCAGGGATTTGAAATGGACCAGTACCATGGTGCACCACTCTCCAGAGATGGTAAATCGAAGACCAGCCACGGTGTTCCCTTTTTAACGTAAAAATTCATGTGACGGAAAAACGAAGGCCAAAAAACTTCAGAGACCCGATTGAGGTTCGGATAGCCTTTTTTTGAGTATGAAACTATCCGTTGATGGCTTACTGCAGTCAAAGCCATAGAACTCACTGAGACCTTCATTTTGACTGGTTATGGCTTCCGTAACTCTAAACGAGGAAACAGTTATGACCGTCCGAAGATTCGATATCCACAGGATGCAACATCTGCGGTGCAAGGTGCAACATTCGTCCAAAAAGATGAAACAGCGCCGTGCGACTTTTAGAAATGGGTGCAGCGATTTGAAATGGACCAGTACCATTGTGCACCACTCTCCAGGGATGGTAAATCGAAGAGCAACGACGGTGTTCCCTTTTTAACGTAAAAATTCATGTGACGGAAAAACAAAGGCCAAAAAACTTCAGAGACCCGATTGAGGTTCGGATAGCCTTTTTTTGAGTATGAAACTATCCGTTGATGGCTTATAGCAGTCAAAGCCGTTGAACTCACCGAGACCTTCGTTTTGACTAGTTATGGCTCCCGTAACTCTAAACGAGGCAACAGTTATGACCGTCCGAAAAATCGATATCCACAGAGTGCAACACCTGCGGTGCAAGGTGCAACATTCATCCAAAAAGACGAAACAGCGCTGTACGACTTTTAGAAATGGGTGCAGGGATTTGAAATGGACCAGTACCATGGTGCATCACTCTCCAGGGATGGTAAATCGAAAACCAGCCACGGTGTTCCCTTTTTAACGTAAAAATTCATGTGACGGAAAAACGAAGGCAAAAAAACTTCAGAGACCCGATTGAGGTTCGGATAGCCTTTTTTTGGGTATGAAACTATCCATTGACAGCTTACAGCGGTCAAAGCCTAGAAATCACTGAGACCTTCATTTTGACTGGTTATGGCTCCCGTAACTCTAAACGAGGCAATAGTTATGACCGTCCGAAGAATCGATATCCACAGGGTGCAACATCTGCGGTGCAAGGTGCAACATTCGTCCAAAAAGACGAAACAGCCACGTGCGACTTTTAGAAATGGGTAAAGGGATTTGAAATGGACCAGTACCATGGTGCACCACTCTCCAGGGATGGTAAATCGAAGACCAGCCACGGTGTTCCCTTTTTAATGTAAAAATTTATGTGACGGAAAAACGAAGGGCAAAAATCTTCAGAGACCCGATTGAGGTTCGGATAGCCTTTTTTTGAGTATGAAACTATCCGTTGACGGCTTACAGTAGTCAAAGCCATAGAACTCACTAAGACCTTTGTTTTGACTGGTTATGGCTCCCGTAATTCTAAACGAGGCAACAGTTATGTCCGTCCGAAGAATCGATATCCACAGGGTGCAACATCTACGGTGCAAGGTACAACATTCGTCCAAAAAGACGAAACAGCGCCGTGCGACTTTTAGAAATGGGTGCTGGGATTTGAAATGGACCAGTACCATGGTGGACCATGTTGATTCATGAGTTTTGATTCATGACACAAGCTTCAGAGATCATACGACGAGAATATTATATGGAAGCGACAAAAAGAGAATAAGTGCATACCGTGCACTACAAAGGAAATAATCTTACAATCCAGAGATTAGTATGGATATTTTATTTTATTTGAGTCTTAGAACAATGTTAAAATCATTCCTCAAATAGTCACACACGCACACAAAACATTTTATAGCAAAAACTATGTTCACTGTGGATATAACACCAGGTCGGCCGACCGACCAGGATCCTCGGTCGAACGACCCTGTATCATATGCACAGTGACTTTCTGTTTTGTATACGTTTTTCAACTCAGCTGACCGGCCAGGTTTTCCGGTCGACCGACTAGGGAAAAACGACTAGTTTTCTGAAGAGACGCGATCTTTTCATGAAGAGTAATGTCCTCTATTTCAAGAGGTGTGGACACTACTGTTGACTAAAACTCTTCCTGAAAGATTACAACTCTTCTACAACTATATAAACATATTCAATTCACTTCTACAATCACCGATTCTTATTTATATTTCTGAAATCTAATCTCTTTTCATTCTGCAAATAAAAGCATTCACTATTATTCAATATCACTAGAATCCTTGAATTTATTCATATACTTCAATTCTACGTGATTATCTTCCTTCTAAATCTTCACACACATACATACTCTTGAGGATTTGATTATAGGAAAGTTGTACTATCAAAAGACAATCAGTGTTATTTAGAACACATTCGTCAACAAACATTTTGTATTAAGTTGAAGTCCTCTTCGGTTGTTGAGGCGGAAAAATTCCTGTTCGGCTGCTCAGGTGTCGTATACCTATTCCTCTGGGTTAAGTGAGGGGTTTAGTTTAAATCCAGAGGGTATTCTGGGACTGGACGTAGAACGGGAAGTTCGAACCAGTATAAAAATTCTTGGTGTGCTTACTTTAATTTTTACTTTACTGTTATTACCAGTTTCCGCATTAATATACCATATTACACGATCCTTAGTACTGCACGTACACTTTCATTTGGTATCAGAGCAAGGTCATCTTATAACCATCACAAAGTTATTTGATATTTACTTTTAGTAATATGGCAACCGCACAAATTAATGATGTTAACACTCACACTAATTCTAGTTTCACAGAAGGTCAATCGACTTCACGACCTCCACTTTTCAATGGTATAAATTATAATTATTGGTCAACTAGAATGAGAATCTATATGCAATCAAGTGGGTTTGATATCTGGAATATTATACAAAGAGAATACACAATTCCTACTGGAGAATACTCGACTTGGAGTAACACACAAAAACTAGATGCTACATCAAATGCTAAGGCTATGAATACTTTATTTTGTGCATTAGATAGAAATGAATTCAATAGAGTTAGTATGTGTACTTCCGGCTATGAAATTTGGAGAACTCTTAAAGTTTCACATGAAGGAACGAACAAAGTTAAATTGAGCAAAATTTCTATGCTAAAACATCAATTTGAAAACTTTAAAATGAGGCCAAATGAATCTATAAATGACATGTACTCTAGATTTCAGGATATTTATCATGCTCTATTATCTCTAGAACAAAAGTTTACTGATTTTGATGTTGTTACAAAAATCTTGAATTCTTTAACGGACGAATGGGAACGAAAAGTCCTAGCTATTGAAGAAGCAACTGATTTGTCAACATTAAAACCAGAAGAATTGATAGGTAATTTAATGTCTTACGAAGTAAATTTGCAGGCAAAACGAAATGGAGCACAAGAAAAGAAAAATGTAGCATTCCAAGCAGAAAAAGATGATTCCGACTCAGATAATGAAGATATGGCAATGATCGCTAAAAATTTCAAAAAGTTTTTGAAATTCAACAGAAACAAATTCAAGGGAAACAAAAATAATTCCAACAACAATTCTAATAGCAGCAAACCATCATCTTCAACAATGGAATGTTATGAATGTCACAAGAAAGGACACATGAAGAAAGATTGTCCAGATCGTAAAAAGAATAATTTCAAGAAGGACAAAACCAAACGAAAAGCTTTTTCAGCCACTTGGGACGACACTGACTCATCATCCTCATCAGAGAGTGAAAGTGATAATGAACAAGCAAATGTATGCTTCATGGCTTCGTCAGACGATGTAAGTAATTTTACTTTTGAAGATTTAATTGAAATAAATTCTGAATTAGTAAATTTAACAAAACAACTTATAAAGAAAAATAAGGAGTTGCAAAGAAAGTTAGATAGAACAGCTTTAGAAGTAGATATATTAAAAGATGAGAAGGTAATATTGGAAGAAGAACTTGAAATCTCTCAACAATCGAATTCTAACTTATCTTCTCAAATTACGTCAATTTCTGAGGAACTAGAAATTCAGAAAAATAAAAATGATATTTTACTTTTTGAAAATAATAGTTTAATATCTAAAATTAAGGATTTAGAGTTAGAAAAATCTAGTCTTAAAATAAAATTTGATGATATTTCTAAAAGTGTTTCTAATTTCAATAAAGGAAGAGAAAATCTTTCTAGTATATTAGAAAACTCTCAAACTCCTAACAATAAATCTGGACTAGGATTTAAGAAACAAAATAATTTTGCTAAAAGTAAAACTAATAATAAAATTAAGAAAGATATTAGGAAAACAGTTTATTCAAATACTAAAACTATTAAGATATGGATTCCAAAAACAAATAATACATTGATAAGGAATAAACATATCAAAAGTTTTATTGAAACTGTTCATAATAACAAAAATTATTTCTATAAAGGGAATTCTGAACCCGTATGGGTTTGGCTTCCTAAGATCTAACTCTTAGGACCCTAAAAAGATTGGGTACCAACTTTTTATAAATTTTACAGGTACCACATAAGAAGAGAGGAAAATGGATTTTAGATAGCGGTTGCTCAAAACACATGACTGGAAACAAAGAAATGTTATCAAACATTATATACTCAAATGGAGGAGCAGTCACCTTTGGAGATAACTCAAAAGGATATATCATCGGCAAAGGCAATGTTAATAGCAACGGTACATCTAATTTACCTCTCATTACTGATGTTTTATTAGTTAAAAATTTAAAACATAATTTATTGAGTATTAGTCAACTATGCGATAAAGGTTTTAATATAACTTTTTCAGAAAATAAATGTAACATTTTTGATAAAAATCACAACATCATTTTCGAAGGAAATAGAGATAAAAATATTTATATCCTAAATATGAATGTGAATAATGATTCAAATTTGTGTCTAGTAGCTAAAGAAAACGATTCTTGTCTTTAGCACAAAAGATTTTGTCACATAAATTTTAATACCATCAACAAACTTGCGAAAAATAAATTAGTTAAAGGATTACCCAATATAAAATTCGAAACTAACATATTTTGTGATGCATGTGAATTAGGAAAATTAACAAAATCTTCTTTTAAATCAAAGAAAGTAATATCTACAGAACAACCACTTGAACTTTTACACATGGATCTTTTTGGTCCAACTCAAGTACAATCTATTAACCATAATAGATATGTTTTTGTTATTGTAGACGATTTCTCTAGATATACTTGGATTTTCTTTTTGAAAAATAAAAGTGATACCTTTGATAATTTTAAAGTTTTTGTTAAAAGAATTCAAAATATTAAAACATTAAAGATTAAAAATATAAGAAGTGATCATGGAGGCGAATTTGAAAATGAAGTTTTTGAACAATTTTGTAACAAGAAAGGTATTAACCATAATTTCTCTTTTCCTAGAACACCACAACAAAATGGAGTTGTAGAAAGGAAAAATAGAACATTACAAGAATGTGCAAGAACTTTACTAAATGGAACAACTTTATCGAAACATTTTTGGGCAGAAGCTGTAGCCACTGCTTGTTACATACTAAATCGTGTTTCTATTCGTCCATTAACTAAAAATACACCATATGAACTTCTAAATGGAAGAAAACCTAATATTTCATATCTAAAAGTTTTTGGTTCGAAATGTTTTATTTTAAATACTAAAGATCAACTAGGAAAATTTGATCCAAAATCCGATGAAGGTATATTTGTTGGATATTCGGAACGAAGCAAGGCCTATCGAATTTATAATAAACGAACTCAAATTATTGAAGAAAGTTTACATGTTTCTTTCAACGAAAATTTTAAAAATATAAATCCGAGTGTTACTATTGATTCTGATGATGAATCTACTCAGAATGAGAATATTAGTACAAATGAAAATCTTGATATTCATGAAACCAATACAAATGTAACTTCTAATTTAATAAAATCTCCACCTAGAATTTTAAAAGATCATCCTATGCAAAATATAATTGGAGAAGTTAATACGAATGTTAAAACCAGACATCAATTAAATCAAGCTGGTCATGTTGCTTTTCTTTCTAACATAGAACCTAAGAATATAAAAGAAGCTTCTACTGATGACTACTGGATACTTGCCATGCAAGAAGAATTAAATCAATTCGAACGAAACGAAGTTTGGGAACTCGTTCCTAGACCTAGTGATCAATCAGTCATCGGTACTAAATGGGTTTTCAAAAATAAAGCAGATGAACTAGGAAATATAACAAGGAATAAAGCTAGATTAGTTGCACAAGGATATAATCAAGAAGAAGGTATTGATTACGAAGAGACGTTTGCTCCAGTCGCCCGACTTGAAGCAATACGAATATTATTAGCTTATGCGTGTTTTCATAATTTTAAACTATATCAAATGGATGTTAAAAGTGCATTTTTAAATGGATTCATAAAAGAAAATGTTTTTGTTGAACAACCACCTTTGTTTAATCATGAAAAATTTCCGGATCATGTATATAAACTTAAAAAGGCGTTATACGGTTTAAAACAAACACCACGTGCTTGGTATGATCGTCTTAAAGGTTATTTATTAGAATCTGGTTTTGAAATCGGTAAAGTAGATCAAACACTTTTTATTAAGAAAACTAATAAAGATATTTTAATAATTCAAATATATGTTGACGATATTATTTTCGGCTCGACAAATGAAAAATTATGTCAAGAATTTTCAACTATAATGACAAATAAATTTGAAATGTCTCATATGGGAGAATTGTCATATTTTCTTGGATTACAAATTAAACAAATTGAAAATGGAATTTTTATTAATGAAGAAAAATATTGTTATAATTTAATCAAACGTTTTGGTCTTGAAAATACTGCTGCCAAACCAACTCCTATGAGTACAACGGTTCATCTCGATAGAGATGAAGATGGCAAAAGTGTTGATCAAAAGTTATATCGTAGTATGATAGGTTCTTTACTTTATTTAACAGCGAGTCGCCCCGATATTATGATGAGTGTTTGTTTATTTGCTCGATTTCAAGCAAATCCCAAAGAATCACATATGAGAGCAGTTAAACGCATTATTCGTTATCTAACTAAAACCAAATATTTCGGACTATTTTATCCGAAAGAATGTCCTTTTGAATTAGTTTCCTACAGTGATGCTGATTTTGGAGGAAGTCGGACGGATCGAAAAAGTACGAGCGGAACATGTCACTTCATTGGACGTTCCTTAGTCTCTTGGTTTAGTAAGAAACAAAATTGTGTTTTTTTATCAACATGTGAAGCAGAATATATATCTACTGCTTTGGCATGTGCACAAGTCGTATATATGCAACATACATTACAAGATTTTAATTGTCATCTTGAAAAATCAATAATTTATTGTGATAATACCAGTGCAATAAACCTTTCAAAAAATCCGGTCAATCATTCCCGAACAAAACACATTGATATTCGTCATCATTTTCTTCGTGATTGTTTGGAAAAAGGATTAATAAATCTAGAATTTATCAACACTGAAAATCAAATAGCTGACATTTTTACTAAACCACTAAATGAAATTTCTTTTATAAAACTAAGACGAGATTTAGGTATAATGTCGTTTAAAGACTTATGAATAAAAAATATATATAAAATGATGAAAAATATAAAATTATTTTTCTGACCAAAGCGGTACTCGAACTCATGACTTCTGACTTATATGTTAGATGTTGTAGTATAGCCACTTGGGCTATGGGTGTTTCTTGTTCCAGCTCTGCTTCTAATTTGCATCATTAAAACTTAATTTCAGAATATACTATTTTTTGACTCTAAAGCATTGTATGTCATTCATTTGTAAACAGTTTTTGTTTAAAGAATTCTGTGATTAAAACTAAAATTTGATTTTAGACCACTATTTTTTTAGAAAATATGGTTATATATATATACATACATATGTTTATTGAATAGAACATAAAATACAAAAAATTTCTTACAAAACAAAACTTGAAAAAAAAATGTCTTCTAACAATGATGTCTACAATTCTGAAAATTCTCATCTCTCTTATACATCCCCGGACGACGACTATTCTGATCGTATCCCCGAAGGTGGTCCTTATCCTACATTTCCAATGCCAAACCGTGTCCTAGAATTATCCTCTCCGGATAATGATCCCCGACACAGGTGGAAACCATGGGAAGACTCCCATACAGGTTATACACCTGACAAAAAGAAAGGGAAAAAGGAAATGGTAGTATCTCCAACAACAAAACAAAAGATTGATGAAATTCATCACTATCAACATCAACAGATGAATATGCAAAGGGAACTTTATTACGAACAAAAAGTCACGGCAAGACGGTTAAGCTTCCCTGAAAAGATTGCCATGAAATTTTGTTCATCTAAGAAGGATGATATAGCTGAGCCTTCTTACAGAACTCCGTCTCCTTCTGACCATGTTCAATCTCCAGTTGCTCCAATATGGTCACCGGTAGAAAACGTTCCATCTCCAAATTCATGGGAACGTCGATGCTAATTCATCATGGCTATATTTTAATATATATATGTTATATTTTAAATAAGCTGTATAGATAAATATGATGTAATAATATGATTATATTTCTATAATTCTTATTTAAAAAAAACAACATGAAAATGTCTATTGACATGCTTTCGGTCGACCGAAATGCCTGAACCGGTCAACTGAAGCTGTCCCGAGAAGTTTTTAAAAACAGATTTCTTCCAAGTCGGTCGACCGAAATACCTGGCTCGGTCAGCCGAACGTATTTCCCGAATGACATTAGAATATTTTTTAACTCGGTCAACCGAATTCCCTGCACCAGTCGACCGAAGCTTTTCCTGAAAGTTTCAGCACTGTTCTGAACCTCAACTCGGTAGACCAACCCAGGTCCTTCAGTCGACCGAACGTGTTATTCTGCTGAAATTGCCTTCATATTTTAACCCAACCCTTCACCTTTTTATCTCACCTCTTCACTTTACTCTCCCACAACAGATTTGAACCCTAGCCCCCATTACAACCTTCCTAAATTTCTTCAAATTCTTCAAGAAAAATGGCTCCCAAAAAGAAATCTAAGACTACCGCTGGCCAATCTTCCTCAACTCCTGTAGATTCTCAAATTGCTTCTTGGTTAGTAAGTGAAAAAGCTTTAGAAAGATGGATAAGGCTTCAAGATGCAAAAATCTTTGAGGAGTCTTTTGTAAGTTATCCTGATTTTACCGCCTACGGTGTTGAAAATGCCGCTCTTGAAAGTGGTCTTGATGCTTTTCTTGACCATAGGAAAAACAACTTGAAGATTAATCATATAATGGTCAAGTTATTCTTAGCAAATCTCAATCTTGTCAATCCACCAAGAAACACTGAAAATTGTGTTTGGACATCCGTTTGTGGCACTTCGATGTTTCTCTCCATTGATCGAATGAATCATATTTTAAATGCTCGACCGGGTGGAATCTCATTACATGATGTAGATTGTAATCCATCAACTCGTGACCGCCTAAGTCACTTATTCTTTGAAGATGATGCTACCGACTTAAGGCAAACTTCATCTCTCCGACCTAAAGCACGACTTTTTCATCGATTCATGATGAAGTCTATTGTTCCAAGAGGAGGGTCGTACCACTTAGTATATCCCGAAAACTTCAAGGCGTTATATGCTATGTGTGGAAACATTCGGGTAAATTGGACACAACTTCTTATGGATGAATTCCTTACATTCAACCAAGGAAAAATGCTCCATATTTACTATGGAGAATACATAATGCGGTTGATTAACAACTTTGTCACTCATGCACCGGAATCTGAAACTTCCAAAGTTCGTACCTTTGACTCACGAACAATAAAATTGATGAAGTTACCCGATGCACCATCCCAAATTACAACCTTTCAGCAATGGCGTACCATTCCACGAGAACAACTACGTCGTAGCTATTCTACTCCTCAACCCTCCACTCATTCTACAGAACGTATAACTCGTCAAACCTCTATCCAAAGACCACCTCCCGGTACTAGCACAGCGGCTGCAATTGATATTTTAGCCCAAAATCAACTAGCTTTAGATTCTCGCCTTCGAAAAATTGATGGGCATTTCAAGAAGATCAAAGGCTTCTTCGTAAATTTGTGGGATGCCTTATCATGCTCTTCTAAAGCCGGTGCTTCATTTGTTGCCCCTGGAAAAAGACCAGCACCTAATTTCTCTTGGTCTACATCCGATAACACAAGTTCCAGCACTTCGGCAACTCCCGCACCTACTACTCAAAGATGGGGTAAGGAACCGGCTCCTCTCGATGAAAATCTTCATCCAGAACAGTGGGATACTGACGATGATGAGGAGTAATTGTAGTGTTTTTAAATTTATTTTACTTTCAAGAATTTCTTGTACTTTATTTGTTTCTTAATTAATTGTTATGTTATGTTCTAAACAAACATCTTGAAATTATTTCTAATTAAGCTCCAGAATGTACCATGTAAATTTAAAATGTTTTGCATTACTTTAATTTGTTATAAGTATTCCTTTTTGTCGATGACAAAGGGGGAGAAATATACGCAAACTAACAAATTTTTGCAGAAAAGTCGCCATATATTCAGGGGGAGAACTATAATATATATGTCAATATTACTTCGTCACATAAGTATTGTCATCAATCAAAAAGGGGGAGAATGTTGATTCATGAGTTTTGATTCATGACACAAGCTTCAGAGATCATACGACGAGAATATTATATGGAAGCGACAAAAAGAGAATAAGTGCATACCGTGCACTACAAAGGAGATAATCTTACAATCCAGAGATTAGTATGGATATTTTATTTTATTTGAGTCTTAGAACAATGTTAAAATCATTCCTCAAATAGTCACACACGCACACAAAACATTTTATAGCAAAAACTATGTTCAATGTGCATATAACACCAGGTCGGCCGACCGACCAGGATCCTCGGTCGACCGACCCTGTATCATATGCACAGTGACTTTCTGTTTTGTATACGTTTTTCAACTCAGCTGACCGGCCAGGTTTTTCGGTCGACCGACCAGAGAAAAACGGCTAGTTTTCTGAAGAGACGCGATCTTTTCATGAAGAGTAATGTCCTCTATTTCAAGAGGTATGGACACTACTGTTGACTAAAACTCTTCATGAAAGATTACAACTCTTCTACAACTATATAAACATATTCAATTCACTTCTACAATCATCGATTCTTGTTTATATTTCTGAAATCTAATCTCTTTTCATTCTGCAAATAAAAGCATTCACTATTATTCAATATCACTAGAATCCTTGAATTTATTCATATACTTCGATTCTACGTGATTATCTTCCTTCTAAATCTTCACACACATACATACTCTTGAGGATTTGATTATAGGAAAGTTGTACTATCAAAAGACAATCAGTGTTATTTAGAACACATTCGTCAACAAACATTTTGTATTAAGTTGAAGTCCTCTTCGGTTGTTGAGGCGGAAAAATTCCTGTTCGGCTGCTCAGGTGTCGTATACCTATTCCTCCGGGTTAAGTGAGGGGTTTAGTTTAAATCCAGAGGGTATTCTGGGACTGGACGTAGAACGGGAAGTTCGAACCAGTATAAAAATTCCTGGTGTGCTTACTTTAATTTTTACTTTACTGTTATTACCAGTTTCCGCATTAATATACCATATTACACGATCCTTAATACTGCACGTACACTTCCAGACCACTCTCCAGTGATGGTAAATCGAAGTCCAGCCACGGTGTTCCCTTTTTAACGTAAAAATTCATGTGAAGGAAAAACGAAGGCCAAAAATTTCAAAGACCAGATTGAGGTTCGGATAGCCTTTTTTGGGTATGAAACTATCCGTTGACGGCTTACAGCGGTCAAAGTCGTAGAACTCACTGAGACCTTCGTTTTGACTGTTTATGGCTCCCGTAACTCTAAACGAGGCAACAGTTATGACCGTCTGAAAAATCGATATCCATAGGGTGCAACATCTGCGGTGCAAGGTGCAACATTCATCCAAAAAGACGAAACAGCGCCGTGCGACTTTTAGAAATAGCTGCAGGGATTTGAAATGGACCAGTACCTTGGTGCATCACTCTCAAGGGATGGTAAATCGAAAACCAGCCACGGTGTTCCCTTTTTAACGTAAAAATTCATGTGACGGAAAAACGTAGGCCAAAAAACTTCAAAGACCCGATTGAGGTTCGGATAGTCTTTTTTTGGGTATGAGACTATCCGTTGACGGCTTACAGCGGTCAAAGCCAAGAACTCACTGAGACCTTCATTTTGACTAGTTATGGCTCCCGTAACTCTAAACGAGGCAACAGTTATGGCCGTCCGAAGAATCGATATCCACAGGGTGCAACATCTGCGGTGCAAGGTGCAACATTCGTCCAAAAAGAAGAAACAGCGCCGTGCGACTTTTAGAAATGGGTGCAGGGATTTGAAATTGACCGGTACCATGGTGCACCACTCTCCAAAGATGGTAAATCGAAGACCAGCCACGGTGTTCCCTTTTTAACGTAAAAATTCATGTGACGGAAAAACGAAGGCCAGAAAACTTCAGAGACCCGATTGAGGTTCGGATAGCCTTTTTTTGAGTATGAAACTATCCGTTAACTGCTTACAGCGGTAAAAGCCGTAGAAATCACTGAGACCTTCATTTTGACTGGTTATGGCTTCAGTAACTCTAAACGAGGCAACAGTTATGGCCGTCCGAAAAATCGATATCCACAGGGTGTAACATCTGCGGTGCAAGGTGCAACATTCGTCCAAAAAGACGAAACAGCACCGTGCGACTTTTAGAAATGGGTGCAGGGATATGAAATGGACCAGTTCCATGGTGCACCACTCTCCAGGGATGGTAAATCAAAAACCAGCCACGGTGTTCTCTTTTTAACGTAAAAATTCATGTGACGGAAAAACGAAGGCCATAAAACTTTAGAGACTCGATTGAGGTTTCGATAGCCTTTTTTCAGTATGAAACTATCCGTTGACGGCTTACAGCATTCAAAGCCGTGGAACTCACTGAGACCTTCGTTTTGACTGGTTTTGGCTCCCGTTACTCTAAATGAGGCAACAGTTATGGCCGTCCGAAGAATCGATATCCACAGGGTGCAACATCTGCGGTGCAAGGTGCAACATTCGTCCAAAAAGACGAAACAGCGCCGTGCGGCTTTTAGTAATGGGTGCAGGGATTTGAAATGGACTAGTACCATGGTGCATCACTCTCCAGGGATGGTAAATCGAAAACCAGCCACGGTGTTCCCTTTTAAACGTAAAAATTCATGTGACGGAAAAACGTAGGCCAAAAAACTTCAGAGACCAGATTGAGGTTCGGATAGCCTTTTTTTGGGTATGAAACTATACGTTACAGCGGTCAAAGCCTAGAACTCACTGAGACCTTCTTTTTGACTGGTTATGGCTCCCGTTACTCTAAACGAGGCAACAGTTATGGCCGTTCGAAGAATCAACATCCACAGGGTGCAACATCTGCGGTGCAAGGTGCAACAATCGTCCAAAAAGACGAAACAGCGCCATGCGACTTTTAGAAATGGGTGCAGGGATTTGAAATGGACTAGTACCATGGTGCACCACTCTCCAGGGATGGTAAATCGAAGACCAACCACGGTGTTCCCTTTTTAACGTAAAAATTCATGTGACGGAAAAACAAAGGGCAAAAAACTTCAGAGACCAGATTGAGGTTCGGATAGCCTTTTTTTGAGTATGAAACTATCCGTTGACGGCTTAAAGTAGTCAAAGCCGTAGAACTCACTGAGACCTTCGTTTTGACTGGTTATGGCTCCAGTAACTCTAAACGAGGCAACAGTTATGGCCGTCTGAAGAATCGATATCCACAGGGTGCAACATCTGCGGCGCAAGGTGCAACATTCGTCCAAAAAGACGAAACAGCGCTGTGCGACTTTTAGAAATGGGTGCAGGGATTTTAAATGGACCAGTACCATGGTTCACCACTCTCCAGGGATGGTAAATCGAAGACCAGCCACGGTGTTCCCTTTTTAACGTAAAAATTCATATGACGGAAAAACGAAGGGCAAAAAACTTCAAAGACCCGATTGAGGTTCGGATAACCTTTTTTTGGTTTGAAATTATCTGTTGACGGCTTACAGCGGTCAAAGCCGTAGAACTCACTGAGAGCTTCATTTTGACTGGTTATGGCTCGCGTAACTCTAAACGAGGCAATAGTTATGGCCGTCCGAAAAATCGATATCCATAGGGTGCAACATCTGCGGTGCAAGGTGCAACATTCGTCCAAAAAGACGAAACAGTGCCGTGCGACTTTTAAAAATGGGTGCAGGGATTTGAAATGGACCAGTACCATGGTGCACCACTCTCTAGGGATGGTAAATCGAAGACCAGCCACGGTGTTCCCTTTTTAACGAAAAAATTCGTGTGATGGAAAAACGAAGGCCAAAAAACTTCAGAGACCCGATTGAGGTTCGGATAGTCTTTTTTGGGTATGAAACAATCCGTTGACGGCTTACAGCGGTCAAAGCCGTAGAACTCACTGAGACCTTCTGGTTATGGCTCCCGTAACTCTAAATGAGGCAACAGTTATGACCGTCCGAAAAATCGATATCCACAGGGTGCAATATCTACGGTGCAAGGTGCAACATTCATCCAAAAAGACGAAACAGCGCCATGCGACTTTTAGAAATGGGTGCAGGGATTTGAAATGGACTAGTACCATGGTGCGTCACTCTCCAGGGATGGTAAATCGAAAACCAGCCACGGTGTTCCCTTTTTAACATAAAAATTCATGTGATGGAAAAACGTAGGCCAAAAAACTTCAGAGACCAGATTGAGGTTCGGATAGCCTTTTTTTGGGTATGAAACTATACGTTACAGTGGTCAAAGCATAGAACTCACTGAGACCTTCTTTTTGACTGGTTATGGCTCCCGTAACTCTAAACGAGGCAACAGTTATGGCCGTCCGAAGAATCGACATCCACAGGGTGCAACATCTGCGGTGCAAGGTGCAACATTCGTCCAAAAAGACGAAACAGCGCCGTGCGACTTTTTGAAATGGGTGCAGGGATTTGAAATGGACCAGTACCATGGTGCACCACTCTCCAGGGATGGTAAATCGAAGACCAACCACGGTGTTCCCTTTTTAACGTAAAAATTCATGTGACGGAAAAACAAAGGGCAAAAAACTTCAGAGACCAGATTGAGGTTCGGATAGCCTTTTTTTGAGTATGAAACTATCCGTTGACGGCTTAAAGTAGTCAAAGCCGTAGAACTCACTGAGACCTTCGTTTTGACTGGTTATGTCTCCCGTAACTCTAAACGAGGCTCCCGTAACTCTAAACGAGGCAACAGTTATGGCCGTCTGAAGAATCGATATCCATAGGGTGCAACATCTGCGGTGCAAGGTGCAACATTCGTCCAAAAAGACGAAACAGCGCTGTACGACTTTTAGAAATGGGTGCAGGGATTTTAAACGGACTAGTACCATGGTTCACCACTCTCCAGGGATGGTAAATCGAAGACCAGCCACGGTGTTCCCTTTTTAACGTAAAAATTCATGTGACGGAAAAACGAAGGCCAAAAAACTTCAGAGACCCGATTGAGGTTCGGATAACCTTTTTTTGGTTTGAAACTATCCGTTGACGGCTTACAGCGGTCAAAGTCGTAGAACTCACTGAGAGCTTCGTTTTGACTGGTTATGGCTCCCGTAACTCTAAACGAGGCAATAGTTATGGCCGTCCGAAAAATCGATATCCATAGGGTGCAACATCTGCGGTGCAAGGTGCAACATTCGTCCAAAAAGACGAAACAGTGCCGTGCGACTTTTAGAAATGGGTGCAGGGATTTGAAATGGACCAGTACCATGGTGCACCAATCTCCAAGGATGGTAAATCGAAAACCAGCCACGGTGTTCTCTTTTTAACGTAAAAATTCATGTGACGGAAAAACGAAGGCCAAAAAACTTCATAGACCCGATTGAGGTTCGGATAGCCATTTTTGGGTATGAAACTATCCGTTGACGGCTTACAGCGGTCAAAGCCTAGAACTCACTGAGACCTTCTTTTTGACTGGTTATGGCTCCCGTAACTCTAAACGAGGCAACAGTTATGGCCGTCCGAAGAATCGACATCCACAGGGTGCAACATCTGCGGTGCAAGGTGCAACATTCGTCCAAAAAGACGAAACAACGCCGTGCGACTTTTAGAAATGGGTGCAGGGATTTGAAATGGACCAGTACCATGGTGCACCACTCTCCAGGGACGTTAAATCGAAAACCAGCCTCGGTGTTCTCTTTTTAACGTAAAAATTCATGTGACGGAAAAACGAAGGCCAAAAAACTTCAAAGACCCGATTGAGGTTCGGATAGCCTTTTTTTGGGTATGAAACTATCCGTTGACGGCTTATAGCGGTCAAAGCCGTAGAACTCACTGAGACCTTCGTTTTGACTAGTTATGGCTCCCGTAACTCTAAACGAGGCAACAGTTATGGCCGTCCGAAGAATCGATATCTACAGGGTGCAACATCTGCGGTGCAAGGTGCAACATTCGTCCAAAAAGACGAAACAGCGCCGTGCGACTTTTAGAAATGGGTGCAGGGATTTGAAATGGACCAGTACCATGGTGCACCACTCTCCAGGGATGGTAAATCTAAGACCAACCACGGTGTTCCCTTTTAAACGTAAAAATTCATGTGACGGAAAAACAAAGGGCAAAAAACTTCAGAGACTAGATTGAGGTTCGGATAACCTTTTTTTGAGTATGAAACTATCCGTTGACGGCCTAAAGTAGTCAAAGCTGTAGAACTCACTGAGACCTTCGTTTTGACTAGTTATGGCTCCCGTAACTCTAAACGAGGATCCCGTAACTCTAAACAAGGCAACAATTATGGCCGTCCGAAGAATCGATATCCACAAAGTGCAACATCTGCGGTGCAAGGTGCAACATTCGTCCAAAAAGACGAAACAGCGCCGTGCGACTTTTAGAAATGGGTGCAGGGATTTGAAATGGACCAGTACCATGGTGTACCACTCTCCAGGGATGGTAAATCGAAAACCTGCCACGGTATTCCCTTTTTAATGTAAAAATTCATGTGACGGAAAAACGAAGGCCAAAAAACTTCAAAGACCCGATTGAGGTTCGGATAGCCTTTTTTTGGGTATGAAACTATCAGTTGACGGCTTACAGCGGTAAAGGCCGTAGAACTCACTGAGACCTTCGTTCTAACTGGTTATGGCTCCAGTAACTCTAAACGAGGCAACAGTTATGGCCGTCCGAAAAATCGATATCCACAGGGTGTAACATCTGCGGTGCAAGGTGCAACATTCGTCCAAAAAGACGAAACAGCGCCGTGCGACTTTTAGAAATGGGTGCAGGGATATGAAATGGACCAGTTCCATGGTGCACCACTCTCTAGGGATGGTAAATCGAAAACCAGCCACGGTGTTCTCTTTTTAACGTAAAAATTCATGTGACGGAAAAACGAAGGCCATAAAACTACAGAGACCCGATTGAGGTTTAGATAGCCTTTTTTGAGTATGAAACTATCCGTTGACGGCTTACAGTAGTCAAAGCCGTGGAACTCACTGAGATCTTCGTTTTGACTGGTTTTGGCTCCCGTAACTCTAAACGAGGCAACAGTTATGACCGTCCGAAGAATCGATATCCACATGGTGCAACATCTGCGGTGCAAGGTGCAACATTCGTCCAAAAAGACGAAACAGCGCCCTGCGACTTTTAGAAATGGGTGCAGGGATTTGAAATGGACCAGCACCATGGTGCACCACTCTCCAGGGATGGTTAATCGAAGACCAGCCACGGTGTTCCCTTTTTAACGTAAAAATTCATGTGACAGAAAAACGAAGGCCAAAAAACTTCAAAGACCCGATTGAGGTTCGGATAGCCTTTTTTTGGGTATGAAACTATCCGTTGATGGCTTACAGCGGTCAAAGCCATAGAACTCACTGAGACCTTCGTTTTGACTGGTTATGGTTCCCGTAACTTTAAACGAGGCAACAGTTATGGCCGTCCGAAGAATCGATATCCACAGGGTGCAACATCTGCGGTGCAAGGTGCAACATTCGTCGAAAAAGACGAAACAGCGCCGTGCGACTTTTAGAAATGGGTGCAGGGATTTGAAATGGACCGGTACCATGGTGCACCACTCTCCAGGGATGGTAAATCGAAAACCAGGCATGGTGTTCTCTTAAGGCCAGAAAACTTCAAAGACCCGATTGAGGTTCGGATAGCCTTTTTTGGGTATGAAACTATCCATTGACGACTTACAACAGTCAAAGCCGTAGAACTCACTGAGACCTTTGTTTTGACTAGTTATGGCTCCGGTAACTCTGAACGAGGCAACAGTTATGGCCATCCGAAGAATCGATATTCACAGGGCGCAACATCTACGGTGCAAGGTGCAACATTCGTCCAAAAAGACGAAACAGCGCCGTGCGACTTTTAGAAATGGGTGTAGGGATTTGAAATGGACCAGTACCATGGTGCACCACTCTCCAGGGATGGTAAATCGAAGACTAGCCACGGTGTTCCCTTTTTAACGTAAAAATTCATGTGACGGAAAAACGAAGGCCAAAAAACTTCAAAGACCCGATTGAGGTTCGGATAGCCTTTTTTTGAGTATGAAACTATCCGTTGATGGCTTACTGCAGTTAAAGCCATAGAACTCACTGAGACCTTCATTTTGACTGGTTTTGGCTTCCGTAACTCTAAACGAGGAAACAGTTATGACCGTCCGAAGATTCGATATCCACAGGATGCAACATCTATGGTGCAAGGTGCAACATTCGTCCAAAAAGATGAAACAGCGCCGTGCGACTTTTAGAAATGGGTGCAGGGATTTGAAATGGACCAGTACCATTGTGCACCACTCTCCAGGGATGGTAAATCGAAGACCAGCCACAGTGTTCCCTTTTTTAAGTAAAAATTCATGTGAAGGAAAAACGAAGGCCAAAAAACTTCAGAGACCCGATTGAGGTTCGGATAGCCTTTTTTGGGTATGAAACTATCCGTTGACGGCTTACAGCGGTCAAAGCGGTAGAACTCACTGAGACCTTCATTTTGACTAGTTATGGCTCCCGTAACTCTAAACGAGGCAACAGTTATGACCGTCCAAAAAATCGATATCCACAGGGTGCAACATCTGCGGTGCAAGGTGCAACATTCGTCCAAAAAGACGAAACAACGCCGTGCGACTTTTAGAAATGGGTGCAGGGATTTGAAATGGACCAGTACCATGGTGCACCACTCTACAGGGATGGTAAATCGAAAACCAGCCATGGTGTTCTCTTTTTAACGTAAAAATTCATGTGACGGAAAAACGAAGGCCAAAAAACTTCAGAGACCCGATTGAGGTTCAGATAGCCTTTTTTTGGGTATGAAACTATCCGTTGATGGCTTACAACTGTAAAAGCCGTAGAACTCACTGAGTCCTTTGTTTTGACTGGTTATGGCTCCCGTAACTCTGAACGAGACAACAGTTATGGCTGTCCGAAGAATCGATATCCACAGGGTGCAACATCTGCAGTGCAAGGTGCAACATTCGTCCAAAAAGGCGAAACAGCGCCGTGCGACTTTTAGAAATGGGTGCAGGGATTTGAAATGGACCAGTACCATGGTGCACCACTCTCCAAGGATGGTAAATCGAAAACCAGCCACGGTGTTCTCTTTTTAACGTAAAAATTCATGTGATGGAAAAACGAAGGCCAAAAAACTTCAGAGACCCGATTGAGGTTCGGATAGCCTTTTTTTGGGTATGAAACAATCCGTTGATGGCTTACAGCGGTCAAAGTCGTAGAACTCACTGAGACCTTCGTTTTGACTGGTTTTGGCTTCCGTAACTCTAAACGAGGAAACAGTTATGACCGTCCGAAGATTCGATATCCACAGGATGCAACATCTGTGGTGCAAGGTGCAACATTCGTCCAAAAAGACGAAACAGCGCCGTGTGACTTTTAGAAATGGGTGAAGGGATTTGAAATGGACCAGTACCATGGTGCACCACTCTCTAGAGATGGTAAATCGAAGACCAGCCACGGTGTTCCCTTTTTAACGTAAAAATTCATGTGACGGAAAAACGAAGGCCAAAAAACTTCAGAGACCCGATTGAGGTTCGAGTAGCCTTTTTTTGAGTATGAAACTATCCGTTGACGGCTTATAGCAGTCAAAGCCGTTGAACTCACCGAGACCTTCGTTTGGACTGGTTATGGCTCCCATAACTATAAACGAGGCAACAGTTATGACCGTCCGAAAAATCGATATCCACAGGGTGCAACATCTGCGGTGCAAGGTGCAACATTCATCCAAAAAGACGAAACAGCGCCGTACGACTTTAAGAAATGGGTGCAGGGATTTGAAATGGACCAGTACCATGGTGCATCACTCTCCAGGGATGGTAAATCGAAAACCAGCCACGGTGTTCCCTTTTTAACGTAAAAATTCATGTGACGGAAAAACGAAGGCCAAAAAACTTCAGAGACCCGATTGAGGTTCGGATAGCCTTTTTTTGGGTATGAAACTATCCGTTGACAGCTTACAGCGGTCAAAGCCGTAGAACTCACTGAGACCTTCATTTAGACTGGTTATGGCTCCCGTAACTCTAAACGAGGCAATAGTTATGACCGTCCGAAGAATCGATATCCATAGGGTGTAACATTTGCGGTGCAAGGTGCAACATTCGTCCAAAAAGACGAAACAGCGCCATGCGACTTTTAGAAATGGGTGAAAGGATTTGAAATGGACCAGTACCATGGTGCACCACTCTCCAGGGATGGTAAATCGAAGACCAGCCACGGTGTTCCCTTTTTAATGTAAAAATTCATGTGACGGAAAAACGAAGGGCAAAAAACTTCAGAGACCCGATTGAGGTTCGGATAGCCTTTTTTTGAGTATGAAACTATCCGTTGACGGCTTACAGTAGTCAAAGCCATAGAACTCACTGAGACCTTCGTTTTGACTGGTTATGGCTCCCGTAATTCTAAACGAGGCAACAGTTATGTCCGTCCGAAGAATCGATATCCATAGGGTGCAACATCTGCGGTGCAAGGTACAACATTCGTCCAAAAAGACGAAACAGCGCCGTGCGACTTTTAGAAATGGGTGCAGGGATTTGAAATGGACCAGTACCATGGTGGACCACTCTCCAGTGATGGTAAATCGAAGTCCAGCCACGGTGTTCCCTTTTTAACGTAAAAATTCATGTGCAGGAAAAACGTAGGCTAAAAAACTTCAGAGACCCGATTGAGGTTTAGATAGCCTTTTTTTAGGTATGAGACTATCCGTTGACGGCTTACAGCGGTCAAAGCCTAGAACTCACAGAGACCTTCGTTTTGACTCGTTATGGCTCCCATAACTCTAAACGAGGCAATAGTTATGACCGTCCGAAGAATCGATATCCACAGGGTGCAACATCTGCGGTGCAAGGTGCAACATTCGTCCAAAAAGACGAAACAGCGCCGTGCGACTTTTAGAAATGAGTGCAGGGATTTGAAATGGACCAGTACCATGGTGCACTACTCTCCAGGGATGGTAAATCGAAGACCAGCCACGGTGTTCCCTTTTTAGCGTAAAAATTCATGTGATGGAAAAACGAAGGGCAAAAAACTTCAGAGACCCGATTGAGGTTCGGATAGCCTTTTTTTGAGTATGGAACTATCCGTTGACGGCCTAAAGTAGTCAAAGCGGAAGAACTCACTGAGACCTTCGTTTTGACTAGTTATGGCTCCCGTAACTCTAAACGAGGATCCCGTAACTCTAAACGAGGCAACAGTTATGGCCGTCCGAAGAATCGATATCCACAAAGTGCAACATCTGCGGTGCAAGGTGCAACATTCGTCCAAAAAGACGAAACAGCGCCGTGCGACTTTTAGAAATGGGTGCAGGGATTTGAAATGGACCAGTACCATGGTGCACCACTCTCCAGGGATGGTAAATCGAAATCCTGCCACGGTATTCCCTTTTTAATGTAAAAATTCATGTGACGGTAAAACGAAGGCCAAAAAACTTCAAAGACCCGATTGAGGTTCGGATAGCCTTTTTTTGGGTATGAAACTATCAGTTGACGGCTTACAGCGGTAAAGGCCGTAGAACTCACTGAGACCTTCGTTCTAACTGGTTATGGCTCCAGTAACTCTAAACGAGGCAACAGTTATGGCCGTCCGAAAAATCGATATCCATAGGGTGTAACATCTGCGGTGCAAGGTGCAACATTCGTCCAAAAAGACGAAACATCGCCGTGCGACTTTTAGAAATGGGTGCAGGGATATGAAATGGACCAGTTCCATGGTGCACCACTCTCTAGGGATGGTAAATCGAAAACCAGCCACGGTGTTCTCTTTTTAACGTAAAAATTCATGTGACGGAAAAACGAAGGCCATAAAACTTCAGAGACCCGATTGAGGTTTAGATAGCCTTTTTTGAGTATGAAACTATCCGTTGACGGCTTACAGTAGTCAAAGCCGTGGAACTCACTGAGACCTTCGTTTTGACTGGTTTTGGCTCCCGTAACTCTAAACGAGGCAACAGTTATGGCCGTCCGAAGAATCGATATCCACAGGGTGCAACATCTGCGGTGCAAGGTGCAACATTCGTCCAAAAAGACGAAACAGCGCCGTGCGACTTTTAGAAATGGGTGCAGGGATTTGAAATGGACCAGTACCATGGTGCACCACTCTCTAGGGATGGTAAATCGAAGACCAGCCACCGTGTTCCCTTTTTAACGAAAAAATTCGTGTGATGGAAAAACGAAGGCCAAAAAACTTTAGAGACCCGATTGAGGTTCGAATAGCCTTTTTTGGGTATGAAACAATTCGTTGATGGCTTATAGCGGTCAAAGCCGTAGAACTCTCTAAGACCTTCGTTTTGACTGGTTATGGCTCCCGTAACTCTAAACGAGGCAACAGTTATGACCGTCCGAAAAATCGATATCCACAGGGTGCAACATCTACGGTGCAAGGTGCAACATTCATCCAAAAAGACGAAACAGCGCCGTGCGACTTTTAGAAATGGGTGCAGGGATTTGAAATGGACCAGTACCATGGTGCGTCACTCTCCAGGGATGGTAAATCGAAAACCAGCCACGGTGTTCCCTTTTTAACGTAAAAATTCATGTGACGGAAAAACGTAGGCCAAAAAACTTCAGAGGCCAGATTGAGGTTCGGATAGCCTTTTTTGGGTATGAAACTATACGTTACAGCGGTCAAAGCCTAGAACTCACTTAGACCTTCTTTTTGACTGGTTATGGCTCCCGTAACTCTAAACGAGGCAACAGTTATGGTCGTCCGAAGAATCGACATCCACAGGGTGCAACATCTGCGGTGCAAGGTGCAACATTCGTCCAAAAAGACGAAACAGCGCCGTGTGACTTTTAGAAATGGGTGCAGGGATTTGAAATGGACCAGTACCATGGTGCACCACTCTCCAGGGATGGTAAATCGAAGACCAACCACGGTGTTCCCTTTTTAACGTAAAAATTCATGTGACGGAAAAACAAAGGGCAAAAAACTTCAGAGACCAGATTGAGGTTCGGATAGCCTTTTTTGAGTATGAAACTATCCGTTGACGGCTTAAAATAGTCAAAGCCGTAGAACTCACTGAGACCTTCGTTTTGACTGGTTATGGCTCCCGTAATTCTAAACGAGGCTCCCGTAACTCTAAATGAGGCAACAGTTATGGTCGTTTGAAGAATCGATATCCACAGGGTGCAACATCTGCGGTGCAAGGTGCAACATTCGTCCAAAAAGACGAAATAGCGCTGTGCGACTTTTAGAAATGGGTGCAGGGATTTTAAATGGACCAGTAACATGGTTCACCACTCTCCAGGGATGGTAAATCGAAGACCAGCCATGGTGTTCCCTTTTTAACGTAAAAATTCATTTGACGGAAAAACGAAGGCCAAAAAACTTCAGAGACCCGATTGAGGTTCGGATAGCCTTTTTTTGGTTTGAAACTATCCGTTGACGGCTTACAGCGGTCAAAGCTGTAGAACTCACTGAGAGCTTCGTTTTGACTGGTTATGGCTCCCGTAACTCTAAACGAGGCAATAGTTATGGCCGTCCGAAAAATCGATATCCATAGGGTGCAACATCTGCGGTGCAAGGTGCAACATTCGTCCAAAAAGACGAAACAGCGCCGTGCGACTTTTAGAAATGGGTGCAGGGATTTGAAATGGAACAGTACCATGGTGCATCACTCTCCAGGGATGGTAAATCGAAAACCAGCCACGGTGTTCTCTTTTTAACGTAAAAATTCATGTGGTGGAAAAACGAAGGCCAAAAAACTTCATAGACCCGATTGAGGTTCGGATAGCCTTTTTTTGGGTATGAATCTATCCGTTGATGGCTTACAGCGGTCAAAGCCGTAGAACTCACTGAGACCTTCATTTTGACTGGTTATGTTTCCCGTAACTCTAAACGAGGAAACAGTTATGGCCGTCCGAAGAATCGATATCAACAAGGTGCAACATCTGCGGTGCAAGATGCAACATTCGTCCAAGAAGACGAAACAGCGCCGTGCGACTTTTAGAAATGAGTGCAGGGATTTGAAATGGACCAGTACCATGGTGCACCACTCTCCAGGGATGTTAAATCGAAAACCAGCCACGGTGTTCCCTTTTTAACGTAAAAATTCATGTGACGGAAAAACGAAGGCCAAAAAACATCATAGACCCGATTGAGGTTCGGATAGCCTTTTTTGGGGTATGAAACTATCCGTTGACGGCTTACAGCGGTCAAAGCCGTAGAACTCACTGAGACCTTTGTTTTGACTGGTTATGGCTCCCGTAACTCTGAATGAGGCAATGGCCGTCCGAAGAATCGATATCCACAGGGTGCAACATCTGCGGTGCAAGGTGCAACATTCGTCCAAAAAGACGAAACAGCGCCGTGCGACTTTTAGAAATGGGTGCAGGGATTTGAAATGGACCAGTACCATGGTGCACCACTCTCTAGGGATGGTAAATCGAAGACCAGCCACGGTGTTCCCTTTTTAACGTAAAAATTCATGTGACGGAAAAACGAAGGCCAAAAAATTCAGAGACCCGATTGAGGTTCGGATAGCCTTTTTTGAGTATGAAACTATCAGTAGATGGATTACAGCGGTCAAAGTCGTAGAACTCTCTGAGACCTTCGTTTTGACTGGTTATGGCTCCCGTAACTCTAAACGAGGCAACAGTTATGACCGTCCGAAAAATCGATATCCACAGGGTGCAACATCTGCGGTGCAAGGTGCAACATTCGTCCAAAAAGACGAAACAGTGCCGTGCGACTTTTAGAAATTGGTGCAGGGATTTGAAATGGACCAGTACCATGGTGCACCACTCTCCAGGGATGGTAAATCGAAGACCAGCCACGGTGTTCCCTTTTTAACGTAAAAATTCATGTGACTGAAAAACGAAGGCCAAAAAACTTCAAAGACCCGATTGAGGTTCGGATAGGCTTTTTTTGAGTATGAAACTATCCGTTGACGGCTTACAGCGGTCAAAGCCATAGAACTCACTGAGACCTTCGTTTTGACTGGTTACGGCTCCCGTAACTCTAAACGAGGCAACAGTTATGGCTGTCCGAAAAATCGATATCCACAGAGTGCAACATCTGCGGTGCAAGGTGCAACATTCTTCCAAAAAGACGAAATAGCGCCCTACGACTTTTAGAAATGGGTGTAGGGATTTGAAATGGACCAGTACCATGGTGCACCACTCTCCAGGACCGGTAAATCGAAGACCAGCCACGGTGTTCCATTTTTAACGTAAAAAATCATGTGACGGAAAAACGAAGGCCAAAACACTTCAGATACCCGATTGAGGTTCGGATAGCCTTTTTTTGAGTATGAAACTATCCGTTGATGGCTTACAGCAGTCAAAGTCGTAGAACTCACTGAGACCTTCGTTTTGACTTGTTATGGCTCCCGTAACTCTAAACGAGGAAACCGTTATGACCATCCGAAGATTCGATATCCACAGGGTGCAACATCTACGGTGCAAGGTGCAACATTCGTCCAAAAAGACGAAACAGCGCCGTGCGACTTTTAAAAATGGGTGCACGGATTTGAAATGGACCAATACCATTGTGCACCACTCTCCTGGGATGGTTAATCGAAGACCAGCCACGGTGTTCCCTTTTTAACGTAAAAATTCATGTGAAGGAAAAACGAAGGCCAAAAAACTTCAGAGACCCGATTGAGGTTCGGATAGCCTTTTTTGGGTATGAAACTATCCGTTGACGGCTTATAGCGGTCAAAGCCGTAGAACTCACTGAGACCTTCGTTTTGACTGGTTAGGGCTCCCGTAACTCTAAACGAGGCAACAGTTATGACCGTCCGAAAAATCGATATCCACAGGGTGCAACATCTACGGTGCAAGGTGCAACATTCGTCCAAAAAGACAAAACAGCGCCGTGCGACTTTTAGAAATGGGTGCAGGGATTTGAAATGGACCAGTACCATGGTGCACCACTCTTCAGGGATGGTAAATCGAAACCAGCCACGGTGTTCTCTTAAGGCCAAAAAACTTCAGAGACCCGATTGAGGTTCGGATAGCCTTTTTTGGGTATGAAACTATCCGTTGACGGCTTACAGCAGTCAAAGCCATAGAACTCACTAAGAACTTTGTTTTGACTAGTTATGGCTCCCGTAACTCTGAACGAGGCAACAGTTATGGTCGTACGAAGAATCGATATCAACATGGTGCAACATCTGCGGTGCAAGGTGCAACATTCGTCCAAAAAGACGAAACAGCGCCGTGCGACTTTTAGAAATGGGTGTAGGGATTTGAAATGGACCAGCACCATGGTGCACCACTTTCCAGGGATGGTAAATCGAAGACCAGCCACGGTGTTCCCTTTTTAACGTAAAAATTCATGTGATAGAAAAACGAAGGCCAAAAAACATCAAAGACCCGATTGAGGTTCGGATAGCCTTTTTTTGGGTATGAAACTATCCGTTGATGGCTTACAACGGTCAAAGTCGTAGAACTCACTAAGACCATCGTTTTGACTGGTTATGGTTCCCGTAACTCTAAACGAGGCAACAGTTATGGCCGTCCGAAGAATCGATATCCACAAGGTGCAACATCTGCGGTGCAAGGTGCAACGTTCGTCCAAAAAGACGAAACAGCGCCGTGCGACTTTTAAAAATGGGTGCAGGGATTTGAAATGGACCAGTACCATGGTGCACCACTCTCCAGGGATGGTAATCGAAAACCAGCCACGGTGTTCTCTTAAGGCCAAAAAACTTCAGAGACCCGATTGAGGTTCGGATAGCCTTTTTTGGGTATGAAACTTTCCATTGACGGCTTACAGCAGTCAAAGCCGTAGAACTCACTGAGACGTTTGTTTTGACTGGTTATGGCTCCCGTAACTCTGAATGAGGCAACAGTTATGGCCGTCCGAAAAATCAATATCCACAGGGTGCAACATCTGCGGTGCAAGGTGCAACATTCGTCCAAAAAGACGAAACAGCGCCGTGCGACTTTTAGAAATGGGTGCAGAGATTTGAAATGGACCAGTACCATGGTGCACCACTCTCCAGGGATGGTAAATCGAAGACCAGCCATGGTGTTCCCTTTTTAACGTAAAAATTCCTGTGATGGAAAAACGAAGGCTAAAAAACTTCAGAGACCCGATTGAGGTTCGGATAGCCTTTTTTGAGTATGAAACTATCCGTTGACGGCTTACAGCAGTCAAAGCCATAGAACTCACTGAGACCTTCGTTTTGACTAGTTTTGGCTCCCGTAACTCTAAACGAGGAAACAGTTATGACCGTCCGAAGATTCGATATCCACAGGGTTGAACATCTACGGTGCAAGGTGAAACATTCGTCCAAAAAGAAGAAACAGCGCCGTGCGACTTTTCGAAATGGGTGCAGGGATTTGAAATGGACCAGTACCATTGTGCACCACTCTCCGGGGATGGTAAATCGAAGACCAGCCACGGTGTTCCCTTTTTAATGTAAAAATTCATGTGAAGGAAAAACGAAGGCCAAAAAACTTCAAAGACCAGATTGAGGTTCGAATAGCCTTTTTTGGGTATGAAACTATCCGTTGACGACTTACAGCGGTCAAAGCCGTAGAACTCACTGAGACCTTCGTTTTGACTGGTTATGGCTCCCGTAACTCTAAACGAGGCAACAGTTATGACCATCCGAAAAATCGATATCCACAGTGTGCAACATCTGCGGTGCAAGGTGCAACATTCGTCCAAAAAGACGAAACAGCGCCGTGCGACTTTTAGAAATGGGTGCATGGATTTGAAATGGAGCAGTACCATGGTGCACCACTCTCCAGGGATGGTAAATCGAAGACCAGCCATGGTGTTCCCTTTTTAACGTAAAAATTCATGTGACGGAAAAACAAAGGCCAAAAAACTTCAGAGACCCGATTGAGGTTCGGATAGCCTTTTTTTGAGTATGAAACTATCCGTTGACGTCTTACAGCGGTCAAAGCCGTAGAACTCACTGAGACCTTCGTTTTGACTGGTTACGGCTCCCGTAACTCTAAACGAGGCAATAGTTATGGCCGTCCGAAAAATCGATATCCACAGAGTGCAACATCTGCGGTGCAAGGTGCAACATTCGTCCAAAAAGACAAAACAGCGCCGTGCGACTTTTAGAAATGGGTGCAGGGATTTGAAATGGACCAGTGCCATGGTGCACCACTCTCTAGGGATGGTAAATCGAAGACCAGCCACGGTGTTCCCTTTTAAACGTAAAAATTCATGTGACGGAAAAACGAAGGCCAAAAAACTTCAAAGACCCGATTGAGGTTCGGATAGCCTTTTTTTGAGTATAAAACTATCCGTTGACGGCTTACAGCAGTCAAAGCCGTAGAACTCACTGAGACCTTCGTTTTGACTGGTTATGGCTCCCGTAACTCTAAACGAGGAAACAGTTATGACCATCCGAAGATTCGATATCCACAGGGTGCAACATCTGCGGTGCAAAGTGCAACATTCGTTCAAAAAGATGAAACAGCGACGTGCGACTTTTAGAAATGGGTGCAGGGATTTGAAATGGACCGGTACCATTGTGCACCACTCTCCAGGGATGGTTAATCGAAGACCAGCCACGGTGTTCCCTTTTTAACGTAAAAATTCATGTGAAGGAAAAACGAAGGCCAAAAAACTTCAGAGACCCGATCGAGGTTCGGATAGTCTTTTTGGGTATGAAACTATCCGTTGACGGCTTACAGCGGTCAAAGCCGTAGAACTGACTGAGACCTTCGTTTTGACTGGTTATGGCTCCCGTAACTCTAAACGAGGCAATAGTTATGACCGTCCGAAAAATCGATATCCACAGGGTGCAACATCTACGGTGCAAGGTGCAACATTCGTCCAAAAAGACGAAACAGCGCCGTGCGACTTTTAGAAACGGGTGCAGGGATTTGAAATGGACCAGTACCATGGTGCACCACTCTTCAGGGATGGTAAATCAAAACCAGCCACGGTGTTCTCTTAAGGCCAAAAAACTTCAGAGACTCGATTGAGGTTCGGATAGCCTTTTTTGGGTATGAAACTATCCGTTGACGGCTTACAATAGTCAAAGCCGTAGAACTCACTGAGAACTTTATTTTGACTAGTTATGGCTCCCGTAACTCTGAACGAGGCAACATTTATGGTCGTCCGAAGAATCGATATCCACATGGTGCAACATCTGCGGTGCAAGGTGCAACATTCGTCCAAAAAGACGAAACAGCGCCGTGCGACTTTTAGAAATGGGTGCAAGGATTTGAAATGGACCAGCACCATGGTGCACCACTCTCCAGGGATGGTAAATCGAAGACCAGCCACGGTGTTCCCTTTTTAACGTAAAAATTCATGTGACGGAAAAACGAAGGCCAAAAAACTTCAGAGACCCGATTGAGGTTCGGATAGCCTTTTTTTGAGTATAAAACTATCCGTTGATGGCTTACAGCAGTCAAAGCCGTAGAACTCACTGAGACCTTCGTTTTGACTGGTTATGGCTCCCGTAACTCTAAACGAGGAAACAGTTATGACCATCCGAAGATTCGATATCCACAGGGTGCAACATCTGCGGTGCAAAGTGCAACATTCGTTCAAAAAGATGAAACAGCGCCGTGCGACTTTTAGAAATGGGTGCAGGGATTTGAAATGGACCAGTACCATTGTGCACCACTCTCCAGGGATGGTTAATCGAAGACCAGCCACGGTGTTCCCTTTTTAACGTAAAAATTCATGTGAAGGAAAAACGAAGGCCAAAAAACTTCAGAGACCCGATCGAGGTTCGGATAGTCTTTTTGGGTATGAAACTATCCGTTGATGGCTTACAGCGGTCAAAGCCGTAGAACTGACTAAGACCTTCGTTTTGACTGGTTATGGCTCCCGTAACTCTAAACGAGGCAATAGTTATGACCGTCCGAAAAATCGATATCCACAGGGTGCAACATCTACGGTGCAAGGTGCAACATTCGTCCAAAAAGACGAAACAGCGCCGTGCGACTTTTAGAAATGGGTGCAGGGATTTGAAATGGACCACTACCATGGTGCACCACTCTTCAGGGATGGTAAATCAAAACCAGCCACGGTGTTCTCTTAAGGCCAAAAAACTTCAGAGACTCGATTGAGGTTCGGATACCTTTTTTGGGTATGAAACTATCCGTTGACGGCTTACAATAGTCTAAGCCGTAGAACTCACTGAGAACTTTATTTTGACTAGTTATGGCTCCCGTAACTCTGAACGAGGCAACATTTATGGTCGTCCGAAGAATCGATATCCACATGGTGCAACATCTGCGGTGCAAGGTGCAACATTCGTCCAAAAAGACGAAACAGCGCCGTGCGACTTTTAAAAATGGGTGCACGGATTTGAAATGGACCAATACCATTGTGCACCACTCTCCTGGGATGGTTAATCGAAGACCAGCCACGGTGTTCCCTTTTTAACGTAAAAATTCATGTGAAGGAAAAACGAAGGCCAAAAAACTTCAGAGACCCGATTGAGGTTCGGATAGCCTTTTTTGGGTATGAAACTATCCGTTGACGGCTTATAGCGGTCAAAGCCGTAGAACTCACTGAGACCTTCGTTTTGACTGGTTAGGGCTCCCGTAACTCTAAACGAGGCAACAGTTATGACCGTCCGAAAAATCGATATCCACAGGGTGCAACATCTACGGTGCAAGGTGCAACATTCGTCCAAAAAGACAAAACAGCGCCGTGCGACTTTTAGAAATGGGTGCAGGGATTTGAAATGGACCAGTACCATGGTGCACCACTCTTCAGGGATGGTAAATCGAAACCAGCCACGGTGTTCTCTTAAGGCCAAAAAACTTCAGAGACCCGATTGAGGTTCGGATAGCCTTTTTTGGGTATGAAACTATCCGTTGACGGCTTACAGCAGTCAAAGCCATAGAACTCACTAAGAACTTTGTTTTGACTAGTTATGGCTCCCGTAACTCTGAACGAGGCAACAGTTATGGTCGTACGAAGAATCGATATCAACATGGTGCAACATCTGCGGTGCAAGGTGCAACATTCGTCCAAAAAGACGAAACAGCGCCGTGCGACTTTTAGAAATGGGTGTAGGGATTTGAAATGGACCAGCACCATGGTGCACCACTTTCCAGGGATGGTAAATCGAAGACCAGCCACGGTGTTCCCTTTTTAACGTAAAAATTCATGTGATAGAAAAACGAAGGCCAAAAAACATCAAAGACCCGATTGAGGTTCGGATAGCCTTTTTTTGGGTATGAAACTATCCGTTGATGGCTTACAACGGTCAAAGTCGTAGAACTCACTAAGACCATCGTTTTGACTGGTTATGGTTCCCGTAACTCTAAACGAGGCAACAGTTATGGCCGTCCGAAGAATCGATATCCACAAGGTGCAACATCTGCGGTGCAAGGTGCAACGTTCGTCCAAAAAGACGAAACAGCGCCGTGCGACTTTTAAAAATGGGTGCAGGGATTTGAAATGGACCAGTACCATGGTGCACCACTCTCCAGGGATGGTAATCGAAAACCAGCCACGGTGTTCTCTTAAGGCCAAAAAACTTCAGAGACCCGATTGAGGTTCGGATAGCCTTTTTTGGGTATGAAACTTTCCATTGACGGCTTACAGCAGTCAAAGCCGTAGAACTCACTGAGACGTTTGTTTTGACTGGTTATGGCTCCCGTAACTCTGAATGAGGCAACAGTTATGGCCGTCCGAAAAATCAATATCCACAGGGTGCAACATCTGCGGTGCAAGGTGCAACATTCGTCCAAAAAGACGAAACAGCGCCGTGCGACTTTTAGAAATGGGTGCAGAGATTTGAAATGGACCAGTACCATGGTGCACCACTCTCCAGGGATGGTAAATCGAAGACCAGCCATGGTGTTCCCTTTTTAACGTAAAAATTCCTGTGATGGAAAAACGAAGGCTAAAAAACTTCAGAGACCCGATTGAGGTTCGGATAGCCTTTTTTGAGTATGAAACTATCCGTTGACGGCTTACAGCAGTCAAAGCCATAGAACTCACTGAGACCTTCGTTTTGACTAGTTTTGGCTCCCGTAACTCTAAACGAGGAAACAGTTATGACCGTCCGAAGATTCGATATCCACAGGGTTGAACATCTACGGTGCAAGGTGAAACATTCGTCCAAAAAGAAGAAACAGCGCCGTGCGACTTTTCGAAATGGGTGCAGGGATTTGAAATGGACCAGTACCATTGTGCACCACTCTCCGGGGATGGTAAATCGAAGACCAGCCACGGTGTTCCCTTTTTAATGTAAAAATTCATGTGAAGGAAAAACGAAGGCCAAAAAACTTCAAAGACCAGATTGAGGTTCGAATAGCCTTTTTTGGGTATGAAACTATCCGTTGACGACTTACAGCGGTCAAAGCCGTAGAACTCACTGAGACCTTCGTTTTGACTGGTTATGGCTCCCGTAACTCTAAACGAGGCAACAGTTATGACCATCCGAAAAATCGATATCCACAGTGTGCAACATCTGCGGTGCAAGGTGCAACATTCGTCCAAAAAGACGAAACAGCGCCGTGCGACTTTTAGAAATGGGTGCATGGATTTGAAATGGAGCAGTACCATGGTGCACCACTCTCCAGGGATGGTAAATCGAAGACCAGCCATGGTGTTCCCTTTTTAACGTAAAAATTCATGTGACGGAAAAACAAAGGCCAAAAAACTTCAGAGACCCGATTGAGGTTCGGATAGCCTTTTTTTGAGTATGAAACTATCCGTTGACGTCTTACAGCGGTCAAAGCCGTAGAACTCACTGAGACCTTCGTTTTGACTGGTTACGGCTCCCGTAACTCTAAACGAGGCAATAGTTATGGCCGTCCGAAAAATCGATATCCACAGAGTGCAACATCTGCGGTGCAAGGTGCAACATTCGTCCAAAAAGACAAAACAGCGCCGTGCGACTTTTAGAAATGGGTGCAGGGATTTGAAATGGACCAGTGCCATGGTGCACCACTCTCTAGGGATGGTAAATCGAAGACCAGCCACGGTGTTCCCTTTTAAACGTAAAAATTCATGTGACGGAAAAACGAAGGCCAAAAAACTTCAAAGACCCGATTGAGGTTCGGATAGCCTTTTTTTGAGTATAAAACTATCCGTTGACGGCTTACAGCAGTCAAAGCCGTAGAACTCACTGAGACCTTCGTTTTGACTGGTTATGGCTCCCGTAACTCTAAACGAGGAAACAGTTATGACCATCCGAAGATTCGATATCCACAGGGTGCAACATCTGCGGTGCAAAGTGCAACATTCGTTCAAAAAGATGAAACAGCGACGTGCGACTTTTAGAAATGGGTGCAGGGATTTGAAATGGACCGGTACCATTGTGCACCACTCTCCAGGGATGGTTAATCGAAGACCAGCCACGGTGTTCCCTTTTTAACGTAAAAATTCATGTGAAGGAAAAACGAAGGCCAAAAAACTTCAGAGACCCGATCGAGGTTCGGATAGTCTTTTTGGGTATGAAACTATCCGTTGACGGCTTACAGCGGTCAAAGCCGTAGAACTGACTGAGACCTTCGTTTTGACTGGTTATGGCTCCCGTAACTCTAAACGAGGCAATAGTTATGACCGTCCGAAAAATCGATATCCACAGGGTGCAACATCTACGGTGCAAGGTGCAACATTCGTCCAAAAAGACGAAACAGCGCCGTGCGACTTTTAGAAACGGGTGCAGGGATTTGAAATGGACCAGTACCATGGTGCACCACTCTTCAGGGATGGTAAATCAAAACCAGCCACGGTGTTCTCTTAAGGCCAAAAAACTTCAGAGACTCGATTGAGGTTCGGATAGCCTTTTTTGGGTATGAAACTATCCGTTGACGGCTTACAATAGTCAAAGCCGTAGAACTCACTGAGAACTTTATTTTGACTAGTTATGGCTCCCGTAACTCTGAACGAGGCAACATTTATGGTCGTCCGAAGAATCGATATCCACATGGTGCAACATCTGCGGTGCAAGGTGCAACATTCGTCCAAAAAGACGAAACAGCGCCGTGCGACTTTTAGAAATGGGTGCAAGGATTTGAAATGGACCAGCACCATGGTGCACCACTCTCCAGGGATGGTAAATCGAAGACCAGCCACGGTGTTCCCTTTTTAACGTAAAAATTCATGTGACGGAAAAACGAAGGCCAAAAAACTTCAGAGACCCGATTGAGGTTCGGATAGCCTTTTTTTGAGTATAAAACTATCCGTTGATGGCTTACAGCAGTCAAAGCCGTAGAACTCACTGAGACCTTCGTTTTGACTGGTTATGGCTCCCGTAACTCTAAACGAGGAAACAGTTATGACCATCCGAAGATTCGATATCCACAGGGTGCAACATCTGCGGTGCAAAGTGCAACATTCGTTCAAAAAGATGAAACAGCGCCGTGCGACTTTTAGAAATGGGTGCAGGGATTTGAAATGGACCAGTACCATTGTGCACCACTCTCCAGGGATGGTTAATCGAAGACCAGCCACGGTGTTCCCTTTTTAACGTAAAAATTCATGTGAAGGAAAAACGAAGGCCAAAAAACTTCAGAGACCCGATCGAGGTTCGGATAGTCTTTTTGGGTATGAAACTATCCGTTGATGGCTTACAGCGGTCAAAGCCGTAGAACTGACTAAGACCTTCGTTTTGACTGGTTATGGCTCCCGTAACTCTAAACGAGGCAATAGTTATGACCGTCCGAAAAATCGATATCCACAGGGTGCAACATCTACGGTGCAAGGTGCAACATTCGTCCAAAAAGACGAAACAGCGCCGTGCGACTTTTAGAAATGGGTGCAGGGATTTGAAATGGACCACTACCATGGTGCACCACTCTTCAGGGATGGTAAATCAAAACCAGCCACGGTGTTCTCTTAAGGCCAAAAAACTTCAGAGACTCGATTGAGGTTCGGATACCTTTTTTGGGTATGAAACTATCCGTTGACGGCTTACAATAGTCTAAGCCGTAGAACTCACTGAGAACTTTATTTTGACTAGTTATGGCTCCCGTAACTCTGAACGAGGCAACATTTATGGTCGTCCGAAGAATCGATATCCACATGGTGCAACATCTGCGGTGCAAGGTGCAACATTCGTCCAAAAAGACGAAACAGCGCCGTGCGACTTTTAGAAATGGGTGCAAGGATTTGAAATGGACTAGCACCATGGTGCACCACTCTCCAGGGATGGTAAATCAAAGACCAGCGACGGTGTTCCCTTTTTAACATAAAAATTCATGTGACAGAAAAACGAAGGCCAAAAAACTTCAAAGACCCGATTGAGGTTCGGATAGCCTTTTTTTGGGTATGAAACTATCCGTTGACGGCTTATAGCAGTCAAAGCCGTAGAACTCACTGAGACCTTTGTTTTGACTGGTTTTGGCTCCCGTAACTCTGAACGAGGCAACAGTTATGGCCGTCCAAAGAATTGATATCCATAGGGTGCAACATCTGCGGTGCAAAGTGCAACATTCGTCCAAAAAGACGAAACAGCGCCATGCGACTTTTAGAAATGGGTGCAGAGATTTGAAATGGACCAGTACCATGGTGCACCACTCTCCAGGGATGGTGAATCGAAGACCAGCCATGGTGTCCCTTTTTAACGTAAAAATTCATGTGACGGAAAAACGAAGGCCAAAAAAATTCAGAGACCCGATTGAGGTTCTGATAGCCTTTTTTTGCGTATGAAACTATCCGTTGACGGCTTACAGCAGTCAAAGCCGTAGAACTCACTGAGACCTTCGTTTTGACTGGTTATGGCTCCCGTAACTCTAAACGAGGAAACAGTTATGACCGTCCGAAGATTCGATATCCACAGGGTGCAACATCTACGGTGCAAGGTGAAACATTCGTCCAAAAAGACGAAACAGCGCCGTACGACTTTTCGAAATGGGTGCAGGGATTTGAAATGGACCAGTACCATTGTGCACCACTCTCCGGGGATGGTAAATCGAAGACCAGCCACGGTGTTCCCTTTTTAATGTAAAAATTCATGTGAAGGAAAAACGATGGCCAAAAAACTTCAAAGACCAGATTGAGGTTCGGATAGCCTTTTTTGGGTATGAAACTATCCGTTGACGGCTTATAGTGGTCAAAGCCGTAGAACACACTGAGACCTTCGTTTTTACTGGTTATGGCTCCTGTAACTCTAAACGAGGCAACAGTTATGACAGTCCGAAAAATCGATATCCACAGTGTGCAACATCTGCGGTGCAAGGTGCAACATTCGTCCAAAAAGATGAAACAGCGCCGTGCGACTTTTAGAAATGGGTGCAAGGATTTGAAATGGACCAGCACCATGGTGCACCACTCTCCAGGGATGGTAAATCGAAGACCAGCCACGGTGTTCCCTTTTTAACGTAAAAATTCATGTGACAGAAAAACGAAGGCCAAAAAACTTCAAAGACCCGATTGAGGTTCGGATAGCCTTTTATTGGGTATGAAACTATCCGTTGACGGCTTACAGCGGTCAAAGCCATAGAACTCACTGAGACCTTCGTTTTGACTGGTTATGGTTTCCGTAACTCTAAACGAGGCAACAGTTATGGCCGTCCGAAGAATCGATATCCACAGGGTGCAACATCTGCGGTGCGAGGTGCAACATTCGTCCAAAAAGACGAAACAACGCCGTGCGACTTTTAGAAATGGGTGCAGGGATTTGAAATGGACCAGTACCATGGTGCACCACTCTCCAGGGATGGTAAATCGAATACCAGCCACGGTGTTCTCTTAAGGCCAAAAAACTTCAAACACCCGATTGAGGTTCGGATAGCCTTTTTTGGGTATGAAACTATCCGTTGACGGCTTACAGCAGTCAAAGCCGTAGAACTCACTGAGACCTTTGTTTTTACTGGTTATGGCTCCCGTAACTCTGAACGAGGCAACAGTTATTGCCGTCCAAAGAATCGATATCTATAGGGTGCAACATCTGCGGTGCAAGGTGTAACATTCGTCCAAAAAGACGAAAGAGCGCCATGCGACTTTTATAAATGGGTGCAGAGATTTGAAATGGACCAGTACCATGGTGCACCACTCTCCAGGGATGGTAAATCGAAGACCAGCCATGGTGTCCCTTTTTAACGTAAAAATTCATGTGACGGAAAAACGAAGGCCAAAAAAATTCAGAGACCCGATTGAGGTTCGGATAGCCTTTTTTTGAGTATGAAACTATCCGTTGACGGCTTACAGCAGTCAAAGCCGTAGAACTCACTGAGACCTTCGTTTTGACTGGTTATGGCTCCCGTAACTCTAAACGAGGAAACAGTTATGACCGTCCGAAGATTCGATATCCACAGGGTGCAACATCTACGGTGCAAGGTGAAACATTCGTCCAAAAAGACGAAACAGCGCCGTACGACTTTTCGAAATGGGTGCAGGGATTTGAAATGGACCAGTACCATTGTGCACCACTCTCCGGGGATGGTAAATCGAAGACCAGCCACGGTGTTCCCTTTTTAATGTAAAAATTCATGTGAAGGAAAAACGAAGGCCAAAAAACTTCAAAGACCAGATTGAGGTTCGGATAGCCTTTTTTGGGTATGAAACTATCCGTTGACGGCTTATAGTGGTCAAAGCCGTAGAACTCACTGAGACCTTCGTTTTTACTGGTTATGGCTCCTGTAACTCTAAACGAGGCAACAGTTATGACAGTCCGAAAAATCGATATCCACAGTGTGCAACATCTGCGGTGCAAGGTGCAACATTCGTCCAAAAAGACGAAACAGCGCCGTGCGACTTTTAGAAATGGGTGCAAGGATTTGAAATGGACCAGCACCATGGTGCACCACTCTCCAGGGATGGTAAATCGAAGACCATCCACGGTGTTCCCTTTTTAACGTAAAAATTCATGTGACAGAAAAACGAAGGCCAAAAAACTTCAAAGACCCGATTGAGGTTCGGATAGCCTTTTATTGGGTATGAAACTATCCGTTGACGGCTTACAGCGGTCAAAGCCGTTGAACTCACTGAGACCTTCGTTTTGACTGGTTATGGTTCCCGTAACTCTAAACGAGGCAACAGTTATGGCCGTCCGAAGAATCGATATCCACAGGGTGCAACATCTGCGGTGCAAGGTGCAACATTCGTCCAAAAAGACGAAACAGCGCCGTGCGACTTTTAGAAATGGGTGCAGGGATTTGAAATGGACCAGTACCATGGTGCACCACTCTCCAGGGATGGTAAATCGAATACCAGCCACGGTGTTCTCTTAAGGCCAAAAAACTTCAGACACCCGATTGAGGTTCGGATAGCCTTTTTTGGGTATGAAACTATCCGTTGACGGCTTAAAGCAGTCAAAGCCGTAGAACTCACTGAGACCTTTGTTTTGACTGGTTATGGCTCCCGTAACTCTGAACGAGGCAACAGTTATGGCCGTCCAAAGAATCGATATCCACAGGGTGCAACATCTGCGGTGCAAGGTGCAACATTCGTCCAAAAAGACGAAACAGCGCCGTGCGACTTTTAGAAATGGGTGCAGAGATTTGAAATGGACCAGTACCATGGTGCACCACTCTCCAGGGATGGTAAATCGAAGACCAGCCATGGTGTTCTCTTTTTAACGTAAAAATTCTTGTGACGGAAAAATGAAGGCCAAAAAAATTCAGAGACCCGATTGAGGTTCGGATAGCCTTTTTTTGAGTATGAAACTATCCGTTGACGGCTTACAGCAGTCAATGCCGTAGAACTCACTGAGACCTTCGTTTTGACTGGTTATGGCTCCCGTAACTCTAAACGAGGAAACAGTTATGACCGTCCGAAGATTCGATATCCATAGGGTGCAACATCTACGGTGCAAGGTGAAACATTCGTCCAAAAAGACGAAACAGCGCCGTGCGACTTTTCGAAATGGGTGCAGGGATTTGAAATGGACCAGTACCATTGTGCACCACTCTCCGGGGATGGTAAATCGAAGACCAGCCATGGTGTTCCCTTTTTAATGTAAAAATTTATGTGAAGGAAAAACGAAGGCCAAAAAACTTCAAAGACCAGATTGAGGTTCGGATAGCCTTTTTTGGGTATGAAACTATCTGTTGACGGCTTACAGTGGTCAACGCCGTAGAACTCACTGAGACCTTCGTTTTGACTGGTTATGGCTCCTGTAACTCTAAACGAGGCAATAGTTATGACCGTCCGAAAAATCAATATCCACAGTGTGCAACATCTGCGGTGCAAGGTGCAACATTCGTCCAAAAAGACGAAACAGCGCCGTGCGACTTTTAGAAATGGGTGCTGGGATTTGAAATGGACCAGTACCATGGTGCACCACTCTTCAGGGATGGTAAATCGAAAACCAGCCATGGTGTTCTCTTTTTAACGTAAAAATTCATGTGACGGTAAAACGAAGGCCAAAAAACTTCAAAGACCCGATTGAGGTTCGGATAGCCTTTTTTTGGGTATGAAACTATTTGTTGACGGCTTACAGCAGTCAAAGCCGTAGAATTCACTGAGACCTTTGTTTTGACTGGTTATGGCTCCCGTAACTCTGAACGAGGCAATAGTTATGGCCGTCCGAAGAATCGATATCCACAGGGTGCAACATCTGCAGTGCAAGGTGCAACATTCGTCCAAAAAGACGAAACAGCGTCTTGCGACTTATAAAAATGGGTGCAGGGATTC
This sequence comes from Allium fistulosum, assembly GCA_030737815.1. Lineage (NCBI taxonomy): Eukaryota > Viridiplantae > Streptophyta > Magnoliopsida > Asparagales > Amaryllidaceae > Allium > Allium fistulosum. The sequence continues at coordinate 5,724,862 of JASFAW010000014.1, forward strand.
GAAATGGACCAGTACCATGGTGCACCACTCTCTAAGGATGGTAAATCGAAAACCAGCCACGGTGTTCCCTTTTTAATGTAAAAATTCATGTGAAGGAAAAACGTAGGCCAAAAAACTTCAGAGACCCGATTGAGGTTCGGATAGCCTTTTTTTGGGTATTAAACAATCCGTTGACGGCTTACAGCGATCAAAGCCGTAGAACTCACTGAGACCTTCGTTTTGACTGGTTATGGCTCCCATAATTCTAAACGAGGCAACAGTTATAACCGTCCGAAAAATCGATATCCACAGGGTGCAACATCTACGGTGCAAGGTGCAACATTTGTCCAAAAAGACGAAACAGTGCCGTGCGACTTTTAGAAATGGGTGCAGGGATTTGAAATGGACCAGTACCATGGTGCACCACTCTTCAGGGATGGTAAATCAAAACCAGCCACGGTGTTCTCTTAAGGCCAAAAAACTTCAGAGACCCGATTGAGGTTCGGATAGCCTTTTTTGGGTATGAAACTATCCGTTGACGGCTTACAGCAGTCAAAGCCGTAGAACTCACTGAGAACTTTATTTTGACTAGTTATGGCTCCCGTAACTCTGAACGAGGCAACATTTATGGTCGTCCGAAGAATCGATATCCACATGGTGCAACATCTGCGGTGCAAGGTGCAACATTCGTCCAAAAAGACGAAACAGCGCCGTGCGACTTTTAGAAATGGGTGCAAGTTTTTGAAATGGACCAGCACCATGGTGCACCACTCTCCAGGGATGGTAAATCGAAGACCAACCACGGTGTTCCCTTTTTAACGTAAAAATTCATGTGAGAAAAACGAAGGCCAAAAAACTTCAGAGACCCGATTGAGGTTCGGATAGCCTTTTTTTGTGTATGAAACTATCCGTTGACGGCTTACAGCGGTCAAAGCCATAGAACTCACTGAGACCTTCGTTTTGACTGGTTATGGTTTCCGTAACTCTAAACGAGGCAACAGTTATGGCCGTCCGAAGAATCGATATCCACAGGGTGCAACATCTGCGGTGCGAGGTGCAACATTCGTCCAAAAAGACGAAACAGCGCCGTGCGACATTTAGAAATGGGTGCAGGGATTTGAAATGGACCAGTACCATGGTGCACCACTCTCCAGGGATGGTAAATCGAATACCAGCCACGGTGTTCTCTTAAGGCCAAAAAACTTCAGAGACCCGATTGAGGTTCGGATAGCCTTTTTTGGGTATGAAACTATCCGTTGACGGCTTACAGCAGTCAAAGCCGTAGAACTCACTGAGACCTTTGTTTTGACTGGTTATGGCTCCCATAAATCTGAACGAGGCAACAGTTATGGCCGTCCGAAGAATCGATATCCACAGGGTGCAACATCTGTGGTGCAAGGTGCAACATTCGTCCAAAAAGACGAAACAGCGCCATGTAACTTTTAGAAATGGGTGCAGAGATTTGAAATGGACCAGTACCATGGTGCACCACTCTCCAGGGATGGTAAATCAAAGACCAGCCATGGTGTTCCCTGTTTAACGTAAAAATTCATGTGACGGAAAAACGAAGGCCAAAAAACTTCAGAGTCCCGATGAGGTTCGGATAGCCTTTTTTTGAGTATGAAACTATCCGTTGACGGCTTACAGCAGTCAAAGCCGTAGAACTCACTGAGACCTTCGTTTTGACTGGTTATGGCTCCCGTAACTCTAAACGAGGAAACAGTTATGACCGTCCGAAGATTCGATATCCAGAGGGTGCAACATCTACGGTGCAAGGTGAAACATTCGTCCAAAAAGATGAAACAGCGCCGTGCGACTTTTCGAAATGGGTGCAGGGATTTGAAATGGACCAGTACCATTGTGCACCACTCTCCGGGGATGGTAAATCGAAGACCAGCCATGGTGTTCCCTTTTTAATGTAAAAATTCATGTGAAGGAAAAACGAAGGCCAAAAAACTTCAAAGACTAGACTGAGGTTCGGATAGCCTTTTTTGGGTATGAAACTATCCGTTGACGGCTTACAGCGGTCAAAGCCGTCGAACTCACTGAGACCTTCGTTTTGACTGGTTATGGCTCCTGTAACTCTAAACGAGGCAACAGTTATGACCGTCCGAAAAATCGATATCCACAGTGTGCAACATCTGCGGTGCAAGGTGCAACATTCGTCCAAAAAGACGAAACAGCGCCGTGCGACTTTTAGAAATGGGTGCAGGGATTTGAAATGGACCAGTACCATGGTGCACCACTCTTCAGGGATGGTAAATCAAAAACCAGCCATGGTGTTCTCTTTTTAACGTAAAAATTCATGTGACGGAAAAACGAAGGCCAAAAAACTTCAAATACCCGATTGAGGTTCGGATAGCCTTTTTTTGGGTATGAAACTATCTGTTGACGGCATACAGCAGTCAAAGCCGTAGAATTCACTGAGACCTTTGTTTTGACTGGTTATGGCTCCCATAACTCTGAACGAGGCAACAGTTATGGCCGTCCGAAGAATCGATATCCACATGGTGCAACATCTACAGTGCAAGGTGCAACATTCGTCCAAAAAGATGAAACAGCGCCGTGCGACTTATAAAAATGGTTGCAGGGATTCGAAATGGACCAGTACCATGGTGCACCACTCTCCAAGGATGGTAAATCGAAAACCAGCCACGGTGTTCTCTTTTTAATGTAAAAATTCATGTGACGGAAAAACGAAGGCCAAAAAACTTCAGAGACCCGATTGAGGTTCGGATAGCCTTTTTTTGGGTATGAAACAATCCGTTGACGGCTTACAACGGTCAAAGCCGTAGAAGTTTTGACTGGTTATGGCTCCCATAATTCTAAACGAGGCAACAATTATGACCGTCCGAAAAATCGATATCCACAGGGTGCAACATCTACGGTGCAAGGTGCAACATTCGTCCAAAAAGACGAAACAGCGCCGTGCGACTTTTAGAAATGGGTGCAGGGATTTGAAATGGACCAGTACCATGGTGCACCACTCTTCAGGGATGGTAAATCGAAAACCAGCCATGGTGTTCTCTTAAGGCCAAAAAACTTCAGAGACTCGATTGAGGTTCGGATAGCCTTTTTTGGTTATGAAACTATCCGTCGACGGCTTACAGCAGTCAAAGCCGTAGAACTCACTGAGAACTTTGTTTTGACTAGTTATGGCTGCCGTAACTTCTAACAAGGCAACAGTTATGGTCGTCCGAAGAATCGATATCCACAGGATGCAACATCTGCGGTGCAAGGTGCAACATTCGTCCAAGAAGACGAAACAGCGCTGTGCGACTTTTAGGAATGGGTGCAGGGATTTGAAATGGACCAGTACCATTGTGCACCACTCTCCAGGGATGGTAAATTGAAGACCAGCCACGGTGTTCCCTTTTTAACGTAAAAATTCATGTGAAGGAAAAACGAAGGCCAAAAAACTTCAAAGACCCGATTGAGGTTCGGATAGCCTTTTTTGGGTATGAAACTATCCGTTGATGGCTTACAGCGGTCAAAGCGGTAGAACTCACTGAGACCTTCGTTTTGACTGGTTATGGCTCCCGTAACTCTAAACGAGGCAACAGTTATGACCGTCCGAAAAATCGATATCCACAGGATGCAACATCTGCGGTGCAAGGTGCAACATTCGTCCAAAAAGACGAAACAGCGCCGTGCGACTTTTAGAAATGGGTGCAGGGATTTGAAATGGACCAGTACCATGGTGCACCACTCTCTAGGGATGGTAAATTGAAAACCAGCCACAGTGTTCTCTTAAGGCCAAAAAACTTCAGAGACCCGATTGAGGTTCGGATAGCCTTTTTTGGGTATGAAACTATCCGTTGACAGCTTATAGCAGTCAAAGCCGTAGAACTCACTGAGACCTTTGTTTTGACTGGGTATGGCTCACGTAACTCTGAACGAGGCAACAGTTATGGCCGTCCGAAGAATCGATATCCACAGGGTGCAACATCTGCGGTGCAAGGTGCAACATTCGTCCAAAAAGACGAAACAGCGCCGTGCGACTTTTAGAAATGGGTGCAGGGATTTGAAATGGACCAGTACCATGGTGCACCACTCTCCAGGGATGGTAAATCGAAGACCAGCCACGGTGTTCCCTTTTTAACGTAAAAATTCATGTGACGGAAAAACGAAGTCCAAAAAACTTCAAAGACCCGATTGAGGTTCGGATAGCCTTTTTTTGAGTTTGAAACTATCCGTTGACGGCTTACAGCAGTCAAAGCCGTAGAGCTCACTGAGACCTTCGTTTTGACTGGTTATGGCTCCCGTAACTCTAAACGAGGAAACAGTTATGACCGTCCGAAGATTCGATATCCACAGGGTGCAACATCTGCGGTGCAAGGTGCAACATTCGTCCAAGAAGACGAAACAGCGCTGTGCGACTTTTAGGAATGGGTGCAGGGATTTGAAATGGACCAGTACCATTGTGCACCACTCTCCAGGGATGGTAAATTGAAGACCAGCCACGGTGTTCCCTTTTTAACGTAAAAATTCATGTGAAGGAAAAACGAAGGCCAAAAAACTTCAAAGACCCGATTGAGGTTCGGATAGCCTTTTTTGGGTATGAAACTATCCGTTGATGGCTTACAGCGGTCAAAGCGGTAGAACTCACTGAGACCTTCGTTTTGACTGGTTATGGCTCCCGTAACTCTAAACGAGGCAACAGTTATGACCGTCCGAAAAATCGATATCCACAGGATGCAACATCTGCGGTGCAAGGTGCAACATTCGTCCAAAAAGACGAAACAGTGCCGTGCGACTTTTAGAAATGGGTGCAGGGATTTGAAATGAACCAGTACCATGGTGCACCACTCTTCAGGGATGGTAAATCGAAAACCAGCCATGGTGTTCTCTTTTTGACGTAAAAATTCATGTGACGGAAAAACGAAGGCCAAAAAACTTCAGAGACCCGATTGAGGTTCGGATAGCCTTTTTTTGGGTATGAAACTATCCGTTGACGGCTTACAACAGTCAAAGCCGTAGAACTCACTGAGACCTTTGTTTTGACTGGTTATGGCTCCCGTAACTCTGAACGAGGCAACAGTTATGGCCGTCCGAAGAATCGATATCCACAGGGTGCAACATCTACAGTGCAAGGTGCAACATTCGTCCAAAAAGACGAAACAGCGCCGTGCGACTTATAGAAATGGGTGCAGGGATTTGAAATGGACCAGTACCATGGTGCACCACTCTCCAAGGATGGTAAATCGAAAACCAGCCACGGTGTTCTCTTTTTAACGTAAAAATTCATGTGACAGAAAAACGAAGGCCAAAAAACTTCAGAGACCCGATTGAAGTTTGGATAGCCTTTTTTTGGGTATGAAACAATCCGTTGACGGCTTACAGCGGTCAAAGCCGTAGAACTCACTGAGACCTTCGTTTTGACTGGTTATGGCTCCCGTAACTCTAAACGAGGCAACAGTTATGGTCGTCCGAAGAATCGATATCCACAGGGTGCAACATCTGCGGTGCAAGGTGCAACATTCGTCCAAAAAGACGAAACAGCGCCGTGCGACTTTTAGAAATGGGTGCAGGGATTTGAAATGGACCAGTACCATGGTGCACCACTCTCCAGGGATGGTAAATCGAAGACCAGCCACGGTGTTCCCTTTTTAACGTAAAAATTCATGTGACGGAAAAACGAAGGCCAAAAAACTTCAAAGACCCGATTGAGGTTCGGATAGCCCTTTTTTGGGTATGAAACAATCCATTGACGGCTTACACCGGTCAAAGCCGTAGAACTCACTGAGACCTTCGTTTTGACTGGTTATGGCTCCCGTAACTCTAAACGAGGCAACAGTTATGGCCGTCCGAAGAATCGATATCCACAGGGTGCAACATCTACGGTGCAAGGTGCAACATTCGTCCAAAAAGAAGAAACAGCGCCGTGCGACTTTTAGAAATGGGTGCAGGGATTTGAAATGGACCAGTACCATGGTGCACCACTCTCCAGGGATGGTAAATCGAAGACCAGCCACGGTGTTCCCTTTTTAACGTAAAAATTCATGTGACGGAAAAACGAAGGCCAAAAAACTTCAGAGACCCGATTGAGGTTCGGATAGCCTTTTTTGAGTATGAAACTATCCATTGATGGCTTACAGTAGTCAAAGCCGTTGAACTCACCGAGACCTTCGTTTTGACTGGTTATGGCTCCCGTAACACTAAACGAGGCAATAGTTATGACCGTCCGAAAAATCGATATCCACAGGGTGCAACATCTGCGGTGTAAGGTGCAACGTTCATCCAAAAAGACGAAACAGCGCCGTACGACTTTTAGAAATGGGTGCAGGGATTTGAAATGGAACAGTACCATGGTGCATCACTCTCCAGGGATGGTAAATCGAAAACCAGCCACGGTGTTCCCTTTTTAACGTAAAAATTGATGTGATGGAAAAACGAAGGCGATAAAACTTCAAAGACCCGATTGAGGTTCGGATAGCCTTTTTTTGGGTATGAAACTATCCGTTGACAGCTTACAGCGGTCAAAGCCTAGAACTCACTGAGAGCTTCGTTTTGACTGGTTATGGCTCCCGTAACTCTAAATGAGGCAATAGTTATGACCGTCCGAAAAATCGATATCCACAACGTGCAACATCTGCGGTGCAAGGTGCAACATTCATCCAAAAAGACGAAACAGCGCCGTACGACTTTTAGAAATGGGTGCAGGGATTTGAAATGGACCAGTACCATGGTGCACCACTCTCCAGGGATGGTAAATCGAAGACAAGCCACGGTTTTCCTTTTTAACGTAAAAATTCATGTGACGGAAAAACGAAGGCCAAAAAACTTCAGAGACCCGATTGAGATTCGGATAGCCTTTTTTTGAGTATGAAACTATCCGTTGACGTCTTACAGCTGTCAAAGCCGTAGAACTCACTGAGACCTTCGTTTTGACTGGTTACGGCTCCCGTAACTCTAAACGAGGCAATAGTTATGGCCGTCCAAAAAATCGATATCCACAGAGTGCAACATCTGCGGTGCAAGGTGCAACATTCGTCCAAAAAGACAAAACAGCGCCGTGCGATTTTAGAAATGGGTGCAGGGATTTGATATGGACCAGTACCATGGTGCACCACTCTCCAGGGATGGTAAATCGAAGACCAGCCACGGTGTTCCCTTTTTAACGTAAAAATTCATGTGATGGAAAAACGAAGGCCAAAAAACTTCAGAGACCCGATTGAGGTTCGGATAGCCTTTTTTTGAGTATGAAACTATCCGTTGACGGCTTACAGCAGTCAAAGCCGTAGAACACACTGAGACCTTCGTTTTGACTGGTTATGGCTCCCGTAACTCTAAACGAGGAAACATTTATGACCATCCGAAGATTCGATATCCACAGGGTGCAACATCTGCGGTGCAAGGTGCAACATTCGTCCAAAAAGACGAAACAGCGCCGTGCGACTTTTAGAAATGGGTGCAGGGATTTGAAATGGACCAGTACCATTGTGCACCACTCTCCAGGGATGGTTAATCGAAGACCAGCCACGGTGTTCCCTTTTTAACGTAAAAATTCATGTGAAGGAAAAACGAAGGCCAAAAAACTTTAGAGACCCGATTGAGGTACGGAAAGTCTTTTTTGGGTATGAAACTATCCGTTGACGGCTTACAGTGGTCAAAGCCGTAGAACTCACTGAGACCTTCGTTTTGACTGGTTATGGCTCCCGTAACTCTAAACGAGGCAACAGTTATGACCGTCCGAAAAATCGATATCCACAGGGTGCAACATCTACGGTGCAAGGTGCAACATTCGTCCAAAAAGACGAAACAGCGCCGTGCGACTTTTAGAAATGGGTGCAAGGATTTGAAATGGACCAGTACCATGGTGCACCACTTTTCAGGGATGGTAAATCAAAACCAGCCACGGTGTTCTCTTAAGGCCAAAAAACTTTAGAGACCCGATTGAGGTTCGGATAGCCTTTTTTGGGTATGAAACTATCCGTTGACGGCTTACAGCAGTCAAAGCCATAGAACTCACTGAGAACTTTATTTTGACTAGTTATGGCTCCCGTAACTCTGAACGAGGCAACATTTATGGTCGTCCGAAAAATCGATATCCACATGGTGCAACATCTGCGTTGCAAGGTGCAACATTCGTCCAAAAAGACGAAACAGCGCCGTGCGACTTTTAGAAATGGGTGCGAGGATTTGAAATGGACCAGCACCATGGTGCACCACTCTCCAGGGATGGTAAATCGAAGACCAGCCACGGTGTTCGCTTTTTAACGTAAAAATTCATGTGACAGAAAAACGAAGGCCAAAAAACTTCAGAGACCCGATTGAGGTTCGGATAGCCTTTTTTTGGGTATTAAACTATCTGTTGACGGCTTACAGTGGTCAAAGCCGTAGAACTCACTGAGACCTTCGTTTTGACTGGTTATGTTTCCCGTAACTCTAAACGAGGCAACAGTTATGGCCGTCCGAAGAATCGATATCCACAGGGTGCAACATTTGCGGTGCAAGGTGCAACATTCGTCCAAAAACACGAAACAGCGCCGTGCGACTTTTAGAAATGGGTGCAGGGATTTGAAATGGACCAGTACCATGGTGCACCACTCTCCAGGGATGGTAAATCGAATACCAGCCACGGTGTTCTCTTAAGGCCAAAAAACTTCAGAGACCCGATTGAGGTTCGGATAGCCTTTTTGGGTATGAAACTATCCGTTGACGGCTTACAGCAGTCAAAGCCGTAGAACTCACTGAGACCTTTGTTTTGACTTGTTATGGCTCCCGTAAATCTGAACGAGGCAACAGTTATGGCCGTCCGAAGAATCGATATCCACAGGGTGCAACATCTGCGGTGCAAGGTGCAACATTCGTCCAAAAAGACGAAACAGCGCCTTGTGACTTTTAGAAATGGGTGCAAAGATTTGAAATGGACCAGTACCATGGTGCACCACTCTCCAGGGATGGTAAATCGAAGACCAACCATGGTGTTCCCTTTTTAACGTAAAAATTCATGTGACGGAAAAACGAAGGCCAAAAAACTTCAGAGACCCGATTGAGGTTCGGATAGCCTTTTTATGAGTATGAAACTATCCGTTGACGGCTTACAGCAGTCATAGCCGTAGAACTCACTGAGACCTTCGTTTTGACTGGTTATGGCTCCCGTAACTCTAAACGAGGAAACAGTTATGACCGTCCGAAGATTCGATATCCACAGGGTGCAACATCTACGGTGCAAGGTGAAACATTCGTCCAAAAAGACGAAACAGCGCCAAGCGACATTTCGAAATGGGTGCAGGGATTTGAAATGGACCAGTCCCATTGTGCACTACTCTCCGGGGATGGTAAATCGAAGACCAGCCACGGTGTTCCCTTTTTAATGTAAAAATTCATGTGAAGGAAAAACGAAGGCCCAAAAACTTCAAAGACTAGATTGAGGTTCGGATAGCCTTTTTTGGGTATGAAACTATCCATTGACGACTTACAGCGGTCAAAGCCGTCGAACTCACTGGGACCTTCGTTTTGACTGGTTATGGCTCCCGTAACTCTAAACGAGGCAACAGTTATGACCGTCCGAAAAATCGATATCCACAGTGTGCAACATCTGCGGTGCAAGGTGCAACATTCGTCCAAAAAGACAAAACAGCGCCGTGCGACTTTTAGAAATGGGTGTAGGGATTTGAAATGGACCAGTACCATGGTGCACCACTCTTCAGGGATGGTAAATCGAAAACCAGCCATGGTGTTCTCTTTTTAACGTAAAAATTCATGTAACGGAAAAACGAAGGCCAAAAAGCTTCAAAGACCCGATTGAGGTTCGGATAGCCTTTTTTTGGGTATGAAACTATCTGTTGACGGTTTACAGCAGTCAAAGCCATAGAATTCACTAAGACCTTTGTTTTGACTGGTTATGGCTCCCATAACTCTGAACGGGCAACAGTTATAGCCGTCCGAAGAATCGATATCCACAGGGTGCAACATCTGCAGTGCAAGGTGCAACATTCGTCCAAAAAGACGAAACAGCGCCGTGCGACTTATAAAAATGGTTGCAGGGATTCGAAATGGACCAGTACCATGGTGCACCACTCTCCAAGCATGGTAAATCGAAAACCATCCACGGTGTTCTCTTTTTAATGTAAAAATTCATGTGACGGAAAAACGAAGGCCAAAAAACTTCAGAGACCCGATTGAGGTTCGGATAGCCTTTTTTTGGGTATGAAACAATCCGTTGACGGCTTACAGCGGTCAAAGCCATAGAAGTTTTGACTGGTTATGGCTCCCATAATTCTAAACGAGGCAACAGTTATGACCGTCCGAAGAATCGCTATACGTAGGGTGCAACATCTGCGGTGCAAGGTGCAACATTCGTCCAAAAAGATGAAACAGCGTCGTGCGACTTTTAGAAATGGGTGCAGCGATTTGAAATGGACCAGTACCATGGTGCACCACTCTTCAGGGATGGTAAATCGAAAACCAGCCACGGTGTTCTCTTAAGGCCAAAAAACTTCAGAGACCCGATTGAGGTTCGGATAGCCTTTTTTGGGTATGAAACTATCCGTTGACGGCTTACAGCAGTCAAAGCCATAGAACTCACTGAGAACTTTATTTTGACTAGTTATGGCTCCCGTAACTCTGAACGAGGCAACATTTATGGTCGTCCGAAAAATCGATATCCACATGGTGCAACATCTGCGGTGCAAGGTGCAACATACGTCCAAAAAGACGAAACAGCGCCGTGCGACTTTTAGAAATGGGTGCGAGGATTTGAAATGGACCAGCACCATGGTGCACCACTCTCCAGGGATGGTAAATCGAAGACCAGCCACGGTGTTCCCTTTTTAACGTAAAAATTCATGTGACAGAAAAACGAAGGCCAAAAAACTTCAGAGACACGATTGAGCTTCGGATAGCCTTTTTTTGGGTATTAAACTATCTGTTGACGGCTTACAGTGGTCAAAGCCGTAGAACTCACTGAGACCTTCGTTTTGACTGGTTATGTTTCCCGTAACTCTAAACGAGGCAACAGTTATGGCCGTCCGAAGAATCGATATCCACAGGGTGCAACATTCGTCCTAAAAGACGAAACAGCGCCGTGCGACTTTTAGAAATGGGTGCAGGGATTTGAAATGGACCAGTACCATGGTGCACCACTCTCCAGGGATGGTAAATCGAATACCAGCCACCGTGTTCTCTTAAGGCCAAAAAACTTCAGAGACCCGATTGAGGTTCGGATAGCCTTTTTTGGGTATGAAACTATCCGTTGACGGCTTACAGCAGTCAAAGCCGTAGAACTCACTGAGACCTTTGTTTTGACTTGTTATGGCTCCCGTAAATCTGAACGAGGCAACAGTTATGGCCGTCCGAAGAATCGATATCCACAGGGTGCAACATCTGCGGTGCAAGGTGCAACATTCGTCCAAAAAGACGAAACAGCGCCTTGTGACTTTTAGAAATGGGTGCAAAGATTTGAAATGGACCAGTACCATGGTGCACCACTCTCCAGGGATGGTAAATCGAAGACCAACCATGGTGTTCCCTTTTTAACGTAAAAATTCATGTGACGGAAAAACGAAGGCCAAAAAACTTCAAAGACCCGATTGAGGTTCGGATAGCCTTTTTTTGAGTATGAAACTATCCGTTGACGGCTTACAGCTGTCAGAGCCGTAGAACTCACTGAGACCTTCGTTTTGACTGGTTATGGCTCTCGTAACTCTAAACGAGGAAACAGTTATGACCGTCAGAAGATTCGATATCCACAGGGTGCAACATCTACGGTGCAAGGTGAAACATTCGTCCAAAAAGATGAAACAGCGCCAAGCGACATTTCGAAATGGGTGCAGGGATTTGAAATGGACCAGTCCCATTGTGCACTACTCTCCGGGGATGGTAAATCGAAGACCAGCCACGGTGTTCCCTTTTTAATGTAAAAATTCATGTGAAGGAAAAACGAAGGCCCAAAAACTTCAAAGACTAGATTGAGGTTCGGATAGCCTTTTTTGGGTATGAAACTATCCATTGACGGCTTACAGCGGTCAAAGCCGTCGAACTCACTAGGACCTTCGTTTTGACTGGTTATGGCTCCCGTAACTCTAAACGAGGCAACAGTTATGACCGTCCGAAAAATCGATATCCACAGTGTGCAACATCTGCGGTGCAAGGTGCAACATTCGTCCAAAAAGACAAAACAGCGTCGTGCGACTTTTAGAAATGGGTGTAGGGATTTGAAATGGACCAGTACCATGGTGCACCACTCTTCAGGGATGGTAAATCGAAAACCAGCCATGGTGTTCTCTTTTTAACGTAAAAATTCATGTAACGGAAAAACGAAGGCCAAAAAACTTCAAAGACCCGATTGAGGTTCGGATAGCCTTTTTTTGGGTATGAAACTATCTGTTGACGGTTTACAGCAGTCAAAGCCATAGAATTCACTAAGACCTTTGTTTTGACTGGTTATGGCTCCCATAACTCTGAACGGGCAACAGTTATGGCCGTCCGAAGAATCGATATCCACAGGGTGCAACATCTGCAATGCAAGGTGCAACATTCGTCCAAAAAGACGAAACAGCGCCGTGCGACTTATAAAAATGGTTGCAGGGATTCGAAATGGACCAGTACCATGGTGCACCACTCTCCAAGCATGGTAAATCGAAAACCATCAACGGTGTTCTCTTTTTAATGTAAAAATTCATGTGACGGAAAAACGAAGGCCAAAAAACTTCAGAGACCCGATTGAGGTTCGGATAGCCTTTTTTTGGGTATGAAACAATCCGTTGACGGCTTACAGCGGTCAAAGCCATAGAAGTTTTGACTGGTTATGGCTCCCATAATTCTAAACGAGGCAACAGTTATGACCGTCCGAAGAATCGCTATACGTAGGGTGCAACATCTGCGGTGCAAGGTGCAACATTCGTCCAAAAAGATGAAACAGCGTCGTGCGACTTTTAGAAATGGGTGCAGGGATTTGAAATGGACCAGTACCATGGTGCACCACTCTTCAGGGATGGTAAATCGAAAACCAGCCACGGTGTTCTCTTAAGGCCAAAAAACTTCAGAGACCCGATTGAGGTTCGGATAGCCTTTTTTGGGTATGAAACTATCCGTTGACGGCTTACAGCAGTCAAAGCCATAGAACTCACTGAGAACTTTGTTTTGACTAGTTATGGCTCCCGTAACTTCTAACAAGGCAACAGTTATGGTCGTCCGAAGAATCGATATCCACAGGGTGCAACATCTGCGGTGCAAGGTGCAACATTCGTCCAAAAAGACGAAACAGCGCCGTGCGACTTTTAGAAATGGGTGCAGGGATTTGAAATGGACCAGTACCATGGTGCACCACTCTCCAGGGATGGTAAATTGAAAACCAGCCACGGTGTTCTCTTAAGGCCAAAAAACTTCAGAGACCCGATTGAGGTTCGGATAGCCTTTTTTGGGTATGAAACTATCCGTTGACGGCTTACAGCAGTCAAAGCCGTAGAACTCACTGAGACCTTTGTTTTGACTAGTTATGGCTCCCGTAACTCTTAACGAGGCAACAGTTATGGCCGTCCGAAGAATCGATATCCACAGGGTGCAACATCTGCGGTGCAAGGTGCAACATTCGTCCAAAAAGACGAAACAGCGCCGTGCGACTTTTAGAAATGGGTGTAGGGATTTGAAATGGACCAGTACCATGGTGCACCACTCTCCAGGGATGGTAAATCGAAGACCATCCACGGTGTTCCCTTTTTAACGTAAAAATTCATGTGACGGAAAAACAAAGTCCAAAAAACTTCAGAGACCCGATTGAGGTTCGGATAGCCTTTTTTGGGTATGAAACTATCCGTTGATGGCTTACAGCAGTCAAAGCCGTAGAACTCACTGAGACCTTTGTTTTGACTGGTTTTGGCTCCCGTAACTCTGAACGAGGCAACAGTTATGGCCGTCCGAAGAATCGATATCCACAGGGTGCAACATCTACGGTGCAAGGTGCAACATTCGTCCAAAAAGACGAAACAGCGCCGTGCGACTTTTAGAAATGGGTGCAGGGATTTGAAATGGACCAGTACCATGGTGCACCACTCTCCAGGGATGGTAAATCGAAGACCAGCCACGGTGTTCCCTTTTTAACGTAAAAATTCATGTGATGGAAAAACGAAGTCCAAAAAACTTCAAAGACCCGATTTAGGTTCGGATAGCCTTTTTTTGAGTTTGAAACTATCCGTTGACGTCTTACAGCGGTCAAAGCCGTAGAAGTTTTGACTGGTGGTGGCTCCCATAATTCTAAACGAGGCAACAGTTATGACCGTCCGAAGAATCGCTATCCGTAGGGTGCAACATCTGCGGTGCAAGGTGCAATATTCGTCCAAAAAGACGAAACAGCGCCGTGCGACTTTTAGAAATGGGTGCAGGGATTTGAAATGGACCAGTACCATGGTGCACCACTTTTCAGGGATGGTAAATCGAAAACCAGCCACGGTGTTCTCTTAAGGCCAAAAAACTTCAAAGACCCGATTGAGGTTCGGATATCCTTTTTTGGGTATGAAACTATCCGTTGACGGCTTACAGCAGTCAAAGCCGTAGAACTCACTGAGAACTTTGTTTTGACTAGTTATGGCTCCCGTAACTTCTAACAAGGCAACAGTTATGGTCGTCCGAAGAATCGATATCCACAGGGTGCAACATCTGCGGTGCAAGGTGCAACATTCGTCCAAAAAGACGAAACAGCGCCGTGCAACTTTTAGAAATGGGTGCAAGGATTTGAAATGGACCAGTACCATGGTGCACCACTCTCCAGGGATGGTAAATTGAAAACCAGCCACGGTGTTCTCTTAAGGCCAAAAAACTTCAGAGACCCGATTGAGGTTCAGATAGCCTTTTTTGGGTATGAAACTATCCGTTGACGGCTTACAGCAGTCAAAGCCATAGAACTCACTGAGACCTTTGTTTTGACTGGTTATGGCTCCCGTAACTCTGAACGAGGCAACAGTTATGGCCGTCCGAAGAATCGATATCCACAGGGTGCAACATCTGCGGTGCAAGGTGCAACATTCGTCCAAAAAGACGAAACAGCGCCGTGCGACTTTTTGAAATGGGTGCAGGGATTTGAAATGGACCAGTACCATGGTGCACCACTCTCCAGGGATGGTAAATCGAAGACCAGCCACGGTGTTCCCTTTTTAACGTAAAAATTCATGTGACGGAAAAACGAAGTCCAAGAAACTTCAAAGACCCGATTTAGGTTCAGATAGCCTTTTTTTGAGTTTGAAACTATCCGTTGACGGCTTACAGCAGTCAAAGCCGTAGAACTCACTGAGACCTTCGTTTTGACTGGTTATGGCTCCCGTAACTCTAAACGAGGAAACAGTTATGACCGTCCGAAGATTCGATATCCATAGGGTGCAACATCTACGGTGCAAGGTGCAACATTCGTCCAAGAAGACGAAACAGCGCTGTGCGACTTTTAGGAATGGGTGTAGGGATTTGAAATGGACCAGTACCATTGTGCACCACTCTCCAGGGATGGTAAATCGAAGACCAGCCACGGTGTTCCCTTTTTAACGTAAAAATTCATGTGAAGGAAAAACGAAGGCCAAAAAACTTCAGAGTCCCGATTGAGGTTCGGATAGCCTTTTTTTGGTATGAAACTATGCGTTGATGGCTTACAGCGGTCAAAGCGGTAGAACTCACTGAGACCTTGGTTTTGACTGGTTATGGCTCCCGTAACTCTAAACGAGGCAACAGTTATGACCGTCCGAAAAATCGATATCCACAGGATGCAACATCTGCGGTGCAAGGTGCAACATTCGTCCAAAAAGACGAAACAGCGCCGTGCGACTTTTAGAAATGGGTGCAGGGATTTGAAATGAACCAGTACCATGGTGCACCACTCTTCAGGGATGGTAAATCGAAAACCAGCCATGGTGTTCTCTTTTTAACGTAAAAATTCATGTGACGGAAAAACGAAGGCCAAAAAACTTCAGAGACCCGATTAAGGTTCGGATAGCCTTTTTTTGGGTATGAAACTATCCGTTGACGACTTACAATAGTCAAAGCCGTAGAACTCACTGAGGCCTTTGTTTTGACTGGTTATGGCTCCCGTAACTCTGAACGAGGCAACAGTTATGGCCGTCCGAAGAATCGATATCCACAGGGTGCAACATCTGCGGTGCAAGGTGCAACATTCGTCCAAAAAGACGAAACAACGCCGTGCGACTTTTAGAAATGGGTGCAGGGATTTGAAATGGACCAGTACCATGGTGCACCACTCTCCAGGGATGGTAAATCGAAGACCAGCCACGGTGTTCCCTTTTTAACGTAAAAATTCATGTGACGGAAAAACGAAGTCCAAAAAACTTCAAAGACCCGATTTAGGTTCGGATAGCCTTTTTTTGAGTTTGAAACTATCCGTTGACGGCTTACAGCAGTCAAAGCCGTAGAACTCACTGAGACCTTCGTTTTGACTGGTTATGGCTCCCGTAACTCTAAACGAGGAAACAGTTATGACCGTCCGAAGATTCGATATCCATAGGGTGCAACATCTACGGTGCAAGGTGCAACATTCGTCCAAGAAGACGAAACAGCGCTGTGCGACTTTTAGGAATGGGTGCAGGGATTTGAAATGGACCAGTACCATTGTGCACCACTCTCCAAGGATGGTAAATCGAAGACCAGCCACGGTGTTCCCTTTTTAACGTAAAAATTCATGTGAAGGAAAAACGAAGGCCAAAAAACTTCAGAGTCCCGATTGAGGTTCGGATAGCCTTTTTTGGGTATGAAACTATGCGTTGATGGCTTACAGCGGTCAAAGAGGTAGAACTCACTGAGACCTTGGTTTTGACTGGTTATGGCTCCCGTAACTCTAAACGAGGCAACAGTTATGACCGTCCGAAAAATCGATATCCACAGGATGCAACATCTGCGGTGCAAGGTGCAACATTCGTCCAAAAAGACGAAACAGCGCCGTGCGACTTTTAGAAATGGGTGCAGGGATTTGAAATGAACCAGTACCATGGTGCACCACTCTTCAGGGATGGTAAATCGAAAACCAGCCATGGTGTTCTCTTTTTAACGTAAAAATTCATGAGACGGAAAAACGAAGGCCAAAAAACTTCAAAGACCCGATTAAGGTTCGGATAGCCTTTTTTTGGGTATGAAACTATCCGTTGACGACTTACAACAGTCAAAGCCGTAGAACTCACTGAGACCTTTGTTTTGACTGGTTATGGCTCCCGTAACTCTGAACGAGGCAACAGTTATGGCCGTCCGAAGAATCGATATCCACAGGGTGCAACATCTGCGGTGCAAGGTGCAACATTCGTCCAAAAAGACGAAACAGCGCCGTGCGACTTTTAGAAATGGGTGCAGGGATTTGAAATGGACCAGTACCATGGTGCACCACTCTCCAGGGATGGTAAATCGAAGACCAGCCACGGTGTTCCCTTTTTAACGTAAAAATTCATGTGACGGAAAAACGAAGTCCAAAAAACTTCAAAGACCCAATTTAGGTTCGGATAGCCTTTTTTTGAGTTTGAAACTATCCGTTGACGGCTTACAGCAGTCAAAGCTGTAGAACTCACTGAGACCTTCGTTTTGACTGGTTATGGCTCCCGTAACTCTAAACGAGGAAACAGTTATGACCGTCCGAAGATTCGATATCCATAGGGTGCAACATCTACGGTGCAAGGTGCAACATTCGTCCAAGAAGACGAAACAGCGCTGTGCGACTTTTAGGAATGGGTGCAGGGATTTGAAATGGACCAGTACCATTGTGCACCACTCTCCAGGGATGGTAAATCGAAGACCAGCCACGGTGTTCCCTTTTTAACGTAAAAATTCATGTGAAGGAAAAACGAAGGCCAAAAAACTTCAGAGTCCCGATTGAGGTTCGGATAGCCTTTTTTGGGTATGAAACTATGCGTTGATGGCTTACAGCGGTCAAAGCCGTAGAACTCACTGAGACCTTTGTTTTGACTAGTTATGGCTCCCGTAACTCTGAACGAGGCAACAGTTATGGCCGTCCGAAGAATCGATATCCACAGGGTGCAACATCTGCGGTGCAAGGTGCAACATTCGTCCAAAAAGACGAAACTGCGCCGTGCGACTTTTAGAAATGGGTGCAGGGATTTGAAATGGACCAGTACCATGGTGCACCACTCTCCAGGGATGGTAAATCGAAGACCAGCCACGGTGTTCCCTTTTTAACGTAAAAATTCATGTGACGGAAAAACGAAGTCCAAAAAACTTCAAAGACCCGATTTAGGTTCAGATAGCCTTTTTTTGAGTTTGAAACTTTCCGTTGACGGCTTACAGCAGTCAAAGCCGTAGAACTCACTGAGACCTTCGTTTTGACTGGTTATGGCTCCCGTAACTCTAAACGAGGAAACAGTTATGATTGTCCGAAGATTCGATATCCATAGGGTGCAACATCTACGGTGCAAGGTGCAACATTCGTCCAAGAAGACGAAACAGCGCTGTGCGACTTTTAGGAATGGGTGTAGGGATTTGAAATGGACCAGTACCATTGTGCACCACTCTCCAGGGATGGTAAATCGAAGACCAGCCACGGTGTTCCCTTTTTAACGTAAAAATTCATGTGAAGGAAAAACGAAGGCCAAAAAACTTCAGAGTCCCGATTGAGGTTCGGATAGCCTTTTTTGGGTATGAAACTATGCGTTGATGGCTTACAGCGGTCAAAGCGGTAGAACTCACTGAGACCTTGGTTTTGACTGGTTATGGCTCCCGTAACTCTAAACGAGGCAACAGTTATGACCGTCCGAAAAATCGATATCCACAGGATGCAACATCTGCGGTGCAAGGTGCAACATTCGTCCAAAAAGACGAAACAGCGCCGTGCGACTTTTAGAAATGGGTGCAGGGATTTGAAATGAACCAGTACCATGGTGCACCACTCTTCAGGGATGGTAAATCGAAAACCAGCCATGGTGTTCTCTTTTTAACGTAAAAATTCATGTGATGGAAAAACGAAGGCCAAAAAACTTCAGAGACCCGATTAAGGTTCGGATAGCCTTTTTTTGGGTATGAAACTATCCGTTGACGACTTACAACAGTCAAAGCCGTAGAACTCACTGAGGCCTTTGTTTTGACTGGTTATGGCTCCCGTAACTCTGAACGAGGCAACAGTTATGGCCATCCGAAGAATCGATATCCACAGGGTGCAACATCTGCGGTGCAAGGTGCAACATTCGTCCAAAAAGACGAAACAGCGCCGTGCGACTTTTAGAAATGGGTGCAGGGATTTGAAATGGACCAGTACCATGGTGCACCACTCTCCAGGGATGGTAAATCGAAGACCAGCCACGGTGTTCCCTTTTTAACGTAAAAATTCATGTGACGGAAAAACGAAGTCCAAAAAACTTCAAAGACCCGATTTAGGTTCGGATAGCCTTTTTTTGAGTTTGAAACTATCCGTTGACGGCTTACAGCAGTCAAAGCCGTAGAACTCACTGAGACCTTCGTTTTGACTGGTTATGGCTCCCGTAACTCTAAACGAGGAAACAGTTATGACCGTCCGAAGATTCGATATCCATAGGGTGCAACATCTACGGTGCAAGGTGCAACATTCGTCCAAGAAGACGAAACAGCGCTGTGCGACTTTTAGGAATGGGTGCAGGGATTTGAAATGGACCAGTACCATTGTGCACCACTCTCCAGGGATGGTAAATCGAAGACCAGCCACGATGTTCCCTTTTTAACGTAAAAATTCATGTGAAGGAAAAACGAAGGCCAAAAAACTTCAGAGTCCCGATTGAGGTTCGGATAGCCTTTTTTGGGTATGAAACTATGCGTTGATGGCTTACAGCGGTCAAAGCGGTAGAACTCACTGAGACCTTGGTTTTGACTGGTTATGGCTCCCGTAACTCTAAACGAGGCAACAGTTATGACCGTCCGAAAAATCGATATCCACAGGATGCAACATCTGCGGTGCAAGGTGCAACATTCGTCCAAAAAGACGAAACAGCGCCGTGCGACTTTTAGAAATGGGTGCAGGGATTTGAAATGAACCAGTACCATGGTGCACCACTCTTCAGGGATGGTAAATCGAAAACCAGCCATGGTGTTCTCTTTTTAACGTAAAAATTCATGTGATGGAAAAACGAAGGCCAAAAAACTTCAGAGACCCGATTAAGGTTCGGATAGCCTTTTTTTGGGTATGAAACTATCCGTTGATGACTTACAACAGTCAAAGCCGTAGAACTCACTGAGGCCTTTGTTTTGACTGGTTATGGCTCCCGTAACTCTGAACGAGGCAACAGTTATGGCCGTCCGAAGAATCGATATCCACAGGGTGCAACATCTGCGGTGCAAGGTGCAACATTCGTCCAAAAAGACGAAACAGCGCCGTGCGACTTTTAGAAATGGGTGCAGGGATTTGAAATGGACCAGTACCATGGTGCACCACTCTCCAGGGATGGTAAATCGAAGACCAGCCACGGTGTTCCCTTTTTAACGTAAAAATTCATGTGACGGAAAAACGAAGTCCAAAAAACTTCAAAGACCCGATTTAGGTTCGGATAGCCTTTTTTTGAGTTTGAAACTATCCGTTGACGGCTTACAGCAGTCAAAGCCGTAGAACTCACTGAGACCTTCGTTTTGACTAGTTATGGGTCCCGTAACTCTAAACGAGGAAACAGTTATGACCGTCCGAAGATTCGATATCCATAGGGTGCAACATCTACGGTGCAAGGTGCAACATTCATCCAAGAAGACGAAACAGCGCTGTGCGACTTTTAGGAATGGGTGCAGGGATTTGAAATGGACCAGTACCATTGTGCACCACTCTCCAGGGATGGTAAATCGAAGACCAGCCACGGTGTTCCCTTTTTAACGTAAAAATTCATGTGAAGGAAAAACGAAGGCCAAAAAACTTCAGAGTCCCGATTGAGGTTCGGATAGCCTTTTTTGGGTATGAAACTATGCGTTGATGGCTTACAGCGGTCAAAGCGGTAGAACTCACTGAGACCTTGGTTTTGACTGGTTATGGCTCCCGTAACTCTAAACGAGGCAACAGTTATGACCGTCCGAAAAATCGATATCCACAGGATGCAACATCTGCGGTGCAAGGTGCAACATTCGTCCAAAAAGACGAAACAGCGCCGTGCGACTTTTAGAAATGGGTGCAGGGATTTGAAATGAACCAGTACCATGGTGCACCACTCTTCAGGGATGGTAAATCGAAAACCAGCCATGGTGTTCTCTTTTTAACGTAAAAATTCATGTGACGGAAAAACGAAGGCCAAAAAACTTCAAAGACCCGATTAAGGTTCGGATAGCCTTTTTTTGGGTATGAAACTATCCGTTGACGACTTACAACAGTCAAAGCCGTAGAACTCACTGAGACCTTTGTTTTGACTGGTTATGGCTCCCGTAACTCTGAACGAGGCAACAGTTATGGCCGTCCGAAGAATCGATATCCACAGGGTGCAACATCTGCGGTGCAAGGTGCAACATTCGTCCAAAAAGACGAAACAGCGCCGTGCGACTTTTAGAAATGGGTGCAGGGATTTGAAATGGACCAGTACCATGGTGCACCACTCTCCAGGGATGGTAAATCGAAGACCAGCCACGGTGTTCCCTTTTTAACGTAAAAATTCATGTGACGGAAAAACGAAGTCCAAAAAACTTCAAAGACCCGATTTAGGTTCGGATAGCCTTTTTTTGAGTTTGAAACTATCCGTTGACGGCTTACAGCAGTCAAAGCCGTAGAACTCACTGAGACCTTCGTTTTGACTGGTTATGGCTCCCGTAACTCTAAACGAGGAAACAGTTATGACCGTCCGAAGATTCAATATCCATAGGGTGCAACATCTACGGTGCAAGGTGCAACATTCGTCCAAGAAGACGAAACAGCGCTGTGCGACTTTTAGGAATGGGTGCAGGGATTTGAAATGGACCAGTACCATTGTGCACCACTCTCCAGGGATGGTAAATCGAAGACCAGCCACGGTGTTCCCTTTTTAACGTAA
This sequence comes from Allium fistulosum, assembly GCA_030737815.1. Classification (NCBI taxonomy): domain Eukaryota; kingdom Viridiplantae; phylum Streptophyta; class Magnoliopsida; order Asparagales; family Amaryllidaceae; genus Allium; species Allium fistulosum. Next base: position 5,746,743 of record JASFAW010000014.1, read on the forward strand.
AAATTCATGTGAAGGAAAAACGAAGGCCAAAAAACTTCAGAGTCCCGATTGAGGTTCGGATAGCCTTTTTTGGGTATGAAACTATGCGTTGATGGCTTACAGCGGTCAAAGCGGTAGAACTCACTGAGACCTTGGTTTTGACTGGTTATGGCTCCCGTAACTCTAAACGAGGCAACAGTTATGACCGTCCGAAAAATCGATATCCACAGGATGCAACATCTGTGGTGCAAGGTGCAACATTCGTCCAAAAAGACGAAACAGCGCCGTGCGACTTTTAGAAATGGGTGCAGGGATTTGAAATGAACCAGTACCATGGTGCACCACTCTTCAGGGATGGTAAATCGAAAACCAGCCATGGTGTTCTCTTTTTAACGTAAAAATTCATGTGACGGAAAAACGAAGGCCAAAAAACTTCAGAGACCCGATTAAGGTTCGGATAGCCTTTTTTTGGGTATGAAACTATTCGTTGACGACTTACAACAGTCAAAGCCGTAGAACTCATTGAGACCTTTGTTTTGACTGGTTATGGCTCCCGTAACTCTGAACGAGGCAACAGTTATGGCCGTCCGAAGAATCGATATCCACAGGGTGCAACATCTGCGGTGCAAGGTGCAACATTCGTCCAAAAAGACGAAACAGCGCCGTGCGACTTTTAGAAATGGGTGCAGGGATTTGAAATGGACCAGTACCATGGTGCACCACTCTCCAGGGATGGTAAATCGAAGACCAGCCACGGTGTTCCCTTTTTAACGTAAAAATTCATGTGACGGAAAAACGAAGTCCAAAAAACTTCAAAGACCCGATTTAGGTTCGGATAGCCTTTTTTTGAGTTTGAAACTATCCGTTGACGGCTTACAGCAGTCAAAGCCGTAGAACTCACTGAGACCTTCGTTTTGACTGGTTATGGCTCCCGTAACTCTAAACGAGGAAACAGCTATGACCGTCCGAAGATTCGATATCCATAGGGTGCAACATCTACGGTGCAAGGTGCAACATTCGTCCAAGAAGACGAAACAGCGCTGTGCGACTTTTAGGAATGGGTGCAGGGATTTGAAATGGACCAGTACCATTGTGCACCACTCTCCAGGGATGGTAAATCGAAGACCAGCCACGGTGTTCCCTTTTTAACGTAAAAATTCATGTGAAGGAAAAACGAAGGCCAAAAAACTTCAGAGTCCCGATTGAGGTTCGGATAGCCTTTTTTGGGTATGAAACTATGCGTTGATGGCTTACAGCGGTCAAAGCGGTAGAACTCACAGAGACCTTGGTTTTGACTGGTTATGGCTCCCGTAACTCTAAACGAGGCAACAGTTATGACCGTCCGAAAAATCGATATCCACAGGATGCAACATCTGCGGTGCAAGGTGCAACATTCGTCCAAAAAGACGAAACAACGCCGTGCGACTTTTAGAAATGGGTGCAGGGATTTGAAATGAACCAGTACCATGGTGCACCACTCTTCAGGGATGGTAAATCGAAAACCAGCCATGGTGTTCTCTTTTTAACGTAAAAATTCATGTGACGGAAAAACGAAGGCCAAAAAACTTCAGAGACCCGATTAAGGTTCGGATATCCTTTTTTTGGGTATGAAACTATCCGTTGACGACTTACAACAGTCAAAGCCGTAGAACTCACTGAGACCTTTGTTTTGACTGGTTATGGCTCCCGTAACTCTGAACGAGGCAACAGTTATGGCCGTCCGAAGAATCGATATCCACAGGGTGCAACATCTGCGGTGCAAGGTGCAACATTCGTCCAAAAAGACGAAACAGCGCCGTGCGACTTTTAGAAATGGGTGCAGGGATTTGAAATGGACCAGTACCATGGTGCACCACTCTCCAGGGATGGTAAATCGAAGACCAAGCACGATGTTCCCTTTTTAACGTAAAAATTCATGTGACGGAAAAACGAAGTCCAAAAAACTTCAAAGACCCGATTTAGGTTCGGATAGCCTTTTTTTGAGTTTGAAACTATCCGTTGACGGCTTACAGCAGTCAAAGCCGTAGAACTCACTGAGACCTTCGTTTTGACTGGTTATGGCTCCCGTAACTCTAAACGAGGAAACAGTTATGACCGTCCGAAGATTCGATATCCATAGGGTGCAACATCTACGGTGCAAGGTGCAACATTCGTCCAAGAAGACGAAACAGCGCTGTGCGACTTTTAGGAATGGGTGCAGGGATTTGAAATGGACCAGTACCATTGTGCACCACTCTCCAGGGATGGTAAATCGAAGACCAGCCACGGTGTTCCCTTTTTAACGTAAAAATTCATGTGAAGGAAAAACGAAGGCCAAAAAACTTCAGAGTCCCGATTGAGGTTCGGATAGCCTTTTTTGGGTATGAAACTATGCGTTGATGGCTTACAGCGGTCAAAGCGGTAGAACTCACTGAGACCTTGGTTTTGACTGGTTATGGCTCCCGTAACTCTAAACGAGGCAACAGTTATGACCGTCCGAAAAATCGATATCCACAGGATGCAACATCTGCGGTGCAAGGTGCAACATTCGTCCAAAAAGACGAAACAGCGCCGTGCGACTTTTAGAAATGGGTGCAGTGATTTGAAATGAACCAGTACCATGGTTCACCACTCTTCAGGGATGGTAAATCGAAAACCAGCCATGGTGTTCCCTTTTTAACGTAAAAATTCATGTGACGGAAAAACGAAGGCCAAAAAACTTCAGAGACCCGATTAAGGTTCGGATAGCCTTTTTTTGGGTATGAAACTATCCGTTGACGACTTACAACAGTCAAAGCCGTAGAACTCACTGAGGCCTTTGTTTTGACTGGTTATGGCTCCCGTAACTCTGAACGAGGCAACAGTTATGGCCGTCCGAAGAATCGATATCCACAGGGTGCAACATCTGCGGTGCAAGGTGCAACATTCGTCCAAAAAGACGAAACAGCGCCGTGCGACTTTTAGAAATGGGTGCAGGGATTTGAAATGGACCAGTACCATGGTGCACCACTCTCCAGGGATGGTAAATCGAAGACCAGCCACGGTGTTCCCTTTTTAACGTAAAAATTCATGTGACGGAAAAACGAAGTCCAAAAAACTTCAAAGACCCGATTTAGGTTCGGATAGCCTTTTTTTGAGTTTGAAACTATCCGTTGACGGCTTACAGCAGTCAAAGCCGTAGAACTCACTGAGACCTTCATTTTGACTGGTTATGGCTCCCGTAACTCTAAACGAGGAAACAGTTATGACCGTCCGAAGATTCGATATCCATAGGGTGCAACATCTACGGTGCAAGGTGCAACATTCGTCCAAGAAGACGAAACAGCGCTGTGCGACTTTTAGGAATGGGTGCAGGGATTTGAAATGGACCAGTACCATTGTGCACCACTCTCCAGGGATGGTAAATCGAAGACCAGCCACGGTGTTCCCTTTTTAACGTAAAAATTCATGTGAAGGAAAAACGAAGGCCAAAAAACTTCAGAGTCCCGATTGAGGTTCGGATAGCCTTTTTTGGGTATGAAACTATGCGTTGATGGCTTACAGCGGTCAAAGCGGTAGAACTCACTGAGACCTTGGTTTTGACTGGTTATGGCTCCCGTAACTCTAAACGAGGCAACAGTTATGACCGTCCGAAAAATCGATATCCACAGGATGCAACATCTGCGGTGCAAGGTGCAACATTCGTCCAAAAAGACGAAACAGCGCCGTGCGACTTTTAGAAATGGGTGCAGGGATTTGAAATGAACCAGTACCATGGTGCACCACTCTTCAGGGATGGTAAATCGAAAACCAGCCATGGTGTTCTCTTTTTAACGTAAAAATTCATGTGACGGAAAAACGAAGGCCAAAAAACTTCAAAGACCCGATTAAGGTTCGGATAGCCTTTTTTTGGGTATGAAACTATCCGTTGACGACTTACAACAGTCAAAGCCGTAGAACTCACTGAGACCTTTGTTTTGACTGGTTATGGCTCCCGTAACTCTGAACGAGGCAACAGTTATGGCCGTCCGAAGAATCGATATCCACAGGGTGCAACATCTGCGGTGCAAGGTGCAACATTCGTCCAAAAAGACGAAACAGCGCCGTGCGACTTTTAGAAATGGGTGCAGGGATTTGAAATGGACCAGTACCATGGTGCACCACTCTCCAGGGATGGTAAATCGAAGACCAGCCACGGTGTTCCCTTTTTAACGTAAAAATTCATGTGACGGAAAAACGAAGTCCAAAAAACTTCAAAGACCCGATTTAGGTTCGGATAGCCTTTTTTTGAGTTTGAAACTATCCGTTGACGGCTTACAGCAGTCAAAGCCGTAGAACTCACTGAGACCTTCGTTTTGACTGGTTATGGCTCCCGTAACTCTAAACGAGGAAACAGTTATGACCGTCCGAAGATTCGATATCCATAGGGTGCAACATCTACGGTGCAAGGTGCAACATTCGTCCAAGAAGACGAAACAGCGCTGTGCGACTTTCAGGAATGGGTGCAGGGATTTGAAATGGACCAGTACCATTGTGCACCACTCTCCAGGGATGGTAAATCGAAGACCAGCCACGGTGTTCCCTTTTTAACGTAAAAATTCATGTGAAGGAAAAACGAAGGCCAAAAAACTTCAAAGTCCCGATTGAGGTTCGGATAGCCTTTTTTGGGTATGAAACTATGCGTTGATGGCTTACAGCGGTCAAAGCGGTAGAACTCACTGAGACCTTGGTTTTGACTGGTTATGGCTCCCGTAACTCTAAACGAGGCAACAGTTATGACCGTCCGAAAAATCGATATCCACAGGATGCAACATCTGCGGTGCAAGGTGCAACATTCGTCCAAAAAGACGAAACAGCGCCGTGCGACTTTTAGAAATGGGTGCAGGGATTTGAAATGAACCAGTACCATGGTGCACCACTCTTCAGGGATGGTAAATCGAAAACCATCCATGGTGTTCTCTTTTTAACGTAAAAATTCATGTGACGGAAAAACGAAGGCCAAAAAACTTCAGAGACCCGATTAAGGTTCGGATAGCCTTTTTTTGGGTATGAAACTATCCGTTGATGACTTACAACAGTCAAAGCCGTAGAACTCACTGAGACCTTTGTTTTGACTGGTTATGGCTCCCGTAACTGTGAACGAGGCAACAGTTATGGCCGTCCGAAGAATCGATATCCATAGGGTGCAACATCTGCGGTGCAAGGTGCAACATTCGTCCAAAAAGACGAAACAGCGCCGTGCGACTTTTAGAAATGGGTGCAGGGATTTGAAATGGACCAGTACCATGGTGCACCACTCTCCAGGTATGGTAAATCGAAGACCAGCCACGGTGTTCCCTTTTTAACGTAAAAATTCATGTGACGGAAAAACGAAGTCCAAAAAACTTCAAAGACCCGATTTAGGTTCGGATAGCCTTTTTTTGAGTTTGAAACTATCCGTTGACGGCTTACAGCAGTCAAAGCCGTAGAACTCACTGAGACCTTCGTTTTGACTGGTTATGGCTCCCGTAACTCTAAACGAGGAAACAGTTATGACCGTCCGAAGATTCGATATCCATAGGGTGCAACATCTACGGTGCAAGGTGCAACATTCGTCCAAGAAGACGAAACAGCGCTGTGCGACTTTTAGGAATGGGTGCAGGGATTTGAAATGGACCAGTACCATTGTGCACCACTCTCCAGGGATGGTAAATCGAAGACCAGCCACGGTGTTCCCTTTTTAACGTAAAAATTCATGTGAAGGAAAAACGAAGGCCAAAAAACTTCAGAGTCCCGATTGAGGTTCGGATAGCCTTTTTTGGGTATGAAACTATGCGTTGATGGCTTACAGCGGTCAAAGCGGTAGAACTCACTGAGACCTTGGTTTTGACTGGTTATGGCTCCCGTAACTCTAAACGAGGCAACAGTTATGACCGTCCGAAAAATCGATATCCACAGGATGCAACATCTGCGGTGCAAGGTGCAACATTCGTCCAAAAAGACGAAACAGCGCCGTGCGACTTTTAGAAATGGGTGCAGGGATTTGAAATGAACCAGTACCATGGTGCACCACTCTTCAGGGATGGTAAATCGAAAACCAGCCATGGTGTTCTCTTTTTAACGTAAAAATTCATGTGACGGAAAAACGAAGGCCAAAAAACTTCAAAGACCCGATTAAGGTTCGGATAGCCTTTTTTTGGGTATGAAACTATCCGTTGACGACTTACAACAGTCAAATCCGTAGAACTCACTGAGACCTTTGTTTTGACTTGTTATGGCTCCCGTAACTCTGAACGAGGCAACAGTTATGGCCGTCCGAAGAATCGATATCCACAGGGTGCAACATCTGCGGTGCAAGGTGCAACATTCGTCCAAAAAGACGAAACAGCGCCGTGCGACTTTTAGAAATGGGTGCAGGGATTTGAAATGGACCAGTACCATGGTGCACCACTCTCCAGGGATGGTAAATCGAAGACCAGCCACGGTGTTCACTTTTTAACGTAAAAATTCATGTGACGGAAAAACGAAGTCCAAAAAACTTCAAAGACCCGATTTAGGTTCGGATAGCCTTTTTTTGAGTTTGAAACTATCCGTTGACGGCTTACAGCAGTCAAAGCCATAGAACTCACTGAGACCTTCGTTTTGACTGGTTATGGCTCCCGTAACTCTAAACGAGGAAACAGTTATGACCGTCCGAAGATTCGATATCCATAGGGTGCAACATCTACGGTGCAAGGTGCAACATTCGTCCAAAAAGACGAAACAACAACGTGCGACTTATAGAAATGGGTGTAGGGATTTGAAATGGACCAGTACCATGGTGCACCACTCTCCAAGGATGGTAAATCGAAAACCAGCCACGGTGTTCTCTTTTTAACGTAAAAATTCATGTGACAGAAAAACGAAGGCCAAAAAACTTCAGAGACCCGATTGAGGTTCGGATAGCCTTTTTTTGGGTATGAAACAATCCGTTGACGGCTTACAGCGGTCAAAGCCGTAGAACTCACTGAGACCTTCGTTTTGATTGGTTATGGCTCCCGTAACTTGTTTGTACCAAAAATGGGCACAACACTCTTCGGAAGTTTTTGAAGAGATAAAAATGAAGAATGAAAATTAAAACAGTGGATTATCTAACAAAAACTCCAAATAACAGAAAATAAATTGCAAAGACAAGCGATTTAGAGTGGTTCGGCGTTTTGCCTACGTCCACTATGAAGTTTGATGATTTTATTGCTCGATTATTTGAAGATTACAGTAGTTTATAAGGCAATACAACTGAATTTAATTGCAAAGTATCAATCTAAAGCAGCGGCGGTGTTCTGGAGTAGATCTGGCAGAATCTGGGCGCTCTTCAGTACTTAGAATTCTCTGACCCCTTTTCTGAATGACCAGGGGCTCTATTTATAGGTGTAGGAGGCTGATATTTCGCCTAAAATGAGGGGAGACCAGTTCTGGTACGTCAGGGGGCCCACATGGCCGAAATCGGGAGATCCGGGCCCACTTTGGGATCGAATCGACCCTTGGTTCGAATCGATCAAGAAATCATCCAATCGAGCTTAAATTTGGTGTGAACATTCTTCATCATGTGTTTAAGCTTCTGTGAAAATTTCATGGCATTTGGACTTGTAGAACTTGAGATATGATCGATTCAATGTTGCATTTCTGGAGAACAGGGGTACTTCGAATCGATCTCAGTTCGAATCGATTCGGTCGACTCGATGTCTTTCGCTGCTTTGACCAGGTGGATTCGTGATAGTGGCTTCGAAGATATTCATCTTCGAATCGAACGAACAAAGTCATCTTCGAATCGAACGAACAAAGGCTTCTTCGAATCGAACGAACAAAGGCTTCTTCGAATCGATCTAGGTGTGTTAAAGTTGATCGATTCGAGGTTGCCTCAAACTGTGTGGATTTGAAGTATCTGTAGCTCTGTGGATTCGAGGATGTGACGACCTAATGGATTCGAACTAGGCCCCCGTTCGATGGAGTCAAAACCAAAGTCCTCCTAGTGGATTCGAAGCAATCAAAGGAAACTTCTATCGATTCGAACATGCTGCCTTGGGTGGTGGACACGAAGCTTAGCCGTCTGATGGTTTCGAATAAGATGGCTCTGGTACCAACTTGTGTCCAAATGGACTCGAAGCAGACCGAGTCGAACTCGTTGGAGTCGATCTTTGATGGATTCAACCCTTAGTCGATTCGAACAAAGAGGAGGCGATCTTACGGCTATGCCCTTCAATTGTGTTGATGATATCTCGGGCGTACGAACTCGGATTGACTTGAAATCTGGAACGTAGGTTCCTACGACTTTGTTTGACATGCCTTGTCAATTGTAGCCCGATCCGGCCTCGAACAAATTTCGTCGATATCCATAGCGATCCTTGCGGGTAATCGATTTCCGAGACGATCTGTCACCGATCTCTAGTCAAGTCCTTGGTGTCGCGGCCTTGCCAAAAGGCGGGATAACATTTGCCCCATAAAGTACGTCTTGTTTAAACATGACGTGCTTTGAAAAGCTACAGTCCCTTATTTGAACAGTTATGACATGCTTTGTTGAAAGTTGTCTTCTTTGCTGTTGTAATCAATCGTTGTATGATCATGATCGGCTGTTTGTTGTCGAGCTCATGACAGATTGAACATTTGATTTTTGTGAATGATAAAAATCAAACATTAGTCAGAAATACGTGCATACGTGTATTATCTTGACGTTGGTTAATGTTGTGTGATCGTAAGTCGTTATCAGTTTGGTTTGCTATCGAATTCTGCATCGGTCCTCTCCAGAACCAATTTGAGATTCGAGTTGAAATGCCGTTCTTACGATTGCCCGTAATCGTCCTCTTGTACCGATCCTCTCCTGAATCAGTGTAAAAGGTGGACAAGTCGTTTTTTCAGATTGGAGCGATCCGTTCGAATCGATTTATCCTTGATGGATTCGAACTGAAGTATGTTCGAACCAATAGTTCTTCAAGTCGAGTTTACGATTGGCAGCTCCTTCGAATCGATGACGTTTCGAATCGGTGTTGTAGAGATGGATTCGAACACACATAGGAGTGCGCATGTGATGGGTTCGAAGGTTATGGATTCGAAGCAGTCTGAGGGCTTTGTATCTTGAGGGATTCGAACCGAGAGCATTGTAGCGTCATTGTTCGAATCGATAAGAGGTGGCTTTTTACCGATGGTAGTAAGTTAAATTCACCGGGAGACGAAGAGACTCAAGCCGTCCCTGGAACCCATATAAATACGCGTGGTTAACTTCACTTTTTCTTTTTACATTTTACTGTTGCTATAGCCTCTTCTTCGAATCGATCTCTCCAAGGCCAAGTCGAACGTGCTTTCTCCAGATCGATCGAACCCTTTCATGCTTTCGCTCGTAATAAAAACAGGTAACCAAGGGATCGATTCGAAATGAGTTAGAAAGATAGAACTTAGAATTTTTTAGCATCAATTCAGTTTTTTCTTCTGAAAAAATCGAGGAGTGATGAAATCTGAACGAGGTGGGTCGACTCGATGGAACCGAGGAACGAAACTATTTGAGTTGTATCGGTCAGAATGTTGCTTCTCGTTGCTTCGTATCGATCCAGGGATGAATCATTCGAATCGATTTTGAATGCATAACTTCGAATCGATGGTTTTAAGAGAAGAAAGGAAAGAAGGTTCGTGGCGATCGATTCGAAGTAGCGATACTCCGATCGATTCGAAGGATCTCAGTTTTGATCGATTCGTGGTTATGCATATCCCATGGTTTCGAAGTGCTTCTCCACCCCAAGACTTCATCGAGTCGAACTATGCGGAGTCGAAGCATATCGATTCGAGTCGAAGCATATCGATTCGAGTCGAAGCATGCGGAGTCGAAGCACATCGATTCGAGTTGATCAATTCGAACACCCTTGCTTCAGAGGATTTTACTCTTCTGATTTGTTTCAACATCTGGACTACGGCCATTTCCAAGTTTGAACTTTGACGAATTTCCTAACTTACCGAACTTTAGCATACTCGACTCCGATGAGCTTCGGCCTTGTACAACAGAACTTGACTGAAAGATTATACTTGAATTTCCTTTGAGGCTCGTCGATGGAACTATGACATAACCAATAATACAACTGATTTATACTTGAAGTGGTCAGTAGCGTCTGGATGGTGTGGAAGTGACGGTCAGTAATGACGGTCATCTTCGTTCTCAAATTCCTAAGTTTTTGTCGTACGGACATCTTGCTTCAATCTGTTAAATTTGCTTAAGTAATGCACAGCACTTGCACTGCACAACACGCTCACACACTCTACACTGGGGAATGTACGGGCTGTTTACGAACTTAACGTTGCTTTCTGATGAGTTAGTTAATTATGGAATCTTCGAGTTCCCAACAACAAGAGGTACAGAGCTCGACTCCTCCGGTTCTTGAGATTCCCGATATCCCTGCCGATGTAATCGATCCAGCTCCAGATGAATTGCCGGAGGCGATATTTATTGAGGACCCTGTTGATTCGGTTTAGTCTAACATCTCTGAATCCTTATTGGGACGAATATGCTTAAAGCATAACATATCTCTAGGTGACGTATTATTGCCCAGCGCCACTGATAGACCGCACAACCCGCCTGAAGGATATACAGCATTCTACCGTCATGCTTGTGCGGCCGGAACTCTTCCTCCTTTCAACCAATATATCAGAGGGATGCTATCATATTTAGGAATCGCTCCTTCACAACTTCATCCCAACGGGCACGCGCTGCTGAACAGTGCCTTTGTAATATTTATGGACTGTCTCTTTCGCCCGCCGAGGCCCTCCGAGATCAGACACATATTTAACTTCAAGAGTAGGGGTGATAGCCCGTCTTTTACATTTTTGGAGGCGGTTAGGAATTGCCAAGTTGTAGTTGGAGCTTGGACTCGACTGAGCTATTTCAAGAACGAGTGGTTCTACGTTCGGTGCCCTCCGGGTTTCGCTAGGCGATGGTTGTCTAGACGTAAGCGCCTTAACCTGTTTCCTTGACCAATAGCTCTTCGGTGTTAAAATTGACATTTCATTCCTTTTACAGCTATTATCTCTAGGCCCGATGGAGGACGTTTCAAGGGTACCGTCCGGAGTCTTCAAGAAGTCCCAAGCGAGCTGAGGCATATTGACTCGGTGCTGAATGATTACAACTTAAGAGTTCTTGGCTTGATCGACATCAATCAAAGCATAGTTGTTGAGGGATTTGCAAAGTCCGCCTCTAAGAAGGAAGATAAGAAGAAAACCAAGAAGAAAATCAAGAAGAAAAAAGTGAAGAAGTCACTCGGAATTAGGATAATTGAGGCGGGTGACGAAGAAAGAACCCACACAAATTCAGAGCCGATGGCTGATCTCTCGGGAAACTTTGAAGAATCGGGAGAAAAACGGAAAGGCAAGGCCGCCGTTTCCAAAAAACTTAAGTCCTAGGGGGGAAAATCCGTAGATGTGTTTCTTCCCGCTTCCGGGGTCATGATTTCTGAGGCTGCCCCTTGTCATTCGAGAGATTCTTTCAAAGGGCTAGACGATATTCCTATCCCAGATTATATATCGATTTCTCATAATCCTGGGTTGGAGGAATTTCAAGATGTTCTAAACGTGAACGAGCCCTTTCCTTTAAGTGCGGTCAACACTTCCGGTCGGTTTTGGGGGTTTACACATTTACACACACTTCCACGGCACTTCATGACTTTTGCATAGTAAACATTGCTTTATGGGATTTTAATCCGTAATTCTTTCTTATCGCAGGTGAGATGTCAGGACGTGGCTCTACTCTAGATAGGCTTCGGAATGTGCGCCAATCTTCTCCATTTTACGATTCCCGTAGGAGAGAGACAGATAGGGATCATGGGCGAGGCTATTCGAGTCAAGAACGTTATGATAGAGACAGAGATTACTCGCGTAGCCGTTCTGGCTATGATTACTCTGACAGAGACCGTGGATACCAGTACCGACCCCGATCTCGTTCTCCTCCGCCTCCCAGGGCTCCAGTAGACCTCCCAGGGCCATCTCATCAGCAACAGTTGCCTTCTCAATCTTCTCGGCCTGATGCTCAACGGCCAAGAATGGAACCGACGGCAGCCGCTATAATTGAACAAGCTCCGGCTGAGTTGACAAGCGAAGGAGCTGCTAAGCTTGCCCAAATGAAAAATGACTACCCGGAAATTTGCATGGATGGCTACATCTTCCCTCCTAACTTTAAAAGAATCCCTCCGGAAGCTGAGACCACTGCTCATAGTTATATCCACAACCTCTATGCTCAGTACAAGGAGTGGTATAAGGCAGCCGTGAAGGCTTCTAGAGTAGCTTTCGACAGGGCGAAGGTCATTGCTGAACGTGATGCTGACATTGCCAAGCAGAAACGCATCATTCAGGTTCTTCAATCCGAGGTGGAGACGTCCCGGAAGTCAGAGCTTTAAACACTTCAGAAACATGAGGGTGTCGTGGCCAAACTAGCGAGGATGCAGCAAGAACATTGCGCCACGGTGGAAGAGATGGGCCACCGCAACACCACCATTGCAGCTGAGCGAGACTTAGCCGTTAAAGAGCTGAATGAGCTCAAGGCCAAATTCGCTGAAATGGTGAAGGAGAAGGATGATGCGAACGCCACTGCTCAAGAGGCTTGCGACCAAGCAGTATCTCTCAGGACCGAACTTGCTGCGGCGGCGGTCAAGGCTAAGTCTGCGGAAGCAGAAATTCAGGAAAAGATTTTGGAGGAGAGGTCTAGGCTAGATGCTGAGTTTGACGATCTCTTAGTCACGTATAACGCTAATGTGCTGGAACACAGAAATTTAGCGTGGCTGGGAGATGACTCCATGATCTTGTACAATGCCTGGACTCGGCTGGTGAATGAGAAAAGAGCAGCGCATCCAGATGGAACACTTGACGATTTTGAACTGGAGATGCGTTTGCTTACCGAGGATGAGAGGAAGACCCTTCATGAGGTGGTGATCTCTATGGCGAAAGAAAAGCTCGGCGTCCAATCTCTAGAGACAGGCGAAGGTTCGGGGATCGCGCACCACGGAACAAGTGTTGGAGCTGTAATTCCAACATTGCTCGAAACCACTGGTGCGGTAGATTCCCAGTCTGTTCCTGCCTATAATCCTGACCAACCATTATTATCTTCTGCCGAGGACTCTGCCCACGCTTCGGTCCAGACCAAGGAAGGTATTTGAACACTTCTCGTATTTTAGTTGTGAAGAACCTTAAGCAACACACTTGGCTAACAATCTTCGTTTTGTCGCCTTTCAGTGACTGAAGTTATTGTTCCTGCGCCCCTTGCTCTATCAGTTCCTCATCAAACACAAGGGGTTGTCTTTTCCGAAGCCATCATGACTTCTACCTTGATTGGCGAGGAGGGAGATGCGAATATGTTTTCTTTCAGCGCTCAAATGATTGAGGAACTTCTCAATGAACCCATCGATCCCTCTACCAACCCGTCCGATGCTGTGAGTGGGGCTGCTCCGGCCGTTAGTTCATCTATGCCAGCTATTGGCACATCCGATGCGGCCCAAGTATCTCGTGAGGACGACGTTATTGCTGAGATTGCTGCCGAGATGGCAGCAGGGAATGTTGGTACGAGTCCCCCCGGGCCTGCCCCGTTAATGGTGATTTCACCGGGCGGTACCGTAGTGATTGAAACTGCTCCTGTCCCTCCTCCTGCTACTACTCCTATGCCTCCAGCTCGACCTCCTAGAAGAACTTCCGTCGCCTCCAGCTCTGAGGAAGACGTTGACATTATATCGCTGCCGGAGGGCAAGCTTGAAAAGAGTAAGCGATTGAGGAAAAAATCAGGCAGTGGATCTGGTGGTGCTACCCCGAAGAAGAAGATAAGGAAGAAGAAAGATTGAACTCTTTCTTTAAATCTTTGTTGCGTAGGGTAGCATTTTGTTGATTTCTCTATTGCCGTGTATAGATGTGGATTCGGCTCCCACTAGTAGAATTTTCTTTTAACACTTTGTACTCAGATTCTTTTTGTTGATAGTGGAAATGAAAATTTATTCCCTTTCTGTCTTCAACTTGTTATGTGTTATGGTTCTGCCCCCTGTATTGGGGATAAGTGTGGAGTTGATGTATGTTTATACCCCGTCTCGCGCTCCGGAGTACGGAGTAGAATGAATGTTTATACTCCGTCTCGCACTCTGGGAGTACGGAGTTAGATGAATGTTTATACTCCGCCTCGCACTCTAGGAGTACGGAGTTAGAAGAATGTTTATACTCCACCTCGCGCTCTGGGAGCACGGAGTTGGATGTATGTTTATACTCCGCCTCGCACTCTGGGAGTACAGAGTTAGATGAATGTTTATACTCCGCCTCGCACTCTGGGAGTACGGAGTTAGAAGAATGTTTATACTCCGCCTCGCGCTCTGGGAGCACGGAGTTGAGTAAAAAAACTTGTACCCAGCTCGCGCTCTCGGAGTACTCTGGGGTTTAGGAAAATGTTTATACTCCGCCTCGCACTCTGGGAGTACGGAGTTAGGGAATGTTTATACTCCGCCTCGCACTCTGGGAGTACGGAGTTAAGAAATGTTTATACTCCGCCTCGCACTCTGGGAGTACATAGTTAAGTGAAGAAACTTGTACCCAGCTCGCGCTCTCGGAGTACTCTGGGGTTTAGGAAAATGTTTATACTCCGCCTCGCACTCTGGGAGCACGGAGTTGGATGTATGTTTATACTCCGCCTCACACTCTGGGAGTACGGAGTTAGATGAATGTTTATACTCCGCCTCGCACTCTGGGAGTACGGAGTTAAGTGAAGGGTTGTCGTGTATCAACCCATTTTGTGGCCTGATGTGATGGCTTGCCCCAGAGCTCGGGTTTCATTTAGTGAGTGGTTGATTGCTTCACAGCCACTCCCTACTTGAATAAATTCCATTGTGTGATGGAACTTAGCTCTTCGTGCATCGTGATGTTGTACATTGTATTTAATGAATCACAGCTCTGGCTTGAAGAGATGGCATTTTATTGCTGAAATAAGAAAATATGGCAAATCAGTTGCCTTATTACAAATTCTAATTTCGAAATGCAAAAGTAAATTGCTGAATAAGAAACATAATGAAATAAATGAAGCCTGTCATATGTAGTAGCGACGGAGACTCTCGCTGTTC
Organism: Allium fistulosum; assembly: GCA_030737815.1. NCBI lineage: Eukaryota > Viridiplantae > Streptophyta > Magnoliopsida > Asparagales > Amaryllidaceae > Allium > Allium fistulosum. Next base: position 5,761,751 of record JASFAW010000014.1, read on the forward strand.
CAGGCTCTTGGTAAAACTAGACCGTCCACGGTTGATAGTTTGAATGTGCCATCCCCAAGTCTTTGTGTAATCGCGTACGGTCCTTCCCAGTTTGGTTTCATGTGTGAAGGAACCGGGTAGATTCTCTTGAGGACCAGATCACCGAGTTCAAAGGTTCGGGGGCGAACTTTGGTGTTATATAACCGGGCGACCCGACTTCGGTAGGCGGCCACTCTTAAATCTGCTTCTTCTCGTTTCTCGTCCAACAGATCCAAAGATTCAGCGAGTAATATAGCATTTGTTTTTGGATCGTAATAAGTTACGCGGTGAGAGAATACTTCTGTCTCAACTGGAATGACGGCCTCCGAGCCATAGGATAAGGAAAATGGGGTGTGTCAAGTTGCGGTCTTGTGAGTTGTTCGATAAGCCCATAATGCCATAGGAAGTTCATCGACCCATTTGCCCCCAGCCTTTTCCAGTCGTTTCTTTAAGATGGATTTTATTACTTTGTTAACAGCTTCGACCTGACCGTTTGCTTGTGGATGTGCGACTGCAGAGAACTTTTTATGAATATGAAATCGTTGGCAGAAATTCTTGAACTCCGAACTTTCGAATTGGGTCCCATTATCGGTGATGATGGTATGCGGGAGTCCAAATCGGCAAATGATATTGCGGACCACAAAGTTTATCACTTTCTTCGACGTAATCGTTGCGAGAGCTTCGGCCTCGGCCCATTTCGTGAAGTAGTCAACTGCGACGATGGCATACTTAGCACCACCTCTTGCCAGAGGTAAAGCGCCAATGATATCGATACCCCACATAGCGAATGGCCAGGGACTGACCATTTGAGTTATCTCGGTAGGCGGGGCTCTTGGAATTCGAGCGTGTTTTTGGCACTTGTCGCACTTTCTGGCATAATTAGCTGCATCTCGGTTCACTGTCAGCCAGTAATATCCATATCGGAGTATCTTCTTAGCAAGCGCTTGTCCACCGGTGTGATCGCCACATTCTCCTTCGTGTACATCATGTAACACTCGTTTGACTTCGTCGTGAGCGATACACCGGAGGAGTGGAACAGAATAACCTTTTCTATACATGACCCCGTCCTGAATGATGAATCGCGAAGCTTTTCGTAGAACTTGCCTATTCTCATTTCGGTGTTCAGGCAATATCCCATTCTCAATATAATTTCGATACGGAGTCATCCATGATTATCTGCTGGGAAAGGTTTCCAACACATCATTCGTTTTGATTTGATCGATGCTTGGGAAGGACAAAGTTTTGACCGGGACAAGTCCCATTTGCTGTGCTTCACCTGTGCTGGCCAACTTTGCCAATGAATCGGCCTTTTGATTTCGATCTCGTGGTATGTAGTAAATAGCATAATAATCAAACTGATCCAGCGCTTCCTGTACTCGGGCAAGATAAGCAGCTAACCTTCGATCTCTTGCTTGATATTCTCCCCGTACCTGACACACAACCAACTGTGAATCACAATAAACTTCTATAGCGATAATTCTCAGATCTCTGGCAAGCTTTAATCCAGTCAACCGGGCTTCATATTCGGCTTCATTGTTGGTTGCGTGAAAATCAAACTTCAAAGCATAGCATACGGATCGACCTTCAGGGGTCTCTAGTACAACCCCAGCGCCCGAACACCGATCGTTTGATGCACCGTCTGTATAAAGTGTCCAGACATATTCAGGAGACTCGCTGGTTTCGGGTAAGTCGTCTGGAACAGTAAATTCAGCTATGAAGTCAGCTAGGACTTGCCCTTGAATGGCTCTCCGCGGAGCATAAGTAATGTCAAACTGGCTCAGTTCGATATTCCACTTGAGTAACCTTCCAGACGTCTTAGGCCGCGTGAGGACCTGTCGTAACGGCTGATCGGTATACACAGTAAGCGGATGTGCTTGGAAATAAGGACGAAGCTTTCTCGAGGAAATGACCAAGCAGTAAGCCAGTTTCTCCAATCTGGGGTAATTTCTTTCAGCTCCGGTCAATCGTTTACTAACATAATAGACCGGTTTCTGCACTCGATCCTCTTCCCGGACCAGAGCAGCACTGATCGCATGCTCTGATACCGCCAGATAAAGGTATAGTTGTTCGTGATCAATTGGTTTCGACAAGATCGGTGGCGTAGAGAGATGCTGAACCAGCGATCGGAATGCGCCTTCGCATTCCATGGTCCATTCAAAGTTTCGTTTTCCTTTCCGGATTAGATCAAAGAAAGGAATGCATTTATCAGTGGATTTTGAAATGAACCTGCTTAGCGCTGCTACCTTCCCATTGAGACTCTGGACTTGCTTTATGGTCCTTGGAGTTTGCAAATTCCTTATTGCCCAGATCTTTTTGGGGTTTTCCTCTATCCCACGAGCGTTGACGATGAAACCTAGAAACTTTCCGGATGCGATGCCAAAGTGGCACTTTAACGGGTTAAGCTTCATTCCGTACTCACGTAGGATGCGGAACATTGAATCTAAATCCCTGACGTGATCTGTGGAAAATCGGGACTTAACCAACATGTCATCCACATAGACTTCCATGGTCTTCCCGATCTGATCAGCGAACATCCGATTAACTAAGCGTTGGTAAGTTGCTCCGGCATTCTTTAAACCAAAAGACATGACTCTGTAACAGTAGAGTCCCAGATCGGTCACGAAACTAGTATGTTCTTGATCGGGTAGATGCATGGGTATCTGATTATAACCGGAATAAGCATCCATAAAGGATAACAATTCGTGGCCTGCAGTTGAGTCTACGAGTTGGTCAATTCGAGGAAGTGGAAAACTATCTTTAGGACAAGCTTTGTTTAAGTCGGAGTAGTCGACACAAGTTCTCCATTTCCCATTCGGTTTCCGAACCATTACCGGATTTGATACCCACTCTGGGTATAGAGCATCTCGGATGAAACCATTTGATTGCAACTTGTCAATTTCTTCTTTAAGGGCGGCAGATCTCTCTGGATCCATACCACGCCTCTTTTGCTTGACCGGAATATGTCGCGGATCAATATTCAAGGAGTGACTTGCAATGCTCGGTGATATTCCGCACATGTCAGAGTGCGTCCATGCAAAGACATCGAGATTTGCTCGAAGAAATTCAACCAATTCCTGCTGTATCTGTTTTCCCAGTTGAGATCCAACTTTTAGTACTTTCGAGTCGTCGTCCTTACTGACTGGGACGTCCACAGTCAGTTCGGCTGGAGATGCTTGATTCTCTTTGACTTCATCTTTATCTTCGTTATCTCTAGGGTCAAGATCTTTAAGGAATTGGTAGTGGTGCCCGGGCCGGGGCCCGGGCACTAGTTGTCAATTATCAGTAAAACGGACGCAGAGAGACTCCTCTACGCCCTTTCCTTTCTCCTTCTTCTGTGCTTCTCGCAATTCAGCAACATAACAGGCTCTTCCTGCTGCCTGATCTCCTTGAACGGTTCCTATACCATGGTCAGTCGGGAATTTTAAAGTCAAACACCACGGGGCAATGGCTGCCCTGAATTCAGCAAGGGCTGGTCGTCCCAGGAATGCATTGTACAGTGAAGCGATGTCAAGAACAACGAATTGCAGCAGTCGGACTCTCCTACGCTCTCCGATCCCCAGTTCCACTGGTAGTTCCACTATTCCAGTAGGTATTGTTGCACTGCCATTGAAGCCATGAACCCGGGATTGGCAGGGTTTCAGGTCTTTTGCTTCCATCTTCATTAAATCGTAAGCTCGCTTGAATAGAATGTTTACAGAACTCCCACTGTCAACCAGGATCCTCTTCATCCAAGCAGGACCAACCTGGGCAGATATGACCAGTGGGTCAATTGTTGGAGCTTCGATTTTGTCAGCATCCCTGCTTCTAAATATGATATCGTCAGACATCGTTTTTTGTTGCTTAGCCGGGGTTCCATCCTCACAATTACTGCAGCAATCGAAGCTCGCATGCCTGATAGAGCTAGCATACGACACCATTTCCCTCCAGCTCCTGTCCGCTGGATGAGGACCACCACTTATGGTATTGATAACTAGCCTCCCGCCTGTACGAGCGGGTTCCTCTTGTCTTTCTTGGTCTTGCGGACGGTTTGGATTCGATGGGCCTGCACCACCAGACTGCGGCGCCCGCACGAATTGATCTAACTTCCTCTCCCTTATCAACTTTTCTATGAGATCTTGCAAATGGCGACAGTCATTAGTATTGTGGCCATAACTCTCATGAAACCTACAAAACTTTCCTGTCTGAATCTGCCTTTCTGATGATCGCTTCGGAGCGGGTTTCTTATACTGTTCAGTGTTGCAAGTTTGCAGGTACACATTTTCCAGCGAAGTGTTTAATGGTGTATAACTTTCGAACATCGGAGCCCTACGCCGTGGGCCTGGATTCGGATCTCTCTTCTTATTTTGACCATTGCCACCTATTGGCTGAGTTTGTTTGTTCTGTATGTTTAACTGGACTTTTCCGGAATTGTCACCGGACTGTTTAACTGCTACATTGCTTTGTATTCCCTCACTTCCGGGTTTTGCATCGTCCTGCTTCCTAGACTGTTTCGCGTCCTCTTGCCGTAAGAATTGAGCGGCTTTGGAGTAGAAACGGTCCAACGATGCGGGTGGTTTTCCGGCTAACCAGTTTCCAAATTCAGAATCGGGATCAATTCCCTTTGTCAATGCCATTAAAATTGAGTTGTCGTTGGGATTACTAATTTCCACACATGCCGCATGGAATCTCTCCAAGTAACACCTTAATGTTTCCCCACGAGCCTGGGTAACATTGGACAGGGTGTTAACATCGTTGGGTCGAGCGACATGCATACGGAATTGTTCAACAAATTTCTTAGCCAATTGGTCAAATGAAGAGATAGATCTTGGAGGTAGTCTTGTAAACCACATTGTTGCAATTCCTCCCAGTGAAATGGGGAAGCTCCGGCATTTTACCGCATCGTCGGCCCTTGCGGCGCTCATTGACCATTCGTATTTCAGTATGTGCTGATTAGGGTCAGAACTTCCTTCGTACATAGGGAGAGTTGGCATTCTGAATCGCCGAGGAGGTTCGGCGTACAGTATCTCGTCCGTGAAAGGAGTATGGCTTCGAGAAATCCCCCAATCGTCATTGTTAAGACCTTGGCTTTCACGGATCATCTGACGTATCATAGTTGAGATGTCTGGCATTACTACATTTTGAGCATGCTGAGCTAAGGTGTGGTCGGGTTCCACAGTGCGAGTTTGGACCGGGCGCTGTCGACGGTCCAAGTTTCGCCTCCTTGGCTCAGCGTCTTCCGGGACGTATGGTTCAGAAGTACGTCCCTGTTGTTGATTACTCGAATCCGGAAGATGTCGGGTATCAACCCTTGTTTCTACTGTGGCAGCTGTGACATGGTTGTCTGTAGTATATTGTGGAGTATGACCACCTCGTGCTGATGGCCCAGCCTGGAAGCTGGTTGATGGTCCTACCCACAATTGCCCGACAGTCAGGGCGGGTTGATATCCAGCTGTCTGAGCATGATCTCCGTCTAATCGGGGACGGGTAGATCTATGATGATAGTCAGATGAGGCAGAACTTTCAGTGGATGAGCGGGAAACATCATCCCTTCTGGACCTCCTACGGCCCTGGCGGTTCAGTTGGTTTGTTAATTCAATATTGGCACGCAACTGTTCGGCTAACTGTTGCCGACTCTGAGTCAGCTCTTGGAGCAACACCTGGAATTCTTGTCTAGTGACTCCCCAGACGGATCTGAGTAGGCAGTGTTGTCTTGGTTGGATGGCTGCTGTTGAGCAGGATTCTGTCCATCCCTACCTTCTTGTCCAGCAGCTATAGAAGTGGTTCTCGTGCTAACCATTTTGAATGATGAATCCTTTTCCTAGATTTTATGCAAATTTGAGTAGAATGGAAGGACTGTGAATCAAAGATCTGGATCTTCCTCTTGGATTTGTGCAATCCGGTATCGATGGTAGATCCAAGGAGCAGGAGAAAAAAGCTGGTTTTTTCTCAGTGAAAGCACCAAAGTGTTTGTACCAAAAATGGGCACAACACTCTTCGGAAGTTTTTGAAGAGATAAAAATGAAGAATGAAAATTAAAACAGTGGATTATCTAACAAAAACTCCAAATAACAGAAAATAAATTGCAAAGACAAGCGATTTAGAGTGGTTCGGCGTTTTGCCTACGTCCACTATGAAGTTTGATGATTTTATTGCTCGATTATTTGAAGATTACAGTAGTTTATAAGGCAATACAACTGAATTTAATTGCAAAGTATCAATCTAAAGCAGCGACGGTGTTCTGGAGTAGATCTGGCAGAATCTGGGCGCTCTTCAGTACTTAGAATTCTCTGACCCCTTTTCTGAATGACCAGGGGCTCTATTTATAGGTGTAGGAGGCTGATATTTCGCCTAAAATGAGGGGAGACCAGTTCTGGTACGTCAGGGGGCCCACATGGCCGAAATCTGGAGATCCGGGCCCACTTTGGGATCGATTCGACCCTTGGTTCGAATCGATCAAGAAATCGTCCAATCGAGCTGAAATTTGTTGTGAACATTCTTCATCATGTGTTTAAGCTTCTGTGAAAATTTCATGGCATTTGGACTTGTAGAACTTGAGATATGATCGATTCAATGTTGCATTTCTGGAGAACAGGGGTACTTCGAATCGATCTCAGTTCGAATCGATTCGGTCGACTCGATGCCTTTCGCTGCTTTGACCAGGTGGATTCGTGATAGTGGCTTCGAAGATATTCATCTTCGAATCGAACGAACAAAGTCCTCTTCGAATCGAACGAACAAAGGCTTCTTCGAATCGAACGAACAAAGGCTTCTTCGAATCGATCTAGGTGTGTTAAAGTTGATCGATTCGAGGTTGCCTCAAACTGTGTGGATTCGAAGTATCTGTAGCTCTGTGGATTCGAAGGATGTGACGACCTAATGGATTCGAACTAGGCCCCCGTTCGATGGAGTCAAAACCAAAGTCCTCCTAGTGGATTTGAAGTAATCAAAGGAAACTTCTATCGATTCGAACATGCTGCCTTGGGTGGTGGACACGAAGCTTAGCCGTCTGATGGTTTCGAATAAGATGGCTCTGGTACCAACTTATGTCCAAATGGACTCGAAGCAGACCGAGTCGAACTCGTTGGAGTCGATCTTTGATGGATTCGACCCTTAGTCGATTCGAACAAAGAGGAGGCGATCTTACGGCTATGCCCTTCAATTGTGTTGATGATATCTCGGGCGTACGAACTCGAATTGACTTGAAATCTGGAACGTAGGTTCCTACGACTTTGTTTGACATGCCTTGTCAATTGTAGCCCGATCCAGCCTTCAACAAATTTCGTCGATATCCATAGCGATCCTTGCGGGTAATCGATTTCCGAGACAATCTGTCACCGATCTCTAGTCAAGTCCTTGGTGTCGCGGCCTTGCCAAAAGGCGGGATAACATAACTCTAAACGAGGCAACAGTTATGGCCGTCCGAAGAATCGATATCCACAAGGTGCAACATCTGCGGTGCAAGGTGCAACATTCGTCCAAAAAGAAGAAACAGCGCCGTGCGACTTTTAGAAATGGGTGCAGGGATTTGAAATGGACCAGTACCATGGTGCACCACTCTCCAGGGATGGTAAATCGAAGACCAGCCACGGTGTTCCCTTCTTAACGTAAAAATTCATGTGACGGAAAAACGAAGGCCAAAAAACTTCAGAGACCCGATTGAGGTTCGGATAGCCTTTTTTGAGTATGAAACTATCCGTTGACGGCTTATAGCAATCAAAGCCGTTGAACTCACCGAGACCTTCGTTTTGACTGGTTATGGCTCCCGTAACTCTAAATGAAGCAACAGTTATGACCGTCCGAAAAATCGATATCCACAGGGTGCAACATCTGCGGTGCAAGGTGCAACATTCATCCAAAAAGACGAAACAGCGCCGTACGACTTTTAGAAATGGGTGCAGGGATTTGAAATGGAACAGTACCATGGTGCATATCTCTCCAGGGATGGTAAATCGAAAACCAGCCACGGTGTTCCCTTTTTAACGTAAAAATTGATGTGACGGAAAAACAAAGGCGATAAAACTTCAAAGACCCGATTGAGGTTCGGATAGCCTTTTTTTGGGTATGAAACTATCCGTTAACAGCTTACAGCGGTCAAAGCCTAGAACTCACTGAGAGCTTCCTTTTGACTGGTTATGGCTCCCGTAACTCTAAACGAGGCAATAGTTATGACCGTCCGAAGAATCGATATCCACAGGGTGCAAAATCTGTGGTGCAAGGTGCAACATTCGTCCAAAAAGACGAAACGGCGCCGTGCGACTTTTAGAAATGGGTGCAGGGATTTGAAATGGACTAGTACCATGGTGCACCACTCTCCAGGGATGGTAAATCGAAGACCAGCCACGGTGTTCCCTTTTTAACGTAAAAATTCATGTGACGGAAAAACGAAGGGCAAAAAACTTCAAAGACCCGATTGAGGTTCGGATAGCCTTTTTTTGAGTATGAAACTATCCGTTGACGGCTTACAGTAGTCAAAGCCGTAGAACTCACTGAGACCTTTGTTTTGACTGGTTATGGCTCCCGTAACTCTAAACGAGGCAATAGTTATGGCCGTCCGAAGAATCGATATCCACAGGGTGCAACATCTACGGTGCAAGGTACAACATTCGTCCAAAAAGACGAAACAGCGCCGTGCGACTTTTAGAAATGGGTGCAGGGATTTGAAATGGACCAGTACCATGGTGGACCACTCTCCAGTGATAGTAAATCGAAGTCCAGCCATGGTGTCCCCTTTTTAACGTAAAAATTCATGTGAAGGAAAAACGAAGGCCGAAAATCTTCAAAGACCCGATTGAGGTTCGGATAGCCTTTTTTGGGTATGAAACTATCCATTGACGACTTACAGCGGTCAAAGCCGTAGAACTCACTGAGACCTTCGTTTTGACTGGTTAAAGCTCCCGTAACTCTTAACGGGGCAACAGTTATGACCGTCCGAAAAATCGATATCCATAGGGTGCAACATTTGTGGTGCAAGGTGCAACATTCATCCAAAAAGACGAAACAGTGCCGTGCGAGTTTTAGAAATAGTTGTAGGGATTTGAAATGGACCAGTACCATGGTGCATCACTCTCCAGGGATGGTAAATCGAAAACCGGCCACGGTGTTCCCTTTTTAACGAAAAAATTCATGTGACGGAAAAACGTAGGCCAAAAAACTTCAGAGACCCGATTGAGGTTCAGATAGCCTTTTTTTGGGTATGAGACTATCCGTTGACGGCTTACAGCGGTCAAAGCCTAGAACTCACTGAGACCTTTGTTTTGACTAGTTATGGCTCCCGTAACTCTAAACGAGGCAATAGTTATGACCGACTGAAGAATCGATATCCACAGGGTGCAACATCTGCGGTGCAAGGTGCAACATTCGTCCAAAAAGACGAAACAGCGCCGTGCGACTTTTAGAAATGGGTGCAGGGATTTGAAATGGACCAGTACCATGGTGCACTACTCTGCAGGGATGGTAAATCGAAGACCAGCCACGGTGTTCCCTTTTTAACGTAAAAATTCATGTGATGGAAAAACGAAGGGGAAAAAACTTCAGAGACCTGATTGAGGTTCAGATAGCCTTTTTTGAGTATGAAACTATCCGTTGACTGCCTAAAGTAGTCAAAGCCGTAGAACTCACTAAGACCTTCGTTTTGACTGGTTATGGCTCCCGTAACTCTAAACGAGGCTCCCGTAACTCTAAACGAGGCAACAGTTATGGCCGTCCGAAGAATCGATATCCACAGGGTGCAACATCTGCGGTGCAAGGTGCAACATTCGTCCAAAAAGATGAAACAGCGCCGTGCGACTTTTAGAAATGGGTGCAGGGATTTGAAATGGACTAGTACCATGGTGCACCACTCTCCAAGGATGGTAAATCGAAAACCTGCCACGGTGTTCCTTTTTTAAAGTAAAAATTCATGTGACGGAAAAACGAAGGCCAAAAAACTTCAAAGACCCGATTGAGGTTCGGATAGCCTTTTTTGGGTATGAAACTATCCGTTGACGGCTTACAGCGGTAAAAGCCGTAGAACTCACTGGGACCTTCGTTTTGACTGGTTATGGCTCAAGTAACTCTAAACGAGGCAACAATTATGGCCGTCCGAAAAATCGATATTCAAAGGGTGTAACATCTGCGGTGCAAGGTGCAACATTCGTCCAAAAAGACGAAACAGCGCCGTGCGACTTTTAGAAATGGGTGCAGGGATATGAAATGGACCAGTTCCATGGTGCACTACTCTCCAGGGATGGTAAATCGAAAACCAGCCACGATGTTCTCTTTTTAACGTAAAAATTCATGTGACGGAAAAACGAAGGCCATAAAACTTCAAAGACCCGATTGAGGTTTCGATAGCCTTTTTTTGAGTATGAAACTATCCGTTGACGGCTTACAGCAGTCAAAGCCGTGGAACTCACTGAGACTTTCGTTTTGAGTAGTTTTGGCTCCCGTAACTCTAAACGAGGCAACAATTATGGCCGTCCGAAGAATCGATATCCACAGGGTGCAACATCTGCGGTGCAAGGTGCAACATTCGTCCAAAAAGACGAAACAGCGCCGTGCGACTTTTAGAAATGGGTGCAGGGATTTGAAATGGACCAGTACCATGGTGCACCCCTCTCCAGGGATGGTAAATCGAAGACCAGCCACGCTGTTCCCTTTTTAACGTAAAAATTCGTGTGATGGAAAAACGAAGGCCAAAAAACTTCAAAGACCCGATTGAGGTTCGGATAGCCTTTTTTGGGTATGAAACAATCCGTTGACGGCTTATAGCTGTAGAACACACTAAGAGCTTCGTTTTGACTGGTTATGGCTCCCGTAACTCTAAACGAGGCAGCAGTTATGATCGTCCGAAAAATCGATATCCAAAGGGTGCAACATCTACGGTGCAAGGTGCAACATTCATCCAAAAAGACGAAACAGCGACGTACGACTTTTAGAAATGGGTGCAGGGATTTGAAATGGACCAGTACCATGGTGCGTCACACTCCAGGGATGGTAAATCGAAATAAAGCCACGGTGTTCCCTTTTTAACGTAAAAATTCATGTGATGGAAAAACGTAGGCCAAAAAACTTCAGAGACCCGATTGAGTTTCGGATAGCCTTTTTTTGGGTATGAATGTTTCCTGGATATTTGACCAGGCAACCAGTGCTCGGCATCAGGTAGCACTCGGCGTCAGAGAGTACTCGGCATCTAGGAGTGTTCGGCGAAGTACCCGGCTTCCTAGTGGAACTCGGCGTCATAGAATGTCCGGCATCTAGGAGTACTCGGTGAAGTACACAACATCCATAATGTTCGGCATACAGAGCGCTCGGCGTCAACCAATACTCGGCAGCAAGAGTGCTCGGCATACAAGAGTGCTCGGCATCAAGACTGCTCGGCATCAAGACTGCTCGGCATACAAGACTGCTCGGCATACAAGAGCACTCGGCATCAAGGAGAACTCGGCAGCATCTGGAGTTCGACATACAGGAGTACTCGGCGTAGTACTCGGTAGCATCAGGAGTACTCGGCAACAAGAGTACTTAGTATCTAGAAGAGCGTTCGGCTTCGACTAACAACCATCCTGCACTTCCCACACTTCAAGCATACCGTTCGGCATAGAAAGGTTCGTTCGGCATTAGGGTGTTCGGCATACATGGTTCGGCATACATGGTTCGGCATACAACAACCACTGTACTGGGGCTGGGGTGTTCGGCAATCCAGCCCATTTGGGAAGTCCAGCCCATATTTGTCTATAAATAGAGGGGCAGGGTCACAGTGAAAGGGATCCTTTTTTGGGAGAGAACACTGGGGAGACTCTGCCATTTTCGAGACTCATCTTCTCTACTTAAACAACTTCATTGAAGCATTTGATTCACGAATTGTATTTGTAATCAACTCTAAAGAAGATCAATAAAGTTTAACCTCAAAGTGGACGTAGGCAATTACGCTGAACCACTATAAATTTGGTGTTCTTACTTTCTGCAATTAAATTAGCATTGTCTTCTCTGTTTAATTTACTTTCATCACTTATATCTCTACACAATCTTTCTCTACGAGGTTAGTGACCAATTTTGGTGCTAATACTTTGGTGCTTTCATTGAGAATTGAATTCTCAGACCTCAAGGATCTGCTTTGAAGCTACTGGATTGAACAAATCCCCCAAAGAAGATCCGACTCACTGATAGGACATCCGTTGATTCTACTCAGAGTTCATACCGATAACTCTACAATGGCAAGACCACGTACCAGGTCAGCTTCTCATAATGCGGATGCCCACGAAACTGCTAGTGTGCAACAAGCATGACCTAGCAATCAACCAGCGATTCCGAGTGCAGGAATTGCCGCCCAAGAACAGACTCCAGTTGTCACCAGAAAAGAGTTCAATGACTTGATGAGAGAACTCAGGGAAAGCAGGAGACAACTAGGAGAGCAGATGCAAGCTAGCGCCAACCTGATGGCACAACTCACTCAATAGCAGCAACAGAATGCTGGGGGCAATCCCGCTCCTTACTCTTCATCTGACTGTTCAAACAACTGGAGATCGTGACCAAACAAGAGCTGGAGACTTCAGGACCGGGGTACAGATGGAGGACAGAGGCTCGGATCATCGAAATGCTAACGATGTCGAACCTCAAGACGCACGATTGGCAGATCGCCAGGAGAGGAGGCATCAGCATGGACAGGCGCGTAGAAAAGACACCAACCTTCCACCTTCCATACAGACACCATATCTGACAGCCATGATCAGGCAGTTGATGAAGGAAAATCAGGGGTTATCGAATGATGATTGGGGAGTGTCAAGAAGTCATACTCCATTCACGGATGTTGTGTTGCAAGCGGCGTACCCCAGGAAGTTTAGTATGCCTACTATCCCTGCGTATGAAGGGAGGACTGACCCCAGACAGCACGTCATGAGGTACGAATGGATGATGGATTCAGCTAGAGCAAATGATGCCACCAAGTGTAGGTGCTTTCCGATTACTCTATCTGGGATCGCTACTATGTGGTTCACCCGACTTCCTCCGCGATCCATATCAAATTTCGAGGAGTTGGAAAAGAAGTTTATTGAGCAGTTCAGGATACACACTACGTGCCCAAAGGACGTGATGTCTCTGTCAAGTGTAATCCAAAATCCCGAGGAGTCGTTGAAGGAATATTTGCAAAGATTCCACGTTGCAGCAACTGAAGTCAGTAATCCCAACGACCATGCAATTCTAATGGCTGTAATGAGAGGTGTGGATCCAGACTTTGAGTTTGGAGACTGGCTGGCAGGAAAACCTCCGGCTACGCTAGAGCGTTTCTACTCAAAGGCACACCAGTTCATAAGAAGAGAGGAAGCTAGGTGGGTATGACGGGATAAGGCGCCAGGACCTGTCCAAGAATCAATAAAGAGCAACATTGCTGTGAAGCAGTCTGGAGACAGCTCGGGAAAGGTCCAGGTCAATGTCCAGAACAAGCCTGGGCAACCCAAGGAGTCCGGAGGAAGGAGTCAAGGGAAAAGAAAAGAAGCGGGGAAGTGGAAGTCGAGAATTCCAAGCTACAGCGAGTATACTTCGCTGAACGCGCCACTTGAGAACATTTACCTATCCACCTGCAATACTTTTCAATACAGAAAGCCACGTCCGAAAGAATCAACCGAGGAACAAAAACGGACCGGGAAATATTGTCGCTTCCATGAGAGCTATGGGCACAATACGGAGGAGTGTAGACACCTACACGACGCTATTGAAAAGTTGATCAGGTAGAAGAAATTGCAAGAATTTGTGAAGGATCCTCAGGAAGGAGGACAGGGAACGTCCAACCCAGGTCGTGCACCAGCTCCGCGTCATCCCGAGGAGCCTGCCCGAACCGTAGGTAGACTAGTCATAAATACAATTATCGGCGGACCTCACCCCGTAGATAAGAATTGGCAAGAGATGGAGCGATATGCAAGTTCCCTGAAGCATGCAGATTTTGAGTGTTGTTCGAACGCGGAGGACGGGGCCCCTGCTAAGCAGCAGCGCGTAATGACAGACGATATTGTGTTCAGAAGTAGAGACGCTGATCAGATAGAGGCTCCGACCATCGACCCCATGGTCATATCTGCAACGATCGGACCAGCATATGTGAAAAGAATTCTGATTTATTGTTGAAGTTCAGTCAACATCATCTTCAAGAAGGCTTACGACCAAATGAAACTAGAAACAAAAGACCTGAAACCATCCAAGGCTCGTATACACGGCTTTAACGGCGCAGCAACCAACGCCGTGGTGTACGTTGAGCTACCAGTTGAACTGGGGCAAGGCGAGCGTCGGAGGGTGTGAATTCTACCCTTCGTAGTTTTGGATGTGGATTCTCCATATAATGTTTTCTTGGGCCGGCCGGCCCTGGCTGAGTTTAGGACAGCATTGGCCCCGTGGTGTTTAACTTTGAAGTTCCCAATTGACAAAGGAGTAGGTATTGTTCATGGCGACCAAGCAGCTGGTCGTTCCTGTTATGTGGCTGAGCTCCGAGAAGCCCATCGGAGGGAGAAGGGAAAGGTTGTGGACAATCCCGTCCGCATCCTTAATGCGAATAATTGACAAGTAGTGCCCGAGCCCTGGCTCGGGCATAGTTCTCGGATCTTCGGAGATATAGATCCGAGAGACGACGATGAGAAACCCAGGGAAGAGAAGGCGGCACCGGCTGAATTAACAATTGACATCTCAGTTAGCCGTGACGACCCTTCGCGAATTCTGAAAATCGGATCACAGCTTGGTCCCGAGATGACTGAAGACCTTAGCGACTTCCTCCGGGTGAATCTTGATGTTTTCGCCTGGGCGCATTCTGATATGTGTGGGATTTCTCCCGCCATCACGAGTCATATGTTGAACATAGACCCAAAATACGTCCCAGTTAAACAAAAAAGGAGAGGAATGGATCCGGAGAGGTCCCCCGCTCTTGGAGAGGAGGTGGACAAACTCAAAGCAAATGGGTTCGTCCGCGACGCCCTCTACCCTGAGTGGGTATCCAACCCCGTGCTAGTAAAAAAGGCGAATGGGAAATGGAGGACTTGCGTAGATTATTCCGACTTGAACAAAGCATGCCCTAAGGACAGTTTCCCGCTGCCTAGGATCGATCAGTTGGTCGACTCCACCGCAGGATATGAGCTGCTGTCATTCATGGACGCGTACTCAGGGTACAACCAAATCCCGATGCATATTCCGGACCAAGAACACACCAGCTTCGTTACAAATGTCGGGCTGTATTGCTATGTAGTGATGCCCTTTGGATTGAAGAACGCAGGAGCAACTTACCAGCGTTTAGTGAATCGAATGTTCAAGGACCAGTTGGGTAGAACGATGGAAGTCTATGTGGATGACATGCTCGTGAAGTCACGACGGTCAAACGACCACATTCGAGACTTGGCTGAGATGTTCGACATACTCAGGTTTTACGGGATGAAGATCAACCCTCTGAAGTGTTCATTCGGCGTTGCATCAGGGAAGTTTTTGGGATTCATCGTCAATGCTAGGGGAATCGAAGCCAACCCAGAAAAAATCCAAGCTATTCGAGATGTGCAAGCGCCCAGGACTATAAAGCAAGTACAAAGCTTGAACGGAAAAGTGGCTGCGCTAAGTCGATTTATATCTAGGGCAACTGACAAGTGCATCCCATTCTTCGATATCATAAATAAAGGGAAGAGAAATTTTGAATGGACGTCTAGTTGTGAGGAAGCATTTCGGAATCTGGTGAGGCATCTGGAGAGTCCACCAATGCTAGCAAAACCAGTTGACCACGAGATGTTGTACTTATACTTGGCTATATCCCCGCATGCGATAAGTGCTGCATTGGTTCGTGAGGAGGATCGAGTTCAGAAGCCGGTGTATTATGTTAGCAAGTGTTTAACAGGGGCAGAGAGGAATTACCCTAAAATCGAGAAATTGGCTTATTGCTTGGTGATTGCATCACGAAAGCTTCGCCCGTACTTTCAAGCACATTCAATCGGCGTTTATACCGATCAACCCCTGAGGCAAGTACTCCAACGGCCAGAAACTTCTAGAAGATTGCTAAGATGGAACATCGAGTTGAGCCAATTCGATATCGCATACTTACCGCGGAGAGCCATCCGAGGGCAAGCATTAGCTGATTTCAGCGCTGAGTTTACCATACCCATCAAACCGGATGACGACGACATCATTCCCCCCGTTCGATGGAAATTATACACTGACGGTGCATCAAACGACCGTTGCTCCGGCACGGGCGTAGTTCTTATAACTCCGGAAAACCGATCAATCTGTTATGCCCTGAAGCTCGACTTCCCGGCTACAAATAACGAAGCCGAATATGAAGCACTGATCGCTGGCTTGAAGCTCATCAGAGAACTCGGAATCGAATCAATCGAAATCTTTTGTGACTCACAGTTGGTGGTTTACCAAGTACGGGGGGACTACCAAGCAAAGGGACGAAAGCTTGCTCCGTACCTCGTTCAGGTCCAAGAGCTACTATCAAATCTTGAGCGTTATGACATTTCACATATCCCGCGCGAACAGAACAAAGAAGCCGACTTATTGGCTAAGTTTGCAAGTACCGGCGATGCGCAACAAATGGGATTGTATCCCGTTGAAGTCTTGCATGCCCCAAGCATAGACGGGATGAAAGTCGATCTCGTGTTGGAAACAGAAATCGAGAAGGAATCGTGGATAACCCCATTCAAACTGTACCTAACGACCGGAGCTTTACCAGAAAAAAGAAGCGAAAGACGGCAGGTCCTTCGAAAGGCCGCGCGATACGTAATGCAGGATGGGTCGATGTACCGAAAAGGATTCTCGGTCCCATTATTGCGATGCATCGCTCATGATGAAACAAAGCGGGTCTTAAGAGAGGTTCACGAAGGGGAATGTGGCGACCATACTGGGGGGCAAATGCTAGCAAAGAAGATCCTCCGCTATGGATATTACTGACCCACCGTAAACCGGGACGCCATGGACTACGCAAGAAAATGCGACAAGTGTCAAAGATATGCGAAAATCCCGAGGGCTCCATCAACGGAACTCACACAAATGATTAGTCCCTGGCCATTTGCGATCTGGGGAATCGACATAATCGGCTCTTTGCCTATATCCAAAGGTGGCGCGAAATATGCGATAGTTGCAGTCGACTATTTCACAAAATGGGCTGAGGCAGAACCTTTGGCCACAATCACCTCTAAGAAGGTCATTAACTTCGTTGTACGAAACATTATATGCCGCTTTGGCCTTCCACACACCATCATTACGGACAACGGGACGCAATTTGAAAGCAGAGAGTTCAAAGAGTTCTGTTTAAAATATGGCATCGAGAAGAAGTTCGCCGCCGTGGCACACCCGAAAGCTAACGGGCAAGTCGAGGCCGTCAACAAAATAATCAAGTCCATACTGAAGAAGCGTCTGGAGAAGGTCGGAGGCAAATGGGTAGATGAACTCCCGACAGCATTATGGGCGTATAGAACTACCCACAAGTCCGCGACCGGCCACACTCCATTCGCCTTGGCATACGGCTCTGAAGCCGTTATACCCGTGGAACTTGAAGTTCCATCACACCAAGTGACATACTATGATCTCAAGACGAACCAGAATCTCTTGTTGGAATCACTGGACTGCATCGATGAAAAGCATGAAGAAGCCGAATTAAGGGCGGCAGCGCATAGGCACCGAGTCAAGCGCTACTACGACGGCAGAGTCCGCCCAAGGATCTTTGATGTGGGTGATCTTGTTCTGAAACGAGTTTTCCCGGTACCATCACGTATGAATCCCAGCTGGGAAGGTCCGTACGCCATTGAACGGAAGCTTGGAGAGGGAACATTCAAGCTAGCAACCGTTGATGGCACGACACTCCCCCGAGCATGGAACAGTGAACATCTGCGGCACTATTACATTTAGCATGTTTCCTTTCTTGTTTTAAGCACTGTTATTTCCTGCATCTTTCCATTCAATAATAACTTAGTTTCTTTTTAAAAAAGTTGTAATCGAGCAGTTTAGTTGATTTTCGTTAATAAAGGCTTGAAGCCGTACCTTCCATGAATCACTAACGTTTCTATATCTCGTAATTGAATGACGAACTACATTATCTTGTACGACGTACGGAATCGTATAAACGAATACGAATCTCCGAGTCCCCAGAGTGCGGAGCGGAGTACTCTAAGTCCCCAGAGCGCGGACTAGAGTATAAACGATTTCAAATCTCCGAATCCCCAGAGTGCGGAGCGGAGTAATCTAAGTCCCCAGAGCGCGGACTAGAGTATAAACGATTTCAAATCTCCGAATCCCCAGAGCGCGGAGCGGAGTACTCTATGTACCCAGAGCGCGGACTAGAGTATAAACGATTTCAAATCTCCGAATCCCCAGAGCACGGAGCGGAGTACTCTAAGTCCCCAGAGCGCGGACTAGAGTATAAACGATTTTAAATCTCCGAATCCCCAGAGTGCGGAGCGGAGTACTCTAAGTCCCCAGAGCGTGGACTAGAGTATAAACGATTTCAAATCTCCGAATCCCCAGAGCGCGGAGCGGAGTACTCTAAGTCCCCAGAGCGCGGACTAGAGTATAAACAATTTCAAATCTCCGAATCCCCAGAGCACGGAGCGGAGTACTCTAAGTCCCCAGAGCGCGGACTAGAGTATAAACGATTTCAAATCTCCGAATCCCCAGAGTGCGGAGCGGAGTGCTCTAAGTCCCCAGAGCACGGACTAGAGTATAAACGATTTCAAATCTCCGAATCCCCAGAGTGCGGAGCGGAGTACTCTAAGTCCCCAGAGCGCGGACTAGAGTATAAACGAATACGAATCTCCGACTCCCCAGAGCGCGGAGCGGAGTGCTCTAAGTCCCCAGAGCGCGGACTAGAGTATAAACGAATACGAATCTCCGAATCTCCAGAGTGTGGAGCGGAGTACTCTGAGTCCCTGGAGCGCGAACTAGAGTATAAACGGTTTCAAGTCTCCAAGACCCCGGAGCACAGAGTCAGCAAAAAGTCCAAGTACTCGAGAGATGCGGGACGAGAAGTACGCCATGTCCCGAAATGTTTGAACAACACGAGAATGGACCGGGAGATAATGCAACTTATAAGAACTTGAGTTATGGCTACAATTAGTCAGCAAACCAAAGAAAGACAAGAGAATCATTCAAACAAAAAGAAACTAAACTTTATTCGATAAGTTCAAAATGGGATTACATGATCACTCCTACAAAATCCAGACCGGTCTATACAAACTACAAGCTACGGAAGATAAAAGCAATTACAAGACTTAAGCAAGAAGCTCGTTGAACGAGTATATCGATCACTTCTTCGATTTCTTCTTCTTGTCTTCCTTCTTCTTTTTCGATGACTCCTCTCCCTCACGCCTTTTCTTGGACTTCTTGCTTGCTAAGGAGGCGGAGTCAGGAGTAGGAGACGGAACATCTTGCGGTTTGGACCTGCCCGGGAGGATGATTTTCAAAGGTCTGTTCCACGGGTCGGTAAGTTCCAGGATTCCAGGTTCAACTTTGACCTCGGCCTTTTTCTTCTCCTCTTCGGCAAGGCGGTCCTTCATGCTCATATGTGAGGTATGCTCAGTGGCGCCGGTGATTTCAATTTCATCATCCCCTTCGGCAGGAGATGAAGCGTCGAGCTTATCATCATTAAGCGCCCCGATCACCTGAGCATCGGGACCAGGGAGTACTCCCGCGTGGACAGCATCGCTTGTTTTCCCTGCCTCCTCCTTGGCGTCATCGCTCCTCGGAGTTTGCTCGGCGTCAGAACAACCTGCACGAAAACATAAAGAATGAGCGTTAGAACGAGTAGCCACTGCAAAAAAAAGACGGGATCTTTCAACTTCTAGAGAAAAAAGAATTTCCCACCAGGTTCCGGTTGGCTATCGGTGGCGCGTGGGGTTTCACCCTCCATGATAGGTGATAGCACATGAGCACCGAGCCCAGGGTCTTCGGGGTCATAACCAACATGCTGCTCGAATGGATCAAGTGTCGGCCGACCGGCCGATTGGGCAGCAGACTGAGCAGCAGTATAAAGAGCAGTAATATTAACCCCAGATGGGCCAGCTTCACCATCTTTCTCTTTTGGAAGGGGAGAGCCTTTGCTGTAAAGTGCTAATGCTGTGGATAAATTTGATGGCTCATTCCCCCTAAGGAACTCCTTCACCAGGGCCTCCTCATCGACCTCTTCGGAGCCTGACTCGATCTTCCTAATCCTTATCAAAGTTTCCCAGGCCTCGGCTAGGGACTCAAGGTAGCCGTCACCCAAGAATGTTAAGTCGCGATGCATGAGGACGCTGGCTCCGTATTCAGCAATCAACGGGTCAAACATGCTTTTGACCTCTTCCCTACCGGCTTCCGCGGCCGCCTCGAGGCGAGAGTCAATCTCCTCTGCAGCCTCTCTTTTGCCCTCCTCACGGGCCTCATCCTTCATTTTCTCAACCCCAGCGAGTTCGTCATCGAGCTTTGTTTTCAGGAGTCGTGTAGCAACGATCTCATCACAGTATCGTTGTGATTCTTCTTGAGCAGCTACCTTATCCTCCTTCTCCTTAGAGAGTAATTCTTTCAGCTCTTTGACTTGGGTGGCGAGCGCGTCCTTTTCTTTTTGGACAGAGTCTTTTTCTAGGGCGAGGGCACCGCTGCGCTGGACTACTTCGTCAAGCTCTTTTTTGTGAGCTGCCTCTAAACGAGTAACTACCTCGGCAGTATCTTTTGCGCTTTGTTCAGCGGCTTCCAGCTTCGACTTATACGAAGCAAGCTCTTCATCTTGGAGTTTGATGATTTTCTTATCGCTGTCAACCTCCAGATTCAGACGATCAATCTCGTGTTGACGCTCAACGGATACTTCCGAGATTTTCTCCACCGAGTGCACAAACGCGTCATGTTGAACATAGACGTCGTTATTGCAGGCAATGGCGCTCTGTTTCACATGCCCCAGAATATGATGAATGGCCGGGAGGAACTTTAGACCATCGAAGCAAATTTTTGGAAACTTGGCCTTAAGATCGACAATCTTTTCCGCAACAGTTGGGTCCACCGCAAGAGTAGGAGGAGGAGGCTTTGAGAATTCCGCTCTTTTCCATTGCTCTCGGACTTGCCTTGTACTCGATGAACTGGAATGTTGTTCTCGAGGAGCATCAGATTGATAACCCTTCTGTAAAGACTTCTCCCTATCCGGCTCAGTTGGAGGAGGAAGATCACGGGACTGGGAAGATTGAGAGTGTGCCTTCTTGCGGTGAGACGACTCGCGGGGACGATTGTGCCTATCTTCATAATCGCCTCTGTCCCTACGTCTGCCTGAACCAGAATCCCGTTCAGAGTGATGAAATACAGAAGAGCCCTGAAGACGATCGAGTCCGTGAGAACGCCCCATATCACCTACAAAGAATGGAGATAACAACGAGTTAAGAAAAGTCCGTGAGATGAGGAAAAACTTGAAGTGTATGATGGAATGCATATGTGCGTGTGTGTCCTAGTGTTCCCCCCGACGGACAAGTTCGTTTATCTTTACTAATCGGGGTGTTGTCTCCTTGGACCGGGAGTTGAACTCCCGCATTGCCTCTAGCGGGCGAAGAAAATTTGAGGGCTTCAGGATCATCAAACCCGTAATTAAGTATGTCTTCGGGAATAGAAAAGTTCGATAGACCCCTCAAGGAACTTTCCAGATGCTGCGAAGAAGCCTCTTTCTCAGGCGGGATAGGCGTAACTTTTGAAGTGCCACCAACTTTCTCCTTTTGAACTGTATATTTTAACTTCTTCTTCCGCTTCGAAGGGGAGGATGACGTCTCAATATCTTGAACCTCGATTGCCGAATTCCAAGCGGGACCCACGTTCTCGCCTTGAGTCTCAGGAACATCATCTTCTCTGCGCTCACCTTCTCCGTGCGTATCGGGAGTGCGGCGCGACGACGATCCGGCCTATTTTTTCCCTTTACCGGACGAAGGTTTGGGAATGGTGACACCTTCTGGAAGGCTGATCCGACGACCAGGGGCTAGCAAGCCAAACCCCGACAGCGATTCATTTGTAATGATAGTCCGGATGTCTCGATCCTTAGCAGGAAGAGCTCTAATGGCTTCAACAGCCTCAGAATATCCTCGGCCTTCCGGACGTGGGTTAATAGCTGAAAAGATGAAATGAAGAGTTAGGAAAAGCATGACTCCGATTAAATACGAATAGTGACTCAACAGAGAGACTTACTGCCTTCAACCCATCTCCTAGCGAAACCAGAAGGGCAGCGCACATAGAACCATTCCTGTTTGTACAGGGCGAATTTACTACATGCCCCTGTCAAGATCTGGCATTTGTGGTATGGCTCGAGGAACATAAAGGAAGGACTATCTTTCCGTCTCTTGAACATATAAATGTATCTGATATCACCAGCGGTTGGAGGTCTGGAGAAGATGGCCATGAAAAGTAAGTAAGTCCCATATAGAAATGCATGGCCGTTCGGGTGCAGCTGCGACCGAGCTATGTCTATGTACTGCAGAACATCCCGGAAAAATTAATTGAATGGAGGCACGCTGCCCATCCAACACATGAACTTGTTGCAGGTAGTGTACCCGACTAGGGGCAGATGAGGACGATCGTGTCTCGAAGGAACTAACACGTCGGCAAAAGGAATCCCATGAATGGAGCATATCCGTCGCAGAGCAGCTTCGTTGATCTTCGAGGCTTGTGAATCGATCGGATTGTCTAGTAAGATTGTTGCCTCCAGAGCATCAGGTGCCAAGTTATGAGCAGGAGAAGTCGACAGATTAGAAGTATCAACGGCTCCTTGCCTTGATGACGGTCTAGGCCTGTCGGATATAGTGGCGGAGCTAGATTTTCTCGACATCCCAAATAAATAACGAACCTGGCTAAGTGCTTGAGAGAACTATACTTAAAAAACGTTGAACGTTAGAATTAGCAACACGAGTTTTCCCCCCACGTGGTGTGTGAACTAGTGCAAACAATTGTGTACAAGCAATAAGATTTCAAAGATATAAAAATGAGCGTCGAATCGTTGCCTTCGAAGACCGTCATCGCTGACCATCTCAAAGAGCCCGCCTGGTGGTGGTTACAGTTCCAGATCTAGAAAACGTGTAATTTGTGAAGTCTCCGGCTTAAGTCTAACTTGACATTTATAACTGTTCGGCATTTAAATGTTGTTCGGCAATTGCATTGTTCATCCTAAGAATAGGTCGTTATGAATGTTTGTTCGGTTAAGTCATTGTCAAGTGTTCGGCTAAAGGCCTTGTTCGGCTAAGTCTATGTTCGGCTAAAGGCCTCGTTCGGTTAAGTCATCGTCCAGTTAAAAGTTCTGTTCAGCATGTATGTGTTTGTTCGGCATGTCTAAGTTCTGTTTGGCACGTATGTGTTTGTTCGGCATGTCTAAGTTTTGTTCGTCACGTATGTGTTTGTTCGGCATGTCTAAGTTCTGTTCGGCAGGTATGTATCTGTTCGGCATGACAGTTGTTCGGCATCAGGTAGCACTCGGCGTCAGAGAGTGCTCGGCATCTAGGAGTGTTCGGCGAAGTACCCGGCTTCCTAGTGGAACTCGGCGTCATAGAATGTCCGGCATCTAGGAGTACTCGGTGAAGTACACAGCATCCATAATGTTCGGCATACAGAGCGCTCGGCGTCAACCAATACTCGGCAGCAAGAGTGCTCGGCATATAAGAGTGCTCGGCATCAAGACTGCTCGGCATCAAGACTGCTCGGCATACAAGACTGCTCGGCATACAAGAGCACTCGGCATCAAGGAGAACTCGGCAGCATCTGGAGTTCGACATACAGGAGTACTCGGCGTAGTACTCGGTAGCATCAGGAGTACTCGACAACAAGAGTACTCGGTATCTAGAAGAGCGTTCGGCTTCGACTAACAACAATCCTGCACTTCCCACACTTCAAGCATACCGTTCGGCATAGAAAGGTTCGTTCAGCATTAGGGTGTTCGACATACATGGTTCGGCATACAACAACCACTATACTAGGGCTGGGGTATTCGGCCATCCAGCCCATTTGGGAAGTCCAGCCCATATTTGCCTATAAATAGAGGGGCAGGGTCACAGTGAAAGGGATCCTTTTTTGGGAGAGAACACTAGGGAGACTCTGCCATTTTTGAGACTCATCTTCTCTACTTAAACAACTTCATTCAAGCAGTTGATTCACGAATTGTATTTGTAATCAACTCTAAAGAAGATCAAAAAAGTTTAACCTCAAAGTGGACGTAGGCAATTACGCTGAACCACTATAAATTTGGTGTTCTTACTCTCTGCAATTAAATTAGCATTGTCTTCTCTGTTTAATTTACTTTCATCACTTATATCTCTACACAATCTTTCTCTACGAGGTTAGTGACCAATTTTGGTGTTAACAATGAAACTATACGTTACAGCGGTCAAAGCCTAGAACTCACTGACACCTTCTTTTTGACTGGTTATGGCTCCCGTAACTCTAAACGAGGCAACAGTTATGGCCGTCCGAAGAATCGACATCCACAGGGTGCAACATCTGCGGTGCAAGGTGCAACATTCGTCCAAAAAGACGAAACAGCGTCGTGCGACTTTTAGAAATGGGTGTAGGGATTTGAAATGGACCAGTACCATGGTGCACAACTCTCCAGGGATGGTAAATCGAAGACCAACCACGGTGTTCCCTTTTTAACGTAAAAATTCATGTGACGGAAAAACGAAGGGCAAAAAACTTCAAAGACCAGATTTAGGTTCGGATAACCTTTTTTTGAGTATGAAACTATCCGTTGACGGCGTAAAGTACTCAAAGCCGTAGAACTCACTGAGACCTTCGTTTTGACTGGTTATGGCTCCCGGAACTCTAAACGAGGCTCCCGTAGCTCTAAACGAAGCAACAGTTATGGCCTTCCGAAGCATCGATATCCAAAGGGTGCAACATCTGCGGTGCAAGGTGCAACATTCGTCCAAAAAGACGAAACAGCGTTGTGCGACTTTTAGAAATGGGTGCAGGGATTTTAAATGGACCAGTACCATGGTTCACCACTCTCTAGGGATGGTAAATCGAAGACCAGCCACAGTGTTCCCTTTTTAACGTAAAAATTCATGTGACGGAAAAACGAAGGCCAAAAAACTTTAGAGACCCGATTGAGGTTCGGATAGCCTTTTTTGGGTATGAAACTATTCGTTGACGGCTTACAGCGGTCAAAGACGTAGAACTCACTGAGAGCTTCGTTTTGACTGGTTATGGCTCCCGTAACTCTAAACGAGGCAACAGTTATGGCCATCCGAAAAATTGACATCCATAGGGTGCAACATCTGCGGTGTAAGGTGCAACATTCGTCCAAAAAGACGAAACATCGACATGCGACTTTTAGAAATGGGTGCAGGGATTTGAAATGGACCAGTACCATGGTGCACCTATCTCCAAGGATGGTAAATCGAAAACCAGCCACGGTGTTCTCTTTTTAACGTAAAAATTCATGTGACGGAAAAACGAAGGCCAAAAAACTTCATAGACCCGATTGAGGTTCGGATAGCCTTTTTTGGGTATGAAACAATCCGTTGACGGCTTACAGCAGTCAAAGCCGTAGAAATCACTGAGACCTTCGTTTTGACTGGTTATGGCTCCCGTAACTCTAAACGAGGCAACAGTTATGACCGTCCGAAAAATCGATATCCATAGGGTGCAACATCTACGGTGCAAGGTGCAACATTCATCCAAAAAGACGAAACAGCGACGTGTGACTTTTAGAAATGGGTGCAGGGATTTGAAATGGACCAGTACCATGGTGCGTCACACTCCAGGGATGGTAAATCGAAAACCAGCCACGGTGTTCCCTTTTTAACGTAAAAATTCATGTGACGGAAAAAGGTAGGCCAAAAAACTTCAGAGACCCGATTGAGTTTCGGATAGCCTTTTTTTGGGTATGAAACTATACGTTACAGCGGTCAAAGCCTAGAACTCACTGAGACATTCTTTTTGACAGGTTATGGCTCCCGTAACTCTAAACGAGGCAACAGTTATGGCCGTCCGAAGAATCGACATCCACAGGGTGCAACATCTGCGGTGCAAGGTGCAACATTCGTCCAAAAAGACGAAACAGCGCCGTGCGACTTTTAGAAATGGGTGCAGGGATTTGAAATGGACCAGTACCATGGTGCACAACTCTCCAGGGATGGTAAATCGAAGACCAACCACGGTGTTCCCTTTTTAACGTAAAAATTCATGTGACGGAAAAACGAAGGGCAAAAAACTTCAAAGACCAGATTTAGGTTCGGATAACCTTTTTTTGAGTATGAAACTATCCGTTGACGGCGTAAAGTACTCAAAGCCGTAGAACTCACTGAGACCTTCGTTTTGACTGGTTATGGCTCCCGGAACTCTAAACGAGGCTCCCGTAGCTCTAAACGAGGCAACAGTTATGGCCTTCCGAAGCATCGATATCCAAAGGGTGCAACATCTGCGGTGCAAGGTGCAGCATTCGTCCAAAAAGACGAAACAGCGTTGTGCGACTTTTAGAAATGGGTGCAGGGATTTTAAATGGACCAGTACCATGGTTCACCACTCTCTAGGGATGGTAAATCGAAGACCAGCCACAGTGTTCCCTTTTTAACGTAAAAATTCATGTGACGGAAAAATGAAGGCCAAAAAACTTTAGAGACCCGATTGAGGTTCGGATAGCCTTTTTTGGGTATGAAACTATTCGTTGACGGCTTACAGCGGTCAAAGACGTAGAACTCACTGAGAGCTTCGTTTTGACTGGTTATGGCTCCCGTAACTCTAAACGAGGCAACAGTTATGGCCGTCCGAAAAATTGACATCCATAGGGTGCAACATCTGCGGTGTAAGGTGCAACATTCGTCCAAAAAGACGAAACAGCGACATGCGACTTTTAGAAATGGGTGCAAGGATTTGAAATGGACAAGTACCATGGTGCACCAATCTCCAAGGATGGTAAATCGAAAACCAGCCACGGTGTTCTCTTTTTAACGTAAAAATTCATGTGACGGAAAAACGAAGGCCAAAAAACTTCATAGACCCGATTGAGGTTCGGATAGCCTTTTTTGGGTATGAAACAATCCGTTGACGGCTTACAGCAGTCAAAGCCGTAGAAATCACTGAGACCTTCGTTTTGACTGGTTATGGCTCCCGTAACTCTAAACGAGGCAACAGTTATGACCGTACGAAAAATCGATATCCATAGGGTGCAACATCTACGGTGCAAGGTGCAACATTCATCCAAAAAGACGAAACAGCGACGTGTGACTTTTAGAAATGGGTGCAGGGATTTGAAATGGACCAGTACCATGGTGCGTCACACTCCAGGGATGGTAAATCGAAAACCAGCCACGGTGTTCCCTTTTTAACGTAAAAATTCATGTGACGGAAAAAGGTAGGCCAAAAAACTTCAGAGACCCGATTGAGTTTCGGATAGCCTTTTTTTGGGTATGAAACTATACGTTACAGCGGTCAAAGCCTAGAACTCACTGAGACATTCTTTTTGACAGGTTATGGCTCCCGTAACTCTAAACGAGGCAACAGTTATGGCCGTCCGAAGAATCGACATCCACAGGGTGCAACATCTGCGGTGCAAGGTGCAACATTCGTCCAAAAAGACGAAACAGCGCCGTGCGACTTTTAGAAATGGGTGCAGGGATTTGAAATGGACCAGTACCATGGTGCACCACTCTCCAGGGATGGTAAATCGAAGACCAGCAACGGTGTTCCCTTTTTAACGTAAAAATTCATGTGACGGAAAAACGAAGGGCAAAAAACTTCAGAGACCAGATTGAGGTTCGGATAAACTTTTTTTTGAGTATGAAACTATCCGTTGACGGCTTAAAGTAGTAAAAGCCGTAGAACTCATTGAGACCTTCGTTTTGACTGGTTATGGCTCCCGTAACTCTAAACGAGGCAACAGTTATGGCCGTCCGAAGCATCGATATCCAAAGGGTGCAACATCTGCGGTGCAAGGTGCAACATTCGTCCAAAAAGACGAAACAGCGTTGTGCGACTTTTAGAAATGGGTGCAGGTATTTTAAATGGACCAGTACCATGGTTCACCACTCTCTAGGGATGGTAAATCGAAGACCAGCCACAGTGTTCCCTTTTTAACGTAAAAATTCATGTGACGGAAAAACGAAGGCCAAAAAACTTCAGAGACCCGATTGAGGTTCGGATAGCCTTTTTTGGGTATGAAACTATCCGTTGACGGCTTACAGCGGTCAAAGCCGTAGAACTCACTGAGAGCTTCGTTTTGACTGGTTATGGCTCCCGTAACTCTAAACGAGGCAACAGTTATGGCCGTCCGAAAAATCGACATCCATAGGGTGCAACATCTGCGGTGTAAGGTGCAACATTCGTCCAAAAAGACGAAACAGCGCCGTGCGACTTTTAGAAATGGGTGCATGGATTTGAAATGGACCAGTACCATGGTGCACCAATCTCCAAGGATGGTAAATCGAAAACCAGCCACGGTGTTCTCTTTTTAACATAAAAATTCATTTGACGGAAAAACGAAGGCCAAAAAACTTCATAGACCCGATTGAGGTTCGGATAGCCTTTTTTGGGTATGAAACTATCCATTGATGGCTTACAGCGGTCATAGCCGTAGAACTCACTGAGACCTTTGTTTTGACTGGTTATGGCTCCCGTAACTCTAAACGAGGAAACAGTTATGGCCTTCCGAAGAATCGATATCCACAAGGTGCAACATCTGCGGTGGAAGATGCAACATTCGTCCAAAAAGACGAAACAGCGCCATGCGACTTTTAGAAATGAGTGCAGGGATTTGAAATGGACCAGTACCATGGTGCACCACTCTCCAGGGATGTTAAATCGAAAACTAGCCACGGTGTTCTCTTTTTAACGTAAAAATTCATGTGACGGAAAAACGAAGGCCAAAAAACTTTAGAGACCCGATTGAGGTTCGGATAGCCTTTTTTAGGTATGAAACTATCCGTTGACGGCTTACAGCGGTCAAAGCCGTAGATACCACTGAGACCTTCGTTTTTACTGGTTATGGCTCCCGTAACTCTAAACGAGGCAACAGTTATGGCCGTCTGAGAAATCGATATCCACAGGGTGCAACATCTGCGGTGCAAGGTGCAACATTCGTCCAAAAAGACGAAACAGCGCCGTGCGACTTTTAGAAATGGGTGCAGGGATTTGAAATGGACCAGTACCATGGTGCACCACTCTCCAGGGATGGTAAATCGAAGACCAGCCACGGTGTTCCCTTTTTAATGTAAAAATTCATGTGACGGAAAAACGAAGGCCAAAAAACTTCAGAGACCCGATTGAGGTTCGGATAGCCTTTTTTTGAGTATGAAACTATCAGTAGACGGATTACAACGGTCAAAGTCGTAGGACTCACCGAGACCTTCGTTTTGACTGGTTATGGCTCCCGTAACTCTAAACGAGGCAACAGTTATGACCGTCCGTAAAATCGATATCCACAGGGTGCAACATCTACGGTGCAAGGTGCAACATTCGTCCAAAAAGACGAAACAGCGCCGTGCGACTTTTTGAAATGGGTGCAGGGATTTGAAATGGACCAGTACCATGGTGCACCACTCTCCAGGGATGGTAAATCGAAAACCAGCCACGGTGTTCTCTTTTTAACGTAAAAATTCATGTGATGGAAAAACGAAGGCCAAAAAACTTCAAAGACCCGATTGAGGTTCGGATAGCCTTTTTTTGGGTATGAAACTATCCGTTGATGGCTTACAGTGGTCAAAGCCGTAGAACTCACTGAGACCTTCATTTTGACTGGTTATGGCTCCCGTAACTCTAAACGAGGCAACAGTTATGGCCGTCCGAAGAATCGATATCCACAGGGTGCAACATCTGCAGTGCAACATTCGTCCAAAAAGACGAAACAGCGCCGTGCGACTTTTAGAAATGGGTGCAGGGATTTGAAATGGACCAGTACCATGGTGCACCACTCTCCAGGGATGGTAAATCGAAGACCAGCCACGGTGTTCCCTTTTTAACGTAAAAATTCATGTGACGGAAAAACGAAGGCCAAAAAACTTCAGAGACCCGATTGAGGTTCGGATAGACTTTTTTTGAGTATGAAACTGTCCGTTGACGGCTTACAACGGTCAAAGCCGTAGAACTCACTGAGACCTTCGTTTTGACTGGTTACGGCTCCCGTAACTCTAAACGAGGCAGCAGTTATGGCCGTCCGAAAAATCCATATCCACAAAGTGCAAAATCTGCGGTGCAAGGTGCAACATTCATCCAAAAAGACGAAACAGCGCCGTCCGACTTTTAGAAAGGGGTGTGTTATCCCGCCTTTTGGCAAGGCCAGGACACCAAGGAGTTGGATTCCAAATGTCGTTTGTCATGGATATCGTTGAATTTTGACCAAGTCCGGATCAAGCCCCAATCGATGAGACATGCTCGGGAAAATAAAGCAAACCAACGCTCCAAGTTTCAGATCGATCCGAGTTCGTATGCTCGAGTTATGATGGATGCAAGTCAAAGGGGAGAGCATCTTTTCGTATCCATCGGGAAGCAGCAGTTCGTATCGATCGAAGTTAAGCATGCTTCGAATCCACCGAATTCATCTCGATGGATCTCGTATCAATCAGCCCGGCCCAGATTTCGCATCCATCAGGTCAGCGGTGATTTCGTGTCCATCAGCGGATCTTACTTCGTATCCAACCAGTCTGTGTCCATCACTCGTTTCGCATCCATCGATCTCATGTCAATAAGGATGATTAAGCCCACACAGTTATAAGCCTCGTATCGATAGAACCTTCAGCCGGAAAGACTTGCTCGTATCCATCGATAAGTCACCTGGTTCGTAACGATCACTTAATGTCTACTTCGTATCCATCGGCCAGTGCTTGCTTCGTATCCATCATTCAGTGTCTACTTCGTATCCATCTGAGAACCTTGCGTCGAATCCATGCGAAATGACTTGCTCGTATCCATGAGGTCAACCAGCTTGGACAACATGTCATCTCTCGGAGAAAACGAGGCGAGATACATGGAGTCGAAACAGTCAATACGGCGCTGAGACCGGATCGAGGCGAAGCGTGCGCACCACGTCATCCCTCGATGCGAATGCGCCGAGATATATGGAGTCGACACGGTCGACTCGGAGTAAAGACCGGATCGAGGCGAAGTGTGCGTTCCACGTCTTAACAAAGGCGCGTGACACCATCGATTCGAAGCCCTCAGCTCGAAGAGATGGATTCGAACCAGACAGCCTAGTGAAGAACGTCATCTCGTATCGACAATATCTCTCAATCCACTAATCCAAATACCATGAAATTTTAACCAAAGGTTGCACGCATACCGAGGAACATCTCCACCAAATTTGAGCTCAATTGGAGGTAATCTTGATCGATACGAAATGATTTCGTATCGATCGCAGATTGACTCCAAACTTTCTGGAAACGGTCGCGTGGGCCCCCTCACGTGCCAGACCAAGTCTCCCGGAGTTTGAGCGAATTCTGAGCCTCCTACGCCTATAAATAGAGCCCCAGAATCAACAGAAAAAGGATCTTTTTTCTCTGAAGCGTCCAGACTCTGCCGGATTGAGATTTGCGTCATACTTTTGCTGTCAATTTCGAATTCTAATCTGTAATCCGCTGTTCATTGCTGTAACCGCTTGTAATCATTGAAAAAGAACCAATAAAATCATCAAAACTTCATAGTGGACGTAGGCTATACGCCGAACCACTCTAAATTGCTTGTCTGTGCACTTTACATTTCTGTTTGTTGGAGTTTTTGATAGATAACCTCTGTTTTACATTTATAATCTTCATTTTATCTCTTCAAACAACTCCCAGTAGAGAATCCTGGATGACTCCATATCGGAACTATATTGAGAATGGGACGCTGCCTGAACCTAGAAATGAGAAGAGACAAATTCAGCGAAAAGCTCCGCGGTTCGTCATCCAGAACGGAGTCATGTACAGGAGAGGTTATTCCGTTCCTCTCCTCAGGTGTATCGCCCACGAGGAAATCAAACGAGTGCTGCATGACGTGCACGAAGGAGAGTGTGGCGATCATACCGGAGGACAAGCTCTCGCTAAGAAGATACTCCGATATGGGTACTACTAGCCGACAGTGAACCGAGATGCGGCAAACTATGCCCGGAAATGCGATAAATGTCAGATACATGCCCGAATTCCGAGAGCTCCGCCAACTGAAATAACCCAAATGGTCAGTCCCTGGCCATTCGTAATGTGGGGCATCGATATCATCGGCGCTTTACCTTTAGCAAAAGGCGGTGCGAAGTACGCCATCGTTGCCGTTGACTACTTCACAAAGTGGGCTGAGGCCTAAGCCCTTGCAACCATTACGACAAAGAAAGTGATAAATTTCGTGGTTCGCAACATCATCTGTCGATTTGGACTCCCGCATACTATCATCACTGATAACGGAGCCCAATTCGAGAGTGCGGAATTCAAGAATTTCTGTCAACGGTTTCATATCCGCAAAAAGTTCTCGGCTGTCGCACACCCCCAAGCGAATGGACAGGTTGAAGCTGTCAACAAAATTATAAAATCGATCCTGAAGAAACGATTGGAGAAGGCTGGGGGCAAGTGGGTCGATGAACTTCCTATGGCGCTATGGGCCTATCGAACGACCCATAAAACCGCGACCGAACACACTCCGTTTTCCCTATCTTATGGCTCAGAGGCCGTTATTCCGGTCGAGACAGAAGTGCTCTCTCATCGCGTGACTTATTATGATCCAAAAACAAACGCCATACTCCTGGCCGAGTCTTTGGATCTATTGGATGAAAAACGGGAAGAGGCCGATTTGAGAGCAACTGCACATCGAAGCCGGGTCGCCCGACTGTACAACACCAGAGTTCGACCTCGAACCTTTGAACTCGGCGACCTCGTGCTCAAGAGAATCTACCCAGTTCCTTCACACATGAAACCGAACTGGGGAGGACCGTATGTAATTACACAAAAGCTCGGAGATGGTACATTCAAGCTACCGACTGTTGACGGTCTCGATTTACCAAGGGCTTGGAACAGCGAAAGTCTCCGCCGCTACTACATATGACAGGCTTTATTCATTTCATTCTATTTAGCAATTTGCTTCTGCGTTTCGAAATTTGAATTTTGTACTAAGGCAACTGACTTTGCCGCATTTTATTATTTTAGCAATAAAATGCCACTTCTTCGTGCCAGAGCTGTGATTCATTAAGTACGATATACAACATCACGATGCACGAAGAGCTAAATCCCAACATGCAATGGGACTCGTTCAAATGGAGGGTGGCTGTGATACGACCGGCCACTCACTAGGTGAAACCCGAGCTTGGGGACAAGCCATGACACCGATATTAATAGGGTTGACACACGACAATCCTACATTTAACTCCATATTCCCAGAGTGCGAAGTGGAGTATAAACATTCAACTCCATATTCCCAGAGCGCGAAGTGGAGTATAAACAATCAACTCCATATTCCCAGAGTGCGAAGTGGAGTATAAACATTCAACTCCGCATTCCCAGAGTGCGAAGCGGAGTATAAACATTTAACTCCATATTCCCAGAGTGCGAAGTGGAGTATAGACATTCGACTCCGTCCTCCCAGAGCGCGAGACGGAGTATAATCAATTAACTCTACATTCCCATTAACAGAAAAAGGATCTTTTTTCTCTGAAGCGTCCAGACTCTGCCGGATTGAGATTTGCGTCATACTTTTGCTGTCAATTTCGAATTCTAATCTGTAATACGCTGTTCATTGCTGTAACCGCTTGTAATCATTGAAAAAGAACCAATAAAATCATCAAAACTTCATAGTGGACGTAGGCTATATGCCGAACCACTCTAAATTGCTTGTCTGTGCACTTTACATTTCTGTTTGTTGGAGTTTTTGATAGATAACCTCTGTTTTACATTTATAATCTTCACTTTATCTCTTCAAACAACTCCCGAAGAGTGTTGTGCCCATTTTTGGTACAAACACTTTGGTGCTTTCACTGAGAAAACCAGCTTTTTCTCCTGCTCATTGGATCTGCCGTCGATACCGGATTGCACAAATCCAAGAGGAAGATCCAGATATCCAGTCCGGAATCCTTCCATTCTATTCAGATTTGCTCAAAATCTAGGAAAGGACTCCACCACCGAGAATGGTCAGCACAAGAACTGGCGCTACCGCTGCAGAGCAAGAAGGCAGAGATAGGCAGAATCCCACACAGCCGCCTTCTTCCAATCAAGACAATACCACTCACTCAGACTCAATGGGGCTAGTCACCCGACAGGAGTTTCAGGTATTGCTCCAGGAGCTGACCCAAAGCCGTCAGCAGTTGGCGGAACAGTTGCGCGCCAATATCGAGCTGACCAACCAGCTAAATCGCCGGGGGCACAGAAGGTCCAGGAGAGATGATGTCTCCAGAGCGTCTACCGAAAGCTCAGCTTCATCTGATTATCACCACCGAACTACCCATCCTCGACTAGAGGGGAGTCGCGCTCAAGCTGCTGAATATCAGCCCGCCTTAACTGTTGGGCAACTGCGGGTAGGACCATCGACCAGCTTCCAAACGGGTCCCTCAACACGAGGAGGTACTGCCCCACAGTACACCGCGGATAACCGCGCCACAACCGCCGCAGCAGAGACAAGGGTCGATACCCGAAATCAATCAGAGCTGATCAATCAACAACGAGGACATACTCCTGAACCTTATGTCCCAGAAGACGTTGAGCCAAGGAGGCGAGATACGGGTCGTCGACAGCGCCCGATCCCAACTCGCACCGTGGAACCCGACCACGCCTTAGCTCATCACGCTCAGAATCTGCCCGTTTCGGATATATCAACCATGATACGTCAGATGATCCGCGAGAGTCAGGGGCTCACCAATGATGACTGGGGGATTTCCCGTAGTCATACCCCTTTCACAGACGAAGTGTTACATGCCGAACCCCCTAGGCGATTCAGAATGCCGACTCTCCCAATGTATGAAGGGAATAGTGACCCCAACCAGCATATTCTGAAATATGAATGGTCGATGAGCGCTGCAAGGGCCGACGATGCAGTGAAGTGTCGGAGTTTCCCCATCTCTCTGGGGGGAATCGCGACAATGTGGTTTACCCGCCAACCACCTAGATCAATTTCTTCGTTCGATCAATTGGCCAAGAAGTTTATGGAGCAATTCCGGATGCATGTTGCTAGGCCAAAAGACGTCAACACCTTGTCCAGCGTCACTCAAGCTCCTGGAGAAACGCTCAGGCGTTACCTGGAGAGGTTCCACGCAGCATGCGTTGAGATCACCAATCCCAACGATAATTCAATCTTGATGGCTCTGACCAAGGGGATTGATCCTGATTCTGAATTCGGAAACTGGCTAGCTGGAAAACCGCCCGCATCGTTGGACCGTTTTTACTCCAAGGCCGCTCAATTCCTGCGGCAGGAGGATGCAAAACAGTCTAGGAAGCAGGACGATGCGAGGCCCAGCATTGAGGGAATACAGAGCAATGTGGCAGTTAAACAGTCCGGCGAGAGTTCCGGGAAAGTTCAACTGAATATACAAAACAAGCAAACCCAGCAGAGAGGAAACAATGGCCAGAATAAGAAGAGAGACGAGAACCGAGGTCCACGACGTAGAGCTCAGATGTTTGACAGTTATACACCGCTAAACACGTCATTGGAAAACGTATACTTACAGACTTGTAACACTGTACATTATAAGAAGCCTGCTCCGAAGCCCTCGTCGGAGAGACAGATTCAGACAGGGAAATTCTGTAGGTTCCATGAAAGCTATGGACACAATACCAATGAGTGTCGGCACTTACAGGACCTCATCGAGAAGCTGATTAGAGAGAGGAAGCTAGATCAGTTTGTACGGGCGCCGTAGTCTGGCGGAGCGGGCCCCTCGAATCAAAATCGTTCACAAAATCAGGAAAGAGAGGAGGAACCCGCCCGTGCAGGCGGGAGATTAGTTATCAACACAATAAGTGGTGGTCCCCATCCGGCAGACAGAAGCTGGGGGGAAATGGAGTCGTATGCCAGTTCTATCAGGCATGCAGACTTCGAGTGTTATAGTAATTGCGAGGATGGAACCCCGGCAAAGCAACAAAAGATAATGTCCGATGATATCGTGTTCAGGAGCCGAGACGCCGATAAAGTCGAAGCCCCTACAATCGACCCACTAGTCATATCTGCCTAGGTAGGTCCTGCTTGGATGAAGAGGATCCTGGTTGACAGTGGGAGCTCTGTGAACATCTTGCTTAAACGGGCTTACGATCTAATGAAGATGGAGACAAAGGATTTGAAACCCTGTTTATCCAGAATCCATGGTTTCAACGGAAGTGCCACGATACCCATCGGAATAACTGAACTCCCAATCGAGTTAGGCGTTGGAGAACGCCGGAGGGTCCGAATGTTACAATTTGTTGTGCTAGAAATCGATTCGCCATATAATGCATTTCTGGGTCGACCAGCCTTAGCTGAGTTCAGGGCGGCGATCGCCCCATGGTGTCTGACTTTGAAATTTCCCACTGATCATGGGATTGGAGTTGTTCAAGGAGATCAGGCCTCAGGAAGGGCCTGTTATGTTGCTGAGCTGCGCGGGGCGCAACGTAAAGAGAAGGGAAAGGGCCTAGAGGAATCTCTCTGCGTCCGTTCTATCGATAATTGACAATTGATGCCTGGGCCTCGGCCCGGGCACCACGACCAATTCCTGAAAGACCTGGACCCCAGGGAGAACGAGGATAAAGACGAGTCAACGGAGTGTCAAGCTTCTCCAGCCGAACTGACTGTGGACGTCCCAATCAGTGAGGATGATGATTCAAAGATGCTGAAAGTTGGGTCCCAACTGAACGAGCAGACATAGCAGGAGTTGGTCGAATTTCTTCGGGCGAATCTCGACGTCTTCGCCTGGACACACTCTAACATGTGCGGGATCTCGCCGAGCATTGCAAGTCACTCCCTGAATATAGATCCGCGACATGTCCCAGTAAAGCAGAAAAGGCGCGGTATGGATCCAGAGAGATCTACCGCCCTTAAGGAGGAAGTTGATAAACTACAATCGAACGTGTTCATTCGAGATGCTTTGTATCCGGAATGGGTGTCCAAACCTGTACTAGTTCGGAAACCAAACGGGAAGTGGAGAACCTGCGTTGATTACTCTGACCTAAACAAGGCCTGTCCAAAAGATAGCTTCCCACTTCCGCGAATCGATCAGCTCGTTGATTCAACGGCCGGACATGAACTACTATCCTTTATGGACGCTTATTCCGGCTACAACCAGATACCCATGCATTTACCTGATCAGGAACATACCAGCTTCGTGACCGATCTGGGACTCTACTGTTACAAAGTCATGCCGTTTGGTCTAAAGAACGCTGGAGCAACATACCAACGCTTAGTCAACCGAAAGTTCGCTGATCAGATCGGGAAGACCATGGAGGTTTACGTGGATGACATGCTGGTGAAATCCCGATTCTCCACCAATCACGTCAGAGATTTGAATTCAATTTTCAGCATCCTCCGGGAGTACGGAATGAAGCTCAACCCACTCAAATGTCACTTTGGCGTTGCATCCGGAAAATTCCTTGGGTTCATCGTCAACGCTCGAGGAATAGAGGCGAATCCTGAGAAGATCTGGGCTATTAGAAATTTGCAAACCCCTAGAACTATAAAACAAGTCCAGAGTCTTAACGGGAAGGTCGCAGCACTAAGCAGGTTCATTTCAAAGTCCACCGATAAATGCATTCCTTTCTTCGATCTGATCCGGAAGGGCAAACGGAACTTTGAATGGACCACGGAGTGTGAGGGCGCGTTCCGATCATTAGTTCAACATCTCTCCACACCTCCGATCTTATCAAAACCGGTTGACCACGAGCAACTATATCTCTACCTGGCGGTATCAGAACATGCGATCAGTGCTGCTCTAGTCCGGGAAGAAGACAAAGTGCAAAACCCGGTCTACTATGTTAGTAAGCGACTAAGAGGAGCTGAAAGAAATTATCCGAGACTGGAGAAACTGGCCTATTGCTTGGTCATTGCCTCAAGGAAGCTCCGCCCTTACTTCCAAGCTCATCCACTTACTGTGTACACCGACCAGCCGTTACGACAGGTCCTCACGCGGCCTGAGGCGTCCGGTAGGTTACTCAAGTGGAACATTGAGCTAAGCCAATTTGATATCGCATACGCTCCGCGGAGAGCCATTCAAGGACAAGTCCTGGCTGATTTCATAGTTGAATTCATCGTTCCAGAAGACTTACCCAAGACCAGTGAATCCCCCGAATACATCTGGAAGCTGTATACTGATGGTGCATCAAATGTCCGGTGTTCAGGCGTTGGGGTTGTACTTGAGACTCCCGAGGGCCGATCCATATGTTATGCTCTTAAATTCGACTTTCGTGCAACTAATAATGAAGCCGAATATGAAGCCCTCCTAACCAGCCTAAAGCTTGCCAGAGACTTGAGAATCATCGCTGTAGAAATTTATTGCGATTCACAGTTAGTGGTATGTCAAGTACGAGGAGAATATCAGGCAAGAGACCGAAGACTGGCTGCTTACTTGGCACGAGTTCAGGAAATACTAAACCAGTTTGATTATTACGCCATCTATTATGTGCCTCGGGAGCACAATCAGAAAGCCGATTCACTGGCAAAGTTAGCCAGCACAGGTGAAGCGCAGCAAATGGGACTTGTCCCTGTTGAAACTTTGGCCTCCCCGAGCATCGACCGAATATAAATAAACTCTGTGTTTGAAACCGCTCCTAGTAGAGAATCCTGGATGACTCCATATCGGAATTATATTGAGAATGGGACGCTGCCTGAACCTAGAAATGAGAAGAGACAAATTCAGCGAAAAGCTTCGCGGTTCGTCATCCAGAACGGAGTCATGTACAGGAGAGGTTATTCCGTTCCTCTCCTCAGGTGTATCGCCCACGAGGAAATCAAACGAGTGCTGCATGACGTGCACGAAGGAGAGTGTGGCGATCATACCAGAGGACAAGCTCTTGCTAAGAAGATACTCCGATATGGGTACTACTGGCCGACAGTGAACCGAGATGCGGCAAACTATGCCCGGAAATGCGATAAATGCCAGATACATGCCCGAATTCCGAGAGCTCCGCCAACTGAAATAACCCAAATGGTCAGTCCATGGCCATTCGCAATGTGGGGCATCGATATCATGAGCTTTACCTTTAGCAAAAGGCGGTGCGAAGTACGCCATCGTTGCCGTTGACTACTTCACGAAGTGGGCCGAGGCCGAAGCCCTTGCCACCATTACGACAAAGAAAGTGATAAATTTCGTGGTTCGCAACATCATCTGTCGATTTTGACTCCCACATACTATCATCACTGATAACGGAACCCAATTCGAGAGTGCGGAATTCAAGAATTTCTGTCAACGGTTTCATATCCGCAAAAAGTTCTCGGCTGTCGCACACCCCCAAGCGAATGGACAGGTTGAAGCTGTTAACAAAATTATAAAATCGATCCTGAAGAAACGATTGGAGAAGGCTGGGGGCAAGTGGGTCGATGAACTTCCTATGGCGCTATGGGCCTATCGAACGACCCACAAAACCGCGACCGGACACACTCCGTTTTCCCTATCTTATGGCTCAGAGGCCGTTATTCCGGTCGAGACAGAAGTGCTCTCTCATCGCGTGACTTATTATGATCCAAAAACAAACGCCATACTCCTGGCCGAGTCTTTGGATCTATTGGATGAAAAACTAAAAGAGGCCGATTTGAGAGCAGCTGCACATCGAAGCCGGGTCGCCCGACTGTACAACACCAGAGTTCGACCTCGAACCTTTGAACTCGGCGACCTCGTGCTCAAGAGAATCTACCCAGTTCCTTCACACATGAAACCGAACTGGGGAGGACCGTATGTAATTACACGAAAGCTCGGAGATGGTACATTCAAGCTATCGACTGTTGACGGTCTCGATTTACCAAGGGCTTGGAACAGCGAAAGTCTCCGCCGCTACTACATATGACAGGCTTTATTCATTTCACTCTATTTAGCAATTTGTTTCTGCGTTTCGAAATTTGAATTTTGTACTAAGGCAACTGACTTTGCCGCATTTTCTAATTTCAGCAATAAAATGCCACTTCTTCGAGCCAGAGCTGTGATTCATTAAGTACGATATACAACATCACGATGCACGAAGAGCTAAATCCCATCATGCAATGGGACTCGTTCAAATGGAGAGTGGCTGTGATACGACCGGCCACTCACTAGGTGATACCCGAGCTCGGGGACAAGCCATGACATCGATATTAATAGGGTTGACACACGACAATCCTACATTTAACTCCATATTCCCAGAGTGCGAAGTGGAGTATAAACATTCAACTCCATATTCCCAGAGCGCGAAGTGGAGTATAAACAATCAACTCTATATTCCCAGAGTGCGAAGTGGAGTATAAACATTCAACTCCGCATTCCCAGAGTGCGAAGCGGAGTATAAACATTTAACTCCATATTCCCAGAGTGCGAAGTGGAGTATAGACATTCGACTCCGTCCTCCCAGAGCGCGAGACAGAGTATAATCAATTAACTCCGCATTCCCAGAGTGCGAAGCGGAGTATAAACATTCAACTCTGTATTCCCAGAGTGCGAAGAGGAGTATAGACATTCGACTCCGTCCTCCCAGAGCGCGAGACGGAGTATAATCAATTAACTCCACATTCCCAGAGTGCGAAGCGGAGTATAAACATTCAACTCTGTATTCCCAAAGTGCGAAGCGGAGTATAAACATTCAACTCTGTATTCCCAGAGTGCGAAGCGGAGTATAAACATTCAACTCCGCATTCCCAGAGTGCGAAGCAGAGTATAAGCATTCAACTCCGCATTCCCAGAGTGCGAAGCGGAGTATAAACATTTAACTCCATATTCCCAGAGTGCGAAGTGGAGTATAAACATTCAACTCCGCATTCCCAAAGTGCGATGCAGAGTATAAACGACCAACTCCATGCTCCCAGAGTGCGAGACGGAATACAAACATCAGTCAACTCCATGTTCCCAGAGTGCGAACAACCGCTTACGAGATGACATATATCCCCGGAGTGTGGATGAAACGATTCATAAGAGAACAAGCGTAGTTCGACCACTCGGTCCTCGCTTGGTGCCATCACAAGCTGATCATCACAACTTGACCCCGGAACTGGGGGCAGAGGGAAATGTTAGTCATTACCCGAAACTATGCGATGCTCAGCTCCGATGCGATCCCCTATCACAACTCAAGTCCGAGATTTCCGTACTTAACAAATAAAATGAGCTATTCTTGAAACAATCAGATAACGCAAGTACACTGGACCAAAGTCCGAACACTGCAATATTCAAGCATAGAAAGGAACATGAGCTGAAGCTAGAAAACAAAATTTTGTTTCAACTAACTCAAGAACAATGGTTCATACATGAGTTTCTTCCAAAATATTCCTACTAGCAGGGGCCGAACCTGCATCTAAACACGGCCTACAAAAGGGAAAAGCAGAAAAAATAACAGAAGTCCCTAACTGCCTATGAAAAGAATGTCTAATCCTTATGCTTCCTCAACTTCTTCTTCCTCGAGGAGCTACTGGAACCACCAGTACCCTTTCGCTTGGAGCTTTTCTCCTTGGGCAAGCTCCCTTCGGGTGAAGGCATAATGTCAATGTCCTCGTCTGAGCTGGACTCTATAGAGATGCTTCCCTCGGGAGGAGTTGGAGGAACAGACTCCGCAGCCGGAGGAGGGGCTGGCACACTAGTATCAGTAAGTGTGCCCCCAGGAGACACAGTCATAAAAGGAGTAGGGCACTGTGCTGCTGCTCCGCCTTCTACTTCACCGCCGTGCGCAGCGGCCGCCATCTCGGCATTAATCTCGGCCAACATCGCCGCTTCCCACCGTGCCCTGGCTTCGCTAGGAGCCGTAGTGGTCTGAGACGGGGTGTCAGAAGTAGCCGTGAATCCACCCAAGCCGAATGGCAAGTCCGCAAAAGGATCACTTTGACGGCCAAGGAGCTCGTTTATCATCTGCTCATCGAAAGAAAGTGTGCTCCCCTGCGTCACTCCAACTGGTGCCATTGCCGCGACGGAGGTCGCCTCAGAGATGATGGCTCCTGGCGCTTGACTTGATTCTTGGGTGGTAAGAGGCGCGGCTGGTGCGACTCCTGTCACTGATCAAAGGAAAAAGACATGTCATTAGCAACATTTCAACACAGATTCTTCAATCCAGATATACTAGAAGTTAGTTCAGAGTACCTTCCTCGGTTTGGCTCGAGGTCGTCTGAACTACTTCAGAAGGATGTTCCTTAATAGGAGATAAATGCGGTTGATCTGGATCATATGCCGGAATAGGCTGGGGGTAGATCATCGGAGTTGACTCAGACTGAGATGACACGATTATCTCAGAACTCATAACATGGTGTTCTGCACCAGAGCTCTCTCCGTCCTCCTGGATCTGGGCACCAAGCCTCACCTTATCGTGGGAAATCATGGAGTCATGGAGAACCTTCTTTTCGTCATCATTGAGGATGCGGTTCTCCAGCTCGAATTCATCAAGGGCTTCATCAGGGTGCCCGGATTTCTCCTCATCGACCAGTAGGTTCCAGGCGTTATAGAGATGTGTAGGGTAATCGTCAAGCCATGTCAAATCTCGGTGCCTTAGCACGTTGGCGTTATAAGTGACGAGTAGCTCTTCTACCTCGGCCTCAATCCTGGCCTCCGCCTGCCGTACCTTCTCGTCAACCCCAGCCTCAGCTTCATGGGCTTGTTGTATAGTCGCTTCCTTCTCCTTTCGGAGCGTCACTGCCTGATCACAGGCCTCCTGCGCAGAGACATTAGCTGCGTCTTTTTCCTTCGCCATCTCTGAAAACTTTGATTTCAGCTCATTAAGCTCCTTAAGAGCGGAATCCCTCTCGGCGGTAATAGAAGTGTTCCTGTGACCCATGTCCTCGATGGCGGTATAATGCTCTTGCTTCATCCTGGTCATGACAGCGTTCACTTCATCAACCTTCTTTAGAGCCTCCATTTCAGATTTGCGGGAAGACTCAGCCTCCGAGTTGAGCGCTTTTATGATTTGGTCGTTGTGACCCAACTCCTTCTCGAGCTTCTCAATAGTGATGCCCCAATCGAATGCCACTTTGGACGCTTTCCTCGTGGCCCGTCCCCATTCCCTGTACTGGAAAAAGATGTCCGCAACATAATCATGGATAGTGGTTTCAGCGGTTGGCGGAATTCTCTTCAAGTGCGGAGGAAAGACGTAACCATCAAAACAGATGTCGGGGAATTCCTTCCTCATCTGTGCCAGTTTAAGCGCTATCTCCTTCACTAGACGCCTCGGTCGGGACCGGTACAGTAGTCGAGGAGGTGGCTATTTCAGTCCTGCGCGGAGGATCGGACCTCAAAGCTTGAGAAGGCGGCCTAGGCCGTGAAGTTTCGGGAGGACAAGTAACTGCGGCCGTAGGAGGTGCAGAGGTCCAGGGGGGAGGAGAGCGAGATCGGGATCGGCGAGCGTATCCCCTATCTCTGTCAGACTTCTCCTGACCAGAATGTCCTGAGTCATAATCCCTCTCGCCCTCTCTCCTGCGTGGCTCACGATAACGGCGCTTATTGCGCAAACTACCAAGCACAGAACCTTGCCCAGACATCGTACCTGAAAAGAAAACCATGAAGAATCAGTAACCGTTTGCGATGTGTTGTTTACGGTTAGGAAAGTGTGTTGTGCCGTGAAGAGTGTGTGAATGTGTAACCCCCCGGACCAACCAGAAGTGTCAATCGCACTGGCAGGATCAGACTCGCTAACATCGACGATATGTCGCGGTCCACCCGATCCAACGTCTTGTTGCTCCGGCTCGATGTCCGGAATTGGAGGGTCAGCAGGTCCTTCGAATTGATCTTCAGCTTGCAGGGAGGATGCTTCCGTAA
The DNA here is from genome assembly GCA_030737815.1 of Allium fistulosum. Taxonomy (NCBI): domain Eukaryota; kingdom Viridiplantae; phylum Streptophyta; class Magnoliopsida; order Asparagales; family Amaryllidaceae; genus Allium; species Allium fistulosum. Next base: position 5,805,474 of record JASFAW010000014.1, read on the forward strand.
TCTTAACTCCTGGCAAAGGACGGTGCAAAACCACAGACTTCCGCCTCCCGGACTTAGGCTGTTTTGAGGCCACTGCTTTGCCTTTCCTCTTTGCGTCGGACTCCGGGGTTGCATTAGCAGGTCCGACCAACGGTTCCTCGTCGGTATGAGTTTTCTCGAAATCGGGTTCCTCGATTATTACAACCCTGGGTTTCATCCGCTTGACCTTTTTCCTGGAGACGGTCTTTAATGCACCATCGAGTCTTATGCTCTGCCTCCGGCCGATCAGCCCAAGAACTCTGAGATTCCGATCTGTCAGTAACAGTTCAATATTCCTTTCTTCGCTAGGAATCTCTTGGAGGACCCGAACTATCTCTTTATAGTAACCACCCTCAGGCCGCTGGATGATAGCTGAAAGAAAAAGAGAAGAAGACGTAAGTTTAATTTCACTCCGAAGATTGCCCTGTTAATTACTTGAGAAAAAAGACAATGCTCACGTCTGAACAGCCATCTTCTGGCAAACCCCGGAGGACATCAGACATAGAACCACTCCGACTTAAAGTATCTTAGCCTAGTCCACGACCCCGCGACAACTTGGCAGTTCCTTACAGACTCCAAGAACGTATAAGATGGGCTGTCAGTCCGACTCTTGAAATTAAACAAGTATCTTATGTCGGTCATACGGGGAGGACGATGGAGGTACTCCATGAATACAATGAACAAGCTGTTGAGTGAGGCATATCCGTTTGGATGCAATTGAGACGGAGTGATGTCCAGATAAGCCAACACTTCTCTTATGTAATCATTGAACGGAGGAAGTGTGCCGGATGCGCACGCATGTCGATTAAAAGCAGTATACCCCTCCGGGGGATTATGTGGCCTGTCATCCGGTCCAGGCAATAGTACCTCATTCAAAGATAAGCCATGCCTTAAGCATATTCTCCCTAGCATGTCTTCAGAGATATTGGACGGGACAGGATCAGGTGGACTGTTAATGAAGGACGCATCGGGCAACTCATCCGGAGCTGGGCCAATAGCTTCGGTCTCGATGACCAGAATCTCAAGTCTGGGAGGATTAGGGTTCTGAGTTTCTTGCTGCTGCGAACTTGACGGTTCCATCACTAGCTAACTCACGAGAAACCATCATTAGATGATAAAAAGCCCGTGCATTCCCCAGTGTAAAGTGCATGAATGTGTTGTGTAGTGCAAATGTTGTGTGTGACTTGAGCAAATTCTGCAGAATTAAAGGAAACACGCTAGCGACGAAACTCTGGAAGTCAGACCGACAATGACCGTCATCGCTGACCTTCACGATCACGCAATCCAGATGCCAGATGACTGATTCAAGTGTAAGTCCGTTATATGTTAGTTAGGTTACAGTTCCATCGACGAGCTTCGAAAGTCAGTCAAATATGCAATCCTATGATCAAGTCCAATTATGCAAGGCAGAAGCTCGTCGGAGTCGAGTGTAAGAGCATGCAAGAGTTTGCTAAGTTCGTCGAATTTCAGCATGGAATCGATCGTAGTTCAGATTCAAATTCAGTCGGAGGCGTGATATCTTTCGTGTCGATCCAGTTCGAATCGATGCTTTTGTATCGATCAAGGTCGACTCGATACCTTTCGTATCGATAGGTTTGGAATCGACGGCAGTTCGTATCGACCAGAGGAGTGGATTTCGTATCGATCAGAGATGCTTACTTCGCATCGGTCGAGGGTTAACGGCTATGTGACAACCAAGTGCAATGACTTCGCATCGATCTGGGGCTATCGATATTGAACCAATAAAACCTCTTGGTCTTCGTATCGATCGTGGGAGGCAGATTTTCGCATCGATCACGCGAGCCAAACACTTGCATCCATCAATTCAGTTCGACACAAGCCCCAACCACCTTAGATCGATGCGAACCTCTGCATCCCCTTCAACCCATTCAATCGATGCGAGGTCATGAAATCTGGGTCGAGTCGAACCCTCCTGTCCCGGATCGACACGAATTAGAGGTGAAGCGATTCCTCCAGAACTCTTTCTTCTCCGATTGAAGCGAGCATCGCCATGGCCATCCCCGACCAAGCTCTGGTCCAGATCTGGCCTTAGCACCGCCAAAGTCAATAATCAGCAAGGACACGATGGATCTGAGATCTGAACTTCGTCGCTCGAATTTAGCCGTGATTGCTTATTTACCTGAATTGAATTGGAGTTTGGGGAAATAATAAAATGATGTTTGATCGATTCGAAGATTGGAACAATTCTTTCCTCCCAAGTTCGTGAATCGATACGAAAGTGCAGAAGATAACAGTAAAAGTAAAAGGTAAAAAAGTGAAATCGAGCCAAGTCCCCGGTATTTATATGAAGCCTAGGACGGAACCGAGTCGATTCGACTCCTAGTCAACCTGACCGGTCGGAACCAGTCAGACGGCGCAACGAAACGAAGGCTCGTTTCGAATCCACCAGACTTTATCGGTTCGAAGCGCACAGGGAGGCCGCTTGAGTACGATGGATCAGTGCAAACGCTCTCTTCGAATCCAACAAGCTGCGCATTCGTCGAGGCGAAATGTTCACCAGACACCATCGTTTCGAAACATCCAAATTATGAGCCATCGATTCAAAACAGAGCAGACCTATTAATACGAGCGTCACTTTCGTATCCATCAGAACCTATCGATACGAACATCCATTTCGTATCCACCAGATATCGCCAATTCAAATCAAAATCCACCACGATTTGTGACCATCGATACGGATGACCATTTACGTATCCATCAAGTCAACCCACATCGATACGAAGAAAGGCTTTCCAACTTTTAGCATCGATTCATGAGAGGACCGATACAAGAGAATGGCCAAAGGGTACGACTTTCAAAATTGTTCAAAGAAGACCTGCAGCTTTTCAAAGCACGTCATGTTTTCACAAGACGTACTTTGGGGGGCAAATGTTATCCCGCCTTTTGGAAAGGCCAGGACACCAAGGAGTTGGATTCCAAATGTCGTTTGTCATGGATATCGTTGAATTTTGACCAAGTCCGGATCAAGCCCCAATCGATGAGACATGCTCGGGAAAATAAAGCAAACCAACGCTCCAAGTTTCAGATCGATCCGAGTTCGTATGCTCGAGTTATGATGGATGTAAGTCAAAGGGGAGAGCATCTTTTCGTATCCATCGGGAAGCAGCAGTTCGTATCGATCGAAGTTAAGCATGCTTCGAATCCACCGAATTCGTCTCGATGGATCTCGTATCAATCAGCCCGGTCCAGATTTCGCATCCATCAGGTCAGCGGTGATTTCGTGTCCATCAGCGGATCTTACTTCGTATCCAACCAGTCTGTGTCCATCACTCGTTTCGCATCCATCGATCTCATGTCAATAAGGATGATTAAGCCCACACAGTTATAAGCCTCGTATCGATAGAACCTTCAGCCAGAAAGACTTGCTCGTATCCATCGATAAGTCACCTGGTTCGTAACGATCACTTAATGTCTACTTCGTATCCATCGGCCAGTGCTTGCTTCGTATCCATCATTCAGTGTCTACTTCGTATCCATCTGAGAACCATGCGTCGAATCCATGCGAAATGACTTGCTCGTATCCATCAGGTCAACCAGCTTGGACAACGTGTCATCTCTCGGAGAAAACGAGGCGAGATACATATAGTCGAAATAGTCAATACGGCGCTGAGACCGGATCGAGGCGAAGCGCGCGCACCATGTCATCCCTCGATGCGAATGCGCCGAGATATATGGAGTCGACACGGTCGACTCGGAGTAAAGACCGGATCGAGGCGAAGTGTGCGTTCCACGTCTTAACAAAGGCGCGTGACACCATCGATTCGAAGCCCTCAGCTCGAAGAGATGGATTCGAACCAGATAGCCTAGTGAAGAACGTCATCTCGTATCGACAATATCTCTCAATCCACTAATCCAAATACCATGAAATTTTAACCAAAGGTTGCACGCATACCGAGGAACATCTCCACCAAATTTGAGATCAATTGGAGGTAATCTTGATCGATACGAAATGATTTCGTATCATCGTAGATTGACTCCAAACTTTCTGGAAACGGTCGCGTGGGCCCCCTCACGTGCCAGACCAAGTCTCCCGGAGTTTGAGCGAATTCTGAGCCTCCTACGCCTATAAATAGAGCCCCAGAATCAACAGAAAAAGGATCTTTTTTCTCTGAAGCGTCCAGACTCTGCCGGATTGAGATTTGCGTCATACTTTTGCTATCAATTTCGAATTCTAATCTGTAATCCGCTGTTCATTGCTGTAACCGCTTGTAATCATTGAAAAAGAACCAATAAAATCATCAAAACTTCATAGTGGACGTAGGCTATACGCCGAACCACTCTAAATTGCTTGTCTGTGCACTTTACATTTCTGTTTGTTGGAGTTTTTGATAGATAACCTCTGTTTTACATTTATAATCTTCATTTTATGGGTGCAGGGATTTGAAATGGACCAGCACCATGGTGCACCACTCTCCAGGGATGGTAAATCGAAGACCAGCCACGGTGTTCCCTTTTTAACGTAAAAATTCATGTGACGGAAAAACGAAGGCCAAAAAACTTCAGAGACCCGATTGAGGTTCGGATAGCCTTTTTTTGGGTATGAAACTATCCGTTGACGGCTTACAGCAGTCAAAGCCGTAGAACTCACTGAGACCTTCGTTTTGACTGGTTATGGTTCCCGTAACTCTAAACGAGGCAACAGTTATGGTCGTCCGAAGAATCGATATCCATAGGGTGCAACATCTGCGGTGCAAGGTGCAACATTCGTCCAAAAAGACGAAACAGCGCCGTGCGACTTTTAGAAATGGGTGCAGATATTTGAAATGGACCAGTACCATGGTGCACCACTCTCCAGGGATGGTAAATCGAAAACCAGCCACGGTGTTCTCTTAAGGCCAAAAAACTTCAGAGACCCGATTGAGTTTCGGATAGCCTTTTTTGGGTATGAAACTATCCGTTGACGGCTTACAGAAGTCGAAGTCGTAGAACTCACTGAGACCTTTGTTTTGACTGGTTATGGCTCCCGTAACTCTGAACGAGGAAACAGTTATGGCCGTCCGAAGAATCGATATCCACAGGGTGCAATATCTGCGGTGCAAGGTGCAACATTCGTCCAAAAAGACGAAACAGCGCCGTGCGACTTTTAGAAATGGGTGCAGAGATTTGAAATGGACCAGTACCATGGTGCACCACTCTCCAGGGATGGTAAATCGAAGACCAGCCACGGTGTTCCCTTTTTAACGTAAAAATTCATGTGATGGAAAAACGAAGGCCAAAAAACTTCAAAGACCCGATTGAGGTTCGGATAGCCTTTTTTTGAGTATGAAACTATCCGTTGACGGCTTACAGCAGTCAAAGCCGTAGAACTCACTGAGACCTTCGTTTTGACTGGTTATGGCTCCCGTAACTCTAAACGAGGAAACAGTTATGACCGTCCGAAGATTCGATATCCACAGGGTGCAACATCTGCGGTGCAAGGTGCAACATTCGTCCAAAAAGATGAAACAACGTCGTGCGACTTTTCGAAATGGGTGCAGGGATTTGAAATGGACCAGTACCATTGTGCACCACTCTCCAGGGATGGTAAATCGAAGACCAGCCACGGTGTTCCCTTTTTAACGTAAAAATTCATGTGAAGGAAAAACGAAGGCCAAAAAACTTCAGAGACCCGATTGAGGTTCGGATAGCCTTTTTTTGGGTATGAAACAATCCGTTGACGGCTTACAGCGGTCAACGCCGTAGAACTCACTGAGACCTTCGTTTTGACTGGTTATGGCTCCCGTAACTCTAAACGAGGCAACAGTTATGACCGTCCGAAAAATCGATATCCACAGGGTGCAACATCTGCGGTGCAAGGTGCAACATTCGTCCAAAAAGACGAAACAGCGTCGTGCGACTTTTAGAAATGGGTGCAGGAATTTGAAATGGACCAGTACCATGGTGCACCACTCTTCAGGGATGGTAAATCGAAAACCAGCAATGGTGTTCTCTTTTTAACGTAAAAATTCATGTGACGGAAAAACGAAGGCCAAAAAACTTCAGAGACCCGATTGAGGTTCGGATAGCCTTTTTTTGGGTATGAAACTATCCGTTGACGGCTTACAGCAGTCAAAGCCGTAGAACTCACTGAGACCTTTGTTTTGACTGGTTATGGCTCCCGTAACTCTGAACGAGGCAACAGTTATGGCCGTCCGAAGAATCGATATCCACAAGGTGCAACATCTGCAGTGCAAGGTGCAACATTCGTCCAAAAAGACGAAAAGCGCTGTGCGACTTATAGAAATGGGTGCAGGGATTTGAAATGGACCAGTACCATGGTGCACCACTCTCTAAGGATGGTAAATCGAAAACCAGCCACGGTGTTCTCTTTTTAACGTAAAAATTCATGTGACGGAAAAAGGAAGGCCAAAAAACTTCAGAGACCCGATTGAGGTTCGGATAGCCTTTTTTTGGGTATGAAACAATCCGTTGATGGCTTACAGCGGTCAAAGCCGTAGAACTCACTGAGACCTTCATTTTGACTAGTTATGGTTCCAGTAACTCTAAACGAGGCAACAGTTATGGCCGTCCGAAGAATCGATATCCACAGGGTGCAACATTTGCGGTGCTAGGTGCAACATTCGTCCAAAAAGACGAAACAGCGCCCTGCAACTTTTAGAAATGGGTGCAGGGATTTGAAATGGACCGGTACCATGGTGCACCACTCTCCAGGGATGGTAAATCGAAAACCAGCCATGGTGTTCTCTTAAGGCCAAAAAACTTCAGAGACCCGATTGAGGTTCGAATAGCCTTTTTTGGGTATGAAACTATCCGTTGACGGCTTACAGCGGTTAAAGCTGTAGAACTCACTGAGACCTTTGTTTTGACTGGTTATGGCTCCCGTAACTCTAAACGAGGCAACAGTTATGACCGTCCGAAAAATCGATATCCACAGGGTGCAACATCTACGGTGCAAGGTGCAACATTCGTCCAAAAAGACGAAACAACGCCGTGCGACTTTTAGAAATGGGTGCAGGGATTTGAAATGGACCAGTACCATGGTGCACCACTCTTCAGGGATGGTAAATCGAAAACCAGCCATGGTGTTCTCTTTTTAACGTAAAAATTCATGTGACGGAAAAACGAATGCCAAAAAACTTCAGAGACCCGATTGAGGTTCGGATAGCCTTTTTTTGGGTATGAAACTATCCGTTGACGGCTTACAGCAGTCAAAGCCGTAGAACTCACTGAGACCTTAGTTTTGACTGGTTATGGCTCCCGTAACTCTAAACGAGGTAACAGTTATGGCCGTTCGAAGAATCGATATCCAAAGGGTGCAACATCTGCGGTGCAAGGTGCAACATACGTCCAAAAAGACGAAACAACGCCGTGCGACTTATAGAAATGGGTGCAGGGATTCGAAATGGACCAGTACCATGGTGCACCACTCTCCAAGGATGGTAAATCGAAAACCAGCCACGGTGTTCTCTTTTTAACGTAAAAATTCATGTGATGGAAAAACGAAGGCCAAAAAACTTCAAAGACCCGATTGAGGTTCGGAGATCCTTTTTTGGGTATGAAACAATCCGTTGACGGCTTACAGCGGTCAAAGCCGTAGAACTCAATGAGACCTTCGTTTTGACTGGTTATGGCTCCCATAACTCTAAACGAGGCAACAGTTAAGACCGTCCGTAAAATCGATATCCACAGGGTGCAACATCTACGGTGCAAGGTGCAACATTCGTCCAAAAAGACGAAACAATGCCGTGCGACTTTAAGAAATGGGTGCAGGGATTTGAAATGGACCAGTACCATGGTGCACCACTCTTCAGGGATGGTAAATCGAAAACCAGCCACGGTGTTCTCTTAAGGCAAAAAAACTTCAGAGACCCGATTGAGGTTCGGATAGCCTTTTTTGGGTATGAAATTATCCGTTGACGGCTTACAGTAGTCAAAGCCATAGAACTCACTGAGAACTTTGTTTTGACTAGTTATGGCTCCCGTAACTTTGAACGAGGCAAAAGTTATGGTCGTCCGAAGAATCGATATCCACATGGTTCAACATCTGCGGTGCAGGGTGCAACATTCGTCCAAAAAGACGAAACAGCGCCGTGCGACTTTTAGAAATGGGTGCAGGGATTTGAAATGGACCAGTATCATGGTGCACCACTCTCCAGGGATGGTAAATCGAAGACCAGCCACGGTGTTCCCTTTTTAACGTAAAAATTCATGTGAAAGAAAAACGAAGGCCAAAAAACTTCAAAGACCCGATTGAGGTTCGGATAGCCTTTTTCTTGGTATGAAACAATCCGTTGACGGCTTACAGCGGTCAAAGCCGTAGAACTCACTGAGACCTTCGTTTTGACTGGTTATGGTTCTCGTAACTCTAAACGAGGCAACAGTTATGGCCGTCCGAAGAATCGATATCCACAGGGTGCAACATCTGCGGTGCAAGGTGCAACATTCGTCCAAAAAGACGAAACAACGCCGTGCGACATTTAGAAATGGGTGCAGGGATTTGAAATGGACCAGTACCATGGTGCACCACTCTCCAGGGATGGTAAATCGAAAACCAGCCACGGTGTTCTCTTAAGGCCAAAAAACTTCAGAGACCCGATTGAGGTTCGGATAGCCTTTTTTGGGTATGAAACTATCCGTTGACGGCTTACAGCAGTCGAAGCCGTAGAACTCACTGAGACCTTTGTTTTGACTGGTTAGGGCTCCCGTAACTCTGAACGAGGCAACAGTTATGGCCGTCCGAAGAATCGATATCCACAGGGTGCAACATCTGCGGTGCAAGGTGCAACATTCGTCCAAAAAGACGGAACAGCGCCGTGCGACTTTTAGAAATGGGTGCAGGGATTTGAAATGGACCAGTACCATGGTGCACCACTCTCCAGGGATGGTAAATCGAAGACCAGCCACGGTGTTCCCTTTTTAACGTAAAAATTCATGTGACGGAAAAACGAAGGCCAATAAACTTCAAAGACCCGATTGAGGTTCGGATAGCCTTTTTTTGAGTATGAAACTATCCGTTGATGACTTACAGCAGTCAAAGCCTAGAACTCACTGAGACCTTCGTTTTGACTGGTTATGGCTCCCGTAACTCTAAACGAGGAAACAGTTATGACCGTCCGAAGATTCGATATCCACAGGGTGCAACATCTGCGGTGCAAGGTGCAATATTCATCCAAAAAGACGAAACAGCGCCGTGCGACTTTTCGAAATGGGTGCAGGGATTTGAAATGGACCAGTACCATTGTGCACCACTCTCCAGGGATGGTAAATCGAAGACCAGCCACGGTGTTCCCTTTTTAACGTAAAAATTCATGTGAAGGAAAAACGAAGGCCAAAAAACTTCAGAGACCCGATTGAGGTTCGGATAGCCTTTTTTGGGTATGAAACTATCCGTTGACGGCTTACAGCGGTCAACCCCGTAGAACTCACTGAGACCTTCGTTTTGACGTGTTATGGCTCCCGTAACTCTAAACGAGGCAATAGTTATGACCGTCCGAAAAATCGATATCCACAGGGTGCAACATCTGCGGTGCAAGGTGCAACATTCGTCCAAAAAGACGAAACATAGCCGTGCCACTTTTAGAAATGGGTGCAGGGATTTGAAATGGACCAGTACCATGGTGCACCACTCTTCAGGGATGGTAAATCGAAAACCAGCCATGGTGTTCTCTTTTTAACGTAAAAATTCATGTGACGGAAAAACGAAGGCCAAAAAATTTAGAGACCCGATTGAGGTTCGGATAGCCTTTTTTGGGTATGAAACTATCCGTTGACGGCTTACAGCAGTCAAAGCCGTAGAACTCACTGAGACCTTTGTTTTGACTGTTTATGGATCCCGTAACTCTGAACGAGGCAACAGTTATGGCCGTACGAAGAATCGATATCCATAGGGTGCAACATCTGCAGTGCAAGGTGCAACATTCGTCCAAAAAGACGAAAAAGAGCCGTGCGACTTTTAGAAATGGGTGCAGGGATTTGAAATGGACCAGTACCATGGTGCACCACTCTCCAGGGATGGTAAATCGAAGGAAGCCACGATGTTCCCTTTTTAACGTAAAAATTCATGTGACGGAAAAACGAAGGCCAAAAAACATTAGAGACCCGATTGAGGTTCGGATAGCCTTTTTTTGAGTATGAAACTATCGGTTGACGGCTTACAGCGGTCAAAGCCTAGAACTCACTGAGTCCTTCGTTTTGACTGGTTATGGCTCCTGTAACTCTAAACGAGGAAACTGTTATTACCATCCGAAGAATCGATATCCACAAGGTGCAACATCTGCGGTGCAAGGTGCAACATTCGTCCAAAAAGAAGAAACAGCGCCGTGCGACTTTTAGAAATGAGTGCAGGGATTTTAAATGGACCAGTACCATTGTGCACCACTCTCCAGGGATGGTAAATCGAAGACCAGCCACGGTGTTCCCTTTTTAACGTAAAAATGCATGTGAAGGAAAAACGAAGGCCTAAAAACTTTAGAGACCCGATTGAGGTTCGGATAGCCTTTTTTGGGTATGAAACTATCCGTTGACGGCTTACAGCGGTCAAAGCCGTAGAACTCACTGAGACCTTCATTTTGACTGGTTATGGCTCCCGTAACTCTAAACGAGGCAACAGTTATGACCGTCCGAAAAATCGATATCCACAGGGTGCAACATCTGCGGTCCAAGGTGCAACATTCGTCCAAAAAGACGAAACAGAGCCGTGCGACTTTTAGAAATAGGTGCAGGGATTTGAAATGGACCAGTACCATGGTGCACCACTCTTCAGGGATGGTAAATCGAAAACCAGCCATGGTGTTCTCTTTTTAACGTAAAAATTCATGTGACGGAAAAACGAAGGCCAAAAAACTTCAGAGACCCGATTGAGGTTCGGATAGCCTTTTTTTGGGTATGAAACTATCCGTTGATGGCTTACAGCAGTCAAAGCCGTAGAACTCACTAAGACCTTTGTTTTGACTGGTTATGGCTCCCGTAACTCTAAACGAGGCAACAGTTATGGCCGTCCGAAGAATCGATATCCACAGGGTGCAACATCTGCGGTGCAAGGTGCAACATTCGTCCAAAAACACGAAACAGCGCCGTGCGACTTATAAAAATGGGTGCAGGGATTTGAAATGGACCAGTACCATGGTGCACCACTCTCCAAGGATGGTAAATCGAAAACCAGCCACGGTGTTCTCTTTTTAACGTAAAAATTCATGTGACGGAAAAACGAAGGCCAAAAAACTTCAGAGACCCGATTGAGGTTCGGATAGCCTTTTTTTGGGTATGAAACAATCCGTTGACGGCTTACAATGGTCAAAGCCGTAGAACTCACTGAGACCTTCGTTTTGACTGGTTATGGCTCCCGTAACTCTAAACGAGGCAACAGTTATGGCCGTCCAAAGAATCGATATCCACAGGGTGCAACATCTGCGGTGCAAGGTGCAACATTCGTCCAAAAAGAAGAAATAGCGCCGTGCAACTGTTAGAAATGGGTGCAGGGATTTGAAATGGACCAGTACCATGGTGCACCACTCTTCAGGGATGGTAAATCGAAGACCAGCCACGGTGTTCCCTTTTTAACGTAAAAATTCATGTGACGGAAAAACGAAGGCCAAAAAACTTCAGAGACCCGATGGAGGTTCGGATAGCCTTTTTTTGAGTATGAAACTATCTGTTGACAGCTTATAGTATTCAAAGCTGTAGAACTCACCGAGACCTTCGTTTTGACTGGTTATGGTCCCCGTAACTCTAAACGAGGCAACAGTTATGACCGTCCGAAAAATCGATATCCATAGGGTGCAACATCTGCGGTGCAAGGTGCAACATTCATCCAAAAAGACGAAACAGCGCCGTACGACTTTTAGGAATGGGTGCAGGGATTTGAAATGGACCAGTACCATGGTGCATCACTCTCCAGGGATGGTAAATCGAAAACCAGCCAAAGTGTTCCCTTTTTAACGTAAAAATTCATGTGACGGAAAAACGAAGGCCAAAAAACTTCACAGACCCGATTGAGGTTCGGATAGCCTTTTTTTGGGTATCAAACTATCCGTTGACAGCTTACAGTGGTCAAAGCCTAGAACTCACTGAGACCTTCGTTTTGACTGGTTATGGCTCCCGTAACTCTAACTGAGGCAATAGTTATGACCGTACGAAGAATCGATATCCACAGGGTGCAACATCTACGGTGCAAGGTGCAACATTCGTTAAAAAAGATGAAACAGCGTCATGCGACTTTTAGAAATGGGTGAAGGGATTTGAAATGGACCAGAACCATGGTGCACCACTCTCCAGGGATGGTAAATCGAAGACCAGCCACGGTGTTCCCTTATTAACGTAAAAATTCATGTGACGGAAAAACGAAGGGCAAAAAACTTCAGAGACCCGATTGAGGTTCGGATAGCCTTTTTTTGAGTATGAAACTATCCGTTGACGGCTTACAATAGTCAAAGCTGTAGAACTCACTGAGACCTTCGTTTTGACTGGTTATGGCTCCCGTAACTCTAAACGAGGCAACAGTTATGGCCGTCCGAAGAATCGATATCCACAGGGTGCAACATCTGCGGTGGAAGGTACAACATTCGTCTAAAAAGACGTAACAGCGCCGTGCGACTTTTAGAAATGGGTGCAGGGATTTGAAATGGACCAGTACCATGGTGGACCACTCTCCAGTGATGGTAAATCGAAGTCCAGCCACGGTGTTCCCTTTTTAACGTAAAAATTCATGTGAAGGAAAAACGAAGGCCAAAAAACTTCAGAGACCCGATTAAGGTTCGGATAGCCTTTTTTGGGTATGAAACTATCCGTTGACGGCTTACAGCGATCAAAGCCGTAGAACTCACTAAGACCTTCGTTTTGACTGGTTATGGCTCCCGTAACTCTAAACGAGGCAACAGTTATGACCGTCCGAAAAATCGATATCCACAGGGTGCAACATCTGCGGTCCAAGGTGCAACATTCGTCCAAAAAGACGAAACAGAGCCGTGCGACTTTTAGAAATATGTGCAGGGATTTGAAATGGACCAGTACCATGGTGCACCACTCTTCAGGGATGGTAAATCGAAAACCAGCCATGGTGTTCTCTTTTTAACGTAAAAATTCATGTGACGGAAAAACGAAGGCCAAAAAACTTCAGAGACCCGATTGAGGTTCTGATAGCCTTTTTTTGGGTATGAAACTATCCGTTGACGGCTTACAGCAGTCAAAGCCGTAGAACTCACTAAGACCTTTGTTTTGACTGGTTATGGCTCCCGTAACTCTAAACGAGGCAACAGTTATGGCCGTCCGAAGAATCGATATCCACAGGGTGCAACATCTGCAGTGCAAGGTTTAACATTCGTCCAAAAACACGAAACAGCGCCGTGCGACTTATAGAAATGGGTGCAGGGATTTGAAATGGACCAGTACCATGGTGCACCACTCTCCAAGGATGGTAAATCGAAAACCAGCCACGGTGTTCTCTTTTTAACGGAAAAATTCATGTGACGGAAAAACGAAGGCCAAAAAACTTCAGAGACCCGATTGAGGTTCGGATTGCCTTTTTTTGGGTATGAAACAATCCGTTGACGGCTTACAGTGGTCAAAGCCGTAGAACTCACTGAGACCTTCGTTTTGACTGGTTATGGCTCCCGTAACTCTAAACGAGGCAACAGTTATGGCCGTCCAAAGAATCGATATCCACAGGGTGCAACATCTGCGGTGCAAGGTGCAACATTCGTCCAAAAAGAAGAAATAGCGCCGTGCAACTTTTAGAAATGGGTGCAGGGATTTGAAATGGACCAGTACCATGGTGCACCACTCTTCAGGGATGGTAAATCGAAGACCAGCCACGGTGTTCCCTTTTTAACGTAAAAATTCATGTGACGGAAAAACGAAGGCCAAAAAACTTCAGAGACCCGATGGAGGTTCGGATAGCCTTTTTTGAGTATGAAACTATCCGTTGACAGCTTATAGCAGTCAAAGCTGTAGAACTCACCAAGACCTTCGTTTTGACTGGTTATGGTCCCCGTAACTCTAAACGAGGCAATAGTTATGACCGTCCGAAAAATCGATATCCACAGGGGGCAACATCTGCGGTGCAAGGTGCAACATTCATCCAAAAAGACGAAACAGCGCCGTACGACTTTTAGAAATGGGTGCAGGGATTTGAAATGGACCAGTACCATGGTGCATCACTCTCTAGGGATGGTAAATCGAAAACCAGCCACGGTGTTCCCTTTTTAACGTAAAAATTCATGTGACGGAAAAACGAAGGCCAAAAAACTTCACAGACCCGATTGAGGTTCGGATAGCCTTTTTTTGGGTATGAAACTATCCGTTGACAGCTTACAGTGGTCAAAGCCTAGAACTCACTGAGACCTTCGTTTTGACTGGTTATGGCTCCCATAACTCTAACCGAGGCAATAGTGATGACCGTATGAAGAATCGATATCCACAGGGTGCAACATCTACGGTGCAAGGTGCAACATTCGTTAAAAAAGATGAAACAGTGCCGTGCGACTTTTAGAAATGGGTGAAGGGATTTGAAATGGACCAGAACCATAGTGCACCACTCTCCAGGGATGGTAAATCGAAGACCAGCCACGGTGTTCCCTTATTAACGTAAAAATTCATGTGACGGAAAAACGAAGGGCAAAAAACTTCAGAGACCCGACTGAGGTTCGGATAGCCTTTTTTTGAGTATGAAACTATCCGTTGACGGCTTACAATAGTCAAAGCTGTAGAACTCACTGAGACCTTCGTTTTGACTGGTTATGGCTCCCGTAACTCTAAACGAGGCAACAGTTATGGCCGTCCGAAGAATCGATATCCACAGGGTGCAACATCTGCGGTGGAAGGTACAACATTCGTCTAAAAAGACGAAACAGCGCCGTGCGACTTTTAGAAATGGGTGCAGGGATTTGAAATGGACCAGTACCATGGTGGACCACTCTCCAGTGATGGTAAATCGAAGTCCAGCCACGGTGTTCCCTTTTTAACGTAAAAATTCATGTGAAGGAAAAACGAAGGCCAAAAAACTTCAGAGACCCGATTAAGGTTCGGATAGCCTTTTTTGGGTATGAAACTATCCGTTGACGGCTTACAGCGATCAAAGCCGTAGAACTCACTAAGACCTTCGTTTTGACTGGTTATGGCTCCCGTAACTCTAAACGAGGCAACAGTTATGACCGTCTGAAAAATCGATATCCATAGGGTGCAACATCTGCGGTGCAAGGTGCAACATTCCCCCAAAAAGACGAAACAGCGCCGTGCGACTTTTAGAAATAGCTGCAGGGATTTGAAATGGTCCAGTACCATGGTGCATCACTCTCCAGGGATGGTAAATCGAAAACCAGCCACGGTGTTCCCTTTTTAACGTAAAAATTCATGTGACGGAAAAACGTAGGCCAAAAAACTTCAGAGACCCGATTGAGGTTCGGATAGCCTTTTTTTGGGTATGAGACTATCCGTTGACGGCTTACAGCGGTCAAAGCCTAGAACTCACTGAGACCTTCATTTTGACTAGTTATGGCTCCCGTAACTCTAAACTAGGCAATAGTTATGACCGTCCGAAGAATCGATATCCACAGGGTGCAACATCTACGGTGCAAGGTGCAACATTCGTCCAAAAAGACGAAACAGCGCCGTGCGACTTTTAGAAATGGGTGCAGGGATTTGAAATGGACCAGTACCATGGTGCACCACTCTCCAGGGATGGTAAATCGAAGACCAGCCACGGTGTTCCCTTTTTAACGTAAAAATTCATGTGATGGAAAAACGAAGGGCAAAAAACTTCAGAGACATGATTGAGGTTCGGATAGCCTTTTTTTGAGTATGAAACTATCCGTTGATGGCCTAAAGTAGTCAAAGCCGTAGAACTCACTGAGACCTTCGTTTTGACTAGTTATGGCTCCCGTAACTCTAAACGAGGCTCCCGTAACTCTAAACGATGCAACAGTTATGGCCGTCCGAAGAATCGATATCCACAGGGTGCAACATCTGCGGTGCAAGGTGCAACATTCGTCCAAAAAGACGAAACAACGCCGTGCGACTTTTAGAAATGGGTGCAGGGATTTGAAATGGACCAGTACCATGGTGCACCACTCTCCAGGGATGGTAAATCGAAAACCTGCCACGGTGTTCCCTTTTTAACGTAAAAATTCATGTGACGGAAAAACGAAGGCCAAAAAACTTCAGAGACCCGATTGAGGTTCGGATAGCCTTTTTTGGGTATGAAACTATCCGTTGATGGCTTACAGTGGTCAAAGCTGTAGAACTCATTGATACCTTCGTTTTGACTGGTTATGGCTCTAGTAACTCTAAACGAGGCAACAGTTATGGCCGTCCGAAAAATCGATATCAACAGGGTGTAACATCTGCGGTGCAAGGTGCAACATTCATCCAAAAAGGCGAAACAGCGCCGTGCGACTTTTAGAAATGGGTGCAGGGATATGAAATGGACCATTTCCATGGTGCACCACTCTCCAGGGATGGTAAATCGAAAACCAACCACGGTGTTCTCTTTTTAACGTAAAAATTCATGTGACGGAAAAACGAAGGCCATAAAACTTCAGAGACCCGATTGAGGTTTCGATAGCCTTTTTTTGAGTATGAAACTATCCGTTGACGGCTTACAGCAGTCAAAGCCGTGGAACTCACTGAGACCTTCGTTTTGACTGGTTATGGCTCCCATAACTCTAAACGAGGCAACAGTTATGGCCGTCCGAAGAATCGATATCCACAGGGTGCAACATCTGCGGTGCAAGGTGCAACATTCGTCCAAAAAGATGAAACAACACCGTGCGACTTTTAGAGATGGGTGTAGGGATTTGAAATGGACCAGTACCATGGTGCACCACTCTCCAGGGAGGGTAAATCGAAGACCAGCCACGGTTTTCCCTTTTTAACGTAAAAATTCGTGTGATGTAAAAACGAAGGCCAAAAAACTTCTGAGACCCGATTGAGGTTCAGATAGCCTTTTTTGGGTATGAAACAATCCGTTGACGGCTTACAGCGGTCAAAGCCGTAGAACTCACTGAGAGCTTCGTTTTGACTGGTTATGGCTCCCGTAACTCTAAACGAGGCAACAGTTATGACCGTCCGAAAAATTGATATCCACAGGGTGCAACATCTACGGTGCAAGGTGCAACATTCATCCAAAAAGACGAAACAGCGCCATGCGACTTTTAGAAATGGGTGCGGGGATTTGAAATGGACCAGTACCATGGTGCGTCACTCTCCAGGGATGGTAAATCGAAAACCAGCCACAGTGTTCCCATTTTAACGTAAAAATTCATGTGACAGAAAAACGCAGGCCAAAAAACTTCAGACACCCGATTGAGGTTCGGATAGCCTTTTTTTGGATATGAAACTATACGTTACAGCGGTCAAAACCTAGAACTCACTGAGACCTTCTTTTTGACTGGTTATGGCTCCCGTAACTCTAAACGAGGCAACAGTTATGGCCGTCCGAAGAATCGACATCCATAGGGTGCAACATCTGCGGTGCAAGGTGCAACATTCGTCCAAAAAGACGAAACAGCGCCGTGCGACTTTTAGAAATGGGTGCAGGGATTTGAAATGGACCAGTACCATGGTGCACCACTCTCTAGGGATGGTAAATCGAAGAACAGCCACGGTGTTCCCTTTTTAACGTAAAAATTCATGTGACGGAAAAACGAAGGGCAAAAAACTTCAGAGACCAGATTGAGGTTCGGATAGCCTTTTTTGAGTATGAAACTATCCGGTTACGGCTTAAAGTAGTCAAAGCCGTAGAACTCACTGAGACCTTCGTTTTGACTGGTTATGGCTCCTGTAACTCTAAACGAGGCTCCCGTAACTCTAAACGAGGCAACAGTTATGGCCGTCTGAAGAATGGATATCCACAGGGTGCAACATCTGCGGTGCAAGGTGCAACATTCGTCCAAAAAGACGAAACAGCGCCGTGCGACTTTTAGAAATGGGTGCAGGGATTTGAAATGGACCAGTACCATGGTGCACCACTCTCCAGGGATGGTAAATCGAAGACCATCCACGGTGTTCCCATTTTAACGTAAAAATTCATGTGATGGAAAAACGAAGGCCAAAAAACTTCAAAGACCCGATTGCGGTTCGGATAGCCATTTTTTGGGTATGAAACTATCTGTTGACGGCTTACAGCCGTCAAAGCCGTAGAACTCACCGAGACCTTCGTTTTGACTGGTTATGGCTCCCGTAACTCTAAACGAGGCTCCCGTAACTCTAAACGAGGCAACAGTTATGGCCGTCCGAAGAATCGATATCCACAGGGTGAAACATCTGCGGTGCAAGGTGCAACATTCGTCCAAAAAGATGAAACAGCGCCGTGCGACTTTTAGAAATGGGTGCAGGGATTTTAAATGGACCAGTACCATGGTTCACCACTCTTCAGGGATGGTAAATCGAAGACCAGCCACGGTGATCCCTTTTTAACTTAAAAATTCATGTGACAGAAAAACGAAGGCCAAAAAACTTCAGAGACCCGATTGAGGTTCGGATATCCTTTTTTGGGTATAAAACTATCCGTTGACAGCTTACAACGGTCAAAGCCGTAGAACTCACTAAGAGCTTCGTTTTGACTGGTTATGGCTCCCGTAACTCTAAATGAGGCAACAGTTATGGCCGTCCGAAAAATCGATATCCATAGGGTGCAACATCTGCGGTGCAAGGTTCAACATTCGTCCAAAAAGACGAAACAGCGCCGTGCGACTTTTAGAAATGGGTGCAGGGATTTGAAATGGACCGGTACCATGGTGCACCAATCTCCAAGGATGGTAAATCGAAAACCAGCCACGGTGTTCTCTTTTTAACGTAAAAATTCATGTGACGGAAAAACGAAGGCCAAAAAACTTCAGAGACCCGATTGAGGTTTCGATAGCCTTTTTTGGAGTATGAAACTATCCGTTGACGGCTTACAGCAGTCAAAGCCGTAGAACTCACTGAGACCTTCGTTTTGACTGCTTATGGCTCCCGTAACTCTAAATGAGGCAACAGTTATGGCCATCCGAAGAATCGATATCCACAGGGTGCAACATCTGCGGTGCAAGGTGCAACGTTCGTCCAAAAAGACGAAACAGCGCCGTGCGACTTTTAGAAATGGGAGCAGGTATTTGAAATGGACCAGTACCATGGTGCACCACTCTCCAGGGATGGTAAATCGAAGACCAGCCACGGTGTTCCCTTTTTAAAGTAAAAATTCATGTGATGGAAAGACAAAGGCCAAAAAACTTCAGAGACCCGATTGAGGTTCGGATAGCTTTTTTCTGGGTATGAAACTATCCGTTGACGGGTTACAGCGGTCAAAGCCATAGAACTCACTGAGACCTTCGTTTTGACTGGTTATGGCTCCCGAAACTCTAAACGAGGCAACAGTTATGGCCATCAGAAAAATCGATATCCACAGGGTGCAACATCTGCGGTGCAAGGTGCAACATTCATCCAAAAAGACGAAACAGCGCCGTGCGACTTTTAGAAATGCGTGCAGGGATTTGAAATGGACCAGTACCATGGTGCATCACTCTCCGAGGATGGTAAATCAAAATCCAGCCACGGTGTTCCCTTTTTAACGTAAAAATTCATGTGATGGAAAAACGAAGGCCAAAAAACTTTAGAGACCCGATTGAGGTTCGGATAGCCTTTTTTTGGGTATGAAACTATCCGCTGATGGCTTATAGCCATCAAAGCCGTAGAACTCACTGAGACCTTCATTTTGACTGGTTATGGCACCAGTAACTCTAAACGAGGCAACAGTTATGGCCGTCCGAAGAATCGATATCCACTGGGTGCTACATCTGCGATGCAAGGTGCAACATTCGTCCAAAATGACGAAACAGCGCCGTGCGACTTTTAGAAATGGGTGCAGGGATTTGAAATGGACCAGTACCATGGTGCACGACTCTACAGGGATGGTAAATCGAAGACCAGCCACAGTGTTCCCTTTTTAAAGTAAACATTCATGTGACGGAAAAACGAAGGCCAAAAAACTTCAGAGACCCGATTGAGGTTCGGATAGCCTTTTTTGGGTATGAAACTTTTTGTTGACGGCTTACAACGGTCATAGCCGTAGAAGTCACTGATACCTTCGTTTTGACTGGTTATGGCTCCCGTAACTCTAAACGAGGCAATAGTTATGGCCGTCCGAAGAATCGATATCCACAGGGTGCAACATCTGCGGTGCAAGGTGCAACATTCGTCCAAAATGACGAAACAGCGCCGTGCGACATTTAGAAATGAATGCAGGGATTTGAAATGGACTAGTACTATGGTGCACCACTCTCCAGGGATGGTAAATCGAAGACCAGCCATGGTGTTCCCTTTTTAACGTAAAAATTCATGCGATAAAAAAACGAAGGCAAAAAAACTTTATTGAGCCGATTGAGGTTCGGATAGCCTTTTTTTGGGTATGAAACTATCCGTTGACGGCTTACAGCGGTCAAAGCCGTAGAACTCACTGAGACCTTCGTTTTGACTGGTTATGGCTCCCCTAACTCTAAACGAGGCAACAGTTATGGCCATCCGAAGATTCGATATCCACAGGGTGCAACATCTGCGGTGCAAGGTGTAATATTCGTCCAAAAAGACGAAACAGTGCCGTGCGACTTTTAGAAATGGGTGCGGGGATTTGAAATGGACCAGTACCATGGTGCACCACTCTCCAGGGATGGTAAATCGAAGACCAGCCACGGTGTTACCTTTTTAACGTAAAAATTCATGTGACGGAAAAACGAAAGTCAAAAAACTTCAAAGAGCCGATTGAGGTTCGGATAGCCTTTTTTTGGTATAAAACTATCCGTTGACGGCTTACAGCGGTCAAAGCCATAGAACTCACTGAGAGCTTCGTTTTGACTAGTTATGGCTCCCGTAACTCTAAACGAGGCAACAGTTATGACCGTCCGAAAAATCGATATCCACAGGGTGCAACATCTGCGGTGCAAGGTGCAACATTCATCCAAAAAGACGAAAGAGCGCCGCGCGACTTTTAGAAATGGGTGCAAAGATTTGAAATGGACCAGTACCATGGTGCACCACTTACCAGGGATGGTAAATCGAAGACCAGCCACGGTGTTCCCTTTTTAACGTTAAAATTCGTGTGATGGAAAAACGAAGGCCAAAAAACTTCAGAGACTCGATTGAGGTTCGGATAGCCTTTTTTGGGTATGAAACTATCCGTTAATAGCTTACAGCGGTCAAAGCTGTAGAACTCACTGAGACCTTCGTTTTGACTGGTTATGGCTCCTGTAACTCTAAACGAGGCAACATTTATGACCGTCCGACAAATTGATATCCAAAGGGTGCAACATCTGCGGTGCAAGGTGCAACATTCATCCAAAAAGACGAAACAGCGCCGTGCGACTTTTAGAAATGGGTGCAGGGATTTGAAATGGACCAGTACCATGGTGCATCACTCTCAAGTTATGGTAAATCGAAAACCAGCCACGGTGTTCCCTTTTTAACGTAAAAATTCATGTGATGGAAAAACGTAGGCCAAAAAACTTCAGAGACCCGATTGAGGTTCGGATAGCCTTTTTTTGGGTATGAAACTATCCGTTACAGCGGTCAAAGCCTAGAACTCACTGAGACCTTCGTTTTGACTGGTTATGGCTCCCGTAACTCTAAACGAGACAACAGTT
Source organism: Allium fistulosum (assembly GCA_030737815.1). NCBI lineage: Eukaryota > Viridiplantae > Streptophyta > Magnoliopsida > Asparagales > Amaryllidaceae > Allium > Allium fistulosum. The sequence goes on from JASFAW010000014.1 coordinate 5,827,058, forward strand.
ATGGTCGTCCGAAGAATCGACATCCACAAGGTGCAACATCTGCAGTGCAAGGTCCAACATTCGTCCAAAAATACGAAACAGCGCCGTGCGACTTTTAGAAATGAGTGCAGGGATTTGAAATGGACCAGTACCATGGGGCACCACTCTCCAGGGATGGTAAATCGAAGACCAGCCACGGTGTTCCCTTTTTAACGTAAAAATTCATGTGACGGAAAAACGAAGGCCAAAAAACTTCAGAGACCCGATTGAGGTTTCGATATCCTTTTTTGGAGTATGAAACTATCCGTTGACGGCTTACAGCAGTCAAAACCGTAGAACTCACTGAGACCTTCGTTTTGACTGGTTATGGCTCCCGTAAGTCTAAATGAGGCAACAGTTATGGCCATCCGAAGAATCGATATCCACAGGGTGCAACATCTGCGGTGCAAGGTGTAACGTTCGTCCAAAAAGACGAAACAGCGTCGTGCGACTTTTAGAAATGGGAGCAGGTATTTGAAATGGACCAGTACCATGGTGCACCACTCTCCAGGGATGGTAAATCGAAGACCAGCCACGGTGTTCCCTTTTTAAAGTAAAAATTCATGTGATGTAAAAACGAAGGCCAAAAAACTTTAGAGACCCGATTGAGGTTCGGATAGCTTTTTTCTGGGTATGAAACTATTCGTTGACGGGTTACAGTGGTCAAAGCTATAGAACTCACTGAGACCTTCGTTTTGACTGGTTATGGCTCCCGAAACTCTAAACGAGGCAACAGTTATGGCCGTCAGAAAAATCGATATCCACAGGGTGCAACATCTGCGGTGCAAGGTGCAACATTCATCCAAAAAGACGAAACAGCGCCGTGCGACTTTTAGAAATGCGTGCAGGTATTTGAAATGGACCAGTACCATGGTGCATCACTCTCCGAGAATGGTAAATCGAAAACCAGCCACGGTGTTCCCTTTTTAACGTAAAAATTCATGTGATGGAAAAACGAAGGCCAAAAAACTTTAGAGACCCGATTGAGGTTCGGATAGCCTTTTTTTGGGTATGAAACTATCAGCTGATGGCTTATAGCCATCAAAGCCGTAGAACTCACTTAGACCTTCATTTTGACTGGTTATGGCTCCAGTAACTCTAAACGAGGCAACAGTTATGGCCGTCCAAAGAATCGATATCCACAGGGTGCAACATCTGCGGTGCAAGGTGCAACATTCGTCCAAAAAGACGAAACAGTGCCGTGCGACTTTTAGAAATGCGTGCAGGGATTTGAAATGGACCAGTACCATGGTGCATCACTCTCCGAGGATGGTAAATCGAAAACCAGCCACGGTGTTCCCTTTTTAACGTAAAAATTCATGTGATGGAAAAACGAAGGCCAAAAAACTTTAGAGACCCGATTGAGGTTCGGATAGCCTTTTTTTGGGTATGAAACTATCCGCTGATGGCTTATAGCCATCAAAGCCGTAGAACTCACTGAGACCTTCATTTTGACTGGTTATGGCACCAGTAACTCTAAACGAGGCAACAGTTATGGCCGTCCGAAGAATCGATATCCACTGGGTGCTACATCTGCGATGCAAGGTGCAACATTCGTCCAAAATGACGAAACAGTGCCGTGCGACTTTTAGAAATAGGTGCAGGGATTTGAAATGGACCAGTACCATGGTGCACGACTCTACAGGGATGGTAAATCGAAGACCAGCCACGGTGTTCCCTTTTTAAAGTAAACATTCATGTAACGGAAAAACGAAGGCCAAAAAACTTTAGAGACCCGATTGAGGTTCGGATAGCCTTTTTTGGGTATGAAACTTTTTGTTGGCGGCTTACAACGGTCATAGCCGTAGAAGTCACTGAGACCTTCGTTTTGACTGGTTATGGCTCCCGTAACTCTAAACGAGGCAATAGTTATGGCCGTCCGAAGAATCGATATCCACAGGGTGCAACATCTGCGGTGCAAGGTGCAACATTCGTCCAAAATGACGAAACAGCGCCGTGCGACATTTAGAAATGGATGCAGGGATTTGAAATGGACCAGTACTATGGTGCACCACTCTCCAGGGATGGTAAATCGAAGACCAGCCATGGTGTTCCCTTTTTAACGTAAAAATTCATGCGATAAAAAAACGAAGGCAAAAAAACTTTAGAGAGCCGATTGAGGTTCGGATAGCCTTTTTTTGGGTATGAAACTATCCGTTGACGGCTTACAGCGGTCAAAGCCGTAGAACTCACTGAGACCTTCGTTTTGACTGGTTATGGCTCCCCTAACTCTAAACGAGGCAATAGTTATGGCCATCCGAAGAATCGATATCCACAGGGTGCAACATCTGCGGTGCAAGGTGTAATATTCGTCCAAAAAGACGAAACAGCGCCGTGCGACTTTTAGAAATGGGTGCGTGGATTTGAAATGGACCAGTACCGTGGTGCACCACTCTCCAGGGATGGTAAATCGAAGACCAGCCACGGTGTTACCTTTTTAACGTAAAAATTCATGTGACGGAAAAACGAAAGTCAAAAAACTTCAAAGAGCCGATTGAGGTTCGGATAGCCTTTTTTTGGTATAAAACTATCCGTTGACGGCTTACAGCGGTCAAACCGTAGAACTCACTGAGAGCTTCGTTTTGACTAGTTATGGCTCCCGTAACTCTAAACGAGGCAACAGTTATGACCGTCCGAAAAATCGATATCCATAGGGTGCAACATCTGCGGTGCAAGGTGCAACATTCATCTAAAAAGAAGAAAGAGCGCCGTGCGACTTTTAGAAATGGGTGCAGAGATTTGAAATGGACCAGTACCATGGTGCACCACTCACCAGGGATGGTAAATCGAAGACCAGCCACGGTGTTCTCTTTTTAACGTAAAAATTTGTGTGATGGAAAAACGAAGGCCAAAAAACTTCAGAGACCCGATTGAGGTTCGGATAGCCTTTTTTGGGTATGAAACTATCCGTTTACAGCTTACAGCGGTCAAAGCTGTAGAACTCACTGAGACCTTCGTTTTGACTGGTTATGGCTCCTGTAACTATAAACGAGGCAACATTTATGACCGTCCGACAAATCGATATCCACAGGGTGCAACATCTGCGGTGCAAGGTGCAACATTCATCCAAAAAGACAAAACAGCGCCGTGCGACTTTTAGAAATGGGTGCAGGGATTTGAAATGGACCAGTACCATGGTGCATCACTCTCCACGGATGGTAAATCGAAAACCAGCCACGGTGTTCCCTTTTTAACGTAAAAATTCATGTGATGGAAAAACGTAGGCCAAAAAACTTCAGAGACCCGATTGAGGTTCGGATAGCCTTTTTTGGGTATGAAACTATCCGTTACAGCGGTCAAAGCCTAGAACTCACTGAGACCTTCGTTTTCACTGGTTATGGCTCCCGTAACTCTAAACGAGGCAACAGTTATGGCCGTCCGAAGAATCGACATCCACAAGGTGCAACATCTGCAGTGCAAGGTCCAACATTCGTCCAAAAAGACGAAACAGCGCCGTGCGACTTTTAGAAATGGGTGCAGGGATTTGAAATGGACCAGTACCATGGGGCACCACTCTCCAGGGATGGTAAATCGAAGACCAGCCACGGTGTTCCCTTTTTAACGTAAAAATTCATGTGATGGAAAAACGAAGGGCAAAAAACTTCAGAGACTCGATTAAGGTTCGGATAGCCTTTTTTTGAGTATGAAACTATCCGTTGACGGCTTACAGTGGTCAAAGCCGTAGAACTCAGTGAGACCTTCGTTTTGACTGGTTATGGCTCCCTTAACTCTAAACGAGGCAACAGTTATGGCCGTCCGAAGAATCGATATCCACAGGGTGCAACATCTGCGGTGCAAGGTGCAACATTCGTCCAAAAAGGCGAAACATCGCCGTGCGACTTTTAGAAATCGGTGCAGGGATTTGAAATGGACCAGTACCATGTTGCATCACTCCCCAGGGATGGTAAATCAAAAACCAGCCACGGTGTTCCCTTTTTAACGTAAAAATTCATGTGACGGAAAAACGAAGGCCAAAAAACTTCAGAGACCCGATAGAGGTTCGGATAGCCTTTTTTTGGTATGAAACTATCCGTTGACGGATTACAACGGTCAAAGCTGTAGAACTCACTGAGACCTTCGTTTTGACTAGTTATGGCTCCAGTAACTCTAAACGAGGCAACAGTTATGGCCGTCCGAAGAATCGATATCCACAGGGTGCAACATCTGCGGTGCAAGGTGCAACATTCGTCCAAAAAGACGGAACAGCGCCGTGCGACTTTTAGAAATGGGTGCAGGGATTTGAAATGGACCAGTACCATGGTGCACCACTCTCCAGGGATGGTAAATCGAAAACCAGCCACGGTGTTCTATTTTTAACGTAAAAATTCATGTGACGGAAAAATGAAGGCCAAAAAACTTCAGAGACCCGATTGAGGTTCGGATAGCCTTTTTGTGGATATGAAACTATCCGTTGACAGCTTACAGCAGTCAAAGCCGTTGAACTCACTAAGAACTTTGTTTTGACTGGTTATGGCTCCCGTAACTCTAAACGAGGCAACTGTTATGGTCGTCCGAAGAATCGATATCCACAGGGTGCAACATCTGCGGTGCAAGGTGCAACATTCGTCCAAAAAGACGAAACAGCGTCGTGCGACTTTTAGAAATGGGTGCAGGGATTTGAAATGGACCAGTACCATGGTGCACCACTCTCCAGGGATGGTAAATCGAAAACCAGCCACGGTGTTCCCTTTTTAACGTAAAAATTCATGTGACGGAAAAACGAAAGCCAAAAAACTTCAGAGACCCGATTGAGGTTCGGATAGCCTTTTTTTGGGTATGAAACTATCCGTTGACGGCATACAATGGTCAAAGCCATAGAAATCACTGAGACCTTCGTTTTGACTGGTTATGGCTCCCGTAACTCTAAACGAGGCAACAGTTATGGCCGTCCGAAGAATCGATATCCACAAGGTGCAACATCTGCGGTGGAAGGTGCAACATTCGTCTAAAAAGACAAAACAGCGCCGTGGGACTTTTAGAAATGGGTGCAGGGATATGAAATGGACCAGTACCATGGTGCACCACTCTCCAAGGATGGTAAATCGAAGACCAGCCACGGTGTTCCCTTTTTATCATAAAAATTCATGTGACGGAAAAACGAAGGACAAAAAACTTCAGAGACCCGATTGAGGTTCGGATAGCCTTTTTTTGGGTATGAAACTATCCGTTGACGGCTTACAGCGGTCAAAGCCGTAAAACTCACTGAGACCTTCGTTTTTACTGGTTATGGCTCCCGTAACTCTAAACAAGGAAATAGTTATGGCCGTCCGAAAAATCGATATCCACAGGGTGAAACATCTGCGGTGCAAGGTGCAACATTCGTCCAAAAAGACGAAACAGTGCCGTGCGACTTTTAGAAATGGGTGCAGGGATTTGAAATGGACCAGTATCATGGTGCACCACTCTCCAGGGATGATAAATCGAAGACCAGCCACGGTGTTCCCTTTTTAATGTAAAAATTCAAGTGACGGAAAAATGAAGGCCAAAAAACTTCAGAGACTCGATTGAGGTTCGGATAGCCTTTTTTTGGGTATGAATCTATCTGTTGACGGCTTATAGTGGTCAAAGCCATAGAACTCACTAAGACCTTTGTTTTGACTGGTTATGGCTCCCGTAACTCTAAACGAGGCAACAGTTATGGTCGTCCGAAGAATCGATATCCACAGGGTGCAACATCTGCGGTGGAAGGTGCAACATTCGTCTAAAAAGACAAAACAGCGCCGTGGGACTTTTAGAAATGGGTGCAGGGATTTGAAATGGACCAGTACCATGGTGCACCACTCTCCAAGGATGGTAAATCGAAGACCAGCCACGGTGTTCCCTTTTTATCGTAAAAATTCATGTGACGGAAAAACGAAGGCCAAAAAACTTCAGAGACCCGATTGAGGTTCGGATAGCCTTTTTTTGGGTATGAAACTATCTGTTGACGGCTTACAACGGTTAAAGCCGTAGAACTCACTGAGACCTTAGTTTTTACTGGTTATGGCTCCCGTAACTCTAAACGAGGCAACAGTTATGGCCGTCCGAAAAATCGATATCCACAGGGTGAAACATTTGCGGTGCAAGGTGCAACATTCGTCCAAAAAGACGAAACAGTGCCGTGCGACTTTTAGAAATGGGTACAGGGATTTGAAATGGACCAGTACCATGGTGCATCACTCTCCAGGAATGGTAAATCGAAAACCAGCCACGGTGTTCCCTTTTTAACGTAAAAATTCATGTGACGGAAAAACGAAGGCCAAAAAACTTCAGAGACCCGATTGAGGTTCGGATAGCCTTTTTTTGGGTATGAAACTCTCCGTTGAGGACTTACAGCGGTCAAAGCCGTAGAACTCACTGAGACCTTCGTTTTGATAGGTTATGGCTCCTATAACTCTAAATGAGGCAACAGTTATGGCCGTCCGAAAAATCGATATCCACAGGGAGCAACATCTGCGGTGCAAGGTGCAACATTCGTCCAAAAAGACGAAACAGCGCCGTGCGACTTTTAGAAATGGGTGCAGGGATTTGAAATGGACCAGTACCACGGTGCATCACTCTCCAAGGATGGTAAATTGAAAACCAGCAACGGTGTTCCCTTTTTAACGTAAAAATTCATGTGACGGAAAAACAAATGCCATAAAACTTCAGAGACCCGATTGAAGTTCGGATAGCCTTTTTTTGGGTATGAAACTATCCGTTGACGGCTTACAGCGGTCAAAGTCGTAGAACTCAGTTAGACCTTAGTTTTGACTAGTTATGGCTCCCGTAACTCTAAACGAGGCAACAGTTATGGCCGTCCGAAGAATTGATATCCACAGGGTGCAACATCTGCGGTGCAAGTTGCAACATTCGTCCAAAAAGACGAAACAGCGCCGTGCGACTTTTAGAAATGGGTGCAGGGATTTGAAATGGACCAGTATCATGGTGCACCACTCTCCAGGGATGATAAATCGAAGACCAGCCACGGTGTTCCCTTTTTAATGTAAAAATTCAAGTGACGGAAAAATGAAGGCCAAAAAACTTCAGAGACTCGATTGAGGTTCGGATAGCCTTTTTTTGGGTATGAAACTATCCGTTGAGGACTTACAGCGGTCAAAGCCGTAGAACTCACTGAGACCTTCGTTTTGACTGGTTATGGCTCCCGTAACTCTAAATGAGGCAACAGTTATGACCGTCCGAAAAATCGATATCCACAGGGAGCAACATCTGCGGTGCAAGGTGCAACATTCGTCCAAAAAGACGAAACAGCGCCGTGCGACTTTTAGAAATGGGTGCAGGGATTTGAAATGGACCAGTACCATGGTGCATCACTCTCCAGGTATATTAAATTGAAAACCAGCAACGGTGTTCCCTTTTTAACGTAAAAATTCATGTGACGGAAAAACAAAGGCCATAAAACTTCAGAGACCCGATTGAAGTTCAGATAGCCTTTTTTTTGGGTATGAAACTATCCGTTGACGGCTTACAGCGGTCAAAGTCGTAGAACTCAGTTAGACCTTCGTTTTGACTAGTTATGGCTCCCGTAACTCTAAACGAGGCAACAGTTATGGCCGTCCGAAGAATCGATATCCATAGGGTGCAACATTTGCGGTGCAAGGTGCAATATACGTCCAAAAAGACGAAACAACGTCGTGCGACTTTTAGAAATGGGTGCAGGGATTTGAAATGGACCAGTACCATGGTGCATCACTCTCCAGGGATGGTATATCGAAGACCAGCCACGGTGTTCCCTTTTTAACGTAAAAATCATGTGACGGAAAAACGAAGGCCAAAAAACTTCAAAGACCCGATTGAGGTTCGGATAGCCTTTTTTAGAGTATGAATCTATCCGTTGATGGCTTACAGCAGTCAAAGCCGTAGAACTCACTGAGACCTTCGTATCGACTGGTTATGGCTCCCGTAACTCTAAACGAGGCAACAGTTATGGTCGTCTGAAGAATCGATATCCACAGGGAGCAACATCTGCGGTGCAAGGTGCAACATTCGTCCAAAAAGACGAAACAGCGCCGTGCGACTTTTAGAAATGGGTGCAGGGATTTGAAATGGACCAGTACCATGGTGCACCACTCTCCAGGGATGGTAAATCGAAGACCAACCACGGTGTTCCCTTGTTAACGTAAAAATTCATGTGACGGAAAAACGAAGGCCAAAAAACTTCAGAGACCCGATAGAGGTTCGGATAGCCTTTTTTTTGGTATGAAACTATCCGTTGACGGCATACAGCGGTCAAAGCCGTAGAACTCACTGAGACCTTCATTTTGACTGGTTATGGCTCCTGTAACTCTAAACGAGGCAATAGTTATGGCCGTCCGAAGAATCGATATCCATAGGGTGCAACATCTGCTGTGCAAGGTGCAACATTCGTCCAAAAAGACGAAACAGCGCCGTGCGACTTTTAGAAATGGGCGCAGGGATTTGAAATGGACCAGTATCATGGTGCACCACTCTCCAGGGATGGTAAATCGAAAATTAGCCATAGTGTTCTCTTTTTAACGTAAAAATTCATGTGACGGAAAAATGAAGGCCAAAAAACTCAGAGACCCGATTGAGGTTCGGATATCCTTTTTTGGGTATGAAACTATCCGTTGACGACTTACAGTAGTCAAAGCCGTAGAACTCACTGAGACCTTTGTTTTGACTGGTTATGGCTCTCGTAACTCTAAACGAGGCAAATGTTATGGCCGTCCGAAGAATCGATATCCACAGGGTGCAACATCTGCGGTGCAAGGTGCAACATTCGTCCAAAAAGACGAAACAGCGTCGTGCGACTTTCAGAAATGAGTGGAGGGATTTGAAATGGACCAGTGTCATGGTGCACCAATCTCCGAGGATGGTAAATCGAAAACCAGCCACGATGTTCTCTTTTTAATGTAAAAATTCATGTGACGGAAAAAAGAAGGCCAAAAAACTTCAGATACCAGATTGAGGTTCGGATAGCATTTTTTTGGGTATGAAACTATCCGTTGATGGCTTACAGTGGCAAAGCCATAGAACTCACTGAGACCTTCGTTTTGACTGGTTATGGCTCCCGTAACTCTAAACGAGGCAACAATTATGGCCGTCCGAAGAATCGATATCCACAGGGTGCAACATCTACGGTGTAAGGTGCAACATTCGTCCAAAAATACGAAACAGCACCGTGGGACTTTTAGAAATGGGTGCAGGGATTTGAAATGGACCAGTACCATGGTGCACCACTCTCCAAGGATGGTAAATCAAAGACCAGCCACGGTGTTCCCTTTTTAACGTAAAAATTCATGTGACGGAGAAACGAAAGCCAAAAAACTTCAAAGACCCGATTGAGGTTCGGATAGCCTTTTTTTGGGTATGAAACTATCCGTTGACGGCTTATAGTGGTCAAAGCCATAGAACTCACTAAGACCTTTGTTTTGACTGGTTATGGCTCCCGTAACTCTAAACGAGGCAACAGTTATGGCCGTCCGAAGAATCGATATCCACAGGGTGCAACATCTGCGGTGGAAGGTGTAACATTCGTCTAAAAAGACAAAACAGCGCCGTGGGACTTTTAGAAATGGGTGCAGGGATTTGAAATGGACCAGTACCATGGTGCACCACTCTCCAAGGATGGTAAATCGAAGACCAGCCACGGTGTTCCCTTTTTATCGTAAAAATTCATGTGACGGAAAAACGAAGGCCAAAAACTTCAGAGACCCGATTGAGGTTCGGATAGCCTTTTTTTGGGTATGAAACTATCCGTTGACGGCTTACAATGGTTAAAGCCGTAGAACTCACTGAGACCTTCGTTTTTACTGGTTATGGCTCCCGTAACTCTAAACGAGGCAACAGTTATGGCCGTCCGAAAAATCGATATCCACAGGGTGAAACATCTGCGGTGCAAGGTGCAACATTCGTCCAAAAAGACGAAACAGTGCCGTGCGACTTTTAGAAATAGGTGCAGGGATTTGAAATGGACCAGTACCATGGTGCATCACTCTCCAGGAATGGTAAATCGAAAACCAGCCACAGTGTTCCCTTTTTAACGTAAAAATTCATGTGACAGAAAAACGAAGGCCAAAATACTTCAGAGACCCAATTGAGGTTTGGATAGCCTTTTTTTGGGTATGAAACTATCCGTTGACAGCTTACAGCGGTCAAAGCGATAGAACTCATTGAGACCTTCGTTTAGACTGGTTATATCTGCCGTAACTCTAAAGGAGGCAACAGTTATGGCCGTCCGAATAATCGATATCCACAGGGTGCAACATCTGCGGTGCAAGGTGCAACATTCGTCCAAAAAGACGAAACAGCGCCGTGCGACTTTTAAAAATGGGTGCAGGGATTTGAAATGGACCAGTACCATGGTGCACCACTCTCCAGGGATGGTAAATCGAAAACCAGCCACGGTGTTCTCTTTTTAACGTAAAAATTCATGTGACGGAAAAACGAAGGCCAAAAAATTTCAGAGGCCCGATTGAGGTTCGGATGGCCTTTTTTTGGGTATGAAACTATCCGTTGACAGCTTACAGTGGTCAAAGCCATAGAACTCACTGATACCTTCGTTTTGACTGGTTATGGCTCTCGTAACCCTAAACGAGGCAACAGTTATGGCCGTCCGAAAAATCGATATCCACACGGTGCAACATCTGCGGTGCAAGGTGCAACATTCGTCCAAAAAGACGAAACAGCGCCGTGCGACTTTTAGAAATGGGTGCAGGGATTTGAAATGGACCAGTACCATGGTGCACCACTCTCCAGGGATGGTAAATCGAAGACCATCCACGGTGTTCCCTTTTTAACGTAAAAATTCATGTGACGGAAAAACGAAGGCCAAAAAACTTCAGAGACCCGATTGAGGTTCGGATAGCCTTTTTTAGAGTATGAAACTATCCGTTGACGTCTTACAGCAGTCAAAGCCATAGAACTCACTGAGACCTTTGTTTTGACTTGTTATGGCTCCCTTAGCTCTAAATGAGGCAACAGTTATGGCCGTCCGAAGAATTGATATCCACAAGGTGCAACATCTGCGATGCAAGGTGCAACATCTGCGAAACAACGCCGTGCGACTTTTAGAAATGGGTGCAGGGATTTGAAATGGACCAGTATCATGGTGCACCACTCTCTAGGGAGGGTAAATCGAAGACCAGCCACGGTGTTCCCTTTTTAATGTAAAAATTCATGTGATGGAAAAATGAAGGCCAAAAAACTTCAGAGACCTGATTGAGGTTCGGATAGCCTTTTTTTGGGTATGAAACTATCCATTGAGGACTTACAGCGGTCAAAGCCGTAGAACTCACTGAGACCTTCGTTTTGATAGGTTATGGCTCCTGTAACTCTAAATGAGGCAACAGTTATGGCCGTCCGAAAAATCGATATCCACAGGGAGCAACATCTGCGGTGCAAGGTGCAACATTCGTCCAAAAAGACGAAATAGCGCCGTGCGACTTTTAGAAATGGGTGCAGGGATTTGAAATGGACCAGTACCACGGTGCATCACTCTCCAGGGATGGTAAATTGAAAACCAGCAACGGTGTTCCCTTTTTAACGTAAAAATTCATGTGACGGAAAAACAAATGCCATAAAACTTCAGAGACCCGATTGAAGTTCGGATAGCCTTTTTTTGGGTATGAAACTATCCGTTGACGGCTTACAGCGGTCAAAGTCGTAGAACTCAGTTAGACCTTCGTTTTGACTAGTTATGGCTCCCGTAACTCTAAACGAGGCAACAGTTATGGCCGTCCGAAGAATCGATATCCATAGGGTGCAACATTTGCGGTGCAAGGTGCAACATTCGTCCAAAAAGACGAAACAACGCCGTGCGACTTTTAGAAATGGGTGCAGGGATTTGAAATGGACCAGTACCATGGTGCATCACTTTCCAGGGATGGTATATCGAAGACCAGCCACGGTGTTCCCTTTTTAACGTAAAAATCATGTGACGGAAAAACGAAGGCCAATAAACTTCAGAGACCCGATTGAGGTTCGGATAGCCTTTTTTTGGGTATGAAACTATCCGTTGAGGATTTACAGCGGTCAAAGCCGTAGAACTCACTGATACCTTCGTTTTGACTGGTTATGGCTCCCGTAACTCTAAATGAGGCAACAGTTATGGCCGTCCGAAAAATCGATATCCACAGGGAGCAACATCTGCGGTGCAAGGTGCAACATTCGTCCAAAAAGACGAAACAGCGCCGTGCGACTTTTAGAAATGGGTGCAGGGATTTGAAATGGACCAGTACCATGGTGCATCACTCTCCAGGGATATTAAATTGAAAACCAGCAAGGGTGTTCCCTTTTTAACGTAAAAATTCATGTGACGGGAAAACAAAGGCCATAAAACTTCACAGACCCGATTGAAGTTCGGATAGCCTTTTTTTGGGTATGAAACTATCCGTTGACGGCTTACAGCGGTCAAAGTCGTAGAACTCAGTTAGACCTTCGTTTTGACTAGTTATGGCTCCCGTAACTCTAAACGAGGCAACAGTTATGGCCGTCCGAAGAATCGATATCCATAGGGTGCAACATTTGCGGTGCAAGGTGCAACATTCGTCCAAAAAGACGAAACAACGCCGTGCGACTTTTAGAAATGGGTGCAGGGATTTGAAATGGACCAGTACCATGGTGCATCACTTTCCAGGGATGGTATATCGAAGACCAGCCACGGTGTTCCCTTTTTAACGTAAAAATCATGTGACGGAAAAACGAAGGCCAATAAACTTCAGAGACCCGATTGAGGTTCGGATAGCCTTTTTTAGAGTATGAATCTATCCGTTGACGGCTTACAGTAGTCAATGCCGTAGAACTCACTGAGACCTTCATATCGACTGGTTATGGCTCCCGTAACTCTAAACGAGACAACAGTTATGGTCGTCCGAAGAATCGATATCCACAAGGTGCAACATCTGCGGTGCAAGGTGCAACATTCGTCCAAAAAGACGAAACAGCGCCGTGCGACTTTTAGAAATGGGTGCAGGGATTTGAAATGGACCAGTACCATGGTGCACCACTCTCCAGGGATGGTAAATCGAAGACCAACCACGCTGTTCCCTTGTTAACGTAAAAGTTCATATGACGGAAAAACGAAGGCCAAAAAACTTCAGAGACCCGATAGAGGTTCGGATAGCCTTTTTTTGGTATGAAACTATCCGTTGACGGCATACAGCGGTCAAAGCCGTAGAACTCACTGAGACCTTCGTTTTGACTGGTTATGGCTCCTGTAACTCTAAACGAGGCAATAGTTATGGCCGTCCGAAGAATCGATATCCACAGGGTTCTACATCTGCTGTGCAAGGTGCAACATTCGTCCAAAAAGACGAAACAGCGCCGTGCGACTTTTAGAAATGGGTGCAGGGATTCGAAATGGACCAGTACCATGGTGCACCACTCTCCAGGGATGGTAAATCGAAAACCAGCCACGGTGTTCTCTTTTTAACGTAAAAATTCATGTGACGGAAAAACGAAGGCCAAAAAACTTCAGAGACCCGATTGAGGTTCGAATAGTCTTTTTTTGGGTATGAAACTATCCGTTGATGGCTTACAGCAGTCAAAGCCGTAGAACTCACTGAGACCTTTGTTTTGACTGGTTATGGCTCCCGTAACTCTAAACAAGGCAACTGTTATGGCCGTCCGAAGAATCGATATCCACAGGGTGCAACATCTGCGGTGCAAGATGCAACATTCGTCCAAAAAGACGAAACAGCGCCGTGCGACTTTTAGAAATGAGTGGAGGGATTTGAAATGGACCAGTGTCATGGTGCACCAATCTCCAGGGATGGTAAATCGAAAACCAGCCACGATGTTCTCTTTTTAACGTAAAAATTCATGTGATGGAAAAAAGAAGGCCAAAAAACTTCAGATACCCGATTGAGGTTCGGATAGCATTTTTTTGGGTATGAAACTATTCGTTGACGGCTTACAGTGGCAAAGCCATAGAACTCACTGAGATCTTCGTTTTGACTGGTTATGGCTCCCGTAACTCTAAACGAGGCAACAATTATGGCCGTCCTAAGAATCGATATCCACAGGGTGCAACATCTACGGTGTAAGGTGCAACATTCGTCCAAAAATACGAAACAGCGCCGTGGGACTTTTAGAAATGGGTGCAGGGATTTGAAATGGACCAGTACCATGGTGCACCACTCTCCAAGGATGGTAAATCGAAGACCAGCCACGGTTTTTCCTTTTTAACGTAAAAATTCATGTGACGGAGAAACGAAAGCCAAAAAACTTCAAAGACCTGATTGAGGTTCGGATAGCCTTTTTTTGGGTATGAAACTATCCGTTGACGGCTTACAGCGGTCAAAGCCATAGAACTCACTAAGACCTTTGTTTTGACTGGTTATGGCTCCCGTAACTCTAAACGAGGCAACAGTTATGGCCGTCCGAAGAATCGATATCCACAGGGTGCAACATCTGCGGTGGAAGGTGCAATATTCGTCCAAAAAGACGTAACAGCGCCGTTGGACTTTTAGAAATGGGTGTAGTGATTTGAAATGGACCAGTACCATGGTGCACTACTCTCCAAGGATGGTAAATCGAAGACCAGCCACGGTGTTCCCTTATTAACGTAAAAATTCATGTGACGGAAAAACGAAGGCCAAAAAACTTCAAAGACCCGATTGAGGTTCGGGTAACCTTTTTTTGGGTATTAAACTATCCGTTGACGGCTTACAGTGGTCAAAGCCGTAGAACTAACTGAGACCTTCGTTTTGACTGGTTATGGCTCCCGTAACTCCAAACGAGGCAACAGTTATGGCCGTCCGAAAAATCGATATCCATAGGGTGCAACATCTGCGGTGCAAGGTGCAACATTCGTCCAAAAAGATGAAACAGTGCCGTGCGACTTTTAGAAATGGGTGTAGGGATTTGAAATGGACCAGTACCATGGTGCATAACTCTCCAGGAATGGTAAATCGAAAACCAGCCACGGTGTTCCCTTTTTAACGTAAAAATTCATGTGACGGAAAAACGAAGGCCAAAAAACTTCAGAGACCCGATTGAGGTTCGGATAGCCTTTTTTTGGGTATGAAACTATCCGTTGACAGCTTACAACGGTTAAAGACGTAGAACTCACTGAGACCTTCGTTTTGACTGGTTATAGCTCCCGTAACTCTAAACGAGGCAACAGTTATGGCCGTCCGAAGAATCAATATCCACAGGGTGCAACATCTGCGGTGCAAGGTGCAACATTCATCCAAAAAGACGAAACAGCGCCGTGCGACTTTTAGAAATGGGTGCAGGGATTTGAAATGGACCAGTACCATGGTGCACCACTCTCCAGGGATGGTAAATCGAAAACCAGCCACGGTGTTCTCTTTTTAACGTAAAAATTCATGTGACGGAAAAACGAAGGCCAAAAAATTTCAGAGACCCGATTGAGATTCGGATGGCCTTTTTTTGGGTATGAAACTATCTGTTGACAGCTTATAGCGGTCAAAGCCGTAATAATCACTGAGACATTCGTTTTGACTGTTTATGGCTCCCATGAATCTAAATGAGGCAACAGTTATGACCGTTCGAAGAATTGATATCCACATGGTGCAACATCTGCGGTGCAAGGTGCAACATTCGTCCAAAAAGACGAAACAGCAACGTGCGACTTTTAGAAATGAGTGCAGGGATTTGAAATGGACCAGTACCATGGTGCACACTCTCCAGGGATGGTAAATCGAAAACCAGCCACGGTGTTCTCTTTTTAACGTAAAAATTCATGTGACGGAAAAACGAAGGCCAAAAATCTTCAGAGACCCGATTGAGGTTCGGATAGCCTTTTTTTGGGTATGAAACTATCCGTTGACGGCTTACAGCCGTCAAAGCCGTAGAACTCACTAAGACCTTTGTTTTGACTAGTTATGGCTCCCGTAACTCTAAACGAGGCAACTGTTATGACCGTCCGAAGAATCGATATCCACAAGGTGCAACATCTGTGGTGCAAGGTGCAACATTCGTCCAAAAAGACGAAACAGCGCCGTGCGACTTTTAGAAATGGGTGGAGGGATTTGAAATGGACCAGTACCATGGTGCACCACTCTCCAGGGATGATAAATCGAAAACCAGCCACGGTGTTCTCTTTTTAACGTAAAAATTCATGTGACGGAAAAAAGAAGGCCAAAAAACTTCAGAGACCCGATTGAGGTTCGGATAGCATTTTTTTGGGTATGAAACTATCCGTTGACGGCTTACAGCGGTCAAAGCCATAGAACTCACTAAGACCTTCGTTTTGACTAGTTATGGCTCTCGTAACTCTAAACGAGACAACAGTTATGGCCGTCCGAAGAATCGATATCCACAGGGTGCAACATCTGCGGTGTAAGGTGCAACATTCGTCCAAAAAGACGAAACAGCGCCGTGGGACTTTTAGAAATGGGTGCAGGGATTTGAAATGGACCAGTACCATGGTGCACCACTCTCCAAGGATGGTAAATCGAAAACCAGCCACGGTGTTCCCTTTTTAACATAAAAATTCATATGATGGAAAAACGAAGGCCAAAAAACGTCAGAGACCCAATTGAGGTTCGGATAGCCTTTTTTGGGGTATGAAACTATCCGTTGATGGCTTACAG
Source organism: Allium fistulosum (assembly GCA_030737815.1). NCBI lineage: Eukaryota > Viridiplantae > Streptophyta > Magnoliopsida > Asparagales > Amaryllidaceae > Allium > Allium fistulosum. The sequence continues at coordinate 5,843,578 of JASFAW010000014.1, forward strand.
CGGTCAAAGCCGTAGAACTCACTAAGACCTTCGTTTTGACTGGTTATGGCTCCCGTAACTCTAAATGAGGCAACAGTTATGGCCGTCCGAAAAATCGATATCCACAGGGTGCAACATTTGCGGTGCAAGGTGCAACATTCGTCCAAAAAGACGAAACAGCGCCGTGCGACTTTTAGAAATGGGTGCAGGGATTTGAAATGGACCAGTGCCATGGTGCATCACTCTCCAGGGTTGGTAAATTGAAAACCAGCAATGGTGTTCCCTTTTTAACTGAAAAATACATGTGATGGAAAAACGAAGGCTAAAAAACTTCAGAGACCCGATTGAGGTTCGGATAGCCTTTTTTAGAGTATGAAACTATTCATTGACGGCTTACAGCAGTCAAGGCCGTAGAACTCACTGAGACATTCATTTTGACTTGTTATGGCTCCCGTAACTCTAAACGAGGCAACAATTATGGACGTCCGAAGAATTGATATCCACAGGGTGCAACATCTGCGGTGCAAGGTGCAACATTCGTCCAAAAAGACGAAACAGCGCCGTGCGACTTTTAGAAATGGGTGCAGGGATTTGAAATGGACCAGTATCATGGTGCACCACTCTCCAGGGATGGTAAATCGAAGACCAGTCACGGTGTTCCCTTTTTAACGTAAAAATTCATGTGATGGAAAAACGAAGACCAAAAAACTTCAGAGACCCAATTGAGGTTCAGATAGCCTTTTTTGGGGTATGAAACTATCCGTTGACGGCTTACAGCAGTCAAAGCCGTAGAACTCACTGAGACCTTCGTTTTGACTGGTTATGGCTCCCGTAACTCTAAATGAGGCAACAGTTATGGCCGTCCGAAAAATCGATATCCACAGGGTGCAACATCTGCGGTGCAAGGTGCAACATTCGTCCAAAAAGACGAAACAGCGCCGTGCGACTTTTAGAAATGGGTGCAGGGATTTGAAATGGACCAGTACCATGGTGCATCACCCTCCAGGGTTGGTAAATTGAAAACCAGCAATGGTGTTCCCTTTTTAACTGAAAAATACATGTGACGGAAAAATGAAGGCTAAAAAACTTCAGAGACCCGATTGAAGTTCGGATAGCCTTTTTTTGGGTATGAAACTATCCGTTGACGGCTTACAGTGGTCAAAGTCGTAGAACTCAGTTAGACCTTCGTTTTGACTAGTTATGGCTCCCGTAACTCTAAACGAGGCAACAGTTATGGTCGTCCGAAGAATCGATATCCACAGGGTGCAACATCTGCGGTGCAAGGTGCAACATTCGTCCAAAAAGACGAAACAACGCCGTGCGACTTTTAGAAATGGGTGCAGAGATTTGAAATGGACCAGTACCATGGTGCATCACTCTCCAGTGATGGTAAATCGAAGACCAGCCACGGTGTTCCCTTTTTAACCTAAAAATCATGTGACGGAAAAACGAAGGCCAAAAAACTTCAAAGACCCGATTGAGGTTCGGATAGCCTTTTTTAGAGTATGAAACTATCCGTTGACGGCTTACAGCAGTCAAAGCCGTAGAACTCACTGAGACCTTCGTATCGACTGGTTATGGCTCCCGTAACTCTAAACGAGGCAACAGTTATGGTCGTCCGAAGAATCGATATCCACAGGGTGCAACATCTGCGGTGCAAGGTGCAACATTCGTCCAAAAAGACGAAATAGCGCCGTGCGACTTTTAGAAATGGGTGCAGGGATTTGAAATGGACCAGTGCCATGGTGCATCACTCTCCAGGGTTGGTAAATTGAAAACCAGCAATGGTGTTCCCTTTTTAACGTAAAAATTCATGTGATGGAAAAACTAAGGCTAAAAAACTTCAGAGACCCGATTGAGGTTCGGATAGCCTTTTTTAGAGTATGAAACTATTCATTGACGGCTTACAGCAGTCAAGGCCGTAGAACTCACTGAGACATTCATTTTGACTTGTTATGGCTCCCGTAACTCTAAACGAGGCAACAATTATGGTCGTCCGAAGAATTGATATCCACAGGGTGCAAAATCTGCGGTGCAAGGTGCAACATTCGTCCAAAAAGACGAAACAGCGCCGTGCGACTTTTAGAAATGGGTGCAGGGATTTGAAATGGACCAGTATCATGGTGCACCACTCTCCAGGGATGGTAAATTGAAGACCAGTCACGGTGTTCCCTTTTTAACGTAAAAATTCATGTGATGGAAAAACGAAGGCCAAAAAACTTCAGAGACCCAATTGAGGTTCAGATAGCCTTTTTTGGGGTATGAAACTATCCGTTGACGGCTTACAGCAGTCAAAGCCGTAGAACTCACTGAGACCTTCGTTTTGACTGGTTATGGCTCCCGTAACTCTAAATGAGGCAACAGTTACGGCCGTCCGAAAAATCGATATCCACAGGGTGCAACATCTGCGGTGCAAGGTGCAACATTCGTCCAAAAAGACGAAACAGCGCCGTGCGACTTTTAGAAATGGGTGCAGGGATTTGAAATGGACCAGTACCATGGTGCATCACTCTCCAGGGTTGGTAAATTGAAAACCAGCAATGGTGTTCCCTTTTTAACTGAAAAATACATGTGACGGAAAAATGAAGGCTAAAAACCTTCAGAGACCCGATTGAAGTTCGGATAGCCTTTTTTTGGGTATGAAACTATCCGTTGACGGCTTACAGTGGTCAAAGTCGTAGAACTCAGTTAGACCTTCGTTTTGACTAGTTATGGCTCCTGTAACTCTAAACGAGGCAACAGTTATGGTCGTCCGAAGAATCGATATCCACAGGGTGCAACATCTGCGGTGCAAGGTGCAACATTCGTCCAAAAAGACGAAACAACGCCGTGCGACTTTTAGAAATGGGTGCAGGGATTTGAAATGGACCGGTACCATGGTGCATCACTCTCCAGTGATGGTAAATCGAAGACCAGCCACGGTGTTCCCTTTTTAACCTAAAAATCATGTGACGGAAAAACGAAGGCCAAAAAACTTCAAAGACCCGATTGAGGTTCGGATAGCCTTTTTTAGAGTATGAAACTATCCGTTGACGGCTTACAGCAGTCAAAGCCGTAGAACTCACTGAGACCTTCGTATTGACTGGTTATGGCTCCCGTAACTCTAAACGAGGCAACAGTTATGGTCGTCCGAAGAATCGATATCCACAGGGTGCAACATCTGCGGTGCAAGGTGCAACATTCGTCCAAAAAGACGAAACAGCGCCGTGCGACTTTTAGAAATGGGTGCAGGGATTTGAAATGGACCAGTACCATGGTGCACCACTCTCCAGGGATGGTAAATCGAAGACCAGCCACGGTGTTCCCTTTTTAACGTAAAAATTCATGTGACGGAAAAACGAAGGCCAAAAAACTTCAAAGACCCGATTGAGGTTCAAATAGCCTTTTTTTGGGTATGAAACTATCCGTTGACGGCATACAGCGGTCAAAGCCATAGAACTCACAAAGACCTCCGTTTTGACTGGTTATGCCTCTCGTAACTCTAAACGAGGCAGCAGTTATGGCCGTCCGAAGAATCGATATCCACAGGGTGCAACATCTGCGGTGCAAGGTGCAACATTCGTCCAAAAAGACGAAACAGCGCCGTGCGACTTTTAGAAATGGGTGCAGGGATTTGAAATGAACCAGTACCATGGTGCACCCCTCTCCAGGGATGGTAAATTGAAGACTAGCCACGGTGTTCCCTTTTTAACGTAAAAATTCATGTGACGGAAAAACGAAAGCCAAAAAACTTCAGAGACCCGATTGAGGTTCGGATAGCCTTTTTTGGGTATGAAACTATCCGTTGATGGCTTACAATGGTCAAAGCCGTAGAACTCATTGAGACCTTCATTTTGACTGGTTATAGCTCCCGTAATTCTAAACGAGGCAACAGTTATGGCCGTCTGAAGAATCGATATCCATAGGGTGCAACATCTGTGGTGCAAGGTGCAACATTCGTCCAAAAAGAGGAAACAGCGTCGTGCGACTTTCAGAAATAGGTGCAGGGATTTGAAATGGACCAGTACCATGGGACACCACTCTCCAGGGATGGTAAATCGAAGACCAGCCACGGTGTTCCCTTTTTAACGTAAAAATTCATGTGACGGAAAAACGAAGGCCAAAAAACTTCAGAGACCCGATTAAGGTTCGGATAGCCTTTTTTTGGGTATGAAACTATCCGTTGATGGCTTACAGCGGTCAAAGCCGTAGAACTCAGTGAGACCTTCGTTTTGACTGTGTTATCCCGCCTTTTGGCAAGGCCAGGACACCAAGGAATTGATTGGATTCCAAATATCGCTCATCATGGATATCGATGAATTTTGTCCGAGTCCAAATCAAGCTACAATTGATGCGACGTGGTTAGTAGAACAAAGGAAGCCAACGTTCCAAGTTTCAAGACAATCCGGGTTCATACGCTCAAGATATGAATGATTCAAATTGAAGGGAAAGGCCCAGATTTCGTATCCATCACTTTGGATGATTTCGTATCCATCACTCTGGGTGGTTTCGTATCCATCACCGAAGCCCTAGTTCGGATCGATCAAGGTTCGTACCAATCAGCTTTGAATCCATCGAAGTACCCAGGTTCGACTCGGTTTCCTTCGAATCCGTCGAACTCGTATCGATTGACTCCGTACACATCAGCAGTTGAAGCGCTTCGTATCCATCAGCCAACGTCTGCTTCGCATCCATCGGATCTACTTCATTCGAACCCATCGAGTTCGCATCGATCTAGACTCGTATCCATCAACAGGTGACGTGTATCGCAACCATCAGTCAACGACCACTTCATATTCAACGAGTCGATAAACTAGGATGACGTGCCACTCGTTGAAGCAAACGAGGCGAGATCCATGGAATCGAAACGGTCAATGCGAAGTGAATACTGGATCGAAACGAAGTGCGCAGGCCACATCATCTCAGAAGCATGTGCAACAATCAATACGGGGGGATCGAGTCGAAGCCATGGAGACGAACCAAACAACCTTCGAAGAATCTCACTTCGTATCGTCCATATCTCGAGATTCACTGATCCAAATGCAACGAAATTTTCAGGATTGCTTGCGTACACATTGAAGAATGTCCTCGCCAAATTTCAGCTCATTTGGACATAATCTTGATCGATACGAAATGACTTCGTATCGATCACAGATCAACTTGAAACTTTCTGAGGTTGGTCGCGTTGGCCCACTCACGTGCCTGGAAAAGTCTCCCGAGATTTGAGCGCGATCTGGGCCTCCTACGCCTATAAATAGAGTCCCAGAGCCAACAGAAAAGGGGATCTTTTTACTCTGAAGCGTCCAGACTCTACCGGATTGAGATTTGCATCATATCTTTGCTGTTAATTTCGAATTCTATTCTGTAATCCACTGTTGTTCGCTGTAATCGCTTGTAATCATTGAAGGAGAATCAATAAAATCATCAAAACTTCATAATGGACGTAGGCTATACGCCGAGCCACTCTAAATTGCTTGTCTGTGCATTTTCCATTTCCGTTTGTTGGATTTTTTGTTAGATAACCTCTGTTTTACATTTACAATCTTCATTTTATCTCTTCAAATAACTCCCGAAGAGTGTTGTGCCCATTTTTGGTACAAACACTTTGGTGCTTTCACTGAGAAAACCAGCTTTTTCTCCTGCTCCTTGGATCTACCGTCGATACCGGATTGCATACATCAAAGAGGAAGATCCAGATATCTGATCCGGAATCCTACCACTCTATTCAGATTTGCACAAAATCTAGGAAAGGACTCCACTACTGAAGATGGTTAGTACAAGAACTGCGCTACCGCCATAGAGCAAGAAGGCCGGGACAGGCAGAATCCCGCGCAGCAGCCCTCTTCTAATCAGGACAATACCGCTCACTCGGATCCAGCATCGCCAGTCACCCGACAAGAGTTTCAAGTATTGCTCCAGGACCTGACCCAAAGTCGTCAGCAGTTGGCTGAACAGTTGCACGCTGTTTGTACCAAAAATGGGCACAACACTCTTCGGAAGTTTTTGAAGAGATAAAAGTGAAGAATGAAAATTAAAACTGTGGATTATCTAACAAAAACTCCAAATAACAGAAAGTAAATTGCAAAGACAAGCGATTTAGAGTGGTTCGGCGTTTTGCCTACGTCCACTATGAAGTTTTATGGTTTTATTGCTCGACACTTGAAGGTTACAGTAGTTTATGATGTAATACAACTGAAATTTCTAAGTTAATTCTCAATCTAAAGCAGCGGCGGTGTTCTGGAGTAGATCTGGCAGAATCTGGGCGCTCTTCAGTACTTAGAATTATCCGACCCCTTTTCTAAATGACCGGGGGCTCTATTTATAGGTGTAGGAGGCTGATATTTCGCCTAAAATTCGGGGAGACCGCTTCTGGCACGTGAGGGGGCCCACATGGCCGAAATCTGGAGATCCGGGCCCACTTTGGGATCGATTCGACCCTTGGTTCGAATCGATTAAGAAAACATCCAATCGAGCTAAAATTTGGTGTGAACATTCTTCATCATGTGCTTAAGCTTCTGTGAAAATTTCATGGCATTTGGACTTGTAGAACTCGAGTTATGATCGATTCAAGTTGGTCCATATCGATTCGAACTCAACTTCGAATCGATCAAGATTTGCTTCGATTGAGCTGAAATTTGGCGTGGACATTCCTTAGGTTTCCAGTAAGCTACTGTCCAAATTTGGTGGCATTTGGACTTGTAGATCTCAAGATATGATCGATGCAAGTTGGTCCATATCGATTCGACCCTTGGTTCGAATCGATCAAGAATTGCTCCGATCGAGCTGAAATTTGGCCTGGACATTCCTTAGGTTGCCAGTAAGCTACTGTCTAAATTTGGTGGCATTTGGACTTGTAGATCTCGAGATATGATCGATGCAAGTTTGGATTTCTCAACCGTGATCCATCAATATCTGGAGCATATGAACTCCGATTGACTTGAAATTCTGAATGTTGGCTCTCATAGCTTTGCTTGTCATGTCATATCAATTGTAGCCCGATCCGGACTCGGAAAAAATTCGTCGATATCCATAGTGAGCCTACGTATAACCGATCTCCAAGACGAACTGTCATTGGTTTCTAGTCAAGTTCTTGGTGTCACGGCCTTGCCATAAGGCGGGATAACATTTGCCCCCCAAAGTATGTCTTGTGTCAACATGACATGCTTTGAAATGCTCCATCCTTCATTCTGAAAAAGTTCTATCTGATTCATTGAGTAGTTGCTATCTTTTCGTCAAAAGATGTAACTTTCAATTGATTTCCAGTAATATAAATGTTTATTGAACCACTGTCAGTGATTATGTAGTGCAATGTTGTAACTGAGTGTCGAGTGCTAGCGATTTGTTATTCGCTGTTGTAATTGTCATCAGGTGAGCAATTTATAGTGGGCCCGGATCTCCAGATTTCGGCCATGTGGGCCCCCTCACGTGCCAGAAGCGGTCTCCCCGAATTTTAGGCGAAATATCAGCCTCCTACACCTATAAATAGAGCCCCTGGTCATTCAGAAAAGGGGTCGGATAATTCTAAGAGCTAAAGAGCGCCCAGACTCTGCCAGATTTACTCTAAATCACCACTGCTGCTTTAGTTTCAGACTTAGCTTTGAAAATCAGTTGTATTATAGTATAAGAAATTGTAATCTTCAAGTATCAAGCAATAAAATCATCAAACTTCATAGTGGACGTAGGCGAAACACCGAACCACTCTAAATCGCTGTCTTCTGTGCAATTTACTTTCTGTTATTTGGAGTTTTTGTTAGATAATCCTCAGTCTTAATTTTCCTTCTTCACTTTTATCTCTTCAAAAACTTCCGAAGAGTGTTGTGCCCATTTTTGGTACAAACACTTTGGTGCTTTCACTGAGAAATACCTTGCTTTTCTCCTGCTCTGTGGATCTACTACCGTAGTTGGATTGCAAAAATCTAAGGAAGAGATCCAGATCTGTCGTCAAGTGGTTCCATCTATTCTATTCAGATTGCTCAAGATCTAAGAGGAACTGCATTCATCAATCATTTCGTATCCATATTTTTGTATCCAGAAAAAATGCCAAAGTTCGAATCGATCACTTCGAATCGATCTGCTTTTCATCACTCTGTTCGTATCGATCACTTCGAATTGATCAACTTCGCATCGCTCCGTTCGTATCGATTCGATCGATCCCTGTTCGTATCGATCACTTCGAATCGATCTGCTTCTCATCACTCTGTTCGTATCGATCACTTCGAATCGATCAACTTCGCATCGCTCCGTTCGTATCGATTCGATTGATCCTTGTTCGTATCGATCACTTCGAATCGATCTGCTTCTCATCGCTCCGTTCGTATCGATTCGATCGATCCCTGTTCGTATCGATCACTTCGAATCGATCTGCTTCTCATCACTCTGTTCGTATCGATCACTTCGAATCGATCAACTTCGCATCGCTCCGTTCGTATCGATTCGATCGATCCTTGTTCGTATCGATCACTTCGAATCGATCTGCTTCTCATCGCTCTGTTCGTATCGATTCGATCGATCCCTGTTCGTATCGATCACTTCGAATCGATCTGCTTCTCATCACTCTGTTCGTATCGATCACTTCGAATCGATCAACTTCGCATCGCTCCGTTCGTATCGATTCGATCGATCCTTGTTCGTATCGATCACTTCGAATCGATCTGCTTCTCATCGCTCCGTTCGTATCGATTCGATCGATCCCTGTTCGTATCGATCACTTCGACTCGATCTGTTTTGCCTGCGCTCTGTTCGTATCGATCGCAACTGCTCCAATTCGTATCGATACTCGCGCGCTGCTCGTATCGATCCATCTGTGTCCAATTCGTACCGATACAAAATTTCAAAAAAAAATTATTTTTCGGGTACGACCCAAATTTCGTATCGAACCCTAGCCGCAGCGCACGGCACCCGCATTGTCGATTCAATCACCAATTTAAAGAAGGAACATTCCATCCATGCTTCTGATTGTTCCATGACTGAACAAGACAAAGAAGATCACAACCACAAATGTTGAGTTGCAATCAAGGAATGGGCAAAGAAATACTACTCAACCGTACTCCCAAAGGCTGGAGAACCTAGTTAGTATGCCAAGAACTGGGGTTGATTAATATATCATGCTTTTAAGGTGGAATGCAACTTCCTCCAATTGACCAGCTTTCAAACTCCTGAGTTGACAACTAAGGTACGACGGCTAATATGACGACTCCCCTACACTGTCTACTCTACCGACTCAAGGCATAGCTGGTCACCGCTGAACCATCTTCAAATGCCCGCATCTTAATCATTCTACGTCCACATGACTAAAAGCATGGCATACAACCTCAAGAAGACTTCCTTAACACCCTATATAGGTCCCCTATCTGGATGAAAGTATGGGATAAACACCAATCTGTTAGCCCATTTTAACCAACTCACCGTCCTATCGGCATTGCAAACAACTCGAACGCAATCATGCATACGTCATTGACCAGTGTTACAAGACCCCTGGGCAATAAAATGAGCCTGATCGTAATGCCGAATGGGGAATCTTTCCTAGTCGAGACCTATTCGTTGAAACCATCCTACATGCAGAACTTCCAGTGAAAATTCAACATGTTAACTATGTCGGTGTGTTATGGAAATACAACCCCCGGCACTACCTCATGAAGTGAGAATTGCGCATGGCTTACACCAAGAGTGATGACTGCTATCAAATGTAGCTGTCTTCCCCCATTCCTCAAAGAACATTGTCAATCGTGGTTAGACATACCAGATCTACTTCTTATATTATTGAAGTGAATGAAGAAGCTGGCAGCCAACGAATTTATCCAAAGCACGCAGCCAGTTGCTGCCGATACCCATAAATGAATTCATCACCGGTGCTTATTTCCAGACTTTGACAAGAGAACTGGTAGACCGCCACCGACAACTACACCAACATGTCTAGGCAAATATTGAGTTGATGCATCAGATGAAGGATCAACTTGGTGAGATAAGGAGGAAACCTACTCCATACTCTAGATCGGAAAACTCCTCTTCTTTAGATGGCTACCATGGATGCCAACGCCATAAAGCCACTCCGGAAAAGATAACTCTAACAATATGTTCAAGCCCCATAAAATGAAGGACCGGGAACATCCGACCCATATCGATCAAGGACTTTGATCAAATTGAACCATTTGCGTTAGACTTCCAACTGAGAAGGGATGGAATGATGTGTAATAGCGAGCATACGACGCTGCCTCACTTATCAATGAGATTTGATCTGATCTCTTTTGAATTATTTCTAATTCAATTTCATTTGCGTTGCGAAATATGACTTACTTGAATTAAACTACTTGCAAATGATGCAGGTAACCGAGTACTTAAGATTGGGTGCAAAACAACCTCCGCGGACCATGATCAAATCATTGAGGTACCATCGTGATGAGCATGATTCGACCACTCATCGGCTACTATATGCCCCTGACTGGGGGCAAGGCATCAAAGCGAAAGAGACCGATAAGGTCAGGACTTTAGTACAAAGTGGATGCTACCGACCATCCACTCATCTGCCTACGCAATTTAATTAGGAGATGTAAGAAAGACTTGGAGTTATATGTCCCAACAGTGCCTTCTCCATCTCGTACTTGAAGCTTGCCAAAATACTTATGCTTCTTCTAATGCCCGATAAAATCGGAATCACATCAAGGGTGGACGTGATGTCACCATCCATGCATCCATTCCTACATTAGACATTTGGGATTATTTGTGGGAACACATGTTTAAAGGTCCAACCCTCAATTTAAAGTCATCAACGACTGATTGTCTACTCACTAACCATCATGAGCCATCATTTCAACTCTCTTCCTTAGCTCGATCGAAAGAATGCAAAGTATAAATTGGATGTGACTCGACTGTCTGCTCTCCATTTCTTGCGCCCGACTTAAGGGAAAATGTACAACTCAAAGTGGATGTAGTTCGACCATCCTTTCCTATGCTCGAGCACAAAGCTTTCCAGAACACTAATCTTACTCCTTAGGCCTGGCAAAAGCGGAATCCAAATGAACATGGACGCGATCTAACCGTCCATACTCTAAACCTCATCCTTTGTTGAGGGGCCTATAAGTGGAAGTTAATCGGGATCCCACCGATCACTCGCTAAGCGAAACACCTAGCTCAGGGACAAGCCCTCACATCAGGCCAGAAACGGGCTGATACACGACAAACTTTTTACTTAACTCCGTACTCCAAGAGTGCGAGGCGGAGTATAAACATTTTCCTAAAACCCCAGAGTACTCCGAGAGCGCGAGCTGGGTACAAACTTTTTACTTAACTCCGTACTCCCAGAGTGCGAGGCGGAGTATAAACATTTTCCTAAAACCCCAGAGTACTCCGAGAGCGCGAGCTGGGTACAAACTTTTTACTTAACTCCGTACTCCCAGAGTGCGAGGCGGAGTATAAACATTTTCCTAAAATCCCAGAGTACTCCGAGAGCGCGAGCCGGGTACAAACTTTTTACTTAACTCCGTACTCCCAGAGCGCGAGACGGAGTATAAACATTCACAAAACCCCAGAGTACTCCGAGAGCACGAGCTGGGTATAAATATCAACAAACTCCAGCTTCCGAGTTCACGAACTGGAGTATAAACATTAACTAACTCCGGATTCCGAGAGCGCGAACCGGAGTATAAACATCAACAAACTCCAGCTTCCGAGAGCGCGAACTGGAGTATAAACATTAACTAACTCCGGATTCCGAGAGCGCAAACCAGAGTATAAACATCAACAAACTCCAGCTTTCGAGAGCGTGAACTAGAGTATAAACATTAAACTAACTCCGGACTCCGAGAGCTCGAGCCGGAGTATAAACTACAACCAACTACGGGTTCGAGGAGGGTGGATCCATCCACCTAACGACTTCGACCGTATCTCCATTCAATGCAGCTTCGAGGAGGGTGGACCCGTCCACCTAACGACTTCGACTGCATCTCCATCAAGTACGGCGTCGAGGAGGGTGGACCCGTCCACCTAACAACTTCGACTGCATCTCAACCAAGTTACATCACTCATTCCCCGAGCATAGGCGCAGACTCAACACATGAAAATGAGTGATCAACAGCTGTCATAAAGATACAAGTCCCAGAGTGTGGATGTTAAAATTAAGCAGTGAACAATATTGCATAACGCCTATTACGGCTTATCCCCAAGACTGGGGGCAGAAGTACAAATTACTGAAAGAAGAGAAAGGTGACTCGCTGCCTCTCCGGCTTAGCATCCATTAAAACTTAAGGCAACGACTGCAAGGAGGCCTTAATGCCAACCAAACATAATGACGCCCAAAGTTACAAGCAACCAATCATATCATACCGCCGGATCGACGGGCAATGTCGATCTGCGCCTTTCATATCATACCATCGGATTGACAGGAAATGAGGTCCGAGCATTCTGCATCATGTCGTCGAATCGACGGTCAATATCAATCCTCTTCAACTACAAATGGATGTGACCCGAGCATGCATCGAATATCTTCGACCAGCATAGCACGGATAAAAGAATAAACCACGAATGAGTGTGACTTGACCATTCATCCTTCATCGCCTTCCTTCAATCCATCAGGAAGAACATGAGACCAGATGAGCATGACATGAATGCATTTGAGCTGACTTTATCCCTAGATCTAACGGGAGAACGCAAATCGAAATGGACGAGGTTGATCGCCCAACTCCAAAAGAATGCATTGCGACCATTCATTCTTTGACTCTTACCATGACCCGACTAAACGAGCTATTCACAACGAGTGTAACCTAACTATCCACGCACCAATTCTTACCCTCGATTCGACAAGGGAAGCATCAGTCCTATAGTGGACCTTATTGGACGATTCACTCTTCAGTTTTTGCCCAGAACATGACATAAGCGGCAAAGTGAATGTCGATGAGGCAACGAAGTATTCTGCCTAGAGGAAAGAACTAGGACACAATGCAGGATAAGGCATGACTCGACCTTCCATCGGTTAACTTTATCCCATGGTTCAACAGGATAAAATGCGAAATTGAAGCAAACATTATCTACCTTGCCACTTATCGAGATATTCCCCTGACTTGGGGGCACGAACGAGAAATAAGATGAAAATAATTTGATCGTTCATCAAACAACTCTCGCTTTTACAGCTTGGACTACAGTATAAAACTTGAAGTTATGACCGAAAGGATGCTTAGAGATAGAATCATCAGATTGACGCCCGGACTTATGGGCAACTGATCATCATTCTGACCCATCCGATGAGCAATGGATCGCGAGTACATTGAATGGAAAATGCATTGCTTGGAAACACATGTAGATTCAAACTCATAGCTGGAGCCAGTTATGCAGCAGCACACGATACAAGGCTAAACTCTACTAAGCCTTTGATTCAACGTCCCTGTAGGGCTAATCATTTACCATTGCAAATAAACACATGAGGCGCCTACAACCCATCACGAGTATGGTAGATCAGATCACAACTTTACGTAATTATGAAGAACCCTGCATTAAATGTCGACCCGAGGCATGTCTCGGTGAACAAAAACAATGCGACATGGATCCGGAGAGATCTGTTGCACTTAAAGAAGAAACGATCTGCTCAAAACTAGTGGGTTTATCCATTATGCCCTCCAACCAAAACGAGTATCCAATCCTTTACTTATAAGAAAAACAAACAGGGAGTGGAGGACATACGTCAACTACTCAGATTTGCATGGGGTATGACAAAGCACAGCTTTCCACTTCCAATGATCAACCAACTGATGGACCCGACCATCAGATATGAATTACTCACATCCATGGAATGCAAACTCTAGATATAATCGGATACTGAAGCATGTCCTAGACCAGGAATACAACTGTCTCGTTATTTACCTGGACCTATAGTGCTATGCTGAAATCCCTAAATTCGAACTTGAGAACGCTTATGCTACTTACCAAAGGATGATTAGCTGATCATTCAAAAATCATATCGGTCGATCGATGAAAGTAGATGTGGTTAATATGCTCGTGAGATCACGGCTATCAAACGACCATATCGATGACTTGACAGAGTTAGAGACACCCATGTACCGAGGACAACCAAGCAGATCTGAAAGATCGCTTAAAGAGACCTCCCATTTTAACCAAACCTTTGGATCACGAAGATTTATACATCAATTGGGCCGTGTCAACACATGCCATAAGCGTCCAATGCTATATGAAGAGAAACGAATCCAAAGACCAGTATATGATGAAGGCTGACTATTAACAAGCTCACCCCGTTAACTTCCATATCGACCAACCGTTATGATAGTTCCAACAGCGGCCTTAGATGTCTGAAAGGATACTCGAATGGGATATCAAGCTAAGCCAATTTGATTTCACATATCTCCCTCGGAGAGCTCTCCATGATCAAACATTAGCATACTTCATATCTGAAGTCACTTCATCAGACGATTATCCGAAGAATAGTAGAGAACCATCCAACCGATGGAGAACATACATAGATGGAACTTCCAATAATCGGCTTTTTTAACGTCGGAGTTGCGTTAATGACTACTGAGGAACGATCGATCTGCCACGCCCTCAAACTCAACTTCCTTGCAACAAATAACGAAGTTAACTATGAAGCCTTGGCGCTCAAACTTGCAAGAAAACTACGAGTGGAAACTTTGCATATATTATGTGATTATTGGTTAGTAGTATACCGAGTCAGGGAAGATTATTCAACTAGGGGGCAACATCTTGCTCCTCATCCTAGCTGGGTCCAAAAGCTACCAGCCGGCTTCGACTATTACACCACTACACAAATCCTCAGAGAACTAAACAAAAAGGCCGAATCAATTGCCAGGCTAGCCAGTTCTGGGGATGCACGACAAATAGACTTTGTCCCAGTTGAAATACTATTATTCTAGGCATTGACATATGAAGATCAACTAGATCTTGGAGATGGATCTAGAAAAGGAGTCATGGATGACTCCTACCGAAGATTATCCATAATCGGGAATTCTTCTTGAATGAAGGAATGAGAAATGCATATCCTCTGTGAAGCCTCGCTGCATGATTATGTCTAGATCGTTCGACTCCATCGATACAAAACACTACTCCTGTATCCGCCAGTCCGAGACCCAATATGACGTATCCATCGATACGGAGCATACATTCCAACATCTCAGATCGATCCAGGAGAGGATCGATTCAAAGGAAGGACTCAAAACAACCATCGAACGTTGTTACAACTTGAATTTCACTTTGATCCAGGAGAGGATCGATACGAAACTCAATCCAAACAAAAACTAAAGAACTTGACAACGACTCATGAACGTGCAAAAGTTAACGGGAGCCAGGTTAACATACGTACATGTATGACAGACTAACATTCAATTTTCAAAATTTACAGGAGTTGAATGCTTACCTAATGACAAATACAACAGTGAACAACAAATCACTATCACACAACAGTCAGTTACAGCAATACAGAGTACAACTTTCAACGAAAGATATGATAATTGTTCGGAGAGAAACTGCAGCTTTTCAAAGCACGTCATGCTTCCACAAGACGTACTTTGGGGGGAAAATGTTATCCCGCCTTTTGGAAAGGCCGAGATACCAAGGAATTGATCAAAAACCTAGAGTCGCTCGTTATGGACATCTAGTGCACATAGGTCTACCCTGGATATCGATGAATTTTGTCCGAGACCAGATTGAGCTATAATTGGTAAGACATGACTAGAAAAGCTATGAGAGCCAACATTCCAAGTTTCAAGTCAATCCGAGTTCATATGCTCAAGTTATGATGGATGCAAGTTGAAGGGAAATGCCATGTTTTCGTATCCATCAGTTGAGCCCAATTTCGTATCCATCCAGTGGCCTTGTTTCGAATCCATCAGTATGCTTGCTTCGAATCCATCCTAAGGCTTTGCTTCGAATCCATCAGTATGCTTGCTTCGAATCCATCCTAAGGCCTTGCTTCGAATCCATCCAGAGGCCTTGCTTCGAATCCATCCTAAGGCCTTGCTTCGAATCCATCCTAAGGCCTTGCTTCGAATCCATCCTAATGCCTTGCTTCGAATCCATCAGTATGCCTTGCTTCGAATCCATAGGATGAAGAACGTCATCTTGAATCGATCATAACTCGAGATCTACAAGTCCAAATGCTATGAAATTATCACAGAAGCTTAAGCACATGATGAAGAATGTTCACACCAAATTTCAGCTCGCTTGGATGATTTCTTGATCGATTCGAACCAAGGGTCGAATCGATCCCAAAGTGGGCCCGGATCTCCAGATTTCGGCCATGTGGGCCCCCTCACGTGCCAGAAGCGGTCTCCCCGAATTTTAGGCGAAATATCAGCCTCCTACACCTATAAATAGAGCCCCTGGTCATTCAGAAAAGGGGTCGGATGATTCTAAGAGCTAAAGAGCGCCCAGACTCTGCCAGATTTACTCTAAATCACCACTGCTGCTTTAGTTTCAGACTTAGCTTTGAAAATCAGTTGTATTACAGTATAAGAAATTGTAATCTTCAAGTATCGAGCAATAAAATCATCAAACTTCATAGTGGACGTAGGCGAAACGCCGAACCACTCTAAATCGCTGTCTTCTGTGCAATTTACTTTCTGTTATTTGGAGTTTTTGTTAGATAATCCTCAGTCTTAATTTTCCTTCTTCACTTTTATCTCTTCATAAACTTCCGAAGAGTGTTGTGCCCATTTTTGGTACAAACACGCGCCAATATCGAGCTGACCAACCAGTTAAACGGCCGGGGCCACAGAAGGTCCAGGAGAGATGATGCCTCCAGGGCATCTACCGAAATCTCAGCTTCATCTGACTATCACCACAGGTCTACCCGTCCCCGGTTAGAAAGGAGTCGTGCTCAAACTGCCGGATATCAACCCGCCTTGACTGTTGGACAATTGAGGGCAGGACCGTCGACCAGCTTCCAAACGGGACCCTCGACACGAGGAGGCACTGCCGCACAGTACACCACGGACAACCGCGCTACAACCGCCGCAGTAGAAACAAGGGTTGATACCCGAAATCAGTCAGAGCCAATTAATCAACAGCGTGGACATACTCCTGAACCGTATGTCCCGGAAGACTCTGAGCCAAGGAGGCGAGATACGGACCATCGACAACACCCGATCCAGACTCGCACTGTGGAACCCGACCACACCTTAGCTTAGTAGCCTCAGAATTTGCCAGCATCGGATATATCAACCATGATACGTCAGATGATACGCGAGAGTCAGGGGCTCACTAATGATGATTGGGGAATCTCTCGTAGTCATACCCCTTTCACGGACGAAGTTTTACATGCTGAGCCCCCTCGGCGATTCAGAATTCCAACTCTCTCAATGCATGAAGGAAATAGTGACCCCAACCAACATATTCTAAAGTATGAATGGTCAATGAGTGCTGCAAGGGCTGACGATGCAGTGAAGTGTCGAAGTTTCCTCATCTCTTTGGGGGGAATCGCGACAATGTGGTTTACACGCCTACCACCCAAATCCATTTCTTCATTCGATCAATTGGCCAAGAGGTTTGTAGAACAGTTTCGCATGCATGTTGCTAGACCAAAAGACGTTAATACCCTGTCCAGTGTCACTCAAGCTCATGGAGAAACGCTCAGGCGTTATCTGGAAAGGTTCCACGCAGCGTGCGTTGAGATCACCAATCCTAACGATAACTCAATCTTGATGGCTTTGACCAAGGGGATTGATCCTGATTCTGAATTTGGGAACTGGCTAGCCGGAAAACCGCCCGCATCGTTGGACCGTTTTTACTCCAAAGCTGCTCAATTCTTGCGGCAAGAGGACGCAAAATAGTCTAGGAAGCAGGACGATGCAAGGCCCAATATTGAGGGAATACAGAGTAATGTAGCAGTTAAACAATCCGGTGAGAGTTCCGGGAAAGTTCAACTGAACATACAAAACAAGCAAGCCCAGCCGAGAGGAAACAATAGCCAGGATAAGAAAAGAGATCAGAACCGAGGTCCACGACGTAGGGCTCAAATGTTTGACAATTATACACCGTTAAACACGTCATTGGAAAACGTATACTTACAGACTTGCAACACTGTACAGTATAAGAAACCTGCTCCGAAGCCCTCATCGTAGAGGCAGGTTTAGACAGGGAAATTCTGTAGGTTCCACGAAAGCTATGGACACAATACCAATGAGTGTCGGCATTTGCAGGACCTCATCGAAAAGTTGATGAGAGAGAGGAAGTTGGATCAGTTTGTACGGGCACCGCAATCTGGTGGAGCGGGCCCTTCAAATCAGAATCGTTCATAGAACCAGGAAAGACAGGAGGAACCCGCCCGTGCGGGCGGGAGATTGGTTATTAATACAATAAGTGGTGGTCCCCACCCGGCAGACAGAAGCTGGGGGGAAATGGAGTCGTATGCTAGTTCTATCAGGCATGCGGACTTCGAGTGTTGTAGTAATTGCGAAGACGGAGCCCCGGTTAAACAACAAAAGATAATATCTGATGATATCGTGTTCAGGAGCCGAGACGCTGATAAGGTCGAAGCCCCTACAATCGACCCATTAGTCATATCTGCCCAGGTAGGTCCTGCTTGGATGAAGAGGATCCTGGTTGATAGTGGAAGCTCTGTGAATATTTTGCTTAAACGGGCTTACGACTTAATGAAAATGGAGGCAAAGGATTTGAAACCTTGCCTATCCCGAATCCACGGTTTTAACGGGAGTGCCACAATACCCGTTGGAGTGACTGAACTACCAGTTGAGTTAGGGGTTGGAAAACGTCGGAGAGTCCGGATTTTACAGTTTGTCGTCTTTGAGATTGATTCACCTTATAACGTATTTTTGGGCCGACCGGCCCTAGCCGAATTCAGGGCAGCCATCGCCCCATGGTGTTTAACTCTGAAGTTCCCCACTGATCATGGGATTGGAGTTGTTCAAGGATATCAGGCCACGGGAAGGGCATGCTATGTTGCTGAGCTGCGCGGGGCGCAACGTAAAGAGAAGGGAAAGGGCGTAGAGGAATCTCTCTGCGTCCGTTCTATTGATAATTGACAATTGATGCCTGGGCCTCGGCCTGGGCACCACGACCAATTCCTGAAAGACCTGGACCCTAAAGACAATGAGGATAAAGACGAATCTACGGAGAGTCAAGCTTCTCCAGCCGAACTGACTGTGGACGTCCCAATCAATGAGGATGATGATTCAAAGATGCTGAAAGTTGGGTCTCAACTGAACGAGCAGACACAGCAGGAATTGGTCGAATTTCTTCGGGCGAATCTCGACGTCTTCGCCTGGACACACTCTGACATGTGCGAAATCTCACCGAGCATCGATCGGATAGAAATGAACTCTGTGTCTGAAACCGCTCCCAGTAAAGAGTCTTGGATGACTCCGTATCGAAATTACACTGAGAATAGGACGTTGCCTGAGCCTAGAAATGAGAAGAGACAAATTCAACGGAAAGCTTCGCGATTCGTCATCCAGAACGGAGTCATGTACAGGAGAGGTTATTCCGTTCCCCTCCTCAGATGTATCGCCCACGAGGAAATCAAACGAGTGTTACATGACGTACACGAAGGAGAGTGTGGCGATCATACCGAAGGACAAGCTCTCGCTAAGAAGATACTCCGATATGGGTATTACTGGCCGACAGTGAACCGAGCTGCGGCGAACTATGCCAGGAAGTGCGATAAATGCCAGATACATGCCCGAATTCCAAGAGCCCCGCCTACCGAAATAACCCAAATGGTCAGTCCCTGGCCATTCGCAATGTGGGGCATCGATATCATCGACGCTTTACCTTTGGCGAAAGGCGGTGCGAAATACGCCATCGTTGCTGTTGACTACTTTACAAAGTGGGCTGAGGCCGAAGCCCTTGCAACCATTACGACAAAGAAAGTGATAAATTTTGTGGTTCGCAACATCATCTGTCGATTCGGACTCCCGCATACCATCATAACTGATAACGGAGCCCAATTCGAGAGTGCGAAATTCAAGAATTTCTGTCAACGGTTTCATATCCACAAAAAGTTCTCGGCTGTCGCACACCCCCAGGCGAACGGACAGGTTGAAGCTGTCAATAAAGTTATAAAATCAATCCTGAAGAAACGATTGGAAAAGGCCGGGGGAAAGTGGGTCGATGAACTTCCTATGGCGTTATGGGCCTATCGAACGACTCACAAAACCGCGACCGGACACACTCCGTTTTCCCTATCTTATGGCTCAGAGGCCGTTATTCCGGTTGAGACGGATGTGTTTTCTCATCGCGTGACTTACTATGATCCGGAAACGAACGCTATACTCCTGGCCAAATCTTTGGATCTATTGGATGAAAAACGGGAAGAGGTTGATTTGAGAGCAGCCGCACATCGAAGTCGGGTCGCCCGACTGTACAACACCAAAGTTCGACCTCGAACCTTTGAACTCGGCGACCTCGTTCTCAAGAGAATCTATCCAGTTCCTTCACACATGAAACCGAACTGGGAGGACCGTATGTAATTACACGAAGACTCGGAGATGGCACGTTCAAGCTGTCGACCGTTGATGGTCTCGATTTGCCAAGGGCTTGGAACAGCGAAAGTCTCCGTCGCTATTACATATGACAGGCTTTATTTATTTCATTCTATTTAGCAATTTGTTTCTGCATTTCGAAATTTGAATTTTGTAATAAGGCAACTGACTTTGCCGCATTTTCTTATTTCAGCAATAAAATGCCACTTCTTCGAGCCAGAGCTGTGACTCAATAAGTACGACATACGACATCACGGTGCACGAAGAGCTAAATCCCATCATGCAATTGGACTTATTCAAATGGAGAGTGGCTGTAATACGACCGGCCACTCGCTAAGAGAAACCCGAGCTCGGGGGCAAGCCGTTACACCCATATTGATAGGATTGACACACGACCATCCTGCAATCGACTCTGTATTCCCAAAGTGCGAAGCGGAGTATAAACATTCAACTCCATGTTCCCAGAGTGCGCAGCGGAGTATAAATAATCGACTCCGTATTCCCAGAGTGCGAAGCGGAGTATAAACATTCAACTCCATATTCCCAGAGTGCGAAGCGGAGTATAAACAATCGACTCTGTATTCCCAGAGTGCGAAGCGGAGTATAAACATTCGACTCCGTATTCCCAGAGTGCGAAGCGGAGTATAAACATTCAACTCCGTATTCCCAGAGTGCGAAGCGGAGTATAAACAATCGACTCCGTGTTCCCAGAGTGAGAAACGGAATATAAACAACTAACTCCATGTTCCCAAAGTGCGAAGCGGAGTATAAACAACTAACTCTGTGTTCCCAGAGTGTGAAGCGGAGTATAAACAACTAACTCCGTGTTCCCAGAGTGCGAAACGGAGTATAAACGACTAACTCCGTGTTCCCAGAGTGCGAGACGGAGTATAAACATCAGTCAACTCCGTGTTCCCAGAGTGCGAACAACTGCTTGCGAGATGACTTATATCCCCGGAGTGTGGATGAAACGATTCATAAGAAAACAAGTGTAGTTCGACCACTCGGTCCTCGCTCGATGCAATCACAAGCTGATCATCATAACTTAACCCTGGAACTGGGGGTAGAGGCAAATGTTAATCATTACCCAAAACTGTATGATGTTCAGCTCCGATGCGATCCCCTATCACAACTCAAGTCCGAGATTTCCATACTTGACAAGCAAAATGAGCTATTCTTGAAACGATAAAATAATGCAAGTACACCGGACCGAAGTTCGAACACTGCAGTATTCAAGCATAGAAAGAACATAAGCTGAGACTGGAAGACAAAATTTTATTTTCAACTAAATCAAAAGCAATGGTTCATACATGAGCCTTTCCAAAATACTCCTACTTGCAGGGGCCGAACCCGCATCTAAACACGGCCTACAAAAAGGAAAAAAGAAAAGTAACAAAATCCCTGACTGCCAAAAAAGAAAAATATGCCTAAAAGGAGTGTCTAATCCTTCTGCTTCCTCAACTTCTTCTTCCTCGAGGAGCTACTGGAGCCACCAGTACTCTTTCATTTAGAACCTTTCTCATTGGGCAGGCTCCCCTTGGGTAAAGGCATGATGTCGACATCCTCGTCCGAGCTGGACTCTATGGGAATGCTTCCCACAGGAGGAGTTGGAGGAACAGAATCCGCAGCCGGAGGTGGGACTGACGCACTAGCATCAATGAGCGTGCCCCCAGGAGACACAATCATAAGAGGAGTGGGGCACTGTGCTGCTGCTCCATCATCTACGCTGCCGCCATGCGCCGCGGCCGCCATCTCGGCATTAATCTCGGCCAACATCGTCGTTTCCCGTTGCGCTCTGGCCTCGCTATGAGCTGTGGTAGTCTGAGTTAAAGTGTCAGAAGTAGACGAGAATCCACCCAGGCCAAATGGCAGGTCCGCAAAGGGATCACTCTGACGGCCGAGGAGCTCATTTATCATCTGTTCATCGAAAGAAAGTGAGCTCCCCTGCGTTACTCCGACTGGTGCTATTGCAGCAACGGAGGTCGCCTCAGAAATGATGGCTTCAGGCACTTGGCCTGATTCTTGGGCGGTGAGAGGCACAGCTGGTGCAACTTCCGTCACTGATCAAAGAAAAAGAACATGTCATTAATGTACACTTCGACACAGACTCTTCAGTCCAAATATACAAGAAGTTAGTTCGGAATACCTTCCTCGGTTTGGCTCGGGGTCATCTGAACGACTTCGGAAGGATGCTCCTTAATAGGAGATAGATGCGATCGGTCTGGATCATATGCTGGTACAGGCTGGGGATCGATCATCGGAGTTGGCTCAGATTGAGATGACACGATTATCTCAGAACTCGTAACATGGTGCTCAGCACCAGAGCCTTCTCCGACTTCCTGAGTCTGGGCATCGAGCCTCTCCTTATCGTGAGAAATCATGGAGCCATGGAGAACCTTCTTTTCATCATCATTAAGAATGCGGTTCTCCAGCTCGAATTCATCAATGGCTTCATCAGGTTGCCCAGACTTCTCCTCCTCAACCAATAAGTTCCAGGCGTTATAGAGATGCGTTTGGTAATCATCAAGCCATGTCAAATCTCGGTGCCTTAGCACGTTGGCATTGTAAGTGACAAGTAGCTCTTCCACCTCGGCCTCAACCCTGGCCTCCGCCTGTCATACCTTCTCATCAACTCCGGCTTCAGCTTCGCGGAGTTTTTCCATAGCCGCTTCTTTCTCCTTCCGAAGCACCACCACTTGATCACAGGCTTCCTGCGCAGAGACATTGGCCGCATCCTTCTCCTTCGCCATTTCGGAGAACTTCGATTTCAGCTCATTAAGCTCCTTAAGAGCGGCGTCCCTCTCGGCGGTAATGGTGGTGTTCCTATGACCCATGTCTTCGATAGCGGTATAGTGCTCTTGTTTCATTCTGGTCATGGCAGAGTTCACTCCGTCAACCTTTTTCAGGGCCTCAATTTCATATTTATGGGAAGACTCAGCCTCCGTGTTGAGCGCCTTCATGATTCGGTCGTTTTGACCCAACTCCTTCTTAAGCTTCTCAATTTCGACACCCATATCGAATGCCACTTTAGATGCTTTCCTCGCGGCTCTTGCCCACTCTCTGTACTGAAAGAAGATATCCGCAACGTAATCATGAATAGTGCCTTCGGCTGTTTGCGGAATCCTCTTCAGATGCGGAGGAAAGACATAGTCATCAAAACAAATGTCGGGAAACTCCTTCCTCATCTGTGCCAGTTTAAGTGCTCCTTCCCCGGTCGAATCAGTTCTGACCGGTGTAGTGGATGAGGAAGTAGCTATTTCAGTGCCGCATGGAAGATCGGACCTTGAAGCTTGAGGAGGCAGCCTAGGCCGTGAAGACTCGGGGGGACGAACAGCTGTTACTGTGGGCGGTGCAGAAGTCCTGGGAGGAGGAGAGCGAGATCGGGATCGATGCACGTATCCCCTGTCTCTGTCGGACCTCTCCTGACCTGAATGTCCGGAATCATAATCCCTCTCTCCCTCTCTCCGACTTGGCTCATAATATATATCGCCGTTTCTTGTGCAGGCTGCTCAGCACGGTAGCTCGTCCAGACATCGTACTTGAAAATCAAAACAAGGAAAGTTAACTACCATTCGTGATATGCTGTTTATGGTTAGAAAACTGTGTTAGGCCGTGAAGAGTGTGTGGATGTGTAACCCCCCGAACCAACCAGGAATGTCGATCGCACTAGTGGGAAGAGACTCGCTAACATCGAACGTATGTTGCAGTTCATCCAAGTCAGTGTCATGTTGTTCGGACGCAATATCCGAAATCGGAAGGTCGGTGAGCCCTTCGAATTGATTTTCGGTTTGCAGAGAGTGTGCCTCCGCAATTCGGACTGCTAAAAGGGGGCGGTGTAAAACCACAGACTTCCGCCTCCCGGATTTAGGCTGTTTTGAGGCCACTGCTTTGCCTTTCCTCTTTGCATCGGAATCCGGGGTTGCATTAGCGGGTCCGACCAACGGTTCCTCGTCGGTATGAGTTCTCTCGGAATCGGGCTCCTCAATTATTACAACCCTGGGTTTCTTCCGCTTGACCATTTCTCTGGGGACGGTCTTTAATGCGCCATCAAGCCTTATGCTCTGCCGCCACCCAATCAACCAAAGAACTCTGAGATTCTGGTCCGTCAGTAGCAATTCAATATTCCTTTCTTCGCTAGGAATTTCTTGAAAGACACGAACTATCTCTTTATAGTAGCCACCTTCAGGTCGCTGGATTATTGCTGAAAGAAAAGGAATAGAAGATATGAGTTTAATTTCATTCGGAAAGTGCCCCGTCAACTACTCGAGAAAAAAGACAATACTCACGTCTGAATAGCCATCTTCTGGCGAACCCCGGAGGGCAGCGAACATAGAACCACTGCGACTTGAAGTAACTCAGCCTAGTCCACGACCCCATGACCACTTGGCAGTTCCTTACGGACTCCAAGAATGTAAAAGATGGGCTGTCGGTTCGACTTTTGAAGTTGAACAGGTATCTTATCTCGGTCAGGAGGGGAGGTCGGTAGAGATATTCCATGAATGCGATGAACAAGCCATTGAGTGTAGCATATCCATTCGGATGCAATTGAGACGGAGCAATATCCAGGTAAGCCAACACTTCTCTTATATAGTCGTTGAACGGAGGAAGTGTACCGGCTGCACATGCATGTCGATTAAAAGCAGTATACCCCTCTGGGGGATTGTGTGGTCTGTCGTCCGGTCTAGGCAACATTACATCGTCCAACGATAAGCCATGCCTTAAGCATATTCTCCCTAGCATATCTTCAGAGATATTGGACGGAACATAATCAGGTGGACTATTGATGAAGGACGCGTTGGGAAACTCGTCCGGAGCCGGACCGATGACTTCGGCCTCGATATCCGAAATCTCGAGTCTAGAAGGGGTTGGATTCTGAGTTTCTTATTGCTGCGAACTTGATGGTTCCATAACTAGCTAACTCACGAGAAATTATCATTAGACGATAAACAGCCCGTGCATTCCCCCGTGTAAAGTGTGTGTTGTGCGGTGCAAGTGTTGTGCGTGACTCGAGCAGATTCTATGAAATAAGCCGAAATGTGAAAACGGCAAAACTTTGGAAGTCAGCCTGGAAGTGACCGTCATCGCTGACCGTCATGACCACGCAATCCATATGCTAGATGGTTGATTCAAGTGTAAGTCCGTTATATATTCGTTAGGTTACAGTTCCGTCGATGAGCTTCAAAAGGCAGTCAAATATGCGGTCCTATGATCAAGTTCAGTTATGCAAGGTAGAAGCTCGTCGGAGTCGAGGGTCAAGGTATGCAAAAGTGAAGCTCATTAGAATTATGGTAAAGAATGGAGTTCATTCAACTCCATCATGATGTCAGTTCGAATCGGTCAGATGGAGTTCGTTCGAACCCATCAATGTATCAGTACGAATCGATACCAGTGTGCACATTTTGAGTCGATTATCAGGGGCTGAGTTCGTATCGATCAGAATGAGGTAACTTCGCATCGGTCCTTGGTTGCTTGGTTCGTACCGATCAGAAAAGTTTTAGGTTGACATCGATGACGCTAGAATCGACGGTTTTCGTATCGATCGTAGACACAAAGTTTGCGTCGATCCAAAGCTAAGGGATTCGTGTAACTCATTCATTCGTATCAACCATTTCGTATCGGTAACATCAACCGCCTGAGCCATTGGTTCGAACTGCATTGACACCAGTTCACTCCAAGAATCGATGCGAAATCCAGGAAAAATCTCATCGCTCTCACCAATTCAAACATAACCCCCATATCGATTCAAAATCGCCCTCTCCGTCCTTTCTTCTCCAATCTGCATAAATCGCCATGGCCATTGTAGCTTCGAGCCAGATATGGTTTTACCAGTTGCCAGAATGACAGATTGATGAAGAGAGAGCGGATCCGTGGTTACTTCGTCATTTAGATTCGAAGTTGCCTACCTAGTTTGAAGCTTGGATTCGAAGATATGGAGGAACGAATTTGGTAGAGTCGAAAGTGTGGAGTTGTTATCTCTTCCCGAATCGATCGCAGGAGGATAAGGCAACAGTAAAAACAGAAAGTGAAAAAGTGAAAAATGGGCTAAGTCCCAGGTATTTATATGGAGTCCAGGGTGGAACCGAGTCGATTCGACTCCCAGTCAACCTGACCGGTCGCAACCAGTCAAATGGCACGTCGAAGCGAAGGTCCGTTTCGAACCCACCAGACTTCCTCGATTCGAGATGCGCAGAGAATCCACCTGAAGATGATGGACCCCATCGATTCGAAGCACGCATCCTCAGCGAAGCAGGCTTATCGATACAATCACAAGATTCATACCTGTTATAATCCATCAATACGAATAATCATTTCGTATCCATCAAGTCAGCCTGCATCGATACGAAGAAAGGTTTTCCAACTTTTAACATCGATTCATGGGGGGATCAATACAAGAAGATGGTAAAAGGCGGTCATCAGACATCGTTTCAACTCAAGTTTCAAATCAGTTCGAGAAGGGATCAATGCGAGGTTCAATGACGACAAATGCTGATGATGACCCGCAAACTTGTGGCTTTTCAAAGCACGTCATGTTTTCACAAGACGTACTTTGGGGGGTAAATGTTATCCCGCCTTTTGGCAAGGCCAGGACACCAAGGAATTGATTGGATTCCAAATATCGCTCGTCATGGATATCGATGAATTTTTTCCGAGTCCAAATCAAGCTACAATTGATGAAACGTGGTTAGTAGAACGAAGGAAGCCAACGTTCCAAGTTTCAAGACAATCCAGGTTCATACGCTCAGGATATGAATGATTCAAATTGAAGGGAAAGGCCCAGATTTCATATCCATCACTTTGGATGATTTCGTATCCATCACTCTGGGTGTTTTCGTATCCATCACCGAAGCCCTAGTTCGGATCGATCAAGGTTCGTACCAATCAGCTTCGAATCCATCGAAGTACCCAGGTTCGACTCGGTTTCCTTCGAATCCGTCGAACTCGTATCGATGGACTCCGTACACATCAGCAGTTGAAGCGCTTCGTATCCATCAGCCAACATCTGCTTCGCATCCATCGGATCTCCTTCATTCGAACCCATCGTGTTCGCATCGATCTAGACTCGTATCCATCAACAGGTGACGTGTATCGCAACCATCAGTCAACGACCACTTCATATTCAACGAGTCGATAAACTAGGATGACGTGCCACTCATTGAAGCAAACGAGGGGAGATCCATGGAATCGAAACGATCAATGCGGAGTGAATACTGGATCGAAACAAAGTGCGTGCGCCACATCATCTCAGAAGAACGTGCAACAATCAATACGGGGGGATCGAGTCGAAGCCATGGAGACGAACCAAACAGCCTTCGAAGAATCTCACTTCGTATCGACCATATCTCAAGATTCACTGATCCAAATGCAACGAAATTTTCAGGATTGCTTGCGTACACATTGAAGAATGTCCTCGCCAAATTTCAGCTCATTTGGACATAATCTTGATCGATACGAAATGACTTCGTATCGATCACAGATCAACTTGAAACTTTCTGAGGTTGGTCGCGTGGGCCCACCAACGTGCGTGGAAAAGTCTCCCGAGATTTGAGCGCGATCTGGGCCTCCTACGCCTATAAATAGAGTCCCAGAGCCAACAGAAAAGGGGATCTTTTTACTCTGAAGCGTCCAGACTCTGCCGGATTGAGATTTGCATCATATCTTTGCTGTTAATTTCGAATTCAATTCTGTAATCCGCTGTTGTTCGCTGTAATCGCTTGTAATCGTTGAAGGAGAATCAATAAAATCATCAAAACTTCATAGTGGACGTAGGCTATACGCCGAACCACTCTAAATTGCTTGTCTATGCATTTTCCATTTCCGTTTGTTGGAGTTTTTGTTAGATAACCTCTGTTTTACATTTACAATCTTCATTTTATCTCTTCAAATAACTCCGGAAGAGTGTTGTGCCCATTTTTGGTACAAACAGACTGGTTATGGCTCCCGTAACTCTAAACGAGGCAATAGTTATGGCCGTCCGAAGAATCGATATCCATAGGGTCCAACATCTGCGGTGCAAGGTGCAACATTCGTCCAAAAAGACGAAACAGCGCCGTGCGACTTTTAGAAATGGGTGCAGGGATTTGAAATGGACCAGTACCATGGTGCATCACTCTCCAGGGATGGTAAATCGAAAACCAGCCACGGTGTTCCCTTTTTAACGTAAAAATTCATGTGACGGAAAAACGAAGGCCAAAAAACTTCAAAGACCCGATAAAGGTTCGGATAGCCTTTTTTGGTATGAAACTATCCGTTGACGGCTTACAGCGGTCAAAGCCGTAGAACTCACTAAGACCTTCGTTTTGACTGGTTATGGCTCCCGTAACTTTAAACGAGGCGACAGTTATGGCCGTCCGAATAATCGATATCCACAGGGTGCAACATCTGCGGTGCAAGGTGCAACATTCGTCCAAAAAGACGAAACAGCGCCGTGTGACTTTTTGAAATGGGTGCAGTGATTTGAAATGGACCAGTACCATGGTGCACCACTCTCCAGGGATGGTAAATCGAAAACCAGCCATGGTGTTCTCTTTTTTACGTAAAAATTCATGTGACGGAAAAACGAAGGCCAAAAAACTTCAGAAACCCGATTGAGGTTCGGATAGCCTTTTTTGGGTATGAAACTATCCGTTGATGGCTTATAGCAGTCAAAGCCGTAGAACTCACTAAGACCTTCGTTTTGACTGGTTATGGCTCCCGTAGCACTAAACGAGGCAACAGTTATGGCCGTCCGAAGAATCGATATCCATAGGGTGCAACATCTGCGGTGCAAGGTGCAACATTCGTCCAATAAGACGAAACAGCACCGTGCGACTTTTAGAAATGGGCGCAGGGATTTGAAATGGACCAGTACCATGGTGCATCACTCTCCAGGGATGGTAAATCGAAAACTAGCCACGGTGTTCCCTTTTTAACGTAAAAATTCATGTGACGGAAAAAAGAAGGCCAAAAAACGTCAGAGACCCGATTGAGGTTCGGATAGCCTTTTTTTGTGTATGAAACTATCCGTTGACGGATTACAGCGGTCAAAGCCATAGAACTCACTGAGACCTTCGTTTTGACTGGTTATGGCTCCCGTAACTCTAAACGAGGCAACAGTCATGGCCGTCCGAAGAATCGATATCCATAGGGTGCAACATCTGCGGTGCAAGGTGCAACATTCGTCCAAAAAGACGAAACAGCGCCGTGCGACTTTTAGAAATGGGTGCAGGGATTTGAAATGGACCAGTACCATGGTGCATCACTCTCCAGGGATGGTAAATCGAAAACCAGCCACGGTGTTCCCTTTTTAACGTAAAAATTCATGTGACGGAAAAACGAAGGCCAAAAAACTTCAGAGACCCGATAGAGGTTCGGATAGCCTTTTTTTGGTATGAAACTATCTATTGACGGCTTACAGCGGTCAAAGCCGTAGAACTCACTGAGACCTTCATTTTGACTGGTTATGGCTCCCGTAGCTCTAAACGAGGCAACTTTTATGGCCTTCCGAAGAATCGATATCCACAGGGTGCAACATCTGCGGTGCAAGGTGCAACATTCGTCCAAAAAGACGAAACAATGCCGTGCGACTTTAGAAATGTGTGCAGGGATTTGAAATGGACCAGTACCATGGTGCACCACTCTCCAGGGATTGTAAATCGAAAACCAGCCAAGGTGTTCTCTTTTTAACGTAAAAATTCATGTGACGGAAAAACGAAGGCCAAAAAACTTCAAAGACCCGATTGAGGTTCGGATAGCTTTTTTTTGGGTATGAAACTATCCGTTGACGGCTTACAGCAGTCAAAGCCGTAGAACTCACTGAGACCTTTGTTTTGACTGGTTATGGCTCTCGTAACTCTAAACGAGGCAACAGTTATGGCCGTCCGAAGAATCGATATCCATAGGGTGCAACATCTGCGGTGCAAGTTGCAACATTCGTCCAAAAAGACGAAACAGTGCCGTGCGACTTTTAGAAATTGGTGCACGGATTTGAAATGGACCAATACCATGGTGCACCACTCTTCAGGGATGGTAAATCGAAAACCAGCCACGGTGTTCTCATTTTAACGTAAAAATTCATATGATGGAAAAAAGAAGGCCAAAAAACTTCAGAGACCCGATTGAGGTTCGGATAGCCTTTTTTTGGGTACGATACTATCCGTTGACGGCTTACAGCGGTCAAAGCCATATAACACACTGAGACCTTCGTTTTGACTGGTTATGGCTCCCGTAACTCTAAACGAGGCAACAGTTATGGCCGTCCGAAGAATCGATATCCACAGGGTGCAACATCTGCGTTGCAAGGTGCAACATTCGTCCAAAAAGACGAAACAGCGCCGTGCGACTTTTAGAAATGGGTGCAGGGATTTGAAATGGATCAGTACCATGGTGCACCACTCTCCAGGGATGGTAAATTGAAGACCAGCCACGGTGTTCCCTTTTTAACGTAAAAATTCATGTGACGAAAAAACGAAGGCCAAAAAACTTCAGAGAACCGATTGAGGTTCGGATAGCATTTTTTGGGTATGAAACTATCTGTTGATGGCTTACAGTGGTCAAAGCGGTAGAACTCACTGAGACCTTCGTTTTAACTGGTTATGACTCCCGTAACTCTAAACGAGGCAACAGTTATGGCCGTCCGAAGAATCGATATCCACAGAGTGCAACATCTGCGGTGCAAGGTGCAACATTCGTCCAAAAAGACGAAACAGCGCCGTGCGACTTTTAGAAATGGGTGCAGGGATTTGAAATGGAACAGTACCATGGTGCATCACTCTCCAGGGATGGTAAATCGAAAACCAGCCAGGGTGTTCCCTTTTTAACGTAAAAATTCATGTGACGGAAAAACGAAGGCCAAAAAACTTTAGAGACCCGACTGAGGTTCGGATAGCCTTTTTTTGGGTATGAAACTATCCGTTGACAGCTTACAGTGGTCAAAGCCGTAGAACTCACTGAGACCTTCGTTTTGACTGGTTATGGCTCCCGTAACTCTAAACGAGGCAACAGTTATGGCCGTCCGAAGAATCGATATCCACAGGGTGCAACATCTGCGGTGCAAGGTGCAACATTCGTCCAAAAAGACGAAACAGCGCCGTGCAACTTTTAGAAATGGGTGCAGGGATTTGAAATAGACCAGTACCATGGTGCACCACTCTCCAGGGATGGTAAATCAAAGACCAGCCACGGTGTTCCCTTTTTAACGTAAAAACTCATGTGACGGAAAAACGAATGCCAAAAAACTTCAGAGACCTGATTGAGGTTCGGATAGCCTTTTTTGGGTATGAAACTATCCGTTGATGGCTTACAGCGGTCAAAGCCGTAGAACATACTAAGACCTTCGTTTTTTTGGGTATGGCTCCCATAACTCTAAACGAGGCAACGGTTATGGCCGTCCGAAAAATCGATATCCACAGAGTGCAACATCTGCGATGCAAGGTGCACCATTCGTCCAAAAAGACGAAACAGCGTCGTGCGACTTTTAGAAATGGGTGCAGAGATTTGAAATGGACCAGTACCATGGTGCACCACTCTCCAAGGATGGTAAATCGAAAACCAGCAACGGTGTTCCCTTTTTAACGTAAAAATACATGTGACGGAAAAATGAAGGCTAAAAAACTTCAGAGACCCGATTAAGGTTCGGATAGCCTTTTTTTGGGTATGAAACTATCCGTTGATGGCTTACAGTTGTCAAAGTCGTAGAACTCAGTTAGACCTTCGTTTTGGCTAGTTATGGCTCCCGTAACTCTAAACGAGGCAACAGTTATGGCTGTTCGAAGAATCGATATCCACAAGGTGCAACATCTGCGGTGCAAGGTGCAACATTCGTCCAAAAAGACGAAACAACGCCGTGCGACTTTTAGAAATGGGTGCAGGGATTTGAAATGGACCAGTACCATGCTGCATCACTCTCCAGGGATGGTAAATCGAAGACCAGCCACGGTGTTCCCTTTTTAACCTAAAAATCATGTGATAGAAAAACGAAGGCCAAAAAACTTCAGAGACCCGATTGAGGTTCGGATAGCCTTTTTTAGAGTATGAAACTATCCGTTGACGGCTTACAACTGTCAAAGCCGTAGAACTCACTGAGACCTTCGTATCGACTGGATATGGCTCCCGTAACTCTAAACGAGGCAACAGTTATGGTCGTCCGAAGAATCGATATCCACAGGGTGCAACATCTGCGGTGCAAGGTGCAACATTCGTCCAAAAAGATGAAACAGCGCCGTGCGACTTTTAGAAATGGGTGCAGGGATTTGAAATGGACCAGTACCATGGTGCACCACTCTCCAGGGATGGTAAATCGAAGACCAGCCACGGTGTTCTCTTTTTAACGTAAAAATTCATGTGATGGAAAAACGAAGGCCAAAAAACTTCAAAGACCCGATTGAGGTTCAGATAGCCTTTTTTTGGGTATGAAACTATCCGTTGACGGCATACAGCGGTCAAAGCCGTAGAACTCACAGAGACCTCCGTTTTGACTGGTTATGGCTGTCGTAACTCCAAACGAGGCAGCAGTTATGGCCGTCCGAAGAATCGATATCCACAGGGTGCAACATCTGCGGTGCAAGGTGCAACATTCGTCCAAAAAGACGAAACAGCGCCGTGCGACTTTTAGAAGTGGGTGCAGGGATTTGAAATGAACCAGTACCATGGTGCACCCCTCTCCAGGGATGGTAAATCGAAGACCAGCCACGGTGTTCCCTTTTTAACGTATAAATTCATGTGACGGAAAAACGAAGGCCAAAAAACTTCAAAAACCCGATTAAGGTTCGGATAGCCTTTTTTGGGTATGAAACTATACGTTGATGGCTTACAGTGGTCAAAGCCATAGAACTCATTGAGACCTTCGTTTTGACTGGTTATAGCTCCCGTAATTCTAAACGAGGCAATAGTTATGGCCGTCCGAAGAATCGATATCCATAGGGTGCAACATCTGTGGTGCAAGGTGCAACATTCGTCCAAAAAGAGGAAACAGCGTCGTGCGACTTTTAGAAATGGGTGCAGGGATTTGAAATGGACCAGTACCATGGGGCACCACTCTCCAAGGATGGTAAATCGAAGACCAGCCACGGTGTTCCCTTTTTAACGTAAAAATTCATGTGACGGAAAAACGAAGGCCAAAAAACTTCAGAGACCCGATTAAGGTTCGGATAGCCTTTTTTGGGTATGAAACTATCCGTTGACGGCTTACAACGGTCAAAGCCGTAGAACTCAGTGAGACCTTCGTTTTGACTGGTTATGCCTCCCGTAACTCTAAACGAGGCAACAGTTATGGCCGTTCGAAGAATCGATATCCATTGGGTGCAACATCTGCGGTGCAAGGTGCCACATTCGTCCAAAAAGACGAAACAACGCCGTGCGACATTTAGAAATGGGTGCAGGGATTTGAAATTGAACATTACCATGGTGCATCACTCTCCAGGGATGGTAAATCGAAAACCAGCCACGGTGTTCCCTTTTTAACGTAAAAATTCATGTGACGGAAAAACGAAGGCCAAAAAACTTCAGAGACCAGATAGAGGTTCGGATAGCTTTTTTTGGTATGAAACTATCCGTTGACGGCTTACAGCGGTCATAGCCATAGAACTCACTGAGACCTTCGTTTTGACTGGTTATGGCTCCCGTAACTATAAACGAGGCGACAGTTATGGCCGTCCGAAATTTCGATATCCACAGTCTGCAACATCTGCGGTGCATGGTGCAACATTCGTCCAAAAAGACGAAACAACGCCGTGCTACTTTTTGAAATGGGTGTAGTGATTTGAAATGGACCAGTACCATGGTGCACCACTATCCAGGAATGGTAAATCGAAAACCAGCCACGGTGTTCTCTTTTTAACGTAAAAATTCATGTGACGGAAAAACGAAGGCTAAAAAACTTCAGAAACCCGATTGAGGTTCGGATAGCCTTTTTTGGGTATGAAACTATCCGTTGACGGCTTACAACAGTCAAAGCCAGAGAACTTACTAAGACCTTTGTTTTGACTGGTTATGGCTCCCGTAGCTCTAAACGAGGCAACAGTTATGGCCGTCCGAAGAATCGATATCCATAGGGTGCAACATCTGCGGTGCAAGGTGCAACATTCGTCCAATAAGATGAAACAACACCGTGCGACTTTTAGAAATGGGTGCAGGGATTTGAAATGGACTAGTACCATGGTGCACCACTCTCCAGGGATGGTAAATTGAAATCCAGCCACGGTGTTCTCTTTTTAACGTAAAAATTCATGTGACAGAAAAAAGAAGGCCAAAAAATTTCAGAGACCCGATTGAGGTTCGGATAGCCTTTTTTTGGGTATGAAACTATCCGTTGACGGCTTACAGCGGTCAAAACCATAGAACTCAGCGAGACCTTCGTTTTGACTGTTTATGGCTCCCGTAACTCTAAACAAGGCAACAGTTATGGCCGTCCGAAGAATCGATATCCACACGGTGCAACATCTGCGGTGCAAGGTGCAACATTCGTCCAAAAAGATGAAACAGCGCCATGCGACTTTTTGAAATGGGTGCAGGGATTTGAAATGGACCAGTACCATGGTGCATCACTCTCCAGGGATGGTAAATCGAAAACCAGCCACGGTGTTCCCTTTTTAACGTAAAAATTCATGTGACGGAAAAATGAAGGCCAAAAAACTTCAGAGACCCGATAGAGGTTCGGATCGCCTTTTTTTGGTATGAAACTATCCGTTGACGGCTTACAGCGGTCAAAGCCGTAGAAATCACTGAGACCTTCATTTTGACTGGTTATGGCTCCCGTAGCTCTAAACGAGGCAACAGTTATGGCCATCCGAAGAATCGATATCCACAGGGTGCAACATCTGCGGTGCAAGGTGCAACATTCATCCAAAAAGACGAAACAGCACCGTGCGTCTTTTAGAAGTGGGTGCAGGGATTTGAAATGGACCAGTACCATGGTGCACCACTCTCCAGGGATGGTAAATCGAAAACCAGCCACGGTGTTCTCTTTTTAACGTAAAAATTCATGTGACGGAAAAACGAAGGCCAAAAAACTTCAAAAACCCGATTGAGGTTCGGATAGCCTTTTTTTGGGTATGAAACTATCCGTTGACGGCTTACAGCAGTCAAAGCCGTAGAACTCACTGAGACCTTTGTTTTGACTGGTTATGGCTCCCGTAACTCTAAACGAAGCAACAGTTATGGCCATCCGAAGAATCGATATCCACAGGGTGCAACATCTGCGGTGCAAGGTGCAACATTCATCCAAAAAGACGAAACAGCGCCGTGCGACTTTTAGAAATGGGTGCAAGGATTTGAAATGGACCAGTACCATGGTGCACCACTCTCCAGGGATGGTAAATCGAAGACCAGCCACGGTGTTCCCTTTTTAACGTAAAAATTCATGTGATGGAAAAACGAAGGCCAAAAAACTTCGGAGACCCGATTGAGGTTCGGATAGCCTTTTTTTGGGTATGAAACTATCTGTTGACGGCTTACAGAGGTCAAAGCCGTAGAAATCACTGAGACCTTCGT
Organism: Allium fistulosum; assembly: GCA_030737815.1. Classification (NCBI taxonomy): domain Eukaryota; kingdom Viridiplantae; phylum Streptophyta; class Magnoliopsida; order Asparagales; family Amaryllidaceae; genus Allium; species Allium fistulosum. The sequence continues at coordinate 5,879,454 of JASFAW010000014.1, forward strand.
TTTGACTGGTTATGGCTCCCATAAATCTAAACGAGGCAACGGTTATGGCCGTCCGAAAAATCGATATCCACAGGGTGCAACATCAGCGGTGCAAGGTGCACCAATCGTCCAAAAAGACGAAACAGCGCCGTGCGACTTGAAATGGGTGCAGGGATTTGGAATGGACCAGTACCATGGTGCATCACTCTCCAGAGATTGTAAATCAAAAACCAGCCACGGTGTTCCCTTTTTAACGTAAAAATTCATGTGACGGAAAAACGAAGGCCAAAAAACTTCAGAGACCCGACTGAGGTTCGGATAGCCTTTTTGGGTATGAAACTATCCGTTGACGGCTTACAGCGGTCAAAGCCATAGAACTCACTAAGACCTTCATTTTGAATGGTTATGGCTCCCATAACTCTAAACGAGGCAACAGTTATGGCCGTCCGAAGAATGGATATCCACAGGGTGCAACATCTGCGGTGCAAGGTGCAACATTCTTCCAAAAAGATGAAACAGCGCCGTGCGACTTTTAGAAATGGGTGCAGGGATTTGAAATGGACCAGTACCATGGTGCACCACTCACCAGGGATGGTAAATGGAAGACCAGCCATGGTGTTCCCTTTTTAACGTAAAAATTCATGTGACGGAAAAACAAAGGCCAAAAAACTTCAAAGACCCGATTGAGGTTCGGATAGCCTTTTTTGGGTATGAAACTATCCGTTGACGGCTTACAGCGGTCAAAGCCGTAGAACACACTATGACCTTTGTTTTGACTGGTTATGGCTCCCGTAACTCTAAACGAGGCAACAGTTATGGCCGTCTGAAGAATCGGTATCCACAGGGTGCAACATCTGCGGTGCAAGGTGCAACATTCGTCCAAAAAGACGAAATAGCGCCGTGCGACTTTTAGAAATGGGTGCAGGAATTTGAAATGGACCAGTACCATGGTGCACCACTCTCCAGGGATGGTATATCAAAGACCAGCCACGGTGTTCCCTTTTTAATGTAAAAATTCATGTGACGGAAAACGAATGCAAAAAAACATCAAAGACCCGATTGAGGTTCAGATAGACTTTTTTTAGGTATGAAACTATTCGTTGATGGCTTACAGCGGTCAAAGCCGAAGAACTCACTGAGACCTTCGTTTTGACTGGTTATGGCTCCCATAACTCTAAACGAGGCAACGGTTATGGCCGTCCGAAAAATCGATATCCACAGGGTGCAACATCTGCGGTGCAAGGTGCAACATTCATCCAAAAAGACGAAACAGCGCCGTGCGACTTTTAGAAATGGGTGCGAGGATTTGAAATGGACCAGTACCATGGTGCATCACTCTCCAGGGATGGTAAATCGAAAACCAGCCACGGTGTTCCCTTTTTAACGTAAAAATTCATGTGACGGAAAAACGAAGGCCAAAAAACTTCAGAGACCCGACTGAGGTTCGGATAGCCTTTTTTTGGGTATGAAACTATCCGTTGACGGCTTACAGCGGTCAAAGTCGTAGAACTCACTAAGACCTTCATTTTGATTGGTTATGGCTCCCGTAACTCTAAACGAGGCAACAGTTATGGCCGTCCGAAGAATCGATATCCACAGGGTGCAACATCTGCGGTGCAAGGTGCAACATTCGTCCAAAAAGACGAAACAGCACCGTGCGACTTTTAGAAATGGGTGCAGGGATTTGAAATTGAACATTACCATGGTGCATCACTCTCCAGGGATGGTAAATCGAAAACCAGCCACGGTGTTCCCTTTTTAACGTAAAAATTCATGTGACGGAAAAACGAAGGCCAAAAAACTTCAGAGACCAGATAGAGGTTCGGATAGCTTTTTTTGGTATGAAACTATCCGTTGACGGCTTACAGCGGTCAAAGCCATAGAACTCACTGAGACCTTCGTTTTGACTGGTTATGGCTCCCGTAACTATAAACGAGGCGACAGTTATGGCCGTCCGAAAATTCGATATCCACAGTGTGCAACATCTGCGGTGCATGGTGCAACATTCGTCCAAAAAGACGAAACAGCGCCGTGCGACTTTTTGAAATGGGTGTAGTGATTTGAAATGGACCAGTACCATGGTGCACCACTATCCAGGAATGGTAAATCGAAAACCAGCCACGGTATTCTCTTTTTAACGTAAAAATTCATGTGACGGAAAAACGAAGGCTAAAAAACTTCAGAAACCCGATTGAGGTTCGGATAGCCTTTTTTGGGTATGAAACTATCCGTTGACGGCTTACAGCAGTCAAAGCCAGAGAACTTACTAAGACCTTTGTTTTGACTGGTTATGGCTCCCGTAGCTCTAAACGAGGCAACAGTTATGGCCGTCTGAAGAATCGATATCCATAGGGTGCAACATCTGCGGTGCAAGGTGCAACATTCGTCTAATAAGATGAAACAACACCGTGCGACTTTTAGAAATGGGTGCAGGGATTTGAAATGGACTAGTACCATGGTGCACCACTCTCCAGGGATGGTAAATCGAAATCCAGCCACGGTATTCTCTTTTTAACATAAAAATTCATGTGACAGAAAAAAGAAGGCCAAAAAATTTCAGAGACCCGATTGAGGTTCGGATAGCCTTTTTTTGGGTATGAAACTATCCGTTGACGGCTTACAGCGGTCAAAACCATAGAACTCAGCGAGACCTTCGTTTTGACTGTTTATGGCTCCCGTAACTCTAAACAAGGCAACAGTTATGGCCGTCCGAAGAATCGATATCCACACGGTGCTACATCTGCGGTGCAAGGTGCAACATTCGTCCAAAAAGATGAAACAGGGCCATGCGACTTTTTGAAATGGGTGCAGGGATTTGAAATGGACCAGTACCATGGTGCATCTCTCTCCAGGGATGGTAAATCGAAAACCAGCCACGGTGTTCCCTTTTTAACGTAAAAATTCATGTGACGGAAAAACGAAGGCCAAAATACTTCAGAGACCCGACTGAGGTTCGGATAGCCTTTTTTTGGGTATGAAACTATCCGTTGACGGCTTACAGTGGTCAAAGTCGTAGAACTCACTAAGACCTTCATTTTGATTGGTTATGGCTCCCGTAACTCTAAACGAGGCAACAGTTATGGCCGTCCGAAGAATCGATATCCACAGGGTGCAACATCTGCGGTGCAAGGTGCAACATTCGTCCAAAAAGACGAAACAGCACCGTGCGACTTTTAGAAATGGGTGCAGGGATTTGAAATTGAACATTACCATGGTGCATCACTCTCCAGGGATGGTAAATCGAAATCCAGCCACGGTGTTCCCTTTTTAACGTAAAAATTCATGTGACGGAAAAACGAAGGCCAAAAAACTTCAGAGACCAGATAGAGGTTCGGATAGCTTTTTTTGGTATGAAACTATCCGTTGACGGCTTACAGCGGTCAAAGCCATAGAACTCACTGAGACCTTCGTTTTGACTGGTTATGGCTCCCGTAACTATAAACGAGGCGACAGTTATGGCCGTCCGAAAATTCGATATCCACAGTGTGCAACATCTGCGGTGCATGGTGCAACATTCGTCCAAAAAGACGAAACAACGCCGTGCGACTTTTTGAAATGGGTGTAGTGATTTGAAATGGACCAGTACCATGGTGCACCACTATCCAGGAATGGTAAATCGAAAACCAGCCACGGTGTTCTCTTTTTAACGTAAAAATTCATGTGACGGAAAAACGAAGGCTAAAAAACTTCAGAAACCCGATTGAGGTTCGGATAGCCTTTTTTGGGTATGAAACTATCCGTTGACGGCTTACAGCAGTCAAAGCCAGAGAACTTACTAAGACCTTTGTTTTGACTGGTTATGGCTCTCGTAGCTCTAAACGAGGCAACAGTTATGGCCGTCTGAAGAATCGATATCCATAGGGTGCAACATCTGCGGTGCAAGGTGCAACATTCGTCCAATAAGATGAAACAACACCGTGCGACTTTTAGAAATGGGTGCAGGGATTTGAAATGGAATAGTACCATGGTGCACCACTCTCCAGGGATGGTAAATCGAAATCCAGCCACGGTATTCTCTTTTTAACATAAAAATTCATGTGACAGAAAAAAGAAGGCCAAAAAATTTCAGAGACCCGATTGAGGTTCGGATAGCCTTTTTTTGGGTATGAAACTATCCGTTGACGGCTTACAGCGGTCAAAACCATAGAACTCAGCGAGACCTTCGTTTTGACTGTTTATGGCTCCCGTAACTCTAAACAAGGCAACAGTTATGGCCGTCCGAAGAATCGATATCCACACGGTGCAACATCTGCGGTGCAAGGTGCAACATTCGTCCAAAAAGATGAAACAGCGCCATGCGACTTTTTGAAATGGGTGCAGGGATTTGAAATGGACCAGTACCATGGTGCATCACTCTCCAGGGATGGTAAATCGAAAACCAGCCACGGTGTTCCCTTTTTAACGTAAAAATTCATGTGACGGAAAAATGAAGGCCAAAAAACATCAGAGACCCGATAGAGGTTCGGATCGCCTTTTATTGGTATGAAACTATCCGTTGACGGCTTACAGCGGTCAAAGCCGTAGAACTCACTGAGACCTTCATTTTGACTGGTTATGGCTCCCGTAGCTCTAAACGAGGCAACAGTTATGGCCATCCGAAGAATCGATATCCACAGGGTGCAACATCTGCGGTGCAAGGTGCAACATTCATCCAAAAAGACAAAACAGCATTGTGCGTCTTTTAGAAGTGGGTGCAGGGATTTGAAATGGACCAGTACCATGGTGCACCACTCTCCAGGGATGGTAAATCGAAAACCAGCCACGGTGTTCTCTTTTTAACGTAAAAATTCATGTGACGGAAAAACGAAGGCCAAAAAACTTCAAAAACCCGATTGAGGTTCGGATAGCCTTTTTTTGGGTATGAAACTATCCGTTGACGGCTTACAGCAGTCAAAGCCGTAGAACTCACTGAGACCTTTGTTTTGACTGGTTATGGCTCCCGTAACTCTAAACGAAGCAACAGTTATGGCCATCCGAAGAATCGATATCCACAGGGTGCAACATCTGCGGTGCAAGGTGCAACATTCATCCAAAAAGACGAAACAGCGCCGTGCGACTTTTAGAAATGGGTGCAAGGATTTGAAATGGACCATTACCATGGTGCACCACTCTCCAGGGATGGTAAATCGAAGACCAGCCACAGTGTTCCCTTTTTAACGTAAAAATTCATGTGACGGAAAAACGAAGGCCAAAAAACTTCAGAGACCCGATTGAGGTTCGGATAGCCTTTTTTTGGGTATGAAACTATCTGTTGACGGCTTACAGAGGTCAAAGCCGTAGAAATCACTGAGACCTTCGTTTTGACTGGTTATGGCTCCCATAAATCTAAACGAGGCAACGGTTATGGCCGTCCGAAAAATCGATATCCACAGGGTGCAACATCAGCGGTGCAAGGTGCACCAATCGTCCAAAAAGACGAAACAGCGCCGTGCAACTTGAAATGGGTGCAGGGATTTGGAATGGACCAGTACCATGGTGCATCACTCTCCAGAGATTGTAAATCGAAAACCAGCCACGGTGTTCCCTTTTTAACGTAAAAATTCATGTGACGGAAAAACGAAGGCCAAAAAACTTCAGAGACCCAAATGAGGTTCGGATAGCCTTTTTTGGGTATGAAACTATCCGTTGACGGCTTACAGCGGTCAAAGCCATAGAACTCACTAAGACCTTCATTTTGACTGGTTATGGCTCCCATAACTCTAAACGAGGCAACAGTTATGGCCGTCCGAAGAATGGATATCCATAGGGTGCAACATCTGCGGTGCAAGGTGCAACATTCGTCCAAAAAGATGAAACAGCGCCGTGCGACTTTTAGAAATGGGTGCAGGGATTTGAAATGGACCAGTTCCATGGTGCACCACTCACCAGGGATGGTAAATCGAAGACCAGCCACGGTGTTCCCTTTTTAACGTAAAAATTCATGTGACGGAAAAACAAAGGCCAAAAAACTTCAAAGACCCGATTGAGGTTCGGATAGCCTTTTTTGGGTATGAAACTATCCGTTGACGGCTTACAGCGGTCAAAGCCGTAGAACACACTAAGACCTTTGTTTTGACTGGTTATGGCTCCCGTAACTCTAAACGAGGCAACAGTTATGGCCATCTGAAGAATCGATATCCACAGGGTGCAACATCTGCGGTGCAAGGTGCAACATTCGTCCAAAAAGACGAAATAGCGCCGTGAGACTTTTAGAAATGGGTGCAGGAATTTGAAATGGACCAGTACCATGGTGCACCACTCTCCAGGGATGGTATATCAAAGACCAGCCACGGTGTTCCCTTTTTAATGTAAAAATTCATGTGACGGAAAAACGAAGGCAAAAAAACATCAAAGACCCGATTGAGGTTCGAATAGACTTTTTTTAGGTATGAAACTATTCGTTGATGGCTTACAGCGGTCAAAGCCGAAGAACTCACTGAGACCTTCGTTTTGGCTGGTTATGGCTCCCATAACTCTAAACGAGGCAACGGTTATGGCCGTCCGAAAAATCGATATCCACAGGGTGCAACATCTGCGGTGCAAGGTGCAACATTCATCCAAAAAGACGAAACAGCGCCGTGCGACTTTTAGAAATGGGTGCGAGGATTTGAAATGGACCAGTACCATGGTGCATCACTCTCCAGGGATGGTAAATCGAAAACCAGCCACGGTGTTCCCTTTTTAACGTAAAAATTCATGTGACGGAAAAACGAAGGCCAAAAAACTTCAGAGACCCGACTGAGGTTCGGATAGCCTTTTTTTGGGTATGAAACTATCCGTTGACGGCTTACAGCGGTCAAAGTCGTAGAACTCACTAAGACCTTCATTTTGATTGGTTATGGCTCCCGTAACTCTAAACGAGGCAACAGTTATGGCCGTCCGAAGAATCGATATCCACAAGGTGCAACATCTGCGGTGCAAGGTGCAACATTCGTCCAAAAAGACGAAACAGCACCGTGCGACTTTTAGAAATGGGTGCAGGGATTTGAAATGGACCAGTACTATGATGCACCACTCTCCAGGGATGGTAAATCGAAGACCAGCCACGGTGTTCCCTTTTTAGCGTAAAAATTCATGTGACGGAAAAACGAAGGCCAAAAAACTTCAATGACCCGATTGAGGTTCGGATAGCCTTTTTTGGGTATGAAACTATCCGTTGACGGCTTACAGTGGTCAAAGCCGTAGAACTCACTGAGACCTTCGTTTTGACTGGTTATGGCTCTCGTAACTCTAAATGAGGCAACAATTATGGCCGTCCGAAAAATCGATATCCACAAGGTGCAACATCAGCGGTGCAACGTGCAACATTCGTCCAAAAAGACGAAACAGCGCCGTGCGACTTTTAGAAATGGGTGCAGGGATTTGAAATGGACCAGTACTGTGGTGCATCACTCTCCAGGGATGGTAAATTAAAAACCAGCAACGGTGTTCCCTTTTTAACGTAAAAATTCATGTGGCGGAAAAACGAAGGCCAAAAAACTTCAAAGACCCGATTGAGGTTCGGATAGCCTTTTTTTGGGTATGAAACTATCCCTTGACGACTTACAGCGGTCAAAGCCGTAAAACTCACTGAGACCTTCGTTTTGACTAGTTATGGCTCCCGTAACTCTAAACGAGGCAACGGTTATGGCCGTCTAAAGAATCGATATCCACATGGTGCAACATCTGCGGTGCAAGGTGCAACATTCGTCTAAAAAGACGAAACAGCGCCGTGCGACTTTTAGAAATTGGTGCAGTGATTTGAAATGGACCAGTACCATGGTGCACCACTCTCCAGGGATGGTAAATCGAAGACCAGCCACGGTGTTCCCTTTTTAACGTAAAAATTCATGTGACGGAAAAACAAAGGCCAAAAAACTTCAGAGACCCGATTGAGGTTCGGAGAGCCTTTTTTAGAGTATAAAACTATCCGCTGACGGCTTACAGACGTCAAAGCCGTAGAACTCACTGAGACCTTCGTTTTGACCAGTTATGGCTCCCGTAACTCTAAACGAGGCAACAGTTATGGCCGTCCGAAGAATCGATATCCACAGGGTGCAACATCTGCGGTGCAAGGTGCAACATTCGTCCAAAATGAAGAAACATCGCCATGCGGCTTTTAGAAATGGGTGTAGGGATTTGAAATGGACCAGTACCATGGTGCACCACTATCTAGTGATGGTAAATCGATGACCAGCCACGGTATTCCCTTTTTAACGTAAAAATTCATGTGATGGAAAAACGAAGGCCAAAAAACTTCAGAGACCCGATTGAGGTTCGGATAGCCTTTTTATGGGTATGAAACTATCCGTTGACGGCTTACAGCGGTCAAAGCCATAGAACTCACTGAGACCTTCGTTTTGACTGGTTATGGCTCCCGTAACTCTAAACGAAGCAACAGTTATGGTCGTCCGAAGAATCGATATCCACAGGGTGCAACATCTGCGGTGCAAGGTGGAACATTCGTCCAAAAAGACGAAACAGCGCCGTGCGACTTTTAGAAATGGGTGCAGGGATTTGAAATAGACCAGTACCATAGTGCACCACTCTCCAGGGATGGTAAATCAAAAACCAGCCACGGTGTTCTCTTTTTAACGTAAAAATTCATGTGACGGAAAAACGAGGGCCAAAAAACTTCAAAGAGCCGATTGAGGTTCGGATAGCCTTTTTTGGGTATGAAACTATCCGTTCATGGCTTACAGCGGTCAAAGCCGTAGAACTCACTGAGACCTTCGTTTTGACTGGTTATGGCTCCCGTAACTCTAAACGAGGCAACAATTATGGCCGTCCGAAGAATCGATATCCACAGGGAGCAACATCTGCGGTGCAAGATGCAACATTCGTCCAAAATGACGAAACAGCGCCGTGCAACTTATAGAAATGGGTGTAGGGATTTGAAATGGACCAGTAACATGGTGCACCACTCTCCAGGGATGGTAAATCGAAGACCAGCCACGATGTTCCCTTATTAACGTAAAAATTAATGTGACGGAAAAACAAAGGCCAAAAAGACGAAACAGCGCCGTGCGACTTTTAGAAATGGGTGTAGGGATTTGAAATGGACTAGTACCATGGTGCACCACTCTCCAGGGATGGTAAATCGAAAACCAGCCACGGTATTCTATTTTTAACGTAAAATTTCATGTGACGGAAAAACGAAGGCCAAAAAACTTCAGAGACCCGATTGAGGTTCGGATAGCCTTTTTTTGGGTATGAAACTATCCGTTGACGGCATACAGTGGTCAAAGCCGTAGAACTCACTGAGACCTTCGTTTTGACTAGTTATGGCTCCCGTAACTCTAAACGAGGCAACAGTTATGGTCGTCCGAAGAATCGATATCCACAAGGTGCAACATCTGCGGTGCAAGGTGCAACATTCGTCCATAAAGACGAAACAGCGCCATGCGACTTTTAGAAATGAGTGCAGGGATTTGAAATGGACCAGTACCATGGTGCACCACTCTCCGGGGAAGGTAAATCGAAGACCAGCCACGGTGTTCCCTTTTTAACGTAAAAATTCATGTGACGGAAAAACGAAGGCGAAAAAACATCAGAGACCCGATTGAGGTTCGGATAGACTTTTTTTGGGTATGAAACTACCCGTTGATGGCTTACAGCGGTCAAAGCCGTAGAACTCACTGAGACCTTCGTTTTGACTGGTTATGGCTCCCGTAACTCTAAACGAGGCAACGGTTATGGCCGTCCGAAAAATCGATATCCACAGGGTGCAACATCTGCGGTGCAAGGTGCAACATTCGTCCAAAAAGACGAAACAGCGCCGTGCGACTTTTAGAAATGGGTGCAGGGATTTGAAATGGACCAGTACCATGGTGCATCACTCTCCAGGGATGGTAAATCGAAAACCAGCCACGATGTTCCCATTTTAACGTAAAAATTCATGTGACGGAAAAACGAAGGCCAAAAAACTTCAAAGACCCGACTGAGGTTCGGATAGCCTTTTTTTGGGTATGAAACTATCCGTTGATGGCTTACAGTGGTCAAAGCCATAGAACTCACTGAGACCTTCGTTTTGACTGGTTATGGCTCCCGTAACTCTAAACGAGGCAATAGTTATGGCCGTCCGAAGAATCGATATCCACAGGGTGCAACATCTGCGGTGCAAGGTGCAACATTCGTCCAAAAAGACGAAACAGCGCCATGCGACTTTTAGAAATAGGTGCAGGGATTTGAAATGGACCAGTACCATGGTGCACCACTCTCCAGGGATGGTAAATCGAAAACCAGCCACGATGTTCCCTTTTTAACGTAAAAATTCATGTGACGGAAAAACGAAGGCCAAAAAACTTCAAAGACCCGACTGAGGTTCGGATAGCCTTTTTTTGGGTATGAAACTATCCGTTGATGGCTTACAGTGGTCAAAGCCATAGAACTCACTAAGACCTTTGTTTTGACTGGTTATGGATCCCGTAACTCTAAACGAGGCAACAGTTATGGCCATCCGAAGAATCGATATCCACAGGGTGCAACATCTGCGGTGCAAGGTGCAACATTCATCCAAAAAGACGAAACAGCACCGTGCGACTTTTAGAAATGGGTGCAGGGATTTGATATGGACCAGTACCATGGTGCACCACTCTCCAAGGATGGTAAATCGAAGACCAGCCACGGTGTTCCCTTTTTAACGTACAAATTCATGTGACGGAAAAACGAAGGCCAAAAAACTTCAGAGAGCCGACTGAGGTTCGGATAGCCTTTTTTGGGTATGAAACTATCCATTGACGGCTTACAGACGTCAAAGCCGTAGAAATCAATGAGACCTTGATTTTGACAAGTTATGGCTCCCGTAACTCTAAACGAGGCAACAGTTATGGCCGTCCGAAGAATCGATATCCACAGGGTGCAACATCTGCGGTGCAAGGTGCAACATTCGTCCAAAATAAAGAAACAGCACCGTGCGACTTTTAGAAATGGGTGCAGGGATTTGAAATGGACCAGTACCATGGTGCACCACTATCTAGTGATGGTTAATCGAAGACCAGCCACGGTATTCCCTTTTTCACGTAAAAATTCATGTGATGGAAAAACGAAGGCCAAAAAACTTCAGAGACCCGACTGAGGTTCGGATAGCCTTTTTTTGGGTATGAAACTATCCGTTGACGGCTTACAGCGGCCAACGCCGTAGAACTCACTGAGACCTTCGTTTTGACTGGTTATGGCTCCCGTAACTCTAAACGAAGCAACAGTTATGGTCGTCCGAAGAATCGATATCCACAGGGTGCAACATCTGCGGTGCAAGGTGGAACATTCGTCCAAAAAGACGAAACAGCGCCGTGCGACTTTTAGAAATGGGTGTTGGGATTTGAAATGGACCAGTACCATAGTGCACCACTCTCCAGGGATGGTAAATCGAAAACCAGCCACGGTGTTCTCTTTTTAACGTAAAAATTCATGTGACGGAAAAACGAAGGCCAAAAAACTTCAGAGAGCCGATTGATGTTCGGATAGCCTTTTTTGGGTATGAAACTATCCGTTCACGGCTTACAGCGGTCAAAGCCGTAGAACTCACTGAGACCTTCGTTTTGACTGGTTATGGCACCCGTAACTCTAAACGAGGCAACAGTTATGGCCTTCCGAAGAATCGATATCCACAGGGTGCAACATCTGCGGTGCAAGATGCAACAATCGTCCAAAATGACGAAACAGCGCCGTGCGACTTTTAGAAATGGGTGTAGGGATTTGAAATGGACCAGTACCATGGTGCACCACTCTCCAGGGATGGTAAATCGAAGACCAGCCACGATGTTCCCTTTTTAACGTAAAAATTCATGTGACGGAAAACGAAGGCCAAAAAGACGAAACAGCGCCGTGCGACTTTTAGAAATGGGTGCAGGGATTTGAAATGGACCAGTACCATGGTGCACCACTCTCCAGGGATGGTAAATCGAAAACCAGCCACGGTATTCTATTTTTAACGTAAAATTTCATGTGACGGAAAAACGAAGGCCAAAAAACTTCAAAGACCCGATTGAGGTTCGGATAGCCTTTTTTTGGGTATGAAACTATCCGTTGACGGCATACAGTGGTCAAAGCCGTAGAACTCACTGAGACCTTCGTTTTGACTGGTTATGGCTCCCGTAAATCTAAACGAGGCAACAGTTATGGCCGTCCGAAGAATCGATATCCACAGGGTGCAACATCTGCGGTGCAAGGTGCAACATTCGTCCATAAAGACGAAACAGCACCGTGCGACTTTTAGAAATGAGTGCAGGGATTTGAAATGGACAAGTACCATGGTGCACCACTCTCCGGGGATGGTAAATCGAAGACCAGCCACGGTGTTCCCTTTTTAACGTAAAAATTCATGTGATGGAAAAACGAAGGCAAAAAAACTTCAAAGACCCGATTGAGGTTCGGATAGACTTTTTTTGGGTATGAAACTATCCGTTGATGGCTTACAGCGGTAAAAGCCGTAGAACTCATCGAGACCTTCGTTTTGACTGGTTATGGCTCCCGTAACTCTAAACGAGGCAACGGTTATGGCCGTCCGAAAAATCGATATCCACAGGGTGCAACATCTGCGTTGCAAGGTGCAACATTCGTCCAAAAAGACGAAACAGCGCCGTGCGACTTTTAGAAATGGGTGCAGGGATTTGAAATGGACCAGTACCATGGTGCATCACTCTCCAGGGATGGTAAATCGAAAACCAGCCACGGTGTTCCCTTTTTAACGTAAAAATTCATGTGATGGAAAAACGAAGGCCAATAAACTTCAAAGAGCCGACTGAGGTTCGGATAGCCTTTTTTGGGTATGAAACTATCCGTTGACGGCTTACAGCGGTCAAAGCCGTAGAACTCACTGAGACCTTTGTTTTGACTGGTTATGGCTCCCGTAACTCTAAACGAGGAAACAGTTATGACCGTCCGAAGAATCAATATCCACAGGGTGCAACATCTGCGGTGCATGGTGCAACATTCGTCCAAAAAGATGAAACAGCGCCGTGCGGCTTTTAGAAATGGGTGCAGGGATTTGAAATGGACCACTACCATGGTGCATCACTCTCCAGGGATGGTAAATCGAAGACCAGCCACGGTGTTCCCTTTTTAACGTAAAAATTCATGTGACGGAAAAACGAAGGCCAAAAAACTTCAGAGACCCGATTGAGGTTCGGATAGCCTTTTTTGGGTATAAAACTATCCATTGACGGCTTACAGCGTTCAAAGCCGTAGAACTCACTGAGACCTTTGTTTTGACTGGTTATGGCTCCCGTAACTCCAAATGAGGCAACAGTTTTGGCCGTCCGAAAAATCGATGTCCACAAGGTGCAACATCTGCGGTGCAAGGTGCAACATTCGTCCAAAAAGACGAAACAGCGCCGTGCGACTTTTAGAAATGGGTGCAGGGATTTGAAATGGACCAGTACTATGGTGCATCACTCTCCAGGAATGGTAAATTAAACACCAGCAATGGTGTTCCCTTTTTAACGTAAAAATTCATGTGGCGGAAAAACGAAGGCCAAAAAACTTCAGAGACCCGATTGAGGTTCGGATAGCCTTTTTTTGGGTATGAAACTATCCGTTGACGACTTACAGCGGTCAAAGCCGTAAAACTCACTGAGACCTTCGTATTGACTGGTTATGGCTCCCGTAACTCTAAACGAGGCAACGGTTATGGCCATCCGAAGAATCGATATCCACAGGGTGCAACATCTGCGGTGCAAGGTGCAACATTCGTCCAAAAAGACGAAACAGCGCCGTGCGACTTTTAGAAATTGGTGCAGGGATTTGAAATGGACCAGTACCATGGTGCACCACTCTCCAGGGATGGTAAACCGAAGACCAGCCACGGTGTTCCCTTTTTAACGTAAAAATTCATGTGACGGAAAAACGAACGCCAAAAAACTTCATAGACCCGATTGAGGTTCGGATAGCCTTTTTTTGGGTATGAAACTATCCGTTGATGGCATACAGTGGTCAAAGCCGTAGAACTCACTGATACCTTCGTTTTGACTGGTTATGGCTCCCGTAACTCTAAACGAGGCAACAGTTATGGCCGTCCGAAGAATCGATATCCACAGGGTGCAACATCTGCGGTGCAAGGTGCAACATTCGTCCATAAAGACAAAACAGCGTCGTGCGACTTTTAGAAATGAGTGCAGGGATTTGAAATGGGCCAGTACCATGGTGCACCCCTCTCCGGGGATGGTAAATCGAAGACCAGCCACGGTGTTCCCTTTTTAATGTAAAAATTCATGTGACGGAAAAACGAAGGCCAAAAAACTTCAAAGACCCGATTGAGGTTCGGATAGCCTTTTTTTGGGTATGAAACTATCCGTTGACGGCTTACAACTGTCAAAGCCGTAGAACTCACTGAAACCTTCGTTTTGACTGCTAATGGCTCCCGTAACTCTAAACGAGGCAACAGTTATGGCCGTCCATAGAATCGATATCCGCAGGGTGCAACATTTGCGGTGCAAGGTGCAATATTCGTCCAAAAAGACGAAACAGCGTCGTGCGACTTTTAGAAATGGGTGCAGGGATTTGAAATGGACCAGTACCATGGTGCACCACTCTCCAGATATGGTAAATCGAAAACCAGCCACAGTGTTCTCTTTTTAACGTAAAAATTCATGTGTTGGAAAAACGAATGCCAAAAAACTTCAGAGACCCGATTGAGGTTCGGATAGCTTTTTTTTGGGTATGAAACTATCCGTTGACGGCTTACAACAGTCAAAGCCGTAGAACTCACTAAGACCTTTGTTTTGACTGGTTATGGCTCCCGTAACTCTAAACGAGACAGCAGTTATGGCCATCCGAAGAATCGATATCCACAGGGTGCAACATCTGCGGTGCAAGGTGCAACATTCATCCAAAAAGACGAAACAGCACCGTGCGACTTTTAGAAATGGGTGCAGGGATTTGAAATGGACCAGTACCATGGTGCACCACTCTCCAGGGATGGTAAATCGAAGACCAGCCACGGTGTTCCCTTTTTAACGTACAAATTCATGTGACGGAAAAACGAAGGCAAAAAAACTTCAGAGAGCCGATTGAGGTTCGGATAGCCTTTTTTGTGTATGAAACTATCCATTGACGGCTTACAGCTGTCAAAGCAGTAGAACTCACTGAGACCTTCGTTTTGACTAGTTATGGCCCCCGTAACTCTAAACGAGGCAACAGTTATGGCCGTCCGAAGAATCGATATCCACAGGGTGCAACATCTGCGGTGCAAGGTGCAACATTCGTCCAAAATGAAGAAACAGCGCCGTGCGACTTTTAGAAATGGGTGCAGGGATTTGAAATGGACCAGTACCATGGTGAACCACTATCCAGTGATGTTAAATCGAAGACCAGCCACGGTATTCCCTTTTTAACGTAAAAATTCATGTGACGGAAAAACGAAGGCCAAAAAACTTCAGAGACCCGATTGAGGTTCGGATAGCCTTTTTATGGGTATGACACTATCTGTTCACGGCTTACAGCGGTCAAAGCCGTAGAACTCACTGAGACCTTCGTTTTGACTGGTTATGGCTCCCGTAACTCTAAACGAGGCAACAGTTATGGCCGTCCGAAGAATCGATATCCACAGGGTGCAAAATCTGCGGTGCAAGATGCAACATTCGTCCAAAAAGACGAAACAGCGCCGTGCGACTTTTAGAAATGGGTGCAGGGATTTGAAATGGACCAGTACCATGGTGCACCACTCTCCAGGGATGGTAAATCGAAAACCAGCCACGGTATTCTATTTTTAACGTAAAATTTCATGTGACGGAAAAACGAAGGCCAAAAAACTTCAGAGACCCGATTGAGGTTCGGATAGCCTTTTTTTGGGTATGAAACTATCCGTTGATGACATACAGTGGTCGAAGCCGTAGAACTCACAGAGACCTTCGTTTTGACTGGTTATGGCTCCCGTAACTCTAAACGAGGCAACAGTTATGGCCGTCCGAAGAATCGATATCCACAGGGTGCAACATCTGTGGTGCAAGGTGCAACATTCGTCCATAAAGACGAAACAGCACCGTGCGACTTTTAGAAATGAGTGCAGGGATTTGAAATGGACAAGTACCATGGTGCACCACTCTCCGGGGATGGTAAATCGAAGACCAGCCACGGTGTTCCCTTTTTAACGTAAAAATTCATGTGACGGAAAAACGAAGGCAAAAAAACTTCAGAGACCCGATTGAGGTTCGGATAGACTTTTTTTGGGTATGAAACTATCCGTTGATGGCTTACAGTGGTCAAAGCCATAGAACTCACTGAGACCTTCGTTTTGACTAGTTATGGCTCCCGTAACTCTAAACGAGGCAACGGTTATGGCCGTCCGAAAAATCGATATCCACAGGGTGCAACATCTGCGTTGCAAGGTGCAACATTCGTCCAAAAAGACGAAACAGCGCCGTGCGACTTTTAGAAATGGGTGCAGGGATTTGAAATGGACAAGTACCATGGTGCGCCACTCTCCAGGGATGGTAAATCGAAGACCAGCCACGGTGTTCCCTTTTTAACGTAAAAATTCATGTGACGGAAAAACGAAAGCCAAAAAACTTCAGAGACCCGATTGAGGTTCGGATAGCCTTTTTTGGGTATAAAACTATCCGTTGACGGCTTACAGCGGTCAAAGCCGTAGAACTCACTAAGACCTTTGTTTTGACTGGTTATGGCTCCCGTAACTCTAAATGAGGCAACAGTTATGGCCGTCCGAAAAATCGATATCCACAAGGTGCAACATCGGCGGTGCAAGGTGCAACATTTGTCCAAAAAGACGAAACAGCGCCTTGCGAATTTTAGAAATGGGTACAGGGATTTGAAATGGACCAGTACTGTGGTGCATCACTCTCCAGGGATGGTAAATTAAACACCAGCAACGGTGTTCCCTTTTTAACGTAAAAATTCATGTGGCGGAAAAACGAAGGCCAAGAAACTTCAGAGACCCGATTGAGGTTCGGATAGCCTTTTTTGGGTATGAAACTATTCGTTGACGACTTACAGCGGTCAAAGCCGTAAAACTCACTGAGACCTTCGTATTGACTGGTTATGGCTCCCGTAACTCTAAACGAGGCAACGGTTATGGCCGTTCGAAGAATCGATATCCACAGGGTGCAACATCTGCGGTGCAAGGTGCAACATTCGTCCAAAAAGACGAAATAGCGCCGTGCGACTTTTAGAAATTGGTGCAGGGATTTGAAATGGACCAGTACCATGGTGCACCACTCTCCAGGGATGGTAAACCGAAGACCAGCCACGGTGTTCCCTTTTTAACGTAAAAATTCATGTGACGGAAAAACGAAGGCCAAAAAACTTTAGAGACCCGATTGAGGTTCGATAGCCTTTTTTTTGGTATGAAACTATCCGTTGACGGCATACAGTGGTCAAAGCCGTAGAACTCACTGAGACCTTTGTTTTGACTGGTTATGGCTCCCGTAACTCTAAACGAGGCAACAGTTATGGCCGACTGAAGAATCGATATCCACAGGGTGCAACATCTGCGGTGCAAGATGCAACATTCGTCCAAAAAGACGAAACAGCGCCGTGCGGCTTTTAGAAATGGGTGCTGGGATTTGAAATGGACCAGTACCATGGTGCACCCCTCTCCGGGGATGGTAAATCGAAGACCAGCCACGGTGTTCCATTTTTAACGTACAAATTCATGTGACGGAAAAACGAAGGCCAAAAAACTTCTAAGACCCGATTGAGGTTCGGATAGCCTTTTTTGGGTATGAAACTATCCGTTGACGGCTTACAATCATCAAAGCCGTAGAACTCACTGAGACCTTCATTTTGACTAGTTATGGCTCCCGTTACTCTAAACGAGGCAACAGTTATGGCCGTCCGAAGAATCGATATCCACAGGGTGCAACATCTGCGGTGCAAGGTGCAACATTCGTCCAAAAAGACGAAATAGCGCCGTGCGACTTTTAGAAATGGGTGCAGGGATTTGAAATGGACCAGTACCATGGTGCACCACTATCCAGTGATTGTAAATCGAAGACCAGCCACGGTGTTCCCTTTTTAACGTAAAAATTCATGTGACGGAAAAACGAAGGCCAAAAAACTTCAAAGACCCGATTGAGGTTCGGATAGCCTTTTTATAGGTATGAAACTATCCGTTGACGGCTTACAGCGGTCAAAGCCGTAGAACTCACTGAGACCTTCGTTTTAGCTGATTATGAATCCCGTAATTCTAAATGAGGCAACAGTTATGGTCGTCCGAAGAATCGGTATCCACAAGGTTCAACATCTACGGTGCAAGGTGCAACATTCGTCCAAAAAGACGAAATAGCGCCGTGCGACTTTTAGAAATGAGTGTAGGGATTTGAAATGGACTAGTACCATGGTGCACCACTCTCCATGGATGGTAAATCGAAAACCAGCCACGGTGTTCTCTTTAAACGTAAAAATTCATGTGACGGAAAAACGAAGGCCAAAAAACTTTAGAGAGCCAATTGAGGTTCGGATAGCCTTTTTTGGGTATGAAACTATCCGTTGACGGCTTATAGCGGTCAAAGCCGTAGAACTCACTGAGACCTTCGTTTTGACTGGTTATGGCTCCCGTAACTCTAAACGAGGCAACAGTTATGGCCGTCCGAAGAATCGATATCCACAGGGTGCAACATCTGCGGTGCAAGATGCAACATTCGTCCAAAATGATGAAACAGCGCCGTGCGACTTTTAGAAATGGGTGTAGGGATTTGAAATGGACCAGTACCATAGTGCACCACTCTCCAGGGATGGTAAATCGAAGACCAGCCACGGTGTTCCCTTTTTAACGTAAAAATTCATGTGACGGAAAAACAAAGGCCAAAAAGACGAAACAGCGCCGTGCCACTTTTAGAAATGGGTGCAGGGATTTGAAATGGACCAGTACCATGTTGCACCACTCTCCAGGGATGGTAAATCGAAAACCAACCACGGTATTCTCTTTTTAACGTAAAAATTCATGTGATGGAAAAACGAAGGCCAAAAAACTTCAAAGATCCGATTGATGTTCGGATAGCCTTTTTGGGTATGAAACTATCCGTTGACGGCTTACAGCGGTCAAAGCCGTAGAACTCACTAAGACCTTCGTTTTGACTGTTTATAGCTCCCATAACTCTAAACGAGGCAACAGTTATAGCCGTCCGAAGAATCGATATCCACAGGGTGCAACATCTGCGGTGCAAGGTGCAACATTCGTCCCAAAAGACGAAACAGCGCCGTGCGACTTTTAGAAATGGGTGCAGGGATTTGAAATGGACCAGTACCATGGTGCACCCCTCTCCAGGGATGGTAAATCGAAGACAAGCCACGGTGTTCCCTTTTTAACGTAAAAATTCATGTGACGGAAAAACGAAGGCCATAAAACTTCAAAGCGCCGATTGAGGTTCGGATAGCCTTTTTATGGGTATGAAACTAACCGTTAACGGCTTACAGCGGTCAAAGCCGTAGAACTCACTGAGACCTTCATTTTGACTGGTTATGAATCCCGTAATTCTAAACGAGGCAACAGTTATGGTCGTCCGAAGAATCGGTATCCACAGGGTGCAAGATCTGCGGTGCAAGGTGCAACATTCGTCCAAAAAGACGAAACAGCGCCGTGCGACTTTTAGAAATGGGTGCAGGGATTTGAAATGGACTAGTACCATGGTGCACCACTCTCCAGGGATGGTAAATCGAAAACCAGCCACGGTGTTCTCTTTTTAACGTAAAAATTCATGTGACGGAAAAACGAAGGTCAAAAAACTTCAAAGAGCCGATTGAGGTTCGGATAGCCTTTTTTTGGGTATGAAACTATCCGTTGACGGCTTATAGTGGTCAAAGCCGTAGAACTCACTGAGACCTTCGTTTTGACTGGTTATGGCTCCCGTAACTCTAAACGAGGCAACAGTTATGGCCGTCCGAAGAATCGATATCCACAGGGTGCAACATCTGCGTTGCAAGATGCAACATTCGTCCAAAATGACGAAACAGCGCCGTGCGACTTTTAGAAATGGGTGTAGGGATTTGAAATGGACCAGTACCATGGTGCACCACTCTCCAGGGATGGTAAATCGAAGACCAGCCACGGTGTTCCCTTTTTAACGTAAAAATTCATGTGACGGAAAAACAAAGGCCAAAAAGACGAAACTGCGCCGTGCGACTTTTAGAAATGGGTGCAGGGATTTGAAATGGACCAGTACCATGGTTCACCACTCTCCAGGGATGGTAAATCGAAAACCAGCCACGGTATTCTCTTTTTAACGTAAAAATTCATGTGACGGAAAAACGAAGGCCAAAAAACTTCAAAGACCCGATTGATGTTCGGATAGCCTTTTTTAGAGTATGAAACTATCCATTGACGGCTTACAGCAGTCAAAGCCGTAGAACTCACTGAGACCTTCGTATTGACTGGTTATGGCTCCCGTAACTCTAAACGAGGCAATAGTTATGGTCGTCCGAAGAATCGATATCCACAGGGTGCAACATCTGCGGTGCAAGGTGCAACATTCGTCCAAAAAGACGAAACAACGCCTTGCGACTTTTAGAAATGGGTGCAGGGATTTGAAATGGACCAGTACCATGGTGCACCACTCTCCAGGGATGGTAAATCGAAGACCAGCCACGTTGTTCCCTTTTTAACGTAAAAATTCATGTGACGGAAAAACGAAGGCCAAAAAACTTCAGAGACCCGATTGAGGTTCGGACAGCCTTTTTTTGGGTATGAAACTATCCGTTGACGGCATACAGCGGTCAAAGCCGTAGAACTCACTGAGACCTTCGTTTTGACTGGTGACGGCTCCCGTAACTCTAAACAAGGCAACAGTTATAGCCGTCCGAAGAATTGATATCCACAGGGTGCAACATCTGCGGTGCAAGGTGCAACATTCGTCCATAAAGACGAAACAGCGCCGTGCGACATTTAGAAATGAGTGCAGGGATTTGAAATGGACCAGTACCATGGTGCACTCCTCTCCGGGGATGGTAAATCGAAGATCAGCCACGGTGTTCCCTTTTTAACGTAAAAATTCATGTGACGGAAAAACGAAGGCCAAAAACCTTCAGAGACCCGATTGAGGTTCGTATATCCTTTTTTTGGGTATGAAACTATCCGTTGACGGCTTACAGCGGTCAAAGCCATAGCACTCACTGAGACCTTCGTTTTGACTAGTTATGGCTCTCGTAACTCTAAACGAGGCAACAGTTATGGCCGTCGGAAGAATCGATATCCACAGGGTGCAACATCTGCGGTGCAACATTCGTCCAAAAAGACGAAACAGCGTCGTGCGACTTTTAGAAATGGGTGCAGGGATTTGAAATGGACCAGTACCATGGTGCACCACTCTCCAGGGATGGTAAATCGAAAACCAGCAACAGTGTTCTCTTTTTAACGTAAAAATTCATGTGTCGGAAAAACGAATGCCAAAAAACTTCAGAGACCCGATTGAGGTTCGGATAGCTTTTTTTTGGGTATGAAACTATCCGTTGATGGCTTACAACAGTCAAAGCTGTAGAACT
Organism: Allium fistulosum; assembly: GCA_030737815.1. Classification (NCBI taxonomy): domain Eukaryota; kingdom Viridiplantae; phylum Streptophyta; class Magnoliopsida; order Asparagales; family Amaryllidaceae; genus Allium; species Allium fistulosum. Next base: position 5,900,823 of record JASFAW010000014.1, read on the forward strand.
CACTGAGACCTTTGTTTTGACTAGTTATGGCTCCCGTAACTCTAAACGAGGCAACAGTTATGGCTGTCTGAAGAATCGATATCCACAGGGTGCAACATCTGCGGTGCAAGGTGCAACATTCATCCAAAAAGACAAAACAGCACCGTGCAGCTTTTCGAAATGGGTGCTGGGATTTGAAATGGACCAGTACCATGGTGCACCACTCTCTAGGGATGGTAAATTGAAGACCAACCACGGTGTTCCCTTTTTAACGTACAAATTCATGTGACGGAAAAACGAAGGCCAAAAAACTTCAGAGAGAAGATTGAGGTTCGGATAGCCTTTTTTGGGTATGAAACTATCCGTTGATGGCTTACAGCCGTCAAAGCCGTAGAACTTACTGAGACCTTCGTTTTGACTAGTTATGGCTCCCGTAACTCTAAACGAGGCAACAGTTATGGCCGTCCGAAGAATCGATATACACAGGGTGCAACATCTGCGGTGCAAGGTGCAACATTCGTCCAATATGACGAAACAGTGCCGTGCGACTTTTAGAAATGGGTGCAGGGATTTGAAATGGACCAGTACCATGGTGCACCACTATCCAATGATGGTAAATCGAAGACCATCCACGGTGTTCCCTTTTTAACGTAAAAATTCATGTGACGGAAAAACGAAGGCCAAAAAACTTCAGAGACCCGATTGAGGTTCGGATAGCCTTTTTATGGGTATGAAACTATCCGTTGACGACTTACAGCGGTCGAAGCCGTAGAACTCACTGAGACCTTCGTTTTGACTGGTTATGAATCCCGTAACTCTAAATGAGGCAACAGTTATGGTCGTCTGAAGAATCGGTATTCACAGGGTGCAACATCTACGGTGCAAGGTGCAACATTCGTCCAAAAAGACGAAACAGCGCCGTGCGACTTTTAGAAATGAGTGTAGGGATTTGAAATGGACCAGTACCATGGTGCACCACTCTCCAGGGATGGTAAATCGAAAACCAGCCACGGTGTTCTCTTTTTAACGTAAAAATTCATGTGACGGAAAAACGAAGGCCAAAAAACTTTAGAGAGCCGATTAAGGTTCGGATAGCCTTTTTTTGGGTATGAAACTTCCGTTGACTTCTTATAGCGATCAAAGACGTAGAACTCACTAAGACCTTCGTTTTGACTGGTTATGGCTCCCGTAACTCTTAACGAGGCAACAGTTATGGCCGTCCGAAGAATCGATATCCACAGGGTGCAACATCTGCGGTGCAAGATGCAACATTCGTCCAAAATGATGAAACAGCGCCGTGCGACTTTTAGAAATGGGTGTAGGGATTTGAAATGGACCAGTACCATAGTGCACCACTCTCCAGGGATGGTAAATCGAAGACCAGCCACGGTGTTCCTTTTTTAACGTAAAAATTCATGTGACGGAAAAACGAAGGCCAAAATGACGAAACAGCGCCGTGCGACTTTTAGAAATGGGTGCAGGGATTTGAAATGGACCAGTACCATGGTGCACCACTCTCTAGGGATGGTAAATCGAAAACCAGCCACGGTATTCTCTTTTTAGCGTAAAAATTCATGTGACGGAAAAACGAAGGCCAAAAAACTTCAAAGACCCGATTGATGTTCGGATGGCCTTTTTTGGGTATGAAACTATCCGTTGACGGCTTACAGCGGTCAAAGCAGTAGAACTCACTAAGACCTTCGTTTTGACTGGTTATAGCTCCCATAAGTCTAAATGAGGCAACAGTTATGGCCGTCCGAAGAATCGATATCCACAGGGTTCAACATCTGCGGTGCAAGGTGCAACATTCGTCCCAAAAGACGAAACAGCGTCGTGCGACTTTTAGAAATGGGTGCAGGGATTTGAAATGGACCAGTACCATGGTGCACCCCTCTCCAGGGATGGTAAATCGAAGACCAGCCACGGTGTTCCCTTTTTAACGTAAAAATTCATGTGACGGAAAAACGAAGGCCATAAAACTTCAGAGAGCCGATTGAGGTTCGGATAGCCTTTTTATGGGTATGAAACTATCCGTTGACGGCTTACAGCGGTCAAAGCCGTAGAACTCACTGAGACCTTCGTTTTGACTGGTTATGAATCCCGTAATTCTAAACGAGGCAACAGTTATGGTCGTCCGAAGAATCGGTATCCACAGGGTGCAACATCTGCGGTGCAAGGTGCAACATTCGTCCAAAAAGACGAAACAGCGCCGTGCGACTTTTATAAATGGGTGCAGGGATTTGAAATGGACTAGTACCATGGTGCACCACTCTCCAGGGATGGTAAATCGAAAACCAGCCACGGTGTTCTCTTTTTAACGTAAAAATTCATGTGACGGAAAAACGAAGGCCAAAAACTTCAGAGAGCCGATTGAGGTTCGGATAGCCTTTTTTTGGGTATGAAACTATCCGTTGACGGCTTATAGCAGTCAAAGCCGTAGAACTCACTGAGACCTTCGTTTTGACTGGTTATGGCTCCCGTAACTCTAAACGAGGCAACAGTTATGGTCGTCCGAAGAATCGATATCCACAGGGTGCAACATCTGTGGTGCAAGATGCAACATTCGTCCAAAATGACGAAACAGCGCCGTGCGACTTTTAGAAATGGGTGTAGGGATTTGAAATGGACCAGTACCATGGTGCACCACTCTCCAGGGATGGTAAATCGAAGACCAGCCACGGTGTTCCCTTTTTAACGTAAAAATTCATATGACGGAAAAACGAAGGCCAAAAAGACGAAACAGCGCCGTGCGACTTTTAGAAACGGGTGCAGGGATTTGAAATGGACCAGTACCATGGTGCACCACTCTCCAGGGATGGTAAATCGAAAACCAGCCACGGTATTCTCATTTTAACGTAAAAATTCATGTGACGGAAAAACGAAGGCCAAAAAATTTCAGAGACCCGATTGATGTTCGGATAGCCATTTTTAGAGTATGAATCTATCCATTGACGGCTTACTGCAGTCAAAGCCGTAGAATTCACTGAGACCTTCATATTGACTAGTTATGGCTCTCGTAACTCTAAACGAGGCAACAGTTATGGTCGTCCGAAGAATCGATATCCACAGGGTGCAACATCTGCGGTGCAAGGTGCAACATTCGTCCAAAATGACGAAACAGCGCCTTGCGACTTTTAGAAATGGGTGCAGGGATTTGAAATGGACCAGTACCATGGTGCACCACTCTCCAGGGATGGTAAATCGAAGACCAGCCACGGTGTTCCCTTTTTAACGTAAAAATTCATGTGACGGAAAAACGAAGGCCAAAAAACTTCAGAGACCCGATTGAGGTTCGGACAGCCTTTTTTGGGTATGAAACTATCCGTTGACGGCATACAGTGGTCAAAGCCGTAGAACTCACTAAGACCTTCGTTTTGACTGGTTATGGCTCCCGTAACTCTAAACGAGGCAACAGTTATAGCCGTCCGAAGAATCGATATCCATAGGGTGCAACATCTGCGGTGCAAGGTGCAACATTCGTCCATAAAGACGAAACAGCGCCGTGCGACTTTTAGAAATGAGTGCAGGGATTTGAAATGGACCAGTACCATGGTGCAGTCCTCTCCGGGGATGGTAAATCGAAGACCAGCCACGGTGTTCCCTTTTTAACGTAAAAATTCATGTGACGGAAAAACGAAGGCCAAAAAACTTCAGAGACCCGATTGAGGTTCGTATAGCCTTTTTTTGGGTATGAAACTATCCGTTGACGGCATACAGCGGTCAAAGCCATAGAACTCACTGAGACCTTCGTTTTGACTGGTTATGGCTCTCGTAACTCTAAACGAGGCAACAGTTATGGCCGTCGGAAGAATCGATATCCACAGGGTGCAACATCTGCGGTGCAAGGTGCAACATTCGTCCAAAAAGACGAAACAGCGTCGTGCGACTTTTAGAAATGGGTGCAGGGATTTGAAATGGACCAGTACCATGGTGCACCACTCTCCAGGGATGGTAAACCGAAAACCAGCCACAGTGTTCTCTTTTTAACGTAAAAATTCATGTGTCGGAAAAACGAATGCCAAAAAACTTCAGAGACCCGATTGAGGTTCGGATAGCTTTTTTTTGGGTATGAAACTATCCGTTGACGGCTTACAGCGGTCAAAGCCGTAGAACTCACTAAGACCTTCGTTTTGACTGGTTATAGCTCCCATAAGTCTAAACGAGGCAACAGTTATGGCCGTCCGAAGAATCGATATCCACAGGGTTCAACATCTGCGGTGCAAGGTGCAACATTCGTCCCAAAAGACGAAACAGCGCCGTGCGACTTTTAGAAATGGGTGCAGGGATTTGAAATGGACCAGTACTATGGTGCACCCCTCTCCAGGGATGGTAAATCGAAGACCAGCCACGGTGTTCCCTTTTTAACGTAAAAATTCATGTGACGGAAAAACGAAGGCCATAAAACTTCAGAGAGCCGATTGAGGTTCGGATAGCCTTTTTATGGGTATGAAACTATCCGTTGACGGCTTACAGCGGTCAAAGCCGTAGAACTCACTGAGACCTTCGTTTTGACTGGTTTTGAATCCCGTAATTCTAAACGAGGCAACAGTTATGGTCGTCCGAAGAATCGGTATCCACAGGGTGCAACATCTGCGGTGCAAGGTGCAACATTCGTCCAAAAAGACGAAACAGCGCCGTGCGACTTTTATAAATGGGTGCAGGGATTTGAAATGGACTAGTACCATGGTGCACCACTCTCCAGGGATGGTAAATCGAAAACCAGCCACGGTGTTCTCTTTTTAACGTAAAAATTCATGTGACGGAAAAACGAAGGCCAAAAACTTCAGAGAGCCGATTGAGGTTCGGATAGCCTTTTTTTGGGTATGAAACTATCCGTTGACGGCTTATAGCAGTCAAAGCCGTAGAACTCACTGAGACCTTCGTTTTGACTGGTTATGGCTCCCGTAACTAAATGAGGCAACAGTTATGGTCGTCCGAAGAATCGATATCCATAGGGTGCAACATCTGCGGTGCAAGATGCAACATTCGTCCAAAATGACGAAACAGCGCCGTGCGACTTTTAGAAATGGGTGTAGGGATTTGAAATGGACTAGTACCATGGTGCACCACTCTCCAGGGATGGTAAATCGAAGACCAGCCACGGTGTTCCCTTTTTAACGTAAAAATTCATGTGACGGAAAAACGAAGGCCAAAAAGACGAAACAGCGCCGTGCGACTTTTAGAAACGGGTGCAGGGATTTGAAATGGACCAGTACCATGGTGCACCACTCTCCAGGGATGGTAAATCGAAAACCAGCCACGGTATTCTCTTTTTAACGTAAAAATTCATGTGACGGAAAAACGAAGGCCAAAAAACTTCAGAGACCCGATTGATGTTCGGATAGCCATTTTTAGAGTATGAAACTATCCATTGACGGCTTACAGCAGTCAAAGCCGTAGAATTCACTGAGACCTTCGTATTGACTGGTTATGGCTCCCGTAACTCTAAACGAGGCAACAGTTATGGTCGTCCGAAGAATCGATATCCACAGGGTGCAACATCTGCGGTGCAAGGTGCAACATTCGTCCAAAATGACGAAACAGCGCCTTGCGACTTTTAGAAATGGGTGTAGGGATTTGAAATGGACCAGTACCATGGTGCACCACTCTCCAGGGATGGTAAATCGAAGACCAGCCACGGTGTTCCCTTTTTAACGTAAAAATTCATGTGACGGAAAAACGAAGGCCAAAAAACTTCAGAGACCCGATTGAGGTTCGGACAGCCTTTTTTGGGTATGAAACTATCCGTTGACGGCATACAGCGGTCAAAGCCGTAGAACTCACTAAGACCTTCGTTTTGACTGGTTATGGCTCCCGTAACTCTAAACGAGGCAACAGTTATAGCCGTCCGAAGAATCGATATCCACAGGGTGCAACATCTGCGGTGCAAGGTGCAACATTCGTCCATAAAGACGAAATAGCGCCGTGCGACTTTTAGAAATGAGTGCAGGGATTTGAAATGGACCAGTACCATGGTGCAGTCCTCTCCGGGGATGGTAAATCGAAGACCAGCCATGGTGTTCCCTTTTTAACGTAAAAATTCATGTGACGGAAAAACGAAGGCCAAAAAACTTCAGAGACCCGATTGAGGTTCGTATAGCCTTTTTTTGGGTATGAAACTATCCGTTGACGGCATACAGCGGTCAAAGCCATAGAACTCACTGAGACCTTCGTTTTGACTGGTTATGGCTCTCGTAACTCTAAACGAGTCAACAGTTATGGCCGTCGGAAGAATCGATATCCACAGGGTGCAACATCTGCGGTGCAAGGTGCAACATTCGTCCAAAAAGACGAAACAGCGTCGTGCGACTTTTAGAAATGGGTGCAGGGATTTGAAATGGACCAGTACCATGGTGCACCACTCTCCAGGGATTGTAAATCGAAAACCAGCCACAGTGTTCTCTTTTTAACGTAAAAATTCTTGTGTCGGAAAAACGAATGCCAAAAAACTTCAGAGAGCCGATTGAGGTTCGGATAGCCTTTTTTTGGGTATGAAACTATCCGTTGACGGCATATAGCGATCAAAGCCATAGAACTCACTGAGACCTTCATTTTGACTGGTTATGGCTCCCGTAACTCTAAACGAGGCAACAGTTATGGCCGTCCGAAGAATCGATATTCACAGGGTGCAACATCTGCGGTGCAAGATGCAACATTCGTCCAAAATGATTAAACAGCGCCGTGCGACTTTTAGAAATGGGTGTAGTGATTTGAAATGGACCAGTACCATAGTGAACCACTCTCCAGGGATGGTAAATCGAAGACCAGCCACGGTGTTCCCTTTTTAACGTAAAAATTCATGTGACGGAAAAACGAAGGCCAAAATGACGAAACAGCGCCGTGCGACTTTTAGAAATGGGTGCAGGGATTTGAAATGGACCAGTACCATGGTGCACCACTCTCCAGGGATGGTAAATCGAAAACCAGCCACGGTATTCTCTTTTTTACGTAAAAATTCATGTGACGGAAAAACAAAGGCCAAAAAACTTCAAAGACCCGATTGATGTTCGGATAGCCTTTTTTGGGTATGAAACTATCCGTTGACGGCTTACAGTGGTCAAAGCCGTAGAACTCACTAAGACCTTCGTTTTGACTGGTTATAGCTCCCATAACTCTATACGAGGCAACATTTATGGTCGTCCGAAGAATCGATATCCACAGGGTGCAACATCTGCGGTGCAGGTGCAACATTCGTCTCAAAAGACGAAACAACGCCGTGCGACTTTTAGAAATGGGTGCAGGGATTTGAAATGGACCAGTACCATGGTTTACCCCTCTCCAGGGATGGTAAATCGAAGACCAGCCACGGTGTTCCCTTTTTAACGTAAAAATTCATGTGATGGAAAAACGAAGGCCATAAAACTTCAGAGACCCGATTGAGGTTCGGATAGCCTTTTTATGGGTATGAAACTATCCGTTGACGGCTTACAGTGGTCAAAGCCGTAGAACTCACTGAGACCTTCGTTTTGACTGGTTATGAATCCCGTAATTCTAAACGAGGCAACAGTTATGGTCGTCCGAAGAATCGGTATCCATAGGGTGCAACATCTGCGGTGCAAGGTGCAACATTCGTCCAAAAAGACGAAACAGCGCCGTGCGACTTTTAGAAATAGGTGCAGGGATTTGAAATGGACTAGTACCATGGTGCACCACTCTCCAGGGATGGTAAATCGAAAACCAGCCATGGTGTTCTCTTTTTAACGTAAAAATTAATGTGACGGAAAAACGAAGGCCAAAAAACTTCAGAGAGCCGATTGAGGTTCGGATAGCCTTTTTTGGGTATGAAACTATCCGTTGACGGCTTATAGCGGTCAAAGTCGTAGAACTCACTGAGACATTCGTTTTGACTGGTTATGGCTCCCGTAACTCTAAACGAGGCAACAGTTATGGCCGTCCGAAGAATCGATATCCACAGGGTGCAACATCTGCGGTGCAAGATGCAACAATCGTCCAAAATGACGAAACAGCGCCGTGCGACTTTTAGAAATGGGTGTAGGGATTTTAAATGGACCAGTACCATGGTGCACCACTCTCCAGGAATGGTAAATAGAAGATCAGTCACGGTGTTCCCTTTTTAACGTAAAAATTCATGTGACGGAAAAACAAAGGCCAAAAAGATGAAACAGCGCCGTGCGACTTTTAGAAATGGGTGCAGGGATTTGAAATGGACCAGTACCATGGTGCACCACTCTTCAGGGATTGTAAATCGAAAACCAGCCACGGTATTCTCTTTTTAACGTAAAAATTCATGTGATGGAAAAACGAAGGCCAAAAAACTTCAAAGACCCGATTGATGTTCGGATAGCCTTTTTTTGGGTATGAAACTATCCGTTGACGGCTTACAGCGGTCAAAGCCGTAGAACTCACTAAGACCTTCGTTTTGACTGGTTATAGCTCCCATAACTCTAAACGAGGCAACAGTTATGGCCGTCCGAAGAATCGATATCCACAGGGTGCAACATCTGCGGTGCAAGGTGCAACATTCGTCCCAAAAGAAGAAACAGCGCCGTGCGACTTTTAGAAATGGGTGCAGGGATTTGAAATGGACCAGTACCATGGTGCACCCCTCTCCAGGGATGGTAAATCGAAGACCAGCCACGGTGTTCCCTTTTTAACGTAAAAATTCATGTGACGGAAAAACGAAGGCCATAAAACTTCAAAGACCCGATTGAGGTTCAGATAGCCTTTTTTGGGTATGAAACTATCTGTATACGGATTGCAACGGTCAAAACCGTAGAACTCACTGAGACCTTCGTTTTGACTGGTTATGGCTCCCGTAACTCTAAACGAGGCAACAGTTATGGCCGTCCGAAGAATCGATATCCATATGGTGCAACATCTGCGGTGCAAGGTGCAACATTCGTCCAAAATGACGAAACAGCGCCGTGCGACTTTTAGAAATGGGTGCAGGGATTTGAAATGGACAAGTACCATGGTGCACCACTCTCCAGGGATGGTAAATCGAAGACCAACCACGGTGTTCCCTTTTTAACATAAAAATTCTTGTGACGGAAAAACGAAGGCCAAAAAATTTCAGAGACCCGATTGAGGTTCGGATAACCTTTTTTGGGTATGAAACTTTCCGTTGACGGCTTACAGCGGTCAAAGTCGTAGAACTCAAAGAGAGCTTCGTTTTGACTAGTTATGGCTCCCGTAACTCTAAACGAGGCAACAGTTAAGGAAGTCCGAAGAATCGATATCCAAAGGGTGCAACATCTGCGGTGCAAGGTGCAACATTCGTCCAAAAAGACGAAACAGCGCCGTGCGAGTTTTAGAAATGGGTGCAGGGATTTGAAATGGACCAGTACCATGGCGCACCACTCTCCAGGGATGGTAAATCGAAGACCAGCCACGGTGTTCCCTTTTTAACATAAAAATTCATGTGACGGAAAAACGAAGGCAAAAAAACTTCAGAGACCCGATTGAGGTTCGAATAGCCTTTTTTTGGGTATGAATTTATCCGTTGACGGCTTACGGCAGTCAAAGCCATAGAACTCACGGAGACCTTCATTTTGATTGGTTATGGCTCCCATAAATTTAAACGAGGCAACAGTTATGGCTGTCCGAAGAATCGATATCCATAGGGTGCAACATCTGCGGTGAAAGGAGCAACATTCGTTCAAATAGACGAAACAGCGCCGTGCGACTTTTAGAAATGGGTGCAGGGATTTGAAATGGACCAGTACCATGGTGCACCACTCTCCAGGGGTGGTAAATCGAAAACCAGCCACGGTGTTCCCTTTTTAATGTAAAAATTCATGTGACGGAAAAACGAAGGCCAAAAACTTCAAAGACCCGATTGAGGTTCGGATAGCCTTTTTTGGGTATGAAACTATCCGTTGACGGCTTACAGTGGTCAAAGCCGTAGAACTCACTGAGACCTTCGTTTTGACTGGTTCTGGCTCCCGTAACTCTAAACGAGGCAACTGTTATGGCCGTTTGAAGATTCGATATCCACAGGGTGCAACATCTGCGGTGCAAGGTGCAACATTGGTCCAAAAAGACGAAACAGAACCGTGCGACTTTTAGAAATGGGTGCAGGGATTTGAAATGGACCAGTACCATGGTGCACTCCTCTCCAGGGACGGTAAATCGAAGACCAGCCACGGTGTTCCCTTTTTAACGTAAAAATTCATGTGAGGGAAAAACGAAGGCCATAAACCTTCAAAGACCCGATTGAGGTTCGGATAGCCTTTTTTGGGTATGAAACTATCCGTATACGGATTACAACGGTCAAAACCGTAGAACTCACTGAGACCATCGTTTTGACTGGTTATGGCTCCCGTAACTCTAAACGAGGCAATAGTTATGGCCGTCCGAAGAATCGATATCCATATGGTGCAACATCTGCGGTGCAAGGTGCAACATTCGTCCAAAATGACGAAACAGCGCCGTGCGACTTTTAGAAATGGGTGCAGGGATTTGAAATGGACCAGTACCATGGTGCACCACTCTCCAGGGATGGTAAATCGAAGACCAGCCACGGTGTTCCCTTTTTAACGTAAAAATTCATGTGACGGAAAAACGAAGGCCAAAAAACTTCAGAGACCCGATTGAGGTTCGGATAGCCTTTTTTGAGTATGAAACTTTCCGTTGACGGCTTACAGCGGTCAAAGTCGTAGAACTCACCGAGAGCTTCGTTTTGACTGGTTATTGCTCCCGTAACTCTAAACGAGGCAACAGTTATGGAAGTCCGAAGAATCGATATCCAAAGGGTGCAACATCTGCGGTGCAAGGTGCAACATTCGTCCAAAAAGACGAAACAGCGCCGTGCGACTTTTAGAAATGGGTGCAGGGATTTGAAATGGACCAGTACCATGTCGCACCACTCTCCAGGGATGGTAAATCGAAGACCAGCCACGGTGTTCCCCTTTTAACATAAAAATTCATGTGATGGAAAAATGAAGGCCAAAAAACTTCAGAGACCCGATTGAGGTTTGGATAGCCTTTTTTTTGGTATGAAAATATCCGTTGACGGCTTACGGCAGTAAAAGCCATAGAACTCACTGAGACCTTCGTTTTGATTGGTTATGGCTCCCGTAACTTTAAACGAGGCAACAGTTATGGTTGTCCGAAGAATCGATATCCATAAGGTGCAACATCTGCAGTGCAAGGAGCAACATTCGTTCAAAAAGACGAAACAGCACCGTGCGACTTTTAGAAATGGGTGCAGGGATTTGAAATGAACCAGTACCATGGTGCACCACTCTCCAGGGGTGGTAAATTGAAAACCAGCCACGGTGTTCCCTTTTTAATGTAAAAATTCATGTAACGGAAAAACGAAGGCCAAAAACTTCAAAGACCCGATTGAGGTTCGGATAGCCTTTTTTTGGGTATGAAACTATCCGTTGACAGCTTACAGTGGTCAAAGCCATAGAACTCACTGAGACCTTCGTTTTGACTGGTTATGACTCCCGTAACTCTAAACGAGGCAACTGTTATGGTCGTCCGAAGAATCGATATCCACAGTGTGCAACATCTGCGGTGCAAGGTGCAACATTGGTCCAAAAAGACGAAACAGCACCGTGCGACTTTTAGAAATGGGTGCAGGGATTTGAAATGGACCAGTACCATGGTGCACCCCTCTCCAGGGATGGTAAATCGAAGACCAGCCACGGTGTTCCCTTTTAACGTAAAAATTCATGTGACGGAAAAAAAGGTTATAAAACTTCAGAGACCCGATTGAGGTTCAGATAGCCTTTTTTGGGTATGAAACTATCCGTTTACGGCTTACAGCGGTCAAAGCCGTAGATCTCACTGAGACCTTTGTTTTGACTAGTTATGGCTCCCGTAACTCTAAACGAGGCAACAGTTATGGCCGTCCGAAGAATCGATATCCATAGGGTGCAACATCTGCGGTGCAAGGTGCAACATTCGTCCAAAATGACGAAACAGCGCCGTGCGACTTTTAGAAATGGGTGTAGAGATTTGAAATGGACCAGTACCATGGTGCCCCACTCTCCAGGGATGGTAAATCGAAGACCAGCCACGGTGTTCCCTTTTTAACGTAAAAATTCATGTGACGGAAAAACGAAGGCCAAAAAACTTCGGAGACCCGATTGAGGTTCGGATAGCCTTTTTTGGGTATGAAACTTTCCGTTGACGGCTTAGAGCGGTCAAAGTCGTAGAACTCACTGAGAGCTTCGTTTTGACTGGTTATTGCTCCCGTAACTCTAAACGAGGCAACCGTTATGGAAGTCCGAAGAATCGATATCCAAAGGGTGCAACATCTGCGGTGCAAGGTGCAACATTCGTCCAAAAAGACGAAACAGCGCCGTGCGACTTTTAGAAATGGGTGCAGCGATTTGAAATGGACCAGTACCATGGCGCACCACTCTCCAGGGATGGTAAATCGAAGACCAGCCACGGTGTTCCCCTTTTAACATAAAAATTCATGTGACGGAAAAACGAAGGCCAAAAAACTTCAGAGACCCGATTGAGGTTCGGATAGCCTTTTTTTGGGTATGAAACTATCCGTTGACGGCTTACGACAGTCAAATCCATAGAACTCACTAAGACCTTCGTTTTGATTGGTTATGGCTCCCGTAACTTTAAACGAGGCAACAGTTATGGTTGTCCGAAGAATCGATATCCACAAGGTGCAACATCTGCAGTGCAAGGAGCAACATTCGTTCAAAATGACGAAACAGCGCCGTGCGACTTTTAGAAATGGGTGCAGGGATTTGAAATGAACCAGTACCATGGTGCACCACTCTCCAGGGGTGGTAAATTGAAAACCAGCCACGGTGTTCCCTTTTTAATGTAAAAATTCATGTAACGGAAAAACGAAGGCCAAAAACTTCAAAGACCCGATTGAGGTTCGGATAGCCTTTTTTTTGGTATGAAACTATCCGTTGACGGCTTACAGTGGTCAAAGCCGTAGAACTCACTGAGACCTTCGTTTTGACTGGTTATGGCTCCCGTAACTCTAAACGAGGCAACTGTTATGGCCGTCCGAAGAATCGATATCCACAGTGTGCAACATCTGCGGTGCAAGGTGCAACATTGGTCCAAAAAGACGAAACAGCACCGTGCGACTTTTAGAAATGGGTGCAGGGATTTGAAATGGACCAGTACCATGGTGCACCCCTCTCCCGGGATGGTAAATCGAAGACCAGCCACGGTGTTCCCTTTTTAACGTAAAAATTCATGTGACGGAAAAACAAAGGTTATAAAACTTCAGAGACCCGATTGAGGTTCGGATAGCCTTTTTTGGGTATGAAACTATCCGTTTACGGCTTACAGCGGTCAAAGCCGTAAATCTCACTGAGACCTTTGTTTTGACTGGTTATGGCTCCCGTAACACTAAACGAGGCAACTGTTATGGCCGTCCGAAGAATCGATATCCACAGGGTGCAACATCTGCGGTGCAAGGTGCAACATTGGTCCAAAAAGACGAAACAGCACCGTGCGACTTTTAGAAATGGGTGCAGGGATTTGAAATGGACCAGTGCCATGGTGCACCCCTCTCCAGGGATGGTAAATCGAAGACCAGCCACGGTGTTCCCTTTTTAACGTAAAAATTCATGTGACGGAAAAACAAAGGTTATAAAACTTCAGAGACCCGATTGAGGTTCGGATAGCCTTTTTTGGGTATGAAACTATCCGTTTACGGTTTACAGCGGTCAAAGCCGTAGATCTCACTGAGACCTTTGTTTTGACTGGTTATGGCTCCCGTAACTCTAAACGAGGCAACAGTTATGGCCGTCCGAAGAATCGATATCCATAGGGTGCAACATCTGCGGTGCAAGGTGCAACATTCGTCCAAAATGACGAAACAGCGCCGTGCGACTTTTAGAAATGAGTGCAGGGATTTGAAATGGACCAGTACTATGGTGCCCCACTCTCCAGGGATGGTAAATCGAAGACCAGCCACGGTGTTCCCTTTTTAACGTAAAAATTCATGTGACAGAAAAACGAAGGCCAAAAAACTTCAGAGACCCGATTGAGGTTCGGATAGCCTTTTTTGGGTATGAAACTTTCCGTTGACGGCTTAGAGCGGTCAAAGCTGTAGAACTCACTGAGAGCTTTGTTTTGACTGGTTATTGCTCCCGTAACTCTAAACGAGGCAACAGTTATGGAAGTCCGAAGAATCGATATCCAAAGGGTGCAACATCTGCGGTGCAAGGTGCAACATTCGTCCAAAAAGACGAAACAGCGCCGTGCAACTTTTAGAAATGGGTGCAACGATTTGAAATGGACCAGTACCATGGCGCACCACTCTCCAGGGATGGTAAATCGAAGACCAGCCACGGTGTTCCCCTTTTAACATAAAAATTCATGTGACGGAAAAACGAAGGCCAAAAAACTTCAGAGACCCGATTGAGGTTCGGATAGCCTTTTTTTGGGTATGAAACTATCCGTTGACGGCTTACGGCAGTCAAAGCCATAGAACTCACTAAGACCTTCGTTTTGATTGGTTATGGCTCCCGTAACTTTAAACGAGGCAACAGTTATGGTTGTCCGAAGAATCGATATCCACAAGGTGCAACATCTGCAGTGCAAGGAGCAACATTCGTTCAAAATGACGAAACAGCGCCGTGCGACTTTTAGAAATGGGTGCAGGGATTTGAAATGAACCAGTACCATGGTGCACCACTCTCCAGGGGTGGTAAATTGAAAACCAGCCACGGTGTTCCCTTTTTAATGTAAAAATTCATGTAACGGAAAAACGAAGGCCAAAAACTTCAAAGACCCGATTGAGGTTCGGATAGCCTTTTTTGGGTATGAAACTATCCGTTGATGGCTTACAGTGGTCAAAGCCGTAGAACTCACTGAGACCTTCGTTTTGACTGGTTATGGCTCCCGTAACTCTAAACGAGGCAACAGTTATGGCCGTCCGAAGAATCGATATCCACAGTGTGCAACATCTGCGGTGCAAGGTGCAACATTGGTCCAAAAAGATGAAACAGCACCGTGCGACTTTTAGAAATGGGTGCAGGGATTTGAAATGGACCAGTACCATGGTGCACCCCTCTCCAGGGATGGTAAATCGAAGACCAGCCACGGTGTTCCCTTTTTAACGTAAAAATTCATGTGACGGAAAAACAAAGTTTATAAAACTTCAGAGACCCGATTGAGGTTCGGATAGCCTTTTTTGGGTATGAAACTATCCATTTACAGCTTACAGCGGTCAAAGCCGTAGATCTCACTGAGACCTTTATTTTGACTAGTTATGGCTCCCGTAACTCTAAATGAGGCAACAGTTATAGCCGTCCGAAGAATCGATATCCATAGGGTGCAACATCTGCGGTGCAAGGTGCAACATTCGTCCAAAATGACGAAACAGCACCGTGCGACTTTTAGAAATGGGTGCAGGGATTTGAAATGGACCAGTGCCATGGTGCACCCCTCTCCAGGGATGGTAAATCGAAGTCCAGCCACGGTGTTCCCGTTTTAACGTAAAAATTCATGTGACGGAAAAACAAAGGTTATAAAACTTCAGAGACCCGATTGAGGTTCCGATAGCCTTTTTTGGGTATGAAACTATCCGTTTACGGCTTACAGCGGTCAAAGCCGTAGATCTCACTGAGACCTTTGTTTTGACTGGTTATGGCTGCCGTAACTCTAAACGAGGCAACAATTATGGCCGTCCGAAGAATCGATATCCATAGGGTGCAACATCTGCGGTGTAAGGTGCAACATTCGTCCAAAATGACGAAACAGCGCCGTGCGACTTTTAGAAATGAGTGCAGGGATTTGAAATGGACCAGTACCATGGTGGCCCACTCTCCAGGGATGGTAAATCGAAGACCAGCCACGGTGTTCCCTTTTTAACGTAAAAATTCATGTGATGGAAAAACGAAGGCCAAAAAACTTCAGAGACCCGATTGAGGTTCGGATAGCCTTTTTTGGGTATGAAACTTTCCGTTGACGGCTTGCAGCGGTCAAAGTCGTAGAACTCACTGAGAGCTTCGTTTTGACTGGTTGTGGCTCCCGTAACTCTAAACGAGGCAACAATTATGGAAGTCCGAAGAATCGATATCCAAAGGGTGCAACATCTGCGGTTCAAGGTGCAACATTCGTCCAAAAAGACGAAACAGCGCCGTGCGACTTTTAGAAATGGGTGCAGGGATTTGAAATGGACCAGTACCATGGTGCACCACTCTCCAGGGATGGTAAAACGAAGACCAGCCACGGTGTTCCCTTTTTAACGTAAAAATTCATGTGACGGAAAAACGAAGGCCAAAAAACTTCAGAGACCAGATTGAGGTTCAGATAGCCTTTTTTGGGTATGAAACTTTCCGTTGACGGCTTACAGTGGTCAAAGTCGTAGAACTCACTGAGAGCTTCGTTTTGACTGGTTATGGCTCCCGTAACTCTAAAGGAGGCAACAGTTAAGGAAGTCCGAAGAATCGATATCCAAAGGGTGCAACATCTGGGGTGCAAGGTGCAACATTCGTCCAAAAAGACGAAACAGCGCCGTGCGAGTTTTAGAAATGGGTGCAGGGATTTGAAATGGACCAGAACCATGGCGCACCACTCTCCAGGGATGGTAAATCGAAGACCAGCCACGGTGTTCCCCTTTTAACATAAAAATTTATGTGACGGAAAAACGAAGGCCAAAAAACTTCAGAGACCCGATTGAGGTTCGAATAGCCTTTTTTTGGGTATGAATCTATCCGTTGACGGCTTACGGCAGTGAAAGCCATAGAACTCACGGAGACCTTCATTTTGATTGGTTATGGCTCCCGTAACTTTAAACGAGGCAACAGTTATGGATGTCCGAAGAATCGATATCCACAGGGTGCAACATCTGCGGTGAAAGGAGCAACATTGGTTCAAATAGACGAAACAGCGCCGTGCGACTTTTAGAAATGGGTGCAGGGATTTGAAATGGACCAGTACCATGGTGCACCACTCTCCAGGGGTGGTAAATCGAAAACCATCCACGGTGTTCCCTTTTTAATGTAAAAATTCAGGTGACGGAAAAACAAAGGCCAAAAACTTCAAAGACCCGATTGAGGTTCGGATAGCCTTTTTTGGGTATGAAACTATCCGTTGACGGCTTACAGCGGTCAAAGCCGTAGAACTCACTGAGACCTTCGTTTTGACTGGTTCTGGCTCCCGTAACTCTAAACGAGGCAACTGTTATGGCCGTCTGAAGAATCGATATCCACAGGGTGCAACATCTGCGGTGCAAGGTGCAACATTGGTCCAAAAAGACGAAACAGCACCGTGCGACTTTTAGAAATGGGTGCAGGGATTTGAAATGGACCAGTACCATGGTGCACCCCTCTCCAGGGACGGTAAATCGAAGACCAGCCACGGTGTTCCCTTTTTAACGTAAAAATTCATGTGAGGGAAAAACGAAGGCCATAAACCTTCAAAGACCCGATTGAGGTTCGGATAGCCTTTTTTGGGTATGAAACTATCTGTATACGGATTACAACGGTCAAAACCGTAGAACTCACTAAGACCATCGTTTTGACTGGTTATGGCTCCCGTAACTCTAAACGAGGCAATAGTTATGGCCGTCCGAAGAATCGATATCCATATGGTGCAACATCTGCGGTGCAAGGTGCAACATTCGTCCAAAATGACGAAACAGCGCCGTGCGACTTTTAGAAATGGGTGCAGGGATTTGAAATGGACCAGTACCATGGTGCACCACTCTCCAGGGATGGTAAATCGAAGACCAGCCACGGTGTTCCCTTTTTAACGTAAAAATTCATGTGACGGAAAAACAAAGGTTATAAAACTTCAAAGACCCGATTGAGGTTCGGATAGCCTTTTTTGGGTATGAAACTATCCGTTTACGGCTTACAGCGGTCAAAGCTGTAGATCTCACTGAGACCTTTGTTTTGACTGGTTATGGCTCCCATAACTCTAAACGAGGCAACATTTATGGCCGTCCGAAGAATCGATATCCACAGTGTGCAACATCTGCGGTGCAAGGTGCAACATTGGTCCAAAAAGACGAAACAGCACCGTGCGACTTTTAGAAATGGGTGCAGGGATTTGAAATGGACCAGTACCATGGTGCACCCCTCTCCAGGGATGGTAAATCGAAGACCAGCCACGGTGTTCCCTTTTAACGTAAAAATTCATGTGACGGAAAAAAAAGGTTATAAAACTTCAGAGACCCGATTGAGGTTCAGATAGCCTTTTTTGGGTATGAAACTTTCCGTTGATGGCTTACAGCAATCAAAGTCGTAGAACTCACTGAGAGCTTCGTTTTGACTGGTTATGGCTCCCGTAACTCTAAACGAGGCAACAGTTATGGAAGTCCGAAGAATCGATATCCAAAGGGTGCAACATCTGCGGTTCAAGGTGCAACATTCGTCCAAAAAGACGAAACAGCGCCGTGCGACTTTTAGAAATGGGTGCAGGGATTTGAAATGGACCAGTACCATGGTGCATCACTCTCCAGGGATGGTAAATCGAAAAACAGCCACGGTGTTCCCTTTTTAACGTAAAAATTCATGTGACGGAAAAACGAAGGCCAAAAAACTTCAGAGACCCGATTGAGGTTCGGATAGCCTTTTTTTGGGTATGAAACTATCCGTTGACGGCTTACAGCGGTCAAAGCCATAGAACTCACTGAGACCTTCGTTTTGATTGGTTATGGCTCCCGTAACTTTAAACGAGGCAACAGTTATGGCTATCCGAAGAATCGATATCCACTGGGTGCAACATCTGCGGTGCAAGGTGCAACATTCGTTCAAAAAGACGAAACAGCGCCGTGCGACTTTTAGAAATGGGTGCAGGGATTTGAAATGGACCAGTACCATGGTGCTCCACTCTCCAGGGGTGGTAAATCGAAAATCAGCCACGGTGTTCCCTTTTTAATGTAAAAATTCATGTGATGGAAAAACGAAGCCCAAAAACTTCAAAGACCCGATTGAGGTTCGGATAGCCTATTTTTGGGTATGAAACTATCCGTTGACGGCTTACAGCGGTCAAAGCCGTAGAACTCACTGAGACATTCGTTTTGACTGGTTATGGCTCCCGTAACTCTAAACGAGGCAACTGTTATGGCCGTCCGAAGAATCGATATCCATAGGGTGCAACATCTGCGGTGCAAGGTGCAACATTGGTCTAAAAAGACGAAACAGCACCGTGCGACTTTTAGAAATGGGTGCAGGGATTTGAAATGGACAAGTACCATAGTGCACCACTCTCCAGGGATGGTAAATCAAAGACCAGATACGTTGTTCCCATTTTAACGTAAAAATTCATTTGACGGAAAAACGAAGGCCAAAAAACTTCAGAGACCCGATTGAGGTTCGGATAGCCTTTTTTGGGTATGAAACTTTCCGTTGATGGCTTACAGTGGTCAAACCCGTAGAACTCAATGAGAGCTTCGTTTTGACTGGTTATGGCTTCCGTAACTCTAAACGAGGAAACAGTTATGGCCGTCCGAAGAATCGATATCCACAGGGTGCAACATCTGCGATGCAAGGTGCAACATACGTCCAAAAAGACGAAATAGCGCCGTGCGACTTTTAGAAATGGGCGAAGGGATTTGAAATAGACCAGTACCATGGTGCACCACTCTCCAGGGATGGTAAATCGAAGACCAGCCATAGTGTTCCCTTTTTAACGTAAAAATTCATGTGACGGAAAAACGAAGGCCAAAAACTTCAAAGACCCGATTGAGGTTCGGATAGCCTTTTTTTGGGTATGAAACTATCCGTTGACGGCTTACAGCGGTCAAAGCCGTAGAACTCACTGAGACCTTCGTTTTGACTGGTTATGGCTCACGCAACTCTAAACGAGGCAACTGTTATGGCCGTCCGGAGAATCGATATCCATAGGGTGCAACATCTGCGGTGCAAGGTGCAACATTGGTCCAAAAAGACGAAACAGCACCGTGCGACTTTTAGAGATGGGTGCAGGGATTTGAAAGGACCAGTACCATGGTGCACCCCTCTCCAGGGATGGTAAATCGAAAACCAGCCATTCCCTTTTTAACGTAAAAATTCATGTGACGGAAAAATGAAGGTTATAAAACATCAAAGAACCGATTGAGGTTCGGATAGCCTTTTTTGGGTATGAAACTATCCGTTTACGGCTTACAGCGGTCAAAGCTGTAGATCTCACTGAGACCTTTGTTTTGACTAGTTATGGCTCCCGTAACTCTAAACGAGACAACAGTTATGGAAGTCCGAAGAATCGATATCCAAAGGGTGCAACATCTGCGGTGCAAGGTGCAACATTCGTCCAAAATGACGAAACAGCGCCGTGCGACTTTTAGAAATGGGTGCAGGGATTTGAAATGGACCAATACCATGGTGCACCACTCTCCAGGGATGCTAAATCGAAGACCAGCCACGGTGTTCCCTTTTTAACGTAAAAATTCATGTGACGGAAAAACGAAGGCCAAAAAACTTCAAAGACCCGATTGAGGTTCGGATAGCCTTTTTTGGGTATGAAACTTTCCGTTGATGGCTTACAGCGATCAAAATCGTAGAACTCACTGAGAGCTTCGTTTTGACTGGTTATGGCTCCCGTAACTCTAAACGAGGCAATAGTTATGGAAGTCCGAAGAATCGATATCCAAAGGGTGCAACATCTGCGGTGCAAGGTGCAACATTCCTCCAAAAAGACGAAACAGCGCCGTGCGACTTTTAGAAATGGGTGCAGGGATTTGAAATGGACCAGTACCATGGTGCATCACTCTCCAGGGATGGTAAATCGAAAACCAGCCACGGTGTTCCCTTTTTAACGTAAAAATTCATGTGACGGAAAAACGAAGGCCAAAAAACTTCAGAGACCCGACTGAGGTTCGGATAGCCTTTTTCTGGGTATGAAACTATCCGTTGACGGCTTACAGCAGTCAAAGCCGTAGAACTCACTGAGACCTTCGTTTTAATTGGTTATGGCTCCCGTAACTTTAAACGAGGCAACAGTTATGGCTGTCCGAAGAATCGATATCCACAGGGTGCAACATCTGCGGTGCAAGGTGCAACATTCGTTCAAAAAGACGAAACAGCGCCGTGCGACTTTTAGAAATGGGTGCAAGGATTTGAAATGGACCAGTACCATGGTGCACCACTCTCCAGGGGTGGTAAATCGAAAACCAGCCACGGTATTCCCTTTTTAATGTAAAAATTCATGTGACGGAAAAACGAAGGCCAAAAACTTCAAAGACCCGATTGAGGTTCGGATAGCCTTTTTTTGGGTATGAAACTATCCGTTGACGGCTTACAGCGGTCAAAGCCGTAGAACTCACTGAGACCTTCATTTTGACTGGTTATGGCTCCCGTAACTCTAAACGAGGCAACTGTTATGGCCGTCCGAAGAATCGATATCCACAGGGTGCAACATCTACGGTGCAAGGTGCAACATTGGTCCAAAAAGACGAAACAGCACCGTGCGACTTTTAGAAATGGGTGCAGGGATTTGAAATGGACCAGGTACATGGTGCATCACTCTCCAGGGATGGTAAATCAAAAACCAGCCACGGTGTTCCCTTTTTAATGTAAAAATTAATGTGACGGAAAAACGAAGGCCAAAAACTTCAAAGACCCGATTGAGGTTCGAATAGCCTTTTTTTGGGTATGAAACTATCCGTTGACGGCTTACAGCGGTCAAAGCCGTAAAACTCACTGAGACCTTCGTTTTGACTGGTTATGGCTCCCGTAAATCTAAACGAGGCAACTGTTATGGCCGTCCGAAGAATCGATATCCACAGGGTGCAACATCTGCGGTGCAAGGTGCAACATTGGTCCAAAAAGACGAAACAGCACCGTGCGACTTATAGAAATGGGTGCAGGGATTTGAAATGGACCAGTACCATGGTGCACCCCTCTCCAGGGATGGTAAATCGAAAACCAGCCATTCCCTTTTTAACGTAAAAATTCATGTGACGGAAAAATGAAGGTTATAAAACATCAAAGAACCGATTGAGGTTCGGATAGCCTTTTTTGGGTATGAAACTATCCGTTTACGGCTTACAGCGGTCAAAGCTGTAGATCTCACTGAGACCTTTGTTTTGACTAGTTATGGCTCCCGTAACTCTAAACGAGACAACAGTTATGGAAGTCCGAAGAATCGATATCCAAAGGGTGCAACATCTGCGGTGCAAGGTGCAACATTCGTCCAAAATGACGAAACAGCGCCGTGCGACTTTTAGAAATGGGTGCAGGGATTTGAAATGGACCAATACCATGGTGCACCACTCTCCAGGGATGCTAAATCGAAGACCAGCCACGGTGTTCCCTTTTTAACGTAAAAATTCATGTGACGGAAAAACGAAGGCCAAAAAACTTCAAAGACCCGATTGAGGTTCGGATAGCCTTTTTTGGGTATGAAACTTTCCGTTGATGGCTTACAGCGATCAAAATCGTAGAACTCACTGAGAGCTTCGTTTTGACTGGTTATGGCTCCCGTAACTCTAAACGAGGCAATAGTTATGGAAGTCCGAAGAATCGATATCCAAAGGGTGCAACATCTGCGGTGCAAGGTGCAACATTCCTCCAAAAAGACGAAACAGCGCCGTGCGACTTTTAGAAATGGGTGCAGGGATTTGAAATGGACCAGTACCATGGTGCATCACTCTCCAGGGATGGTAAATCGAAAACCAGCCACGGTGTTCCCTTTTTAACGTAAAAATTCATGTGACGGAAAAACGAAGGCCAAAAAACTTCAGAGACCCGACTGAGGTTCGGATAGCCTTTTTCTGGGTATGAAACTATCCGTTGACGGCTTACAGCAGTCAAAGCCGTAGAACTCACTGAGACCTTCGTTTTAATTGGTTATGGCTCCCGTAACTTTAAACGAGGCAACAGTTATGGCTGTCCGAAGAATCGATATCCACAGGGTGCAACATCTGCGGTGCAAGGTGCAACATTCGTTCAAAAAGACGAAACAGCGCCGTGCGACTTTTAGAAATGGGTGCAAGGATTTGAAATGGACCAGTACCATGGTGCACCACTCTCCAGGGGTGGTAAATCGAAAACCAGCCACGGTATTCCCTTTTTAATGTAAAAATTCATGTGACGGAAAAACGAAGGCCAAAAACTTCAAAGACCCGATTGAGGTTCGGATAGCCTTTTTTTGGGTATGAAACTATCCGTTGACGGCTTACAGCGGTCAAAGCCGTAGAACTCACTGAGACCTTCATTTTGACTGGTTATGGCTCCCGTAACTCTAAACGAGGCAACTGTTATGGCCGTCCGAAGAATCGATATCCACAGGGTGCAACATCTACGGTGCAAGGTGCAACATTGGTCCAAAAAGACGAAACAGCACCGTGCGACTTTTAGAAATGGGTGCAGGGATTTGAAATGGACCAGGTACATGGTGCATCACTCTCCAGGGATGGTAAATCAAAAACCAGCCACGGTGTTCCCTTTTTAATGTAAAAATTAATGTGACGGAAAAACGAAGGCCAAAAACTTCAAAGACCCGATTGAGGTTCGAATAGCCTTTTTTTGGGTATGAAACTATCCGTTGACGGCTTACAGCGGTCAAAGCCGTAAAACTCACTGAGACCTTCGTTTTGACTGGTTATGGCTCCCGTAAATCTAAACGAGGCAACTGTTATGGCCGTCCGAAGAATCGATATCCACAGGGTGCAACATCTGCGGTGCAAGGTGCAACATTGGTCCAAAAAGACGAAACAGCACCGTGCGACTTATAGAAATGGGTGCAGGGATTTGAAATGGACCAGTACCATGGTGCACCACTCTCCAGGGGTGGTAAATCAAAGACCAGATACGGTGTTCCCTTTTTAACGTAAAAATTCATGTGACGGAAAAACGAAGGCCAAAAAACTTCAGAGACCCGATTGAGGTTCGGATAGCCTTTTTTGGGTATGAAACTTTTCGTTGACGGCTTCCAGCGGTCAAACCCGTAGAACTCAATGAGAGCTTCGTTTTGACTGGTTATGGATTCCATAACTCTAAACGAGGAAACAGTTATGGCCGTTCGAAGAATCGATATCCACAGGGTGCAACATCTGCGATGCGAGGTGCAACATACGTCCAAAAAGACGAAACAGCGCCGTGCGACTGTTAGAAATGGGTGAAGGGATTTGAAATAGACCAGTACCATAGTGCACCACTCTCCAGGGATGGTAAATCGAAGACCAGCCACAGTGTTCCCTTTTTAACGTAAAAATTCATGTGACGGAAAAACGAAGGCCAAAAACTTCAAAGACCCGATTGAGGTTCGGATAGCCTTTTTTGGGTATGAAACTATCCGTGGATGGCTTACAGTGGTCAAAGCCGTAGAACTCACTGAGACCTTCATTTTGATTTGTTATGGATCCCGTAACTCTAAACGAGGCAACAGTTATGGCCGTCCGAAGAATCGATATCCACAGGGTGCAACATCTGCGGTGCAAGGTGCAACATTCGTCCAAAAAGACGAAACAGCGCCGTGCGACTTTTAGAAATGGGTGCAGGGATTTGAAATGGACCAGTACCATGGTGCATCACTCTCCAGGGATGGTAAATCGAAATCTAGCCACGGTGTTCCCTTTTTAACGTAAAAATCCATTTGACGGAAAAACGAAGGCCAAAAAACTTCAAAGAGCCGATTGAGGATCGGATAGCCTTTTTTTTGGTATGAAACTATCCGTTGACGGCTTATAGCAGTCAAAGCCGTAGAACTCACTGAGACCTTCATTTTGACTGGTTATGGCTCCCGTAACTCTAAACGAGGCAACAGTTATGGCCGTCCGAAGAATCGATATCCACAAGGTGCAACATCTGCGGTGCAAGGTGCAACATTCGTCCAAAATGATGAAACAGCGCCGTGCAACTTTTATAAATGAGTGCAGAGATTTGAAATGGACCGGTACCATGGTGTACCACTCTCCAGGGATGGTAAATCGAAGACCAGCCACGGTGTTCCCTTTTTAACGTAAAAATTCATGTGACGGAAAAACGAAGGCCAAAAAGATGAAACAACGCCGTGCGACTTTTAGAAATGGGTGCAGGGATTTGAAATGGACCAGTACCATGGTGCACCACTCTCCAGGGATGGTAAATCGAAAACCAGCCATGGTATTCTCTTTTTAAAGTAAAAATTCATGTGACGGAAAAACGAAGGCCAAAAAACTTCATAGACCCGATTGAGGTTCGGATAGCCTTTTTTTAGGTATGAAACTATCCGTTGACGGCTTACAGCGGTCAACGCCGTAGAACTCACTGA
This sequence comes from Allium fistulosum, assembly GCA_030737815.1. Classification (NCBI taxonomy): domain Eukaryota; kingdom Viridiplantae; phylum Streptophyta; class Magnoliopsida; order Asparagales; family Amaryllidaceae; genus Allium; species Allium fistulosum. Next base: position 5,925,909 of record JASFAW010000014.1, read on the forward strand.
GTCCTTCGTTTTGACTGGTCATGGCTCCTGTAACTCTAAACGAGGCAATAGTTATGGCCGTCCGAAGAATCAATATCCACAGGGTGCAACATTTGCGGTGCAAGGTGCAACATTCGTCCAAAAAGACGAAACAGCGCCGTGCGACTTTTAGAAATGGGTGCAGGGATTTGAAATGGCCCAGTACCATGGTGCACCCCTCTCCAGGGATGGTAAATCGACGACCAGCCACGGTTTTCCCTTTTTAACGTAAAAATTCATGTGATGGAAAAACGAAGGCCAAAAACTTTAGAGACCCGATAGAGGTTCGGATAGCCTTTTTTTGGGTATGAAACTATCTGTTGACGGCTTACAGTGGTCAAAGCCATAGAACTCACTGAAACCTTCGTTTTGACTGGTTATGGCTCCCGTAACTCTAAACGAGGCAACAGTTATGTCCGTCCGAAGAATCGATATCCACAGGGTGCAACATCTACGGTGCAAGGTGCAACATTCGTCCAAAATGACGAAACAGCGCCGTGCGACTTTTAGAAATGGGTGCAGGGATTTGAAATGGACCACTACCATGGTGCACCACTCTCCAGGGATGGTAAATCGAAGACCAGCCACGGTGTTCCCTTTTTAACGTAATAATTCATGTGACGGAAAAACGAAGGCCAAAAAACTTCAGAGACCCGATTGAGGTTCTGATAGCCTTTTTTGGCTATGAAACTTTCCATTGATGGCTTACAACGGTCAAAGCCGTAGAACTCAATGAGAGCTTCGTTTTGACTGGTTACGACACCCATAACTCTAAACGAGGAAACAGTTATGGCCATCCGAAGAATCGATATCCACAGGGTGCAACATCTGCGATGCAAGGTGCAACATACGTCCAAAAAGACGAAACAGCGCCGTGCGACTTTTAGAAATGGGTGCAGGGATTTGAAATGGACCAGTATATTGGTGCACCACTCTCCAGGGATGGTAAATCGAAGACCAGCCACAGTGTTCCCTTTTTAACGTAAAATTCATGTGACAGAAAAACGAAGGCCAAAAAACTTCAGAGAGCCGATTGAGGATCGGATAGCCTTTTTTTGGATATGAAACTATCCATTGATGGCTTACAGCAGTCAAATCCATAGAACTCACTTAGACCTTCGTTTTGACTGGTTATGGCTCCCGTAACTCTAAACGAGGCAACTGTTATGGCCGTCCGAAGAATCGATATCCACAGGGTGCAACATCTGCGGTGCAAGGTGCAACATTGGTCCAAAAAGACGAAACAGCACCGTGCGACTTATAGAAATGGGTGCAGGGATTTGAAATGGACCAGTACCATGGTGCACCCCTCTCCAGGGATGGTAAATCGAAAACCAGCCATTCCCTTTTTAACGTAAAAATTCATGTGACGGAAAAATGAAGGTTATAAAACATCAAAGAACCGATTGAGGTTCGGATAGCCTTTTTTGGGTATGAAACTATCCGTTTACGGCTTACAGCGGTCAAAGCTGTAGATCTCACTGAGACCTTTGTTTTGACTAGTTATGGCTCCCGTAACTCTAAACGAGACAACAGTTATGGAAGTCCGAAGAATCGATATCCAAAGGGTGCAACATCTGCGGTGCAAGGTGCAACATTCGTCCAAAATGACGAAACAGCGCCGTGCGACTTTTAGAAATGGGTGCAGGGATTTGAAATGGACCAATACCATGGTGCACCACTCTCCAGGGATGCTAAATCGAAGACCAGCCACGGTGTTCCCTTTTTAACGTAAAAATTCATGTGACGGAAAAACGAAGGCCAAAAAACTTCAAAGACCCGATTGAGGTTCGGATAGCCTTTTTTGGGTATGAAACTTTCCGTTGATGGCTTACAGCGATCAAAATCGTAGAACTCACTGAGAGCTTCGTTTTGACTGGTTATGGCTCCCGTAACTCTAAACGAGGCAATAGTTATGGAAGTCCGAAGAATCGATATCCAAAGGGTGCAACATCTGCGGTGCAAGGTGCAACATTCCTCCAAAAAGACGAAACAGCGCCGTGCGACTTTTAGAAATGGGTGCAGGGATTTGAAATGGACCAGTACCATGGTGCATCACTCTCCAGGGATGGTAAATCGAAAACCAGCCACGGTGTTCCCTTTTTAACGTAAAAATTCATGTGACGGAAAAACGAAGGCCAAAAAACTTCAGAGACCCGACTGAGGTTCGGATAGCCTTTTTCTGGGTATGAAACTATCCGTTGACGGCTTACAGCAGTCAAAGCCGTAGAACTCACTGAGACCTTCGTTTTAATTGGTTATGGCTCCCGTAACTTTAAACGAGGCAACAGTTATGGCTGTCCGAAGAATCGATATCCACAGGGTGCAACATCTGCGGTGCAAGGTGCAACATTCGTTCAAAAAGACGAAACAGCGCCGTGCGACTTTTAGAAATGGGTGCAAGGATTTGAAATGGACCAGTACCATGGTGCACCACTCTCCAGGGGTGGTAAATCGAAAACCAGCCACGGTATTCCCTTTTTAATGTAAAAATTCATGTGACGGAAAAACGAAGGCCAAAAACTTCAAAGACCCGATTGAGGTTCGGATAGCCTTTTTTTGGGTATGAAACTATCCGTTGACGGCTTACAGCGGTCAAAGCCGTAGAACTCACTGAGACCTTCATTTTGACTGGTTATGGCTCCCGTAACTCTAAACGAGGCAACTGTTATGGCCGTCCGAAGAATCGATATCCACAGGGTGCAACATCTACGGTGCAAGGTGCAACATTGGTCCAAAAAGACGAAACAGCACCGTGCGACTTTTAGAAATGGGTGCAGGGATTTGAAATGGACCAGGTACATGGTGCATCACTCTCCAGGGATGGTAAATCAAAAACCAGCCACGGTGTTCCCTTTTTAATGTAAAAATTAATGTGACGGAAAAACGAAGGCCAAAAACTTCAAAGACCCGATTGAGGTTCGAATAGCCTTTTTTTGGGTATGAAACTATCCGTTGACGGCTTACAGCGGTCAAAGCCGTAAAACTCACTGAGACCTTCGTTTTGACTGGTTATGGCTCCCGTAAATCTAAACGAGGCAACTGTTATGGCCGTCCGAAGAATCGATATCCACAGGGTGCAACATCTGCGGTGCAAGGTGCAACATTGGTCCAAAAAGACGAAACAGCACCGTGCGACTTATAGAAATGGGTGCAGGGATTTGAAATGGACCAGTACCATGGTGCACCACTCTCCAGGGGTGGTAAATCAAAGACCAGATACGGTGTTCCCTTTTTAACGTAAAAATTCATGTGACGGAAAAACGAAGGCCAAAAAACTTCAGAGACCCGATTGAGGTTCGGATAGCCTTTTTTGGGTATGAAACTTTTCGTTGACGGCTTCCAGCGGTCAAACCCGTAGAACTCAATGAGAGCTTCGTTTTGACTGGTTATGGATTCCATAACTCTAAACGAGGAAACAGTTATGGCCGTTCGAAGAATCGATATCCACAGGGTGCAACATCTGCGATGCGAGGTGCAACATACGTCCAAAAAGACGAAACAGCGCCGTGCGACTGTTAGAAATGGGTGAAGGGATTTGAAATAGACCAGTACCATAGTGCACCACTCTCCAGGGATGGTAAATCGAAGACCAGCCACAGTGTTCCCTTTTTAACGTAAAAATTCATGTGACGGAAAAACGAAGGCCAAAAACTTCAAAGACCCGATTGAGGTTCGGATAGCCTTTTTTGGGTATGAAACTATCCGTGGATGGCTTACAGTGGTCAAAGCCGTAGAACTCACTGAGACCTTCATTTTGATTTGTTATGGATCCCGTAACTCTAAACGAGGCAACAGTTATGGCCGTCCGAAGAATCGATATCCACAGGGTGCAACATCTGCGGTGCAAGGTGCAACATTCGTCCAAAAAGACGAAACAGCGCCGTGCGACTTTTAGAAATGGGTGCAGGGATTTGAAATGGACCAGTACCATGGTGCATCACTCTCCAGGGATGGTAAATCGAAATCTAGCCACGGTGTTCCCTTTTTAACGTAAAAATCCATTTGACGGAAAAACGAAGGCCAAAAAACTTCAAAGAGCCGATTGAGGATCGGATAGCCTTTTTTTTGGTATGAAACTATCCGTTGACGGCTTATAGCAGTCAAAGCCGTAGAACTCACTGAGACCTTCATTTTGACTGGTTATGGCTCCCGTAACTCTAAACGAGGCAACAGTTATGGCCGTCCGAAGAATCGATATCCACAAGGTGCAACATCTGCGGTGCAAGGTGCAACATTCGTCCAAAATGATGAAACAGCGCCGTGCAACTTTTATAAATGAGTGCAGAGATTTGAAATGGACCGGTACCATGGTGTACCACTCTCCAGGGATGGTAAATCGAAGACCAGCCACGGTGTTCCCTTTTTAACGTAAAAATTCATGTGACGGAAAAACGAAGGCCAAAAAGATGAAACAACGCCGTGCGACTTTTAGAAATGGGTGCAGGGATTTGAAATGGACCAGTACCATGGTGCACCACTCTCCAGGGATGGTAAATCGAAAACCAGCCATGGTATTCTCTTTTTAAAGTAAAAATTCATGTGACGGAAAAACGAAGGCCAAAAAACTTCATAGACCCGATTGAGGTTCGGATAGCCTTTTTTTAGGTATGAAACTATCCGTTGACGGCTTACAGCGGTCAACGCCGTAGAACTCACTGAGTCCTTCGTTTTGACTGGTCATGGCTCCTGTAACTCTAAACGAGGCAATAGTTATGGCCGTCCGAAGAATCAATATCCACAGGGTGCAACATTTGCGGTGCAAGGTGCAACATTCGTCCAAAAAGACGAAACAGCGCCGTGCGACTTTTAGAAATGGGTGCAGGGATTTGAAATGGCCCAGTACCATGGTGCACCCCTCTCCAGGGATGGTAAATCGACGACCAGCCACGGTTTTCCCTTTTTAACGTAAAAATTCATGTGATGGAAAAACGAAGGCCAAAAACTTTAGAGACCCGATAGAGGTTCGGATAGCCTTTTTTTGGGTATGAAACTATCTGTTGACGGCTTACAGTGGTCAAAGCCATAGAACTCACTGAAACCTTCGTTTTGACTGGTTATGGCTCCCGTAACTCTAAACGAGGCAACAGTTATGTCCGTCCGAAGAATCGATATCCACAGGGTGCAACATCTACGGTGCAAGGTGCAACATTCGTCCAAAATGACGAAACAGCGCCGTGCGACTTTTAGAAATGGGTGCAGGGATTTGAAATGGACCACTACCATGGTGCACCACTCTCCAGGGATGGTAAATCGAAGACCAGCCACGGTGTTCCCTTTTTAACGTAATAATTCATGTGACGGAAAAACGAAGGCCAAAAAACTTCAGAGACCCGATTGAGGTTCTGATAGCCTTTTTTGGCTATGAAACTTTCCATTGATGGCTTACAACGGTCAAAGCCGTAGAACTCAATGAGAGCTTCGTTTTGACTGGTTACGACACCCATAACTCTAAACGAGGAAACAGTTATGGCCATCCGAAGAATCGATATCCACAGGGTGCAACATCTGCGATGCAAGGTGCAACATACGTCCAAAAAGACGAAACAGCGCCGTGCGACTTTTAGAAATGGGTGCAGGGATTTGAAATGGACCAGTATATTGGTGCACCACTCTCCAGGGATGGTAAATCGAAGACCAGCCACAGTGTTCCCTTTTTAACGTAAAATTCATGTGACAGAAAAACGAAGGCCAAAAAACTTCAGAGAGCCGATTGAGGATCGGATAGCCTTTTTTTGGATATGAAACTATCCATTGATGGCTTACAGCAGTCAAATCCATAGAACTCACTTAGACCTTCGTTTTGACTGGTTATGGCTCCCGTAACTCTAAACGAGGCAACTGTTATGGCCGTCCGAAGAATCGATATCCACAGGGTGCAACATATGCGATGCAAGGTGCAACATTGGTCCAAAAAGACGAAACAGTACCGTGTGACTTTTAGAAATGGGTGCATGGATTTGAAATGGACCAGTACCATGGTGCACAACTCTCTAGGGATGGTAAATCAAAGACCAGCTACGGTGTTCTCTTTTTAACGTAAAAATTCATGTGACGGAAAAACGAAGGCCAAAAAGACGAAACAGCACCGTGCGACTTTTAGAAATGGGTGCAGGGATTTGAAATGGACCAGTACCATGGTGCACCACTCTCCAGGGATGGTAAATCAAAAACCAGCCACGGTGTTCTCTATTTAACGTAAAAATTCATGTGACGGAAAAGCGAAGGCCAAAAAACTTCAAAGACCCGATCGAGGTTCGGATAGCCTTTTTTTGGGTATGAAACTATCCGTTGACGGCTTACAGCGGTCAAAGCCGTAGAACTCACTGAGAGCTTCGTTTTGACTAGTTATGGCTCCCGTAACTCTAAACGAGGTAACAGTTATGGAAGTTCGAAGAATCGATATCCAAACGGTGCAACATCTGCGGTGCAAGGTGCAACATTTGTCCAAAAAGACGAAACAGCACAGTGCGTCTTTTAGAAATGGGTGCAGGGATTTAAAATGGACCAGTACCATGGTGCACCACTCTCCAGGGATGGTAAATCGAAAACCAACCACGGTGTTACCTTTTTAACGTAAAAATTCATGTGATGGAAAAACGTAGGCCAAAAAACTCCAGAGACCCGATTGAGGTTCAGATAGCCTTTTTTTGGGTATGAAACTATCCATTGATGGATTACAGCGGTCAAAGCAGTAGAACTCACTGAGACCTTCGTTTTGAATGGTTATGGCTCCCATAACTCTAAATGAGGCACCAGTTATGGCCGTCTGAAGAATCGATATCCACAGGGTGCAACATCTGCGGTGCAAGGTGCAACATTCGTCCAAAAAGACGAAAAGCGCCGTGCGACTTTTAGAAATGGGTGCAGGGATTTGAAATGGACCAGTACCATGGTGCACCCCTCTCCAGGGATGGTAAATCGAAGACCAGCCTTTAACGTAAAAATTCATGTGACGGAAAAACGAAGGCCAAAAACTTCAAAGACCCGATTGAGGTTCGGATAGCCTTTGCTTGAGTATGAAACTATCCGTTGACGGCTTACAGAGGTCAAAGCCATAGAACTTACTGAGACCTTCGTTTTGACTGGTTATGGCTCCTATAACTCTAAACGAGGCAATAGTTATGTCCGTCAGAAGAATCGATATCCACAGGGTGCAACATCTGCAGTGCAAGGTGCAACATTCGTCCAAAATGACGAAACAGCGCCGTGCGACTTTTAGATATGGGTGCAGGAATTTGAAATGGACCACTACCATGGTGCACCACTCTCCAGGGATGGTAAATCGAAGACCAGCCACGGTGTTCCCATTTTAACGTAAAAATTCATGTGACGGAAAAACGAAGGCCAAAAAACTTCAGAGACCCGATTGAGGTTCGGATAGCCTTTTTTGGGTATGAAACTTTCCGTTGATGGCTTACAGCGGTCAAAACCGTAGAACTCACTGAGAGCTTCGTTTCGACTAGTTATGGCTCCCGTAACTCTAAACGTGGAAACAGTTATGGCCGTCCAAAGAATCGATATCCATAGGGAGCAACATCTGCGGTGCAAGGTGCAACATTCGTCCAAAAAGACGAAACAGCGTCGTGCGACTTTTAGAAATGGGTGCAGGGATTTGAAATGGACCAGTACCATGGTGCACCCCTCTCCAGGGATAGTAAATCGAAGACCATCCTTTAACGTAAAAATTCATGTGACGGAAAAACGAAGGCCAAAAAACTTCAAAGACCATATTGAGGTTCGGATAGCCTTTGTTTGAGTATGAAACTATCCGTTGACGGCTTACAGAGGTCAAAGCCATAGAACTCACTGAGACCTTCGTTTTGACTGGTTATGGCTCCCGTAACTCTAAACGAGGCAATAGTTATGTCTGTCAGAAGAATCGATATCCACAGGGTGCAACATCTACGGTGCAAGGTGCAACATTCGTCCAAAATGATGAAACAGCGCCGTGCGACTTTTAGAAATGAGTGCAGGGATTTGAAATGAACCACTACCATGGTGCACCACTCTCCAGGGATGGTAAATCGAAGACCAGCCACGGTGTTCCCTTTTTAACGTAAAAATTCATGTGACGGAAAAATGAAGGCCAAAAAACTTTAGAGACCCGATTGAGGTTCGGATAGCCTTTTTTGGGTATGAAACTTTCCGTTGACGGCTTACAGCGGTCAAAGCCATAGAACTCACTGAGAGCTTCGTTTTGACTAGTTATGGCTCCCGTAACTCTAAATGAGGAAACAGTTATGGCTGTCCGAAGAATCGATATCCACAGGGTGCAACATCTGCGGTGCAAGGTGCAACATTCGTCCAAAAAGGCAAAACAGCGCCGTGCGACTTTTAGAAATGGGTGCAGGGATTTGAAATGGACCACTACCATGGTGCACCACTCTCCAGGGATGGTAAATCGAAGACTAGCCACGGTGTTCCCTATTTAACGTAAAAATTCATGTGATGGAAAAACGAAGGCCAAAAAACTTCAGAGACCCGATTGAGGTTCGGATAGCCTTTTTTGGGTATGAAACTTTCCGTTGACGGCTTACAGTGGTCAAAGCCGTAGAACTCACTAAGAGCTTCGTTTTGACTGGTTATGGCTCCCGTAACTCTAAACGAGGAAACAGTTATGGCCGTCCGAAGAATCGATATCCACAGGGTGCAACATCTGCGGTGCAAGGTGCAACATTCGTCCAAAAAGACGAAACAGCGCCGTGCGACTTTTAGAAATGGGTGCAGGGATTTGAAATGGACCAGTACCATGGTGCATCACTCTCCAGGGATGGTAAATCGAAAACCAGCCACGGTGTTCCCTTTTTAACGTAAAAATTCATGTGACGGAAAAACGAAGGCCAAAAAACTTTAGAGACCCGATTGAGGTTCGGATAGCCTTTTTTGGATATGAAACTTTCCGTTGACGGCTTACAACGGTCAAAGCCGTAGAACTCACTGAGAGCTTTGTTTTGACTGGTTATGGCTCCCGTAACTCTAAACTAGGAAATAGTTATGGCTGTCCGAAGAATCGATATCCACAGGGTGCAACATCTGCGGTGCAAGGTGCAACATTCGTCCAAAAAGACGAAACAGCGCCGTGCGACTTTTAGAAATGGGTGCAGGGATTTGAAATGGACCACTACCATGGTGCACCACTCTCCAGGGATGGTAAATCGAAGACTAGCCACGGTGTTCCCTTTTTAACGTAAAAATTCATGTGATGGAAAAACGAAGGCCAAAAAACTTCAGAGACCCGATTGAGGTTCGGATAGCCTTTTTTGGGTATGAAACTTTCCGTTGACGGCTTACAGCGGTCAAAGCCGTAGAACTCACTGAGAGCTTCGTTTTGACTGGTTATGGCTCACGTAACTCTAAACGAGGAAACAGTTATGACCGTCCGAAGAATCGATATCCACAGGGTGCAACATCTGCGGTGCAAGGTGCAACATTCGTCCAAAAAGATGAAACAGCACCGTGCGACTTTTAGAAATGGGTGCAGGGATTTTAAATGGACTAGTACCATGGTGCATCACTCTCCAGGGATGGTAAATCGAAAACCAGCCACGGTGTTCCCTTTTTAACGTAAAAATTCATGTGACGGAAAAACGAAGGCAAAAAAGTTTCAGAGAGCCGATTGAGGATTGGATAGCCTTTTATTGGGTATGAAACTATCCGTTGACGGCTTATAGCCGTCAAAGCCATAGAACTCACTGAGACCTTCGTTTCGACTGGTTATGGCTCCCGTAACTCTAAACGAGGCAACAGTTATGACCGTCCGAAGAATCGATATCCACAGGGTGCAACATCTGCGGTGCAAGGTGCAACATTCGTCCAAAATGACGAAACAGCGTCGTGCGACTTTTAGAAATGGGTGCAGGGATTTGAAATGGACCAGTACCATGGTGCACCACTCTCCAGGGATGGTAAATCGAAGACCAACCACGGTGTTCCCTTTTTAACGTAAAAATTCATGTGACGGAAAAACCAAGGCCAAAAAGACAAAACAGCACCGTGTGACTTTTAGAAATGGGTGCACGGATTTGAAATGGACCGGTACCATGGTGCACCACTCTCCAGGGATGGTAAATCGAAGACCAGCCACGGTGTTCCCTTTTTAACGTAAAAATTCATGTGATGGAAAAACGAAGGCCAAAAAATTTCAAAGACCCGATTGAGGTTCGGATATCCTTTTTTGGGTATGAAACTTTCCGTTGACGGCTTACAGCGGTCAAAGCCGTAGAACTCATTGAGAGCTTCGTTTTGACTGGTTATGGCTCACGTAACTCTAAACGAGGAAACAGTTATGACCGCTCGAAGAATCGATATCCACATGGTGCAACATCTGCGGTGCAAGGTGCAACATTCGTCCAAAAAGATGAAACAGCGCCGTGCGACTTTTAGAAATGGGTGCAGGGATTTGAAATGGACTAGTACCATGGTGCATCACTCTCCAGGGATGGTAAATCGAAAACCAGCCACGGTGTTCCCTTTTTAACGTAAAAATTCATGTGACGGAAAAACGAAGGCCAAAAAACTTCAAATAGCCGATTGAGGATTGGATAGCCTTTTATTGGGTATGAAACTATCCGTTGACGGCTTATAGCTATCAAAGCCGTAGAACTCACTGAGACCTTCGTTTCGACTGGTTATGGCTCCCATAACTCTAAACGAGGCAACAGTTATGGCCGTCCGAAGAATCGATATCCACAGGGTGCAACATCTGCGGTGCAAGGTGCAACATTCGTCCAAAATGACGAAACAGCGTCGTGCGACTTTTAGAAATGGGTGCAGGGATTTGAAATGGACCAGTACCATGGTGCACCACTCTCCAGGGATGGTAAATCGATGACCAACCACGGTGTTCCCTTTTTAACGTAAAAATTCATGTGACGGAAAAACGAAGGCCAAAAAGACAAAACAGCACCGTGTGACTTTTAGAAATGGGTGCACGGATTTGAAATGGACCGGTACCATGGTGCACCACTCTCCAGGGATGGTAAATCGAAGACCAGCCACGGTGTTCCCTTTTTAACGTAAAAATTCATGTGATGGAAAAACGAAGGCCAAAAAACTTCAGAGACCCGATTGAGGTTCGGATAGCCTTTTTTGGGTATGAAACTTTCCGTTGACGGCTTACAGCGGTCAAAGCCGTAGAACTCACTGAGAGCTTCGTTTTGACTGGTTATAGCTCACGTAACTCTAAACGAGGAAACAGTTATGACCGTCCGAAGAATCGATATCCACAGGGTGCAACATCTGCGGTGCAAGGTGCAACATTCGTCCAAAAAGATGAAACAGCGCCGTGCGACTTTTAGAAATGGGTGCAGGGATTTGAAATGGACTAGTACCATGGTGCATCACTCTCCAGGGATGGTAAATCGAAAACCAGCCACGGTGTTCCCTTTTTAACGTAAAAATTCATGTGACGGAAAAACGAAGGCAAAAAAACTTCAGAGAGCCGATTGAGGATTGGATAGCCTTTTATTGGGTATGAAACTATCCGTTGACGGCTTATAGCTGTCAAAGCCGTAAAACTCACTGAGACCTTCGTTTCGACTGGTTATGGCTCCCGTAACTCTAAACGAGGCAACTGTTATGGCCGTCCGAAGAATCGATATCCACAGGGTGCAACATCTGCGGTGCAAGGTGCAACATTCATCCAAAAAGACAAAACAGCACCGTGCGGCTTTTAGAAATGGGTGCTGGGATTTGAAATGGACCAGTACCATGGTGCACCACTCTCCAGGGATGGTAAATCGAAGACCAACCACGGTGTTCCCTTTTTAACGTAAAAATTCATGTGACGGAAAAACGAAGGCCAAAAAGACAAAACAACACCATGTGACTTTTAGAAATGGGTGCACGGATTTGAAATGGACCGGTACCATGGTGCACCACTCTCCAAGGATGGTAAATCGAAGACCAGCCACGGTGTTCCATTTTTAACGTAAAAATTCATGTGACGGAAAAACGAAGGCCAAAAAACTTCAGAGACCCGATTGACTGGTTATGGCTCCCGTAACTCTAAACGAGGAAACAGTTATGGTCGTCCGAAGAATCGATATCCACAGGGTGCAACCTCTGCGGTGCAAGGTGCAACATTCGTCCAAAAAGACGAAACAGCGTCGTGCGACTTTTAGAAATGGGTGCAGGGATTTGAAATGGACTAGTACCATGGTGCACCACTCTATAGGGATGGTAAATCGAAAACCAGCCACGGTGTTCTCTTTTAACGTAAAAATTCATGTGACGGAAAAACGAAGGCCAAAAAACTTCAAAGACCCGATTGAGGTTCGGATAGCCTTTTTTTAGGTATGAAACTATCCGTTGACGGCTTACAGCAGTCAAAGCTGTAGAACTCACTGAGACCTATGTTTTGACTGGTTATGGCTCCCGTAACTCTAAACGAGGCAACAGTTATGGAAGTCCGAAGAATCGATATCTAAATGGTGCAACATCTGCGGTGCAATGTGCAACATTCGTCCAAAAAGACGAAACAGCGCCGTGCGACCTTTAGAAATGGGTGCAGGGATTTGATATGGACCAGTACCATGGTGCACGACTCTCCAGGGATGGTAAATCGAAAACCAGCCACGGTGTTCTCTTTTTGACGTAAAAATTCATGTGACGGAAAAACGAAGGCCAAAAAACTTCAAAGACCCGATTGAGGTTCGGATAGCCTTTTTTTGGGTATGAATCTTTCCGTTGAGGGCTTACAGCGGTCAAAGCCGTAGAACTCACCTAGACCTTCGTTTTGACTATTTATGGCTCCCGTAACTCTAAACGAGGCAACAGTTATGGCCGTCCGAAGAATCGATATCCACAGGGTGCAACATCTGCGGTGCAAGGTGCAACATTCGTCCAAAAAGACGAAACAGGCCGTGCGACTTTTAGAAATGGGTGCAGGGATATGAAATGGACCGGTACCATGGTGCACCACTCTCCAGGGATGGTAAATCGAAAACCAGCCACGGTATTCTCTTTTTAACATAAAAATTCATATGACGGAAAAACGAAGGCCAAAAAACTTCAAAGACCCGATTGAGGTTCGGATAACCTTTTTTGCGTATGAATCTATCCGTTGTAGCTTAAAGTGGTCAAAGCTGTAGAACTCACTAAGACCTTCGTTTTGACTGTTTATGGCTCCAGTTACTCTAAACGAGGCCACAGTTATGGCCGTCCGAAGAATTGAAATCCACAGGGTGCAACATCTGTGGTGCAAGGTGCAACATTCGTCCAAAAAGACGAAACAGCGCCGTGCGACTTTTAGAAATGGGTGCAGGGATTTGAAATGGACCAGTACCACGGTGCACCCGTCTCCAGGGATGGTAAATCAAAGACCAGCCACGGTGTTCCCTTTTTAACGTAAAAATTCATGTGACGGAAAAACGAAGGCCAAAAAACTTCAGAGACCCGATTGATGTTCGGATAGCCTTTTTTTGGGTATGAAACTATCCATTGATGGCTTATAGCGGTCAAAGCCGTAGAACTCACAGAGACCTTCGTTTTGACTAGTTATGGCTCCCGTAACTCTAAACGAGGCAACAGTTATGGTCGTCCGAAGAATCGATATCCACAGGGTGCAACATCTGCGGTGCAAGGTGCAACATTCGTCCAAAAAGATGAAACAGCGCCGTGCGACTTTTAGAAATGGGTGCAGGGATTTGAAATGGACCAGTACCATGGTGCACCACTCTCCAGGGATGGTAAATCGAAAACCAGCCACGGTGTTCCCTTTTTAACGTAAAAATATATGTGACGGAAAAATGAAGGCCAAAAAACTTCAGAGACCCGATTGAGGATTGGATAGCCTTTTATTGGGTATGAAACTATCCGTTGACGGCTTATAGCTGTCAAAGCCGTAGAACTCACTGAGACCTTCGTTTCGACTGGTTATGGCTCCCGTAACTCTAAACGAGGCAACAGTTATGGCCGTCCGAAGAATCGATATCCACAGGGTGCAACATCTGCGGTGCAAGGTGCAACATTCGTCCAAAATGACGAAACAGCGTCGTGCGACTTTTAGAAATGGGTGCAGGGATTTGAATTGGACCAGTACCATGGTGCACCACTCTCCAGGGATGGTAAATCGATGACCAACCACGGTGTTCCCTTTTTAACGTAAAAATTCATGTGACGGAAAAACGAAGGCCAAAAAGACAAAACAGCACCGTGTGACTTTTAGAAATGGGTGCACGGATTTGAAATGGACCGGTACCATGGTGCACCACTCTCCAGGGATGGTAAATCGAAGACCAGCCACGGTGTTCCCTTTTTAACGTGAAAATTCATGTGATGGAAAAACGAAGGCCAAAAAACTTCAGAGACCCGATTGAGGTTCGGATAGCCTTTTTTGGGTATGAAACTTTCCGTTGACGGCTTACAGCGGTCAAAGCCGTAGAACTCACTGAGAGCTTCGTTTTGACTGGTTATAGCTCACGTAACTCTAAACGAGGAAACAGTTATGACCGTCCGAAGAATCGATATCCACAGGGTGCAACATCTGCGGTGCAAGGTGCAACATTCGTCCAAAAAGATGAAACAGCGCCGTGCGACTTTTAGAAATGGGTGCAGGGATTTGAAATGGACTAGTACCATGGTGCATCACTCTCCAGGGATGGTAAATCGAAAACCAGCCACGGTGTTCCCTTTTTAACGTAAAAATTCATGTGACGGAAAAACGAAGGCCAAAAAACTTCAGAGAGCCGATTGAGGATTGGATAGCCTTTTATTGGGTATGAAACTATCCGTTGACGGCTTATAGCTGTCAAAGCCGTAGAACTCACTGAGACCTTCGTTTCGACTGGTTATGGCTCCCGTAACTCTAAACGAGGCAACAGTTATGGCCGTCCGAAGAATCGATATCCACAGGGTGCAACATCTGCGGTGCAAGGTGCAACATTCATCCAAAAAGACAAAACAGCACCGTGCGGCTTTTAGAAATGGGTGCTGGGATTTGAAATGGACCAGTACCATGGTGCACCACTCTCCAGGGATGGTAAATCGAAGACCAACCACGGTGTTCCCTTTTTAACGTAAAAATTCATGTGACGGAAAAACGAAGGCCAAAAAGACAAAACAGCACCATGTGACTTTTAGAAATGGGTGCACGGATTTGAAATGGACCGGTACCATGGTGCACCACTCTCCAGGGATGGTAAATCGAAGACCAGCCACAGTGTTCCATTTTTAACGTAAAAATTCATGTGACGGAAAAACGAAGGCCAAAAAACTTCAGAGACCCGATTGACTGGTTATGGCTCCCGTAACTCTAAACGAGGAAACAGTTATGGTCGTCCGAAGAATCGATATCCACAGGGTGCAACCTCTGCGGTGCAAGGTGCAACATTCGTCCAAAAAGACGAAACAGCGTCGTGCGACTTTTAGAAATGGGTGCAGGGATTTGAAATGGACTAGTACCATGGTGCACCACTCTATAGGGATGGTAAATCGAAAACCAGCCACGGTGTTCTCTTTTAACGTAAAAATTCATGTGACGGAAAAACGAAGGCCAAAAAACTTCAAAGACCCGATTGAGGTTCGGATAGCCATTTTTTAGGTATGAAACTATCCGTTGACGGCTTACAGCAGTCAAAGCTGTAGAACTCACTGAGACCAATGTTTTGACTGGTTATGGCTCCCGTAACTCTAAACGAGGCAACAGTTATGGAAGTCCGAAGAATCGATATCTAAATGGTGCAACATCTGCGGTGCAATGTGCAACATTCGTCCAAAAAGACGAAACAGCGCCGTGCGACCTTTAGAAATGGGTGTAGGGATTTGATATGGACCAGTACCATGGTGCACGACTCTCCAGGGATGGTAAATCAAAAACCAGCCACGGTGTTCTCTTTTTGACGTAAAAATTCATGTGACGGAAAAACGAAGGCCAAAAAACTTCAAAGACCCGATTGAGGTTCGGATAGCCTTTTTTTGGGTATGAATCTTTCCGTTGAGGGCTTACAGCGGTCAAAGCCGTAGAACTCACCTAGACCTTCGTTTTGACTATTTATGGCTCCCGTAACTCTAAACGAGGCAACAGTTATGGCCGTCCGAAGAATCGATATCCACAGGGTGCAACATCTGCGGTGCAAGGTGCAACATTCGTCCAAAAAGACGAAACAGGCCGTGCGACTTTTAGAAATGGGTGCAGGGATATGAAATGGACCGGTACCATGGTGCACTACTCTCCAGGGATGGTAAATCGAAAACCAGCCACGGTATTCTCTTTTTAACATAAAAATTCATATGACGGAAAAACGAAGGCCAAAAAACTTCAAAGACCCGATTGAGGTTCGGATAGCCTTTTTTGCGTATGAATCTATCCGTTGACGGCTTAAAGTGGTCAAAGCTGTAGAACTCACTAAGACCTTCGTTTTGACTGTTTATGGCTCCAGTAACTCTAAACGAGGTCACAGTTATGGCCGTCCGAAGAATTGAAATCCACAGGGTGCAACATCTGTGGTGCAAGGTGCAACATTCGTCCAAAAAGACGAAACAGCGCCGTGCGACTTTTAGAAATGGGTGCAGGGATTTGAAATGGACCAGTACCACGGTGCACCCGTCTCCAGGGATGGTAAATCAAAGACCAGCCACGGTGTTCCCTTTTTAACGTAAAAATTCATGTGACGGAAAAACGAAGGCCAAAAAACTTCAGAGACCCGATTGATGTTCGGATAGCCTTTTTTTGGGTATGAAACTATCCATTGATGGCTTATAGCGGTCAAAGCCGTAGAACTCACAGAGACCTTCGTTTTGACTAGTTATGGCTCCCGTAACTCTAAACGAGGCAACAGTGATGGTCGTCCGAAGAATCGATATCCACAGGGTGCAACATCTGCGGTGCAAGGTGCAACATTCGTCCAAAAAGATGAAACAGCGCCGTGCGACTTTTAGAAATGGGTGCAGGGATTTGAAATGGACCAGTACCATGGTGCACCACTCTCCAGGGATGGTAAATCGAAAACCAGCCACGGTGTTCTCATTTTAACGTAAAAATTCATGTGACGGAAAAACGAAGGCCAAAAAACTTCAGAGACTCGATTGAGGTTCGGATAGCCTTTTTTTGGGTATGAAACTATCCGTTGACGGCTTACAGTGGTCAAAGCCGTAGAACTCACTGAGACCTTCGTTTTCACTGGTTATGGCTCCCGTAACTCTAAACGAGGCAACGGTTATGGCCGTTCAAAGAATCGATATCCACAGGGTGCAACATCTGCGGTGCAAGGTGCAACATTCGTCCAAAAAGATGAAATAGCGCTGTGCGACTTTTAGAAATGGGTGCAGGGATTTGAAATGCACCAGTACCATGGTGCACCTCTCTCCAGGGATGGTAAATCGAAGACCAGCCATGGTGTTCCCTTTTTAACGTAAAAATTCATGTGACGGAAAAACGAAGGCCAAAAAATGTCAGAGACCCGGTTGAGGTTCGGATAGCCTTTGTTTGAGTATGAAACTATCCGTTGACGGCTTACAGACGTCAAAGCAATAGAACTCACTGAGACCTTCGTTTTGACTGGTTATGGCTCCCGTAACTCTAAACGAGGCAACAGTTATGGCCGTCCGAAGAATCGATATCCATAGGGTGCAACATCTGCGGTGCAAGGTGCAACATTCGTCCAAAAAGATGAAACAGCGCCATGCAACTTTTAGAAATGGGTGCAGGGATTTGAAATGGACCAGTACCATGGTGCACCACTCTCCAAGTATGGTAAATCAAAGACCTGCCACAGTGTTTCCTTTTTAACGTAAAAATTCATGTGACGGAAAAACGAAGGCCAAAAAACTTCAGAGACCCGATTGAGATTCGGATAACCTTTTTTTGGGTATGAAACTATCTGTTGATGGCTTACAGCGGTCAAAGCCATAGAACTCACTGAGACCTTCGTATTGACTGGTTATGGCTCCCGTAACTCTAAACGAGGCAACAGTTATGGCCGTCCGAAGAATCGATATCCACAGGGTGCAACATCTGCGGTGCAAGGTGCAACATTCTTCCAAAAAACGAAACAGCGCCGTGCGACTTTTAGAAATGGGTGCAGGGATTTGAAATGGACCGGTACCATGGTGCACCACTCTCTAGGGATGGTAAATCGAAAACCAGCCACGGTATTCTCTTTTTAACGTAAAAATTCATGTGACGGAAAAACGAAGGCAAAAAAACTTCAGAGACCCGATTGAGTTTCAGATAGCCTTTTTTTGGGTATGAATCTTTCCGTTGGCGGCTTACAGCGGTCAAAGCCGTAGAACTCACTGAGACCTTCGTTTTGGCTGTTTATGGCTCCCGTAATTATAAACGATGCAACAATTATGGCCGTCCGAAGAATTGATATCCACAGGGTGCAACATCTGCGGTGCAAGGTCCAACATTCGTCCAAAAAGACGAAACAGCGCCGTGCGACTTTTAGAAATGGGTGTAGGGATTTGAAATGGACCAGTACCATGGTGAACCCCTCTCCATTGATGGTAAATCGAAGACCAACCACGGTGTTCCCTTTTTAACGTAAAAATTCATGTGACGGAAAAATGAAGGCCAAAATAATTCAAAGACCCGATTGAGGTTCGGATAGCCTTTTTTTGGGTATGAAACTATCCATTGATGCCTTACAACGGTCATAGCCGTAGAACTCACTGAGGCCTTCGTTTTGACTGGTTATGGCTCCCGTAACTCTAAACGAGGAAACAGTTATGGTCGTCCGAAGAATCGATATCCACAGGGTGCAACATCTGCGGTGCAAGGTGCAACATTCGTCCAAAAAGACGAAACAGCGCCGTGCGACTTTTAGAAATGGGTGCAGGGATTTGAAATGGACTAGTACCATGGTGCACCACTCTATAGGGATGGTAAATCGAAAACCAGCCACGGTGTTCACTTTTTACGTAAAAATTCATGTGACGGAAAAACAAAGGCCAAAAAACTTCAAAGACCCGATTGAGGTTTAGATAGCCTTTTTTTAGGTATGAAACTATTCGTTGACGGCTTACAGCAGTCAAAGCTGTAGAACTCACTGAGACCTATGTTTTGACTGGTTATGGCTCCCGTAACTCTAAACGAGGCAACAGTTATGGAAGTCCGAAGAATCGATATCTAAATGGTGCAACATCTGCGGTGCAATGTGCAACATTCGTCCAAAAAGACGAAACAGCGCCGTGCGACCTTTAGAAATGGGTGCAGGGATTTGATATGGACCAGTACCATGGTGCACGACTCTCCAGGGATGGTAAATCGAAAACCAGCCACGGTGTTCTCTTTTTGACGTAAAAATTCATGTGACGGAAAAACGAAGGCCAAAAAACTTCAAAGACCCGATTGAGGTTCGGATAGCCTTTTTTTTGGGTATGAAACTATCCGTAGACGGCTTACAGTGGTCAAAGCCGTAGAACTCACTAAGACCTTCGTTTTGACTGGTTATGGCTCCCGTAACTCTAAACGAGGCAACAGTTATGGCCGTCCGAAGAATCGATATCCACAGGGTGCAACATCTGCGGTGCAAGGTGCAACATTCATCCAGAAAGACGAAATAGCGCTGTGCGACTTTTAGAAATGGGTGCAAGGATTTGAAATGGACCAGTACCATGGTGCACCCCTCTCCAGGGATGGTAAATCGAAGACCAGCCACGGTGTTCCCTTTTTAACGTAAAAATTCATGTGACGGAAAAACGAAGGCCAAAAAACTTCAGAGACCCGATTGAGGTTCGGATAGCCTTTGTTGAGTATGAAACTATCCGTTTGATGGCTTACAGCTATTAAAGCAGTAGAACTCACTGAGACCTTCGTTTTGACTGGTTATGGCTCCCGTAACTCTAAACGAGGCAAAAGTAATGGCCGTCCGAAGAATCGATATACACAGGGTGCAACATCTGCGGTGCAAGGTGCAACATTCATCCAAAAAGATGAAACAGCGCCATGCGACTTTTAGAAATGGGTGCAGGGATTTGAAATGGACCAGTACCATGGTGCACCACTCTCCGGGTATGGTAAATCAAAGACCAGCCAAAGTGTTTCCTTTTTAACGTAAAAATTCATGTGACGGAAAAACGAAGGCCAAAAAACTTCAGAGACCCGATTGAGATTCGGATAACCTTTTTTTGGGTATGAAACTATCCGTTGATGGCTTACAACGGTAAAAGCCGTAGAACTCACTAAGACCTTCATTTTGATTGGTTATGGCTCCCGTAACTCTAAACGAGGCAACAGTTATGGTCGTCCGAATAATTGATATCCACAGGGTGCAACATCTGCGGTGTAAGGTGCAACATTCGTCCAAAAAGACGAAACAACGCCTTGCAACTTTTAGAAATGGGTGCAGGGATTTGAAATGGACCAGTACCATGGTGCACCACTCTCCTGGGATGGTAAATCAAAGACCAGCCACGGTGTTCTCTTTTTAACTTAAAAATTAATGTTACGGAAAAACGAAGGCCAAAAAACTTCAAAGAGCCGATTGAGGTTCGAATAGCCTTTTTTTGGGTATGAAACTATCCGTTGACGGCTTACAGAGGTCAAAGCCGTAGAACTGACTGAGACCTTCGTTTTGACTGCTTATGGCTCCCGTAACTCTAAACGAAGCAACAGTTATGGTCCTCCGAAGAATCGATATCCACAGGGTGCAACATCTACGGTGCAAGGTGCAACATTCGTCCAAAAAGACGAAACAGCGCCGTGCGACTTTTAGAAATGGGTGGAGGGATTTGAAATGGATCGGTACCATGGTGCACCACTCTCCAGGGATGGTAAATCGAAGACCAGCCACGGTGTTCCCATTTTAACGTAAAAATTCATGTGACGGAAAAACGAAGGCCAAAAAACTTCAAAGACCCGATTGAGGTTCGGATAGCCTTTTTTTGGGTATGAAACTATCCGTTGACGGCTTACATCGATCAAAGCCGTAGAACTCACTGAGACCTTCGTTTTGACTGGTTATGGCTCCCGTAACTATAAACGAGGCAACAATTATGGCCGTCCGAAGAATCGGTATCCACAGGGTGCAACATCTGCGGTGCAAAGTGCAACATTCGTCCAAAAAGACGAAACAGCGCCGTGCGACTTTTAGAAATGGGTGCAGGGATTTGAAATGGACCAGTACCATGGTGCACGACTCTCCAGGGATGGTAAATCGAAAACCAGCCACGGTGTTCTCTTTTAAACGTAAAAATTCATGTGACGGAAAAACGAAGGCCAAAAAACATCCGAGACCCGATTGAGGTTCGGATAGCCTTTTTTTGGGTATGAAACTATCCGTTAACGGCTTACAGCGGTCGAAGCCGTAGAACTCAGTGAGACCTTCGTTTTGACTGGTTATGGCTCCCGTAACTCTAAACGAGGCAACAGTTATGGTCCTCCGAAGAATCGATATCCACAGGGTGCAACATCTGCGGTGCAAGGTGCAACATTCATCCAAAAAGATGAAACAGCGCCGTGCGACTTTTAGAAATGGGTGCAGGGATTTGAAATGGACCAGTACCATGGTGCACCACTCTCCGGGTATGGTAAATCAAAGACCAGCCACAGTGTTTCCTTTTTAACGTAAAAATTCATGTGACGGAAAAACGAAGGCCAAAAAACTTCAAAGACCCGATTGAGATTCGGATAACCTTTTTTTGGGTATGAAACTATCCGTTGATGGCTTACAACGGTAAAAGCCGTAAAACTCACTATGACCTTCATTTTGACTGGTTATGGCTCCCGTAACTCTAAACGAGGCAACAGTTATGGCCGTCCGAATAATCGATATCCACAGGGTGCAACATCTGCGGTGTAAGGTGCAACATTCGTCTAAAAAGACGAAACAGCGCCTTGCAACTTTTAGAAATGGGTGCAGGGATTTGAAATGGACCAGTACCATGGTGCACCACTCTCCAGGGATGGTAAATCGAAGACCAGCCACGGTGTTCTCTTTTTAACTTAAAAATAAATGTAACGGAAAAACGAAGGCCAAAAAACTTCAGAGAGCCGATTGAGGTTCGAATAGCCTTTTTTTGGGTATGAAACTATCCGTTGACGACTTACAGAGGTCAAAGCCGTAGAACTGACTGAGACCTTCGTTTTGATTGGTTATGGCTCCCGTAACTCTAAACGAGGCAACAGTTATGGTCCTCCGAAGAATCGATATCCACAGGGTGCAACATCTGCGGTGCAAGGTGCAACATTCGTCCAAAAAGACGAAACAGCGTCGTGCGACTTTTAGAAATGGGTGCAGGGATTTGAAATGGACCGGTACCATGCTGCACCACTCTCCAAGGATGGTAAATCGAAGACCAGCCACGGTGTTCCCTTTTTAACGTAAAAATTCATGTGACGGAAAAACGAAGGCCAAAAAACTTCAGAGACCCGATTGATGTTCGGATAGCCTTTTTTTGGGTATGAAACTATCCGTTGACGACTTACATCGATCAAAGCCGTAGAACTCACTGAGACCTTCGTTTTGACTGGTTATGGCTCCCGTAACTCTAAACGAGGCAACAATTATGGCCGTCCGAAGAATCGGTATCCACAGGGTGCAACATCTGCGGTGCAAAGTGCAACATTCGTCCAAAAAGACGAAACAGCGCCGTGCGACTTTTAGAAATGGGTGCAGGAATTTGAAATGGACCAGTACCATGGTGCACGACTCTCCAATGATGGTAAATCGAAAACCAGCCACGGTGTTCTCTTTTAAACGTAAAAATTCATGTGACGGAAAAACGAAGGCCAAAAAACTTTCGAGACCCGATTGAGGTTCGGATAGCCTTTTTTTGGGTATGAAACTATCCGTTAACGGCTTACAGCGGTCAAAGCCGTAGAACTCAGTGAGACCTTCGTTTTGACTGGTTATGGCTCCCGTAACTCTAAACGAGGCAACAGTTATTGCCGTCCGAATAATCGATATCCATAGGGTGCAACAGCAGCGGTGCAAGGTCCAACATTCGTCCAAAAAGATGAAACAGCGCCGTGCGACTTTTAGAAATGAGTGCAGAGATTTGAAATGGACCAGTACCATGGTGCACGACTCTCCAGGGATGGTAAATCGAAAACCAGCCACGGTGTTCTCTTTTTAACGTAAAAATTCATGTGACGGAAAAAAGAAGGCCAAAAAACTTCAGAGACACGATTGAGGTTCGGATTGCTTTTTTTTGGGTATGAAACTATTCGTTGACGGCTTACAGTGGTCAAAGCCGTAGAACTCACTAAGACCTTCGTTTTGACTGGCTATGGCTCTCGTAACTCTAAACGAGGCAACAGTTTTGGCCGTCCGAAGAATCGATATCCACAGGGTGCAACATCTGCGGTGCAAGGTGCGACATTCGTCCAAAAAGACAAAACAGCGTCGTGCGACTTTTAGAAATGGGTGCAAGGATTTGAAATGGACCAGTGCCATGGTGCACCACTCTCCAGGGATGGTAAATCGAAGACCAACCATGGTGTTCCCTTTTTAACATAAAAATTCATATGATGGAAAAACGAAGGCCAAAAAACTTCAGAGACCCGATATAGGTTCGGATAGCTTTTTTTTGGGTATGAAACTATCCGTTCACGGCTTACAGCGGTCAAAGCTGTAGAACTCACTGACAGCTTCGTTTTGACTGGTTATGGCCCCCGTAACTCTAAACAAGGCAACAATTATGGTCGTTCGAAGAATCGATATCCACAGGGTGCAACATCTGCGGTACAAGGTGCAACATTCGTCCAAAATGACGAAACAGCGCCGTGCGACTTTTAGAAATGGGTGCAGGGATTTGAAATGGACCAGTACCGTGGTGCACAACTCTCCAGGGATGGTAAATCGAAGACCAGCCACGGTGTTCCCTTTTTAAAGTAAAAATTCATGTGACGGAAAAACGAAGGCCAAAAAGAAGAAACAGCGCCGTGCGACTTTTAGAAATGGGTGCAGGGATTTGAAATGGACCGGTACCATGGTGCACCACTCTCCAGGGATGGTAAATCGAAAACCAGCCATGGTATTCTCTTTTTAACATAAAAATTCATGTGATGGAAAAACGAAGGCCAAAAAACTTCAAAGACCCGATTGAGGTTCGGATAGACTTTTTTTGGGTATGAATCTTTCCGTTGACGGCTTACAGCGTTCAAAGCCGTAGAACTCACTGAGACCTTCGTTTTGACTATTTATGGCTCCCGTAACTCTAAACGAGGTAACAGTTATGGCCGTCCGAAGAATCGATTTCCACAGGGTGCAACATTTGCGGTGCAAGGTGCAACATTCGTCCAAAAAGACAAAACAGCGTCGTGCGACTTTTAGAAATGGGTGCAGGGATTTGAAATGGACCAATACCATGGTGCACCCCTCTCCAGGGACGGTAAACCGAAGACCAGCCACGGTGTTCCCTTTTTAACGTAAAAATTCATGTGACGGAAAAACGAAGGCCAAAAAACTTCAAAGACCCGATTGAGGTTCGGATAGCCTTTTTTTGGATATGAAACTATCCATTGACGGCTTACAGCAGTCAAAGCCGTAGAACTCACTAAGACCTTCGTTTTGACTAGTTATGGCTCCCGTATCTCTAAACGAGGCAACAATTATGGTCGTCCGAAGAATCGATATCCACAGGGTGCAACATCTTCGGTGTAAGGTGCAACATTCGTCCAAAAAGACGAAACAGCGCCTTGCAACTTTTAGAAATGGGTGCAGGGATTTGAAATAGACCAGTACCATGGTGCACCACTCTCCAGGGATGGTTAATCGAAGACCAGCCGCGGTGTTCCCTTTTTAACGTAAAAATTCATGTGACGAAAAAACGAAGGCCAAAAACCTTCAAAGACCCAATTGAGGTTCATATAGACTTTTTTCGGGTATGAAACTATCTGTTGATGGCTTACAGTGGTCAAAGTCGTAGAACTCATTGAGACCTTCATTTTGACTGGTTATGGCTCCCGTAACTCTAAACGAGGCAACAGTTATGGCTGTCCGAAGAA
The DNA here is from genome assembly GCA_030737815.1 of Allium fistulosum. Classification (NCBI taxonomy): domain Eukaryota; kingdom Viridiplantae; phylum Streptophyta; class Magnoliopsida; order Asparagales; family Amaryllidaceae; genus Allium; species Allium fistulosum. Next base: position 5,950,822 of record JASFAW010000014.1, read on the forward strand.
TCGATATCCACAGGGTGCAACATCTGCGGTGCAAGGTGCAACATTCGTCCAAAATGACGAAACAGCGCCGTGCGACTTTTAGAAATGGGTGCAGGGATTTGAAATGGACCAGTACCATGGTGCACCACTCTCCAGGGATGGTAAATCGAAGACCAGCCACAGTGTTCCCTTTTTAACGTAAAAATTCATGTGACGGAAAAACGAAGGCCAAAAAACATCAGAGACCCGATTGAGGTTCGGATAACCTTTTTTGGGTATAAAACTATCCGTTGACGGCTTACAGCGGTCAAAGCCGTAGAAATCACTGAGACCTTCGTTTTGACTGGTTATGGCTCCCGTAAATCTAAACGAGGCAACAGTTATGGCCGTCCGAAGAATCGATATCCATAGGGTGCAACATCTGCGGTGCAAGGTGCAACATTCGTCCAAATAGACGAAACAGCGCCATGTGACATTTTGAAATGGGTGCAGGGATTTGAAATGGACCAGTGCCATGGTGCACCACTCTCCAGGGATGGTAAGTCGAAGACCAGCCACGGTGTTCCCTTTTTAACATAAAAATTCATATGACGGAAAAACGAAGGCCAAAAAACTTCCAAGACCCGATTGAGGTTCGGATAGCCTTTTTTCGGGTATGAAACTATCCGTTGACGGCTTACAGTGGTCAAAGCCGTAGAACTCACTGAGACCTTCGTTTTGACTGGCTATGGCCCTCGTAACTCTAAACGAGGCAACAGTTTTGGCCGTCCGAAGAATCGATATCCACAGGGTGCAACATCTGCGGTGCAAGGTGCGACATTCGTCCAAAAAGACAAAACAGCGTCGTGCGACTTTTAGAAATGGGTGCAAGGATTTGAAATGGACCAGTGCCATGGTGCACCACTCTCCAGGGATGGTAAATCGAAGACCAACCATGGTGTTCCCTTTTTAACATAAAAATTCATATGATGGAAAAACGAAGGCCAAAAAACTTCAGAGACCCGATATAGGTTCGGATAGCTTTTTTTTGGGTATGAAACTATCCGTTCACGGCTTACAGCGGTCAAAGCTGTAGAACTCACTGACAGCTTCGTTTTGACTGGTTATGGCCCCCGTAACTCTAAACAAGGCAACAATTATGGTCGTCCGAAGAATCGATATCCACAGGGTGCAACATTTACGGTGCAAGATGCAACATTCGTCCAAAAAGACGAAACATCACCGTGCAACTTTTAGAAATGGGTGCAGGGATTTGAAATTGACCAGTACCATGGTGCACCACTCTCTAGGGATGGTGAATCGAAGACCAGCCACGGTGTTCCCTTTTTAACGTAAAAATTCATGTGACGGAAAAACGAAGGCCAAAAAAGTTCAGAGACCCGATTGAGGTTCGGATAGCCTTTTTTTGGGTATGAAACTATCCGTTGATGGCTTACAGTGGTCAATGCCGTAGAACTCATTGAGACCTTCGTTTTGACTGGTTATGGCTCCCGTAACTCTAAACGAGGCAACAGTTATGGCCGTCCGAAGAATCGATATCCACAGGGTGCAACATCTGCTGTGCAAGGTGCAACATTCGTCCAAAAAGACGAAACAGCGCCGTGCGACTTATCGAAACGGGTGCAGGGTTTTGAAATGGACCAGTACCATGGTGCATCACTCCCCAGGGATGGTAAATCGAAGACCAACCACGGTGTTCCCCTTTTAACATAAAAATTCATATGACGGAAAAACGAAGCCCAAAAAACTTCAAAGAGCCGCTTAAGGTTCGGATAGCCTTTTTAGTGTTTGAAACTATCCGTTGACGGCTTACAGCGGTCAAAGCCGTAGAACTCACTGAGACCTTCGTTTTGACTGGTTATGGCTCCCGTAACTCTAAACGAGGCAACAGTTATGGTCGTTCGAAGAATCGATATCCACAGGGTGCAACATTTGCGGTGCAAGGTGCAACATTCGTCCAAAAAGACGAAACAGCGCCGTGCGACTTTTAGAAATAGGTGCAGGGATTTGAAATGGACCAGTACCATGGTGCACCACTCTCCAGGGATGGTAAATCGAAGACCAGCCACGGTGTTCCCTTTTTAACGTAAAAATTCATGTGACGGAAAAACGAAGGCCAAAAAAATTCAGAGACCCGATTGAGGTTTGGATAGCCTTTTTTTGGGTATGAAACTATCCGTTAACGGCCTACAGCGGTCCAAAGCCGTAGAACTCACTGAGACCTTTGTTTTGATGGGTTATGGCTCCCGTAACTCGAAACGAGGAAACAGTTATGGCCGTCCGAAGAATGGATATCCACAGGGTGCAACATCTGCTGTGCAAGGTGCAACATTCGTCCAAAAAGATGAAACAGCGCCGTGCGACTTATCGAAACGGGTGCAGGGATTTGAAATGGACCAGTACCATGGTTTTGACTAAGACCTTCGTTTTGACTGGTTATGGCTCCCGTAACTCTAAACGAGGCAACAGTTATGGTCGTCCGAATAATCGATTTCCACAGGGTGCAATATCTGCGGTGTCAGGTGCAACATTCGTCCAAAAAGATGAAACAGCGCCTTGCAACTTTTAGAAATGGGTGCAGGGATTTGAAATGGACCAGTACCATGGTGCACCACTCTCCAGGGATGGTAAATCGAAGACCAGCCACAGTGTTCCCTTTTTAACGTAAAAATTCATGTGACGGAAAAACGAAGGCCAAAAATCTTCAAAGACCCAATTGAGGTTCATATAGACTTTTTTCGGGTATGAAACTATCCGTTGATGGCTTACAGTGGTCAAAGTCGTAGAACTCATTGAGACCTTAATTTTGACTGGTTATGGCTCCCGTAACTCTAAACGAGTCAACAGTTATGGCTGTCCGAAGAATCGATATCCACAGGGTGCAACATCTACGTGCAACGTGCAACATTCGTCCAAAATGACGAAACAGCTCCGTGCGACTTTTAGAAATGGGTGCAGGGATTTGAAATGGAACAGTACCATGGTGCACCACTCTCCAGGGATGGTAAATCGAAGACCAGCCACGGTGTTCCCTTTTTAACGTAAAAATTCATGTGACGGAAAAACGAAGGCCAAAAAACTTCAGAGACCCGATTGAGGTTCGGATAACCTTTTTTGGGTATAAAACTATCCGTTGACGGCTTACAGCGGTCAAAGCCGTAGAACTCACTGAGACCTTCGTTTTGACTGGTTATGGCTCCCGTAACTCTAAACGAGGCAACAGTTATGGTCGTCCGAAGAATCGATATCCATAGGGTGCAACATCTGCGGTGCAAGGTGCAACATTCGTCCAAAAAGACGAAACAGCGCCGTGCGACATTTTGAAATGGGTGCAGGGATTTGAAATGGACCAGTGCCATGGTGCACCACTTTCCAGGGATGGTAAATCGAAGACCAGCCACGGTGTTCCCTTTTTAACATAAAAATTCATATGACGGAAAAACGAAGGCCAAAAAACTTCAAAGACCTGATTGAGGTTCGGATAGCCTTTTTTTGGGTATGAAACTTTCCATTGACGGCCTACAGCGGTCAAAGCCGTAGAACTCACTGAGACCTTCTTTTTGACTGGTTATGGCTCCCGTAACTCTAAACGAGGCAACAGTTATGGTCGTTCGAAGAATCGATATCCACAGGGTGCAACATTTGCGGTGCAAGGTGCAACATTCGTCCAAAAAGACGAAACAGCGCCGTGCGACTTTTAGAAATAGGTGCAGGGATTTGAAATGGACCAGTACCATGGTGCACCACTCTCCAGGGATGGTAAATCGAAGACCAGCCACGGTGTTCCCTTTTTAACGTAAAAATTCATGTGACGGAAAAACGAAGGCCAAAAAAATTCAGAGACCCGATTGAGGTTTGGATAGCCTTTTTTTGGGTATGAAACTATCCGTTAACGGCCTACAGCGGTCCAAAGCCGTAGAACTCACTGAGACCTTTGTTTTGACGGGTTATGGCTCCCGTAACTCGAAACGAGGAAACAGTTATGGCCGTCCGAAGAATGGATATCCACAGGGTGCAACATCTGCTGTGCAAGGTGCAACATTCGTCCAAAAAGACGAAACAGCGCCGTGCGACTTATCGAAACGGGTGCAGGGATTTGAAATGGACCAGTACCATGGTTTTGACTAAGACCTTCGTTTTGACTGGTTATGGCTCCCGTAACTCTAAACGAGGCAACAGTTATGGTCGTCCGAATAATCGATTTCCACAGGGTGCAATATCTGCGGTGTCAGGTGCAACATTCGTCCAAAAAGATGAAACAGCGCCTTGCAACTTTTAGAAATGGGTGCAGGGATTTGAAATGGACCAGTACCATGGTGCACCACTCTCCAGGGATGGTAAATCGAAGACCAGCCACAGTGTTCCCTTTTTAACGTAAAAATTCATGTGACGGAAAAACGAAGGCCAAAAACCTTCAAAGACCCAATTGAGGTTCATATAGACTTTTTTCGGGTATGAAACTATCCGTTGATGGCTTACAGTGGTCAAAGTCGTAGAACTCATTGAGACCTTAATTTTGACTGGTTATGGCTCCCGTAACTCTAAACGAGTCAACAGTTATGGCTGTCCGAAGAATCGATATCCACAGGGTGCAACATCTACGTGCAACGTGCAACATTCGTCCAAAATGACGAAACAGCTCCGTGCGACTTTTAGAAATGGGTGCAGGGATTTGAAATGGAACAGTACCATGGTGCACCACTCTCCAGGGATGGTAAATCGAAGACCAGCCACGGTGTTCCCTTTTTAACGTAAAAATTCATGTGACGGAAAAACGAAGGCCAAAAAACTTCAGAGACCCGATTGAGGTTCGGATAACCTTTTTTGGGTATAAAACTATCCGTTGACGGCTTACAGCGGTCAAAGCCGTAGAACTCACTGAGACCTTCGTTTTGACTGGTTATGGCTCCCGTAACTCTAAACGAGGCAACAGTTATGGTCGTCCGAAGAATCGATATCCATAGGGTGCAACATCTGCGGTGCAAGGTGCAACATTCGTCCAAAAAGACGAAACAGCGCCGTGCGACATTTTGAAATGGGTGCAGGGATTTGAAATGGACCAGTGCCATGGTGCACCACTTTCCAGGGATGGTAAATCGAAGACCAGCCACGGTGTTCCCTTTTTAACATAAAAATTCATATGACGGAAAAACGAAGGCCAAAAAACTTCAAAGACCTGATTGAGGTTCGGATAGCCTTTTTTTGGGTATGAAACTTTCCATTGACGGCCTACAGTGGTCAAAGCCGTAGAACTCACTGAGACCTTCTTTTTGACTGGCTATGGCTCTCGTAACTCTAAACGAGGCAACAGTTATGGCCGTCCGAAGAATCGATATCCACAGGGTGCAACATCTACGGTGCAAGGTGCAACATTCGTCCAAAAAGACGAAACAGCGTCGTGCGACTTTTAGAAATGGGTGCAAGGATTTGAAATGGACCAGTGCCATGGTGCACCACTCTCCAGGGATGGTAAATCGAAGACCAACCACGGTGTTCCCTTTTTAACATAAAAATTCATATGACGGAAAAACGAAGGCCAAAAAACTTCAGAGAGCCGATTGAGGTTTGGATAGCCTTTTTAGAGTTTGAAACTATCCGTTAACGACTTACAGCGGTCAAAGCCGTAGAACTCACTGAGACCTTCGTTTTGACTGGTTATGGCTCCCGTAACTCTAAACGAGGCAACAGTTATGGCCGTCCGAAGAATCGATATCCACAGGGTGCAACATCTGCGGTGCAAGGTGCAACATTCGTCCAAAAAGACGAAACAGCGCCGTGCGACTTTTAGAAATGGGTGCAGGGATTTGAAATGGACCAGTACCATGGTGCACCACTCTCCAGGGATGGTAAATCGAATACCAACCACGATGTTCCCTTTTTAACGTAAAAATTCATGTGACAGAAAAACGAAGGCCAAAAAAATTCAGAGACCCGATTGAGGTTCGGATAGCCTTTTTTTGGGTATGGAACTATCCGTTGACGGCCTACAGCGATCCAAAGGCGTAGAAAACACTGATACCTTTGTTTTGACGGGTTATGGCTCCCGTAAATCTAAACGAGGCAACAGTTATGGCCGTCCGAAGAATCGATATCCACAGGGTGCAACATCTGCTGTGCAAGGTGCAACATTCGTCCAAAAAGACAAAACAGCGCCGTGCGACTTATCGAAACGGGTGCAGGGATTTGAAATGGACCAGTTCCATGGTGCATCACCCTCCAGGGATGAAAAATCAAAAACCAGCCATGGTGTTCCCTTTTTAACATAAAAATTCATGTGACGGAAAAACGAAGGCCAAAAAGCTTCAAAGACCCGATTGAGGTTCGGATAGCCTTTTTTGGGTATGAAACTATCCGTTGATGGCTTACAGCGGTCAAAGCCGTAGAACTCACTGAGACCTTCGTTTTGACTGGTTAATGGCTCCCGTAACTCTAAACAAGGCAACGGTTATGGCGGTCCGAACAATCGATATCCACAGGGTGCAACATCTGCGGTGCAAGGTGCAACATTCGTCCAAAAAGACGAAACAGCGCCGTGCGACTTTAAGAAATGGGTGCAGGGATTTGAAATGGACCAGAACCATGGTGCACCACTCTCCAAGGATGGTAAATCGAAGACCAGCCACGGTGTTCCCTTTTTAACGTAAAAATTCATGTGACGGAAAAACGAAGGTCGAAAAACTTCAAAGACCCGATTGAGGTTCGGATAGCCTTTTTTTGGGTATGAAACTATCCGTTGATGTCTTACAGCGGTCAAAGCCGTAGAACTCACTGAGACCTTCGTTTTGACTGGTTATGGCTCCCGTAGCTCTAAACGAGGCAACAATTATGGTCGTCCGAAGAATCGATATCCACAGGGTGCAACATCTACGGTGCAAGGTGCAACATTCGTCCAAAAAGACGAAACAGCGCCGTGCGGCTTTTAGAAATGGGTGCAGGGATTTTAAATGGAACAGTACCATGGTGCACCACTCTCAAGGGATGATAAATCGAAGACCAGCCACGGTGTTCCCTTTTTAACGTAAAAGTTCATGTGACGGAAAAACGAAGGCTAAAAAACTTCAGAGACCCGATTGAGGTTCAGATAGCCTTTTTTTGGGTATGAAACTATCCGTTGACGGCGTACAATGGTCAAAGCCGTAGAACTCACTGAGACCTTCGTTTTGACTACTTATGGCTCCCGTAACTCTAAACGAGGCAACAGTTATGGTCGTCCGAAGAATCGATATCCACAGGGTGCAACATCTGCGGTGCAAGGTGCAACCTTCGTCCAAAAAGATGAAACAGCGCCGTGCGACTTTTAGAAATGGGTGCAGGGATTTGAAATGGACCAGTACCATGGTGCACCACTCTCCAGGGATGGTAAATCGAAGACCAGCCATGGTGTTCCCTTTTTAACGTAAAAATTCATGTGACGGAAAAACGAAGGCCAAAAAACTTCAGAGACCCGATTGAGGTTCAGATAGTCTTTTTTTGGGTATGAAACTTTCCGTTCATGGCTTACAGCGGTCAAAGCCGTAGAACTCACTGAGACCTTCGTTTTGACTGGATATGGCTCCTGTAACTCTAAACGAGGCAACAATTATGGCCGTCTGAAGAATCGATATCCACAGGGTGCAACATCTGCAGTGCGAAGTGCAACATTTGTCCAAAAAGATGAAACAGCGCCGTGCGACTTTTAGAAATGGGTGCAGGGATTTGAAATGGACCAGTACCATGGTGCATCACTCTCCAGGGATGGTAAATCGAAAACCAGCCACAGTGTTCCCTTTTTAATGTAAAAATTCATGTGACGGAAAAACGAAGGCCAAAAAACTTCAAAGACCTGATTGAGGTTCAGATAGCCTTTTTTTGGGTATAAAACTATCCGTTGACGGCTTACAGTGGTCAAAGCCGTAGAACTCACTGAGACATTCGTTTTGACTGGTTATGGCTCCCGTAACTCTAAACGAGGCAATAGTTATGGCCGTCCGAAGAATCGATATCCACAGGGTGCAACATCTCCGGTGCAAGGTGAAACATTCGTCCAAAAAGACGAAACAACGTCGTGCGACTTTTAGAAATGGGTGCAGGGATTTGAAATGGACCAGTGCCATGGTGCACCACTCTCCAGGGATGGTAAATCGAAGACCAACCACGGTGTTCCCTTTTTAACATAAAAATTCATATGACGAAAAAACGAAGGCCAAAAAACTTCAGAGAGCCGATTGAGGTTCGGATAGCCTTTTTTTGGGTATGAATCTATCCGTTGATGGCTTACAGCGGTCAAAGCCGTAGAACTCACTGAGACCTTCGTTTTGACTGGTTAATGGCTCCCGTAACTTTAAACAAGGCAACAGTTATGGCGGTCCGAACAATCGATATCCACAGGGTGCAACATCTACGGTGCAAGGTGCAACATTCGTCCAAAAAGACGAAACAGCGCCGTGCGACTTTAAGAAATGGGTGCATGGATTTGAAATGGACCAGAACCATGGTGCACCACTCTCCAAGGATGGTAAATCGAAGACCAGCCACGGTGTTCCCTTTTTAACGTAAAAATTCATGTGACGGAAAAACGAAGGCCAAAAAACTTCAAAGAACCGATTGAGGTTCGGATAGCCTTTTTTTGGGTATGAAACTATCCGTTGATGTCTTACAGCGGTCAAAGCCGTAGAACTCACTGAGACCTTCGTTTTGACTGGTTATGGCTCCCGTAGCTCTAAACGAGGCAACAATTATGGTCGTCCGAAGAATCGATATCCACAGGGTGCAACATCTACGGTGCAAGGTGCAACATTCGTCCAAAAAGACGAAACAGCGCCGTGCGGCTTTTAGAAATGGGTGCAGGGATTTTAAATGGACCAGTACCATGGTGCACCACTCTCAAGGGATGATAAATCGAAGACCAGCCACGGTGTTCTCTTTTTAACGTAAAAATTCATGTGACGGAAAAACGAAGGCTAAAAAACTTCAGAGACCCGATCGAGGTTCAGATATCCTTTTTTTGGGTATGAAACTATCCGTTGACGGCGTACAATGGTCAAAGCCGTAGAACTCACTGAGACCTTCGTTTTGACTGGTTATGGCTCCCGTAACTCTAAACGAGGCAACAGTTATGGTCGTCCGAAGAATCGATATCCACAGGGTGCAACATCTGCGGTGCAAGGTGCAACCTTCGTCCAAAAAGATGAAACAGCGCCGTGCGACTTTTAGAAATGGGTGTAGGGATTTGAAATGGACCAGTACCATGGTGCACCACTCTCCAGGGATGGTAAATCGAAGACCAGCCACGGTGTTCCCTTTTTAACGTAAAAATTCATGTGACGGAAAAACGAAGGCCAAAAAACTTTAGAGACCCGATTGAGGTTCGGATAGCCTTTTTTTGGGTATGAAACTATCCGTTGATGGCTTACAGTGGTCAATGCCGTAGAACTCATTGAGACCTTCGTTTTGACTGGTTATGGCTCCCGTAACTCTAAACGAGGCAACAGTTATGGCCGTCCGAAGAATCGATATCCACAGGGTGCAACATCTGCTGTGCAAGGTGCAACATTCATCCAAAAAGACGAAACAGCGCCGTGCGACTTATCGAAACGGGTGCAGGGTTTTGAAATGGACCAGTACCATGGTGCATCACTCCCCAGGGATGGTAAATCGAAGACCAACCACGGTGTTCCCTTTTTAACATAAAAATTCATATGACGGAAAAACGAAGCCCAAAAAACTTCAAAGAGCCGATTGAGGTTCGGATAGCCTTTTTAGGGTTTGAAACTATCCGTTGACGGCTTACAGCGGTCAAAGCCGTAGAACTCACTGAGACCTTCGTTTTGACTGGTTATGGCTCCCGTAACTCTAAACGAGGCAACAGTTATGGCCGTTCGAAGAATCGATATCCACAGGGTGCAACATTTGCGGTGCAAGGTGCAACATTCGTCCAAAAAGACGAAACAGCGCCGTGCGACTTTTAGAAATAGGTGCAGGGATTTGAAATGGACCAGTACCATGGTGCACCACTCTCAAGGGATGGTAAATCGAAGACCAGCCACGGTGTTCCCTTTTTAACGTAAAAATTCATGTGACGGAAAAACGAAGGCCAAAAAAATTCAGAGACCCGATAGAGGTTTGGATAGCCTTTTTTTGGGTATGAAACTATCCGTTGACGGCCTACAGCGGTCCAAAGCCGTAGAACTCACTGAGACCTTTGTTTTGACGGGTTATGGCTCCCGTAACTCGAAACGAGGCAACAGTTATGGCCGTCCGAAGAATGGATATCCACAGGGTGCAACATCTGCTGTGCAAGGTGCAACATTCGTCCAAAAAGACGAAACAGCGCCGTGCGACTTATCGAAACGGGTGCAGGGATTTGAAATGGACCAGTACCATGGTTTTGACTAAGACCTTCGTTTTGACTGGTTATGGCTCCCGTAACTCTAAACGAGGCAACAGTTATGGCCGTCCGAATAATCGATTTCCACAGGGTGCAATATCTGCGGTGTCAGGTGCAACATTCGTCCAAAAAGATGAAACAGAGCCTTGCAACTTTTAGAAATGGGTGCAGGGATTTGAAATGGACCAGTACCATGGTGCACCACTCTCCAGGGAAGGTAAATCGAAGACCAGCCACAATGTTCCCTTTTTAACGTAAAAATTCATGTGACGGAAAAACGAAGACCAAAAACCATCAAAGACCCAATTGAGGTTCATATAGACTTTTTTCGGGTATGAAACTATCCGTTGATGGCTTATAGTGGTCAAAGTCGTAGAACTCATTGAGACCTTAATTTTGACTGGTTATGGCTCCCGTAACTCTAAACGAGGCAACAGTTATGGCTGTCTGAAGAATCGATATCCACAGGGTGCAACATCTGCGTGCAAGGTGCAACATTCGTCCAAAATGACGAAACAGCTCCGTGCGACTTTTAGAAATGGGTGCAGGGATTTGAAATGGAACAGTACCATGGTGCACCACTCTCCAGGGATGGTAAATCGAAGACCAGCCACGGTGTTCCCTTTTTAACATAAAAATTCATGTGACGGAAAAACGAAGGCCAAAAAACTTCAGAGACCCGATTGAGGTTCGGATAACCTTTTTTGGGTATAAAACTATCCGTTGACGGCTTACAACGGTCAAAGCCGTAGAACTCACTGAGACCTTCGTTTTGACTGGTTATGGCTCCCGTAACTCTAAACGAGGCAACAGTTATGGCCGTCCGAAGAATCGATATCCATAGGGTGCAACATCTGCGGTGCAAGGTGCAACATTCGTCCAAAAAGACGAAACAGCGCCGTGCGACATTTTGAAATGGGTGCAGGGATTTGAAATGGACCAGTGCCATGGTGCACCACTTTCCAGGGATGGTAAATCGAAGACCAGCCACGGTGTTCCCTTTTTAACATAAAAATTCATATGACGGATAAACGAAGGCCAAAAAACTTCAAAGACCTGATTGAGGTTCGGATAGCCTTTTTTTGGGTATGAAACTTTCCATTTACGGCCTACAGTGGTCAAAGCCGTAGAACTCACTGAGACCTTCTTTTTGACTGGCTGTGGCTCTCGTAACTCTAAACGAGGCAACAGTTATGGCCGTCCGAAGAATCGATATCCACAGGGTGCAACATCTACGGTGCAAGGTGCAACATTCGTCCAAAAAGACGAAACAGCGTCGTGCGACTTTTAGAAATGGGTGCAAGGATTTGAAATGGACCAGTGCCATGGTGCACCACTCTCCAGGGATGGTAAATCGAAGACCAACCACGGTGTTCCCTTTTTAACATAAAAATTCATATGACGGAAAAACGAAGGCCAAAAAACTTCAGAGAGCCGATTGAGGTTCGGATAGCCTTTTTAGGGTTTGAAACTATCCGTTAACGACTTACAGCGGTCAAAGCCGTAGAACTCACTGAGACCTTCGTTTTGACTGGTTATGGCTCCCGTAACTCTAAACGAGGCAACAGTTATGGCCGTCCGAAGAATCGATATCCACAGGGTGCAACATCTGCGGTGCAAGGTGCAACATTCGTCCAAAAAGACGAAACAGCGCCGTGCGACTTTTAGAAATGGGTGCAGGGATTTGAAATGGACCAGTACCATGGTGCACCACTCTCCAGGGATGGTAAATCGAATACCAGCCACGATGTTCCCTTTTTAACGTAAAAATTCATGTGACAGAAAAACGAAGGCCAAAAAAATTCAGAGACCCGATTGAGGTTCGGATAGCCTTTTTTTGGGTATGGAACTATCCGTTGACGGCCTACAGCGATCCAAAGGCGTAGAAAACACTGAGACCTTTGTTTTGACGGGTTATGGCTCCTGTAAATCTAAACGAGGCAACAGTTATGGCCGTCCGAAGAATCGATATCCACAGGGTGCAACATCTGCTGTGCAAGGTGCAACATTCGTCCAAAAAGACGAAACAGCGCCGTGCGACTTATCGAAACGGGTGCAGGGATTTGAAATGGACCAGTTCCATGGTGCATCACCCTCCAGGGATGAAAAATCAAAAACCAGCCATGGTGTTCCCTTTTTAACATAAAAATTCATGTGACGGAAAAACGAAGGCCAAAAAGCTTCAAAGACCCGATTGAGGTTCGGATAGCCTTTTTTGGGTATGAAACTATCCGTTGATGGCTTACAGCGGTCAAAGCCGTAGAACTCACTGAGACCTTCGTTTTGACTGGTTAATGGCTCCCGTAACTCTAAACAAGGCAACAGTTATGGCGGTCCGAACAATCGATATCCACAGGGTGCAACATCTACGGTGCAAGGTGCAACATTCGTCCAAAAAGACGAAACAGCGCCGTGCGACTTTAAGAAATGGGTGCAGGGATTTGAAATGGACCAGAACCATGGTGCACCACTCTCCAAGGATGGTAAATCGAAGACCAGCCACGGTGTTCCCTTTTTAACGTAAAAATTCATGTGACGGAAAAACGAAGGCCAAAAAACTTCAAAGACCCGATTGAGGTTCGGATAGCCTTTTTTTGGGTATGAAACTATCCGTTGATGTCTTACAGCGGTCAAAGCCGTAGAACTCACTGAGACCTTCGTTTTGACTGGTTATGGCTCCCGTAGCTCTAAACGAGGCAACAATTATGGTCGTCCGAAGAATCGATATCCACAGGGTGCAACATCTACGGTGCAAGGTGCAACATTCGTCCAAAAAGAAGAAACAGCGCCGTGCGGCTTTTAGAAATGGGTGCAAGGATTTTAAATGGACCAGTACCATGGTGCACCACTCCCAAGGGATGATAAATCGAAGACCAGCCACGGTGTTCCCTTTTTAACGTAAAAATTCATGTGACGGAAAAACGAAGGCTAAAAAACTTCAGAGACCCGATTGAGGTTCAGATAGCCTTTTTTTGGGTATGAAACTATCCGTTGACGGCGTACAATGGTCAAAGCCGTAGAACTCACTGAGACCTTCGTTTTGACTGGTTATGGCTCCCGTAACTCTAAACGAGGCAACAGTTATGGTCGTCCGAAGAATCGATATCCACAGGGTGCAACATCTGCGGTGCAAGGTGCAACCTTCGTCCAAAAAGATGAAACAGCGCCGTGCGACTTTTAGAAATGGGTGCAGGGATTTGAAATGGACCAGTACCATGGTGCACCACTCTCCAGGGATGGTAAATCGAAGACCAGCCACGGTGTTCCCTTTTTAACGTAAAAATTCATGTGACGGAAAAACGAAGGCCAGAAAACTTCAGAGACCCGATTGAGGTTCAGATAGTCTTTTTTTGGGTATGAAACTTTCCGTTCATGGCTTACAGCGGTCAAAGCCGTAGAACTCACTGAGACCTTCGTTTTGACTGGATATGGCTCCTGTAACTCTAAACGAGGCAACAATTATGGCCGTCTGAAGAATCGATATCCACAGGGTGCAACATCTGCAGTGCGAAGTGCAACATTTGTCCAAAAAGATGAAACAGCGCCGTGCGACTTTTAGAAATGGGTGCAGGGATTTGAAATGGACCAGTACCATGGTGCATCACTCTCCAGGGATGGTAAATCGAAAACCAGCCACAGTGTTCCCTTTTTAATGTAAAAATTCATGTGACGGAAAAACGAAGGCCAAAAAACTTCAAAGACCTGATTGAGGTTCAGATAGCCTTTTTTTGGGTATAAAACTATCCGTTGACGGCTTACAGTGGTCAAAGCAGTAGAACTCAATGAGACATTTGTTTTGACTGGTTATGGCTCCCGTAACTCTAAACGAGGCAATAGTTATGGCCGTCCGAAGAATCGATATCCACAGGGTGCAACATCTCCGGTGCAAGGTGAAACATTCGTCCAAAAAGACGAAACAACGTCGTGCGACTTTTAGAAATGGGTGCAGGGATTTGAAATGGACCAGTGCCATGGTGCACCTCTCTCCAGGGATGGTAAATCGAAGACCAACCACGGTGTTCCCTTTTTAACATAAAAATTCATATGACGAAAAAACGAAGGCCAAAAAACTTCAGAGAGCCGATTGAGGTTCGGATAGCCTTTTTTTGGGTATGAATCTATCCGTTGACGGCTTACAGCGGTCAAAGCCGTAGAACTCACTGAGACCTTCGTTTTGACTGGTTAATGGCTCCCGTAACTCTAAACAAGGCAACAGTTATGGCGGTCCGAACAATCGATATCCACAGGGTGCAACATCTGCGGTGCAAGGTGCAACATTCATCCAAAAAGATGAAACAGCGCCGTGCGACTTTAAGAAATGGGTGCAGGGATTTGAAATGGACCAGAACCATGGTGCACCACTCTCCAAGGATGGTAAATCGAAGACCAGCCACGGTGTTCCCTTTTTAATGTAAAAATTCATGTGACGGAAAAACGAAGGCCAAAAAACTTCAAAGACCCGATTGAGGTTCAGATAGCCTTTTTTTGGGTATGAAACTATCCGTTGATGTCTTACAGCGGTCAAAGCCGTAGAACTCACTGAGACCTTCGTTTTGACTGGTTATGGCTCCCGTAGCTCTAAACGAGGCAACAATTATGGTCGTCCGAAGAATCGATATCCACAGGGTGCAACATCTACGGTGCAAGGTGCAACATTCGTCCAAAAAGACGAAACAGCGCCGTGCGGCTTTTAGAAATGGGTGCAGGGATTTTAAATGGACCAGTACCATGGTGCACCACTCTCAAGGGATGATAAATCGAAGACCAGCCACGGTGTTCCCTTTTTAACGTAAAAATTCATGTGATGGAAAAACGAAGGCTAAAAAACTTCAGAGACCCGATTGAGGTTCAGATAGCCTTTTTTTGGGTATGAAACTATCCGTTGACGGCGTACAATGGTCAAAGCCGTAGAACTCACTGAGACCTTCGTTTTGACTGGTTATGGCTCCCGTAACTCTAAACGAGGCAACAGTTATGGTCGTCCGAAGAATCGATATCCACAGGGTGCAACATCTGCGGTGCAAGGTGCAACCTTCGTCCAAAAAGATGAAACAGCGCCGTGCGACTTTTAGAAATGGGTGCAGGGATTTGAAATGGACCAGTACCATGGTGCACCACTCTCCAGGGATGGTAAATCGAAGACCAGCCACGGTGTTCCCTTTTTAACGTAAAAATTCATGTGACTGAAAAACGAAGGCCAAAAAACTTCAGAGACCCGATTGAGGTTCAGATAGTCTTGTTTTGGGTATGAAACTTTCCGTTCATGACTTACAGCGGTCAAAGCCGTAGAACTCACTGAGACCTTCGTTTTGACTGGATATGGCTCCTGTAACTCTAAACGAGGCAACAATTATGGCCGTCTGAAGAATCGATATCCACAGGGTGCAACATCTGCAGTGCGAAGTGCAACATTTGTCCAAAAAGATGAAACAGCGCCGTGCGACTTTTAGAAATGGGTGCAGGGATTTGAAATGGACCAGTACCATGGTGCATCACTCTCCAGGGATGGTAAATCGAAAACCAGCCAAAGTGTTCCCTTTTTAATGTAAAAATTCATGTGACGGAAAAACGAAGGCCAAAAAACTTCAAAGACCTGATTGAGGTTCAGATAGCCTTTTTTTGGGTATAAAACTATCCGTTGACGGCTTACAGTGGTCAAAGCCGTAGAACTCACTGAGACATTCGTTTTGACTGGTTATGGCTCCCGTAACTCTAAACGAGGCAATAGTTATGGCCGTCCGAAGAATCGATATCCACAAGGTGCAACATCTGCGGTGCAAGGTGCAACATTCGTCCAAAAAGACGAAATAGCGCCGTGCGACTTTTAGAAATGGGTGTAGGGATTTTAAATGGACCAGTACCATGGTGCACCACTCTCCAGGGATGGTAAATCGAAGACAAGCCACGGTGTTCCCTTTTTAACGTAAAAATTCATGTGACGGAAAAACGAAGGCCAAAAAACTTCAAAGAGCCGATTGAGGTTTGGATAGCCGTTTTTTGGGTATGAAACTATTCGTTGACGGCTTACAGCGGTCAAAGCCGTAGAACTCACTGAGACCTTCGTTTTGACTGGCTATGGCTCCCGTAACTCTAAACGAGGCAACAGTTAAGGTCGTCCGAAGAATCGATATCCACAGGGTGCAACATCTGCGGTGCAAGGTGCAACATTCGTCCAAAAATACGAAACAGCGCCGTGCGACTTTTAGAAATGGGTGCAGGGATTTGAAATGGACCAGTACCATTGTGCACCACTCTCCAAGGATGGTAAATCGAAAACCAGCCACGGTGTTCCCTTTTTAACGTAAAAATTCATGTGACAGAAAAACGAAGGCCAAAAAATTTCAGAGACCCGATTGAGGTTTGGATAGCCTTTTTTTGGGTATGAAACTATCTGTTGACGGCTTACAGCAGTCAGAGCCGTAGAACTCACTAAGACCTTCGTTTTGACCGGTTATGGCTACCGTAACTCTAAACGAGGCAACAGTTATGGCCGTCCGAAGAATCGATATCCACTGGGTGCAACATCTGCTGTGCAAGGTGCAACATTCGTCCAAAAAGACGAAACAGCGCCGTGTGACTTATCGAAACGGGTGCAGGGATTTGAAGTGGACTAGTACCATGGTGCATCAGTCTCCAGGGATGGTAAATCGAAAACCAGCCACGGTGTTCCCTTTTTAACGTAAAAATTCATGTGACGGAAAAACGAAGGCCAAAAAACTTCAAAGACCCGATTGAGATTCGGATAGACTTTTTTTGGGTATGAAACTATCCGTTGATGGCTTACAGCGGTCAAAGCCGTAGAACTCACTGAGACCTTCGTTTTGACTGGTTATGGCTCCCGTAACTCTAAACGAGGCAACAGTTATGGCTGTCCGAAGAATCGATATCCACAGGGTGCAACATATGCGGTGCAAGGTGCGACATTCGTCCAAAATGACGAAACAGCGCCGTGCGACTTTTAGAAATGGGTGCAGAGATTTGAAATAGACCAGTACCATGGTGCACCACTCTCCAGGGATGGTAAATCGAAGACCAGCCACGGTGTTCCCTTTTTAACGTAAAAATTCATGTTACGGAAAAACGAAGGCCAAAAAACTTCAGAGACCCGATTGAGGTTCGGATAGCCTTTTTGGGTATAAAACTATCCGTTGAGGGCTTACAGCGGTCAAAGACGTAGAACTCACTGAGACCTTCGTTTTTACTGGTTATGGCTCCTGTAACTCTAAACGAGGCAACAGTTATGGCCGTCCGAAGAATCGATATCCACAGGGTGCAACATCTGCGGTGCAAGGTGCAACATTCGTCCAAAAAGACGAAACAGCGCCGTGCGACATTTAGAAATGGGTGCAGGGATTTGAAATGGACCAGTGCCATGGTGCACCACTCTCCAGGGATGGTAAATCGAAGACCAGCCACGGTGTTCCCTTTTTAACATAAAAATTCATATGACGGAAAAACGAAGGCAAAAAAATTTCAAAGACCCGATTGAGGTTCGGATAGCCTTTTTTTGGTTATGAAACTATCCGTTGACGGCTTACAGCGGTCAAAGCCGTAGAACTCACTGAGACCTTCGATTTGACTGGCTATGGCTCCCGTAACTCTAAACGAGGCAACAGTTATGGCCGTCCGAAGAATCGATATCCACAGGGTGCAATATCTGCGGTGCAAGGCGCAACATTCGTCCAAAAAGACGAAACAGTGCCGTGCGACTTTTAGAAATTGGTGCAGGGATTTGAAATGGACCAGTACCATGGTGCACCACTCTCCAGGTATGGTAAATCGAAGACCAACCACGGTGTTCCCTTTTTAATTTTTAACGTAAAAATTCATGTGTTGGAAAAACGAAGGCCAAAAAACTTCAGAGACCCGATTGAGGTTCGGATTGCCTTTTTTTGGGTATGAAACTATCCGTTGACGGCTTACAGCGGTCAAAGCCGTAGAACTCACTAAGAGCTTCGTTTTGACTGGTTATGGCTCCCGTAACTCTAAACGAGGTAACAGTTATGGCCGTCCGAAGAATCGATATCCACAGGGTGCAACATCTACGGTGCAAGGTGCAACATTCGTCCAAAAAGACGAAACAGCGCCGTTCGACTTTTAGAAATTGTTGCAGGGATTTGAAATGGACCAGTACCATGGTGCATCACTCTCCAGGGATGGTAAATCGAAAACCAGCCACGGTGTTCCCTTTTTAACGTAAAAATTCGTGTGACGGAAAAACGAAGGCCAAAAAACTTCAGAGACCCGATTGAGGTTCGAATAGCCTTTTTTTGGGTATGAGACTATCCGTTGACGGCTTACAATGGTCAATGCCGTAGAACTCACTGAGACCTTCGTTTTGACTGGTTATGGCTCTTGTAACTCTAAACAAGGCAACAGTTATGGCCGTCCGAAGAATTGATATCCACAGGGTGCAACATCTGCGGTGCAAGGTGCAACATTTGTCCAAAGAGACGAAACAGCGCCGTGCGACATTTAGAAATGGGTGCAGGTATTTGAAATGGACCAGTACCATGGTGCACCACTCTCCAGGGATGGTAAATCGAAGACCAGCCACGGTGTTCCCATTTTAACGTAAAAATTCATGTGACGGAAAAACGAAGGCCAAAAAACTTCAGAGACCCGATTGATGTTCGGATAGCCTTTTTTTGGGTATGAAACTATCCGTTCACGGCTTACAGTGGTCAGAGCCGTAGAACTCACTGACTCCTTCGTTTTGACTAGTTATGGCTCCCGTAACTCTAAATGAGGCAACAATTATGGTCGTCCGAAGAATCGATATCCACAGGGTGCAACATCTGCGGTGCAAGATGCAACATTCGTCCTAAAAGACGAAACATCGCCGTGCGACTTTTGGAAATGGGTGCAGGGATTTGAAATTGACCAGTACCATGGTGCACCACTCTCCAGGGATGGTAAATCGAAGACCAGCCACGGTGTTCCCTTTTTAATGTAAAAATTCATGTGACAGAAAAACGAAGGCCAAAAAAATTCAGAGACCCGATTGAGGTTCGGATAGCCTTTTTTTGGGTATGAAACAATCCGTTGACGGCCTACAGTGGTCCAAAGCCGTAGAAGTCACTGAGACCTTTGTTTTGATGGGTTATGGCTCCCGTAACTCTAAACGAGGCAACAATTATGGCCGTCCGAAGAATCGATATCCATAGGGTGCAACATCTGTTGTGCAAGGTGCAACATTCGTCCAAAAAGACGAAACAGCGCCGTGCGACTTATCGAAATGGGTGCAGGGATTGGAAATGGACCAGTACCATGGTGCATCACTCTCCAGGGATGGTAAATCGAAAACCAGCCACGGTGTTCCCTTTTTAACGTAAAAATTCATGTGATGGAAAAACGAGGGCCAAAAAACTTCAAAGACCCGATTGAGGTTCGGATAGACTTTTTTGGGTATGAAACTATCCGTTGATGGATTACAGCGATCAAAGCCGTAGAACTCACTGAGACCTTCGTTTTGACTGGTTATGGCTCCCGTAACTCAAAACGAGGCAACAGTTATGGCTGTCCGAAGAATCGATATCCACAGGGTGCAACATCTGCGGTGCAAGGTGCAACATTCGTCCAAAATGACGAAACAGCACCGTGCGACTTTTAGAAATGGGTGCAGGGATTTGAAATGGACCAGTACCATGGTGCACCACTCTCCAGGGATGGTAAATCGAAGACCAGCCACGGTGTTCCCTTTTTAACGTAAAAATTCATGTGATGGAAAAACGAAGGCCAAAAAACTTCAGAGAGCCGATTGAGGTTCGGATAGACTTTTTTTGGGTATGAAACTATCCGCTGACGGCTTACAGTGGTAAAAGCCGTAGAACTCACTGAGACCTTCGTTTTGACTGGTAATGGCTCCCGTAACTCTAAACGAGGCAACAGTTATGGCCGTCCGAAGAATCGATATCCACAGGGTGCAACATCTGCGGTGCAAGGTGCAACATTCGTCCAAAAAGACGAAACAGCGCCGTGCGACATTTAGAAATTGGTGCATGGATTTGAAATGGACCGGTACCATGGGGCACCACTCTCCAGGGATGGTAAATCGAATACCAGCCACGGTGTTCCCTTTTTAACATAAAAATTCATATGACGAAAAAACGAAGGCCAAAAAACTTCAAAGACCCGATTGAGGTTCGGACAGCCTTTTTTTGGGTATGAAACTATCCGTTGACGGCTTACAGCGGTCAAAGCCGTAGAACTCACTGAGACCTTCGTTTTTACTGGCTATGACTCCCGTAACTCTAAACGAGGCAACAATTATGGCCGTCCGAAGAATCGATATCCACAGGGTGCAACATCTACGGTGCAAGGTGCAACATTCGTCCAAAAAGACGAAACAGTGCCGTGTGACTTTTAGAAATGGGTGCAGGGATTTGAAATGTACCAGTACCATGGTGCACCACTCTCCAGGGATGGTAAATTGAAGACCAGCCACGGTGTTCCCATTTTACTTTTTAACGTAAAAATTCATGTGACGGAAAAACGAAGGCCAAAAAATTTCAGAGACCCGATTGAGGTTCGGATAGCCTTTTTTTGGGTATGAAACTATCAGTTTACGGCTTACAGCGATCAAATCCGTAGTACTCACTGAGAGCTTCGTTTTTACTGGTTATGGCTCCCGTAACTCTAAACAAGGCAACAGTTATGGGCGTCCGAAGAATCGATATCCACAGGGTGCAACATCTGCGGTGCAAGGTGCAACATTCGTCCAAAAAGACGAAACAGAGCCGTGCGACTTTTAGAAATGGGTGCAGTGATTTGAAATGGACCAGTACCATGGTGCACCACTCTCCGGGGATGGTAAATCGAAAAACAGCCACGGTGTTCCCTTTTTAACGTAAAAATTCATGTGACGGAAAAACGAAGGCCAAAAAACTTCAGAGACCCGATTGAGATTCAGATAGCCTTTTTTGGGTATGAAACTATCCGTTGACGGCTTACAGCGGTCAAAGCCATAGAACTCACTGAGACCTTCGTTTTGACTGGTTATGGCTCACATCACTCTAAACGAGGCAACAATTATGGCCGTCCGAACAATCGATATCCACAAGGTGCAACATCTGCGGTGCAAGGTGCAACATTCGTCCAAAAAGGCGAAACAGCGCCGTGCGACTTTTAGAAATGGGTGTAGGGTATTGAAATGGACCAGTACCATGGTGTATCACTATCCAGGGATGGTAAATCGAAAACCAGTCACGGTGTTCCTTTTTAACGTAAAAATTCATGTGACGAAAAACGAAGGCCAAAAAACTTCAGAGACTCGATTGAGGTTTGGATAGCCTTTTTTTGGGTATGAAACTATCCGTTGACGGCTTACAGCGGTCAAAGCCGTAGAACTCACTAAGACATTCGTTTTGACTGGTTATGGCTCCCGTAACTCTAAACGAGGTAACAGTTATGGCCGTCCGAAGAATCGATATCCACAGGGTGCAACATCTGCGTTGCAAGGTGCAACATTCGTCCAAAAAGACGAAACAGCACCGTGCGACTTTTAGAAAAGGGTGCAGGGATTTGAAATTGGCCAGTACCATGGTGCACCACTCTCCAGGGATGGAAAATCGAAGACCAGCCACGGTGTTCCCTTTTTAACGTAAAAATTCATGTGACGGAAAAACGAAGGCCCAAAAACTTCAGAGACCCGATTGAGATTCAGATAGCCTTTTTTGAGTACGAAACTATCCGATGACGACTTATAGTGGTCACAGCCGTAGAACTCACTAAGACCTTCGTTTTGACTGGTTATGGCTCCCGTCACTCTAAACGAGGCAACAGTTATGGCCGTCCGAAGAATCGATATCCACAGGGTGCAACATCTGCGGTGCAAGGTGCAACTTTCGTCCAAAAAGATGAAACAGCGCCGTGCGACTTTTAGAAATGGGTGCAGAGAGTTGAAATGGACCAGTACCATGGTGCACCACTCTCCAGGGATGGTAAATCGAATACCAGCCACGGTGTTCCCTTTTTAACGTAAAAATTCATGTGACGGAAAAACGAAGGCCAAAAAACTTCAGAGACCCGATTGAGCTTCGGATAGCCTTTTTTTGGGTATGAAACTATCCGTTGATGGCTTACAGTGGTCAAAGCCGTAGAACTCACTAAGTCCTTCGTTTTGACTGGTTATGGCTCCCGTAACTCTAAACGAGGCAACAGTTATGACCGTCCGAAGAATCGATATCCACAGGGAGCAACATCTGCGGTGCAAGGTGCAACATTCGTCCAAAAAGACGAAACAGCGCCGTGCGACTTTTAGAAATGGGCGCAGGGATTTGAAATGGACTAGTACCATGGTGCACCACTCTCCAGGGATGGTAAATCGAAGACCAGCCACGGTGTTCCCTTTTTAACGTAAAAATTCATGTGACGGAAAAACGAAGGCCAAAAAACTTCAAAGACCCGATTGAGGTTCGGATAGCCTTTTTTTGGGTATGAAACTATCCGTTCACGGCTTACAGCGGTCAAAGCCGTAGAAATCACTGACAGCTTCGTTTTGACTGGTTATGGCTCCCGTAACTCTAAACGAGGCAAAAATTATGGTCGTCCGAAGAATCGATATCCACAGGGTGCAACATCTGCGGTGCAAGATGCAACATTCGTCCAAAAAGACGAAACATCACCGTACGACTTTTAGAAATGGGTGCAGGGATTTGAAATGGACCAGTACCATGGTGCACCACTCTCCAGGGATGGTAAATCGAAGACCAGCCATGGTGTTCCCTTTTTAACGTAAAAATTCATGTGACGGAAAAACGAAGGCAAAAAAACTTCAAAGACCCGATTGAGGTTCCAATAGCCTTTTTTGGGTATGAAACTATCCGTTGACGGATTACAGCAGTCAAAGCCGTAGAACTCACTGAGACCTTCGTTTTGACAGGTTATGTCTCACGTAACTCTAAACGGGGCAACAGTTATGGCCGTCCGAAGAATCGATATCCACAGGGTGCAACATCTGCGGTGCAAGGTGCAACATTAGTCCAAAATGACGAAACAGCGCCGTGCGACTTTTAGAAATGGGTGCAGGGATTTGAAATGGACCAGTACCATGGTGCACCACTCTGCAGGGATGGTAAATCGAAGACCAGCCACGGTGTTCCCTTTTTAACGTAAAAATTCATGTGATGGAAAAACGATGGCCAAAAAACTTCATAAACCCGATTGAGGTTCGGAAAGCCTTTTTTGGTATGAAACTATCCGTTGACGGCTTACAGCAGTCAAAGCCGTAGAACTCACTAAGACCTTCGTTTTGACTGGCTACGGTCCCGTAACTCTAAACGAGGCAACAGTTATGGCCGTCCGAAGAATCGATATCCATAGGGCGCAACATCTGCGGTGCAAGGTGCAACATTCGTCCAAAAAGATGAAACAGCTCCGTGCCACTTTTAGAAATGAGTGTAGGGATTTGAAATGGACCAGTACCATGGTGCACCACTCTCCAGGGATAGTAAATTGAAGACCATCCACGGTGATCCCTTTTTAACGTAAAAATTCATGTGACGGAAAAATGAAGGCCAAAAAACTTCAAAGACCCGATTGAGGTTCGGATAGCCTGTTTTGGGTATGAAACTATCCGTTGATGGCTTACAGTGGTCAAAGCCGTAGAACTCACTGAGACCTTTGTTTTGACTGGTTATGGCTCCCGTAACTCTAAACGAGGCAACAGTTATGGTCGTGCGAAGAATCGATATCCACAGGGTGCAACATCTTCGGTGCAAGGTGCAACATTCGTCCAAAAAGACGAAACAACGCCATGCAACTTTTAGAAATGGGTGCAGGGATTTGAAATGGACCAGTACAATGGTGCACCACTCTCCAGGGATGGAAAATCGAAGACCAACCACGGTGTTCTCTTTTTAACGTAAAAATTCATGTGACGGAAAAACGAAGGCCAAAAAACTTCAGAGACCCGATTGAGGTTCGGATAGCCTTTTTTGGGTATGAAACTATCCGTTGATGGCTTACAGCGGCCAAAGCCGTAGAACTCACTAAGACCTTCGTTTTGACTGGTTATGGCTCCCGTAACTCTAAACGAGGCAACAGTTATGGCCGTCCGAGGAATCGATATCCGGAAGGTGCAACATCTGCGGTGCAAGGTGCAAAATTCGTCCAAAAAGACGAAACAGCGCCGTGCGACTTTTATAAATGGGTGCAGGGATTTGAAATGGACCAATACTATGGTGCACCACTCTCCAGGGATGGTAAATCGAAGACCAGCGAAGGTGTTCCCTTTTTAACGTAAAAATTCATGCGACGGAAAAACGAAGGCCAAAAAACTTCAGAGACCCGATTGAGGTTCGGATAGCCTTTTTTTGGGTATGAAACTATCTGTTCAAGGCTTACAGCGGTCAAAGCCATAGAACTCACTGACAGCTTCGTTTTGACTGGTTATGGCACCCGTAACTCTAAACGAGACAACAATTACGGTCGTCCGAAGAATCGATATCCACAGGGTGCAACATCTGCGGTGTAAGATGCAACATTCGTCAAAAAAGACGAAACATCGCCGTGCGACTTTTAGAAATGGGTGCAGGGATTTGAAATGGACCAGTACCATGGTGCACCACTCTCCAGGGATGGTAAATCGAAGACCATCCACGGTGTTCCC
Organism: Allium fistulosum; assembly: GCA_030737815.1. Classification (NCBI taxonomy): domain Eukaryota; kingdom Viridiplantae; phylum Streptophyta; class Magnoliopsida; order Asparagales; family Amaryllidaceae; genus Allium; species Allium fistulosum. The sequence goes on from JASFAW010000014.1 coordinate 5,975,778, forward strand.
TTTTTAACGTAAAAATTCATGTGACAGAAAAACGAAGGCCAAAAAACTTCAGAGACACGATTGATGTTCGGATAGCCTTTTTTTGGGTATGAAACTATCCTTTGACGGCTTACAACAGTCAAAGTCGTAGAACTCACTGAGACCTTCGTTTTGACTGGTTGTGGCTTTTATAACTCTAAACGAGGCAACAGTTATGGCCGTCGGAAGAATCGATATCCATAGGGTGCAACATCTGCGGTGCAAGGTGCAACATTCGTCCAAAATGACGAAACAGCGCCGTGCGACATTTAGAAATGGGTGCAGGGATTTGAAATGGGACAGTACCATGGTGCACCACTCTCCAGGGATGGTAAATCGAAGACCAGCCACGGTGTTCCCTTTTTAACGTAAAAATTCATGTGACGGAAAAACGAAGGCCAAAAAACTTCAGAGACCCGATTGAGGTTCGGATAGCCTTTTTTTGGGTATGAAACTATCCGTTCACGGCTTACAGCGGTCAAAGCCGTAGAAATCACTGACAGCTTCGTTTTGACTGGTTATGGCTCCCGTAACTCTAAACGAGGCAAAAATTATGGTCGTCCGAAGAATCGATATCCACAGGGTGCAACATCTGCGGTGCAAGATGCAACATTCGTCCAAAAAGACGAAACATTGCCGTACGACTTTTAGAAATGGGTGCAGGGATTTGAAATGGACCAGTACCATGGTGCACCACTCTCCAGGGATGGTAAATCGAAGACCAGCCACGGTGTTCCCTTTTTAACGTAAAAATTCATGTGACAGAAAAACGAAGGCCAAAAAACTTTAGAGACCCGATTGAGGTTCCGATAGCCTTTTTTTGGGTATGAAACTATCCGTTGACGGCTTACAGCAGTCAAAGCCGTAGAACTCACTGAGGCCTTCGTTTTGACTGGTTATGTCTCACGTAACTCTAAACGGGGCAACAGTTATGGTCGTCCGAAGAATCGATATCCACAGGGTGCAACATCTGCGGTGCAAGGTGCAACATTAGTCCAAAATGACGAAACAGCGTCGTTCGACTTTTAGAAATGGGTGCAGGGATTTGAAATGGACCAGTACCATTGTGCACCACTCTACATGGATGGTAAATCAAAGACCAGCCACGGTGTTCCCTTTTTAACGTAAAAATTCATGTGATGGAAAAACGATGGCCAAAAAACTTCATAAACCCGATTGAGGTTCGGAAAGCCTTTTTGGGTATGAAACTATCCATTGACGGCTTACAGCAGTCAAAGCCGTAGAACTCACTGAGACCTTCATTTTGACTGGCTATGGTCCCGTAACTCTAAACGAGGCAACAGTTATGGCCGTCCGAAGAATCGATATCCACAGGGCGCAACATCTGCGGTGCAAGGTGCAACATTCGTCCAAAAAGATGAAACAGCGCCGTGCCACTTTTAGAAATGAGTGCAGGGATTTGAAATGGACCAGTACCATGGTGCACCACTCTCCAGGGATGGTAAATCGAAGACCATCCACGGTGATCCCTTTTTAACGTAAAAATTCATGTGACGGAAAAATGAAGGCCAAAAAACTTCAAAGACCCGATTGAGGTTCGGATAGCCTTTTTTTGGGTATGAAACTATCCGTTGATGGCTTACAGTGGTCAAAGCCGTATAACTCACTGAGACCTTTGTTTTGACTGGTTATGGCTCCTGTAACTCTAAACGAGGCAACAGTTATGGTCGTCCGAAGAATCGATATCCACAGGGTGCAACATCTTCGGTGCAAGGTGCAACATTCGTCCAAAAAGACGAAACAACGCCATGCGACTTTTAGAAATGGGTGCAGGGATTTGAAATGGACCAGTACAATGGTGCACCACTCTCCAGGGATGGAAAATCGAAGACCAACCACGGTGTTCTCTTTTTAACGTAAAAATTCATGTGACGGAAAAACGAAGGCCAAAAAACTTCAGAGACCCGATTGAGGTTCGGATAGCCTTTTTTGGGTATGAAACTATCCGTTGATGGCTTATAGCGGCCAAAGCCGTAGAACTCACTAAGACCTTCGTTTTGACTGGTTATGGCTCCCGTAACTCTAAACGAGGGCTGTCCGAAGAATCGATATCCAGAAGGTGCAACATCTACGGTGCAAGGTGCAAAATTCGTCCAAAAAGACGAAACAGCGCCGTGCGACTTTTATAAATGGGTGCAGGGATTTGAAATGGACCAGTACTATGGTGCACCACTCTCCAGGGATGGTAAATCGAAGACCAGCGAAGGTGTTCCCTTTTTAACGTAAAAATTCATGTGACGGAAAAACGAAGACCAAAAAACTTCAGAGACCCGATTGAGGTTCGGATAGCCTTTTTTGGGTATGAAACTATCTGTTCAAGGCTTACAGCGATCAAAGCCATAGAACTCACTGACAGCTTCGTTTTGAATGGTTATGGCTCGCGTAACTCTAAACGAGACAACAATTACGGTCGTCCGAAGAATCGATATCCACAGGGTGCAACATCTGCGGTGTAAGATGCAACATTCGTCCAAAAAGACGAAACATCGCCGTGCGACTTTTAGAAATGGGTGCAGGGATTAGAAATGGACATACCATGGTGCACCACACTCCAGGGATGGTAAATCGAAGACTATCCACGGTGTTCCCTTTTTAACGTAAAAATTCATGTGACGGAAAAACGAAGGCCAAAAAACTTCAGAGACACGATTGATGTTCGGATAGCCTTTTTTTGGGTATGAAACTATCCTTTGACGGCTTATAACAGTCAAAGCCGTAGAACTCACTGAGACCTTCGTTTTGACTGGTTGTGGCTCCCATAACTCTAAACGAGGCAACAGTTATGGCCGTCGGAAGAATCGATATCCATAGGGTGCAACATCTGCGGTGCAAGGTGCAACATTCGTCCAAAATGACGAAACAGCGCCGTGCGACACTTAGAAATGGGTGCAGGGATTTGAAATGGGACAGTACCATGGTGCACCACTCTCCAGGGATGGTAAATCAAAGACCAGCCACGGTGTTCCCTTTTTAACGTAAAAATTCATGTGACGGAAAAACGAAGGCCAAAAAACTTCAGAGACCCGATTGAGGTTCGGATAGCCTTTTTTTGGGTATGAAACTATCCGTTCACGGCTTACAGCGGTCAAAGACGTAGAAATCACTGGCAGCTTCGTTTTGACTGGTTATGGCTCCCGTAACTCTAAACGAGGCAAAAATTATGGTCGTCCGAAGAATCGATATCCACAGGGTGCAACATCTGCGGTGCAAGATGCAACATTCGTCCAAAAAGACGAAACATTGCCGTACGACTTTTAGAAATGGGTGCAGGGATTTGAAATGGACCAGTACCATGGTGCACCACTCTCCAGGGATGGTAAATCGAAGACTAGCCACGGTGTTCCCTTTTTAACGTAAAAATTCATGTGACGGAAAAATGAAGGCCAAAAAACTTCAGAGACCCGATTGAGGTTCGGATAGCCTTTTTTGGGTATGAAACTATCCGTTGATGGCTTATAGCGGCCAAAGCCGTAGAACTCACTAAGACCTTCGTTTTGACTTGTTATGGCTCCCGTAACTCTAAACGAGGGCTGTCCGAAGAATCGATATCCAGAAGGTGCAACATCTACGGTGCAAGGTGCAAAATTCGTCCAAAAAGACGAAACAGCGCCGTGCGACTTTTAGAAATCGGTGCAGGGATTTGAAATGGACGAGTACCATTGTGCACCACTCTACAGGGATGGTAAATCGAAGACCAGCCACGGTGTTCCCTTTTTAACGTAAAAATTCATGTGATGGAAAAACGATGGCCAAAAAACTTCATAAACCCGATTGAGGTTCGGAAAGCCTTTTTGGGTATGAAACTATCCGTTGACGGCTTACAGCAGTCAAAGCCGTAGAACTCACTGAGACCTTCGTTTTGACTGGCTATGGTCCCGTAACTCTAAACGAGGCAACAGTTATGGCCGTCCGAAGAATCGATATCCACAGGGCGCAACATCTGCGGTGCAAGGTACAACATTCGTCCAAAAAGACGAAACAGCGCCGTGCCACTTTTAGAAATGAGTGCAGGGATTTGAAATGGACCAGTACCATGGTGCACCACTCTCCAGGGATGGTAAATCGATGACCATCCACGGTGTTCCCTTTTTAACGTAAAAATTCATGTGACGGAAAAATGAAGGCCAAAAAACTTCAAAGACCCGATTGAGGTTCGGATAGCCTTTTTTTGGGTATGAAACTATCTGTTGATGGCTTATAGTGGTCAAAGCCGTAGAACTCCCTGAGACCTTTGTTTTGACTGGTTATGGCTCCCGTAACTCTAAACGAGGCAACAGTTATGGTCGTCCGAAGAATCGATATCCACAGGGTGCAACATCTTCGGTGCAAGGTGCAACATTCGTCCAAAAAGACGAAACAATGCCATGCGACTTTTAGAAATGGGTGCAGGGAATTGAAATGGACCAGTACAATGGTGCACCACTCTCTAGGGATAGAAAATCGAAGACCAACCACGGTGTTCTCTTTTTAACGTAAAAATTCATGTGACGGAAAAACGAAGGCCAAAAAACTTCAAAGACCCGATTGAGGTTCGGATAGCCTTTTTTGGGTATGAAACTATCCGTTGACGGCTTACAGCGGTCAAAGCCGTAGAACTCACTAAGACCTTCGTTTTGACTGGTTATGGCTCCCGTAACTCTAAACGAGGCAACAGTTATGGCCGTCCGAAGAATCGATATCCAGAAGGTGCAACATCTGCGGTGCAAGGTGCAAAATTCGTCCAAAAAGACGAAACAGCGCCGTGCGACTTTTATAAATGGGTGCAGGGATTTGAAATGGACCAGTACCATGGTTCACCACTCTCCAGGGATGGTAAATCGAAGACCAGCGAAGGTGTTCCCTTTTTAACGTAAAAATTCATGTGACGGAAAAACGAAGGCCAAAAAACTTCAGAGACCCGATTGAGGTTCGGATAGCCTTTTTTGGGTATGAAACTATCTGTTCAAGGCTTACAGCGATCAAAGCCATAGAACTCACTGACAGCTTCGTTTTGAATGGTTATGGCTCGCGTAACTCTAAACGAGACAACAATTACGGTCGTCCGAAGAATCGATATCCACAGGGTGCAACATCTGCGGTGTAAGATGCAACATTCGTCCAAAAAGACGAAACATCGCCGTGCGACTTTTAGAAATGGGTGCAGGGATTAGAAATGGACCAGTACCATGGTGCACCACACTCCAGGGATGGTAAATCGAAGACTATCCACGGTGTTCCCTTTTTAACGTAAAAATTCATGTGACGGAAAAACGAAGGCCAAAAAACTTCAGAGACACGATTGATGTTCGGATAGCCTTTTTTTGGGTATGAAACTATCCTTTGACGGCTTATAACAGTCAAAGCCGTAGAACTCACCGAGACCTTCATTTTGACTGGTTGTGGCTCCCATAACTCTAAACGAGGCAACAGTTATGGCCGTCGGAAGAATCGATATCCATAGGGTGCAACATCTGCGGTGCAAGGTGCAACATTCGTCCAAAATGACGAAACAGCGCCGTGCGACACTTAGAAATGGGTGCAGGGATTTGAAATGGGACAGTACCATGGTGCACCACTCTCCAGGGATGGTAAATCAAAGACCAGCCACGGTGTTCCCTTTTTAACGTAAAAATTCATGTGACGGAAAAACGAAGGCCAAAAAACTTCAGAGACCCGATTGAGGTTCGGATAGCCTTTTTTTGGGTATGAAACTATCGGTTCACGGCTTACAGCGGTCAAAGACGTAGAAATCACTGGCAGCTTCGTTTTGACTGGTTATGGCTCCCGTAACTCTAAACGAGGCAAAAATTATGGTCGTCCGAAGAATCGATATCCACAGGGTGCAACATCTGCGGTGCAAGATGCAACATTCGTCCAAAAAGACGAAACATTGCCGTACGACTTTTAGAAATGGGTGCAGGGATTTGAAATGGACCAGTACCATGGTGCACCACTCTCCAGGGATGGTAAATCGAAGACTAGCCACGGTGTTCCCTTTTTAACGTAAAAATTCATGTGACGGAAAAATGAAGGCCAAAAAACTTCAGAGACCAGATTGAGGTTCGGATAGCCTTTTTTGGGTATGAAACTATCCGTTGATGGCTTATAGCGGCCAAAGCCGTAGAACTCACTAAGACCTTCGTTTTGACTGGTTATGGCTCCCGTAACTCTAAACGAGGGCTGTCCGAAGAATCGATATCCAGAAGGTGCAACATCTACGGTGCAAGGTGCAAAATTCGTCCAAAAAGACGAAACAGCGCCGTGCGACTTTTAGAAATCGGTGCAGGGATTTGAAATGGACGAGTACCATTGTGCACCACTCTACAGGGATGGTAAATCGAAGACCAGCCACGGTGTTCCCTTTTTAACGTAAAAATTCATGTGATGGAAAAACGATGGCCAAAAAACTTCATAAACCCGATTGAGGTTCGGAAAGCCTTTTTGGGTATGAAACTATCCGTTGACGGCTTACAGCAGTCAAAGCCATAGAACTCACTGAGACCTTCGTTTTGACTGGCTATGGTCCCGTAACTCTAAACGAGGCAACAGTTATGGCCGTCCGAAGAATCGATATCCACAGGGCGCAACATCTGCGGTGCAAGGTACAACATTCGTCCAAAAAGACGAAACAGCGCCGTGCCACTTTTAGAAATGAGTGCAGGGATTTGAAATGGACCAGTACCATGGTGCACCACTCTCCAGGGATGGTAAATCGAAGACCATCCACGGTGTTCCCTTTTTAACGTAAAAATTCATGTGACGGAAAAATGAAGGCCAAAAAACTTCAAAGACCCGATTGAGGTTCGGATAGCCTTTTTTTGGGTATGAAACTATCTGTTGATGGCTTATAGTGGTCAAAGCCGTAGAACTCCCTGAGACCTTTGTTTTGACTGGTTATGGCTCCCGTAACTCTAAACGAGGCAACAGTTATGGTCGTCCGAAGAATCGATATCCACAGGGTGCAACATCTTCGGTGCAAGGTGCAACATTCGTCCAAAAAGACGAAACAATGCCATGCGACTTTTAGAAATGGGTGCAGGGAATTGAAATGGACCAGTACAATGGTGCACCACTCTCTAGGGATAGAAAATCGAAGACCAACCACGGTGTTCTCTTTTTAACGTAAAAATTCATGTGACGGAAAAACGAAGGCCAAAAAACTTCAAAGACCCGATTGAGGTTCGGATAGCCTTTTTTGGGTATGAAACTATCCGTTGACGGCTTACAGCGGTCAAAACCGTAGAACTCACTAAGACCTTCGTTTTGACTGGTTATGGCTCCCGTAACTCTAAACGAGGCAACAGTTATGGCCGTCCGAAGAATCGATATCCAGAAGGTGAAACATCTGCGGTGCAAGGTGCAAAATTCGTCCAAAAAGACGAAACAGCGCCGTGCGACTTTTATAAATGGGTGCAGGGATTAGAAATGGACCAGTACCATGGTTCACCACTCTCCAGGGATGGTAAATCGAAGACCAGCGAAGGTGTTCCCTTTTTAACGTAAAAATTCATGTGACGGAAAAACGAAGGCCAAAAAACTTCAGAGACCCGATTGAGGTTCGGATAGCCTTTTTTTGGGTATGAAACTATCCGTTCAAGGCTCACAGCGGTCAAAGCCATAGAACTCACTGACAGCTTTGTTTTGACTGGTTATGGCTCCCGTAACTCTAAACGAGACAACAATTACGGTCGTCCGAAGAATCGATATCCACAGGGTGCGACATCTGCGGTGTAAGATGCAACATTCGTCCAAAAAGACGAAACATCGCCTTGCGACTTTTAGAAATGGGTGCAGGGATTTGAAATGGACCAGTACCATGGTGCACCACTCTCCAGGGATGGTAAATCGAAGACCATCCACGGTGTTCCCTTTTTAACGTAAAAATTCATGTGACGGAAAAACGAAGGACAAAAAACTTCAGAGACACGATTGATGTTCGGATAGCCTTTTTTTGGGTATGAAACTATCCTTTGACAGCTTACAACAGTCAAAGCCGTAGAACTCACTGAGACCTTTGTTTTGACTGGTTGTGGCTCCCATAACTCTAAACGAGGCAATAGTTATGGCCGTCTGAAGAATCGATATCCATAGGGTGCAACATCTGCGGTGCAAGGTGCAACATTCGTCCAAAATGACGAAACAGCGCCGTGCGACATTTAGAAATGGGTGAAGGGATTTGAAATGGGCCAGTACCATGGTGCACCACTATCCAGGGATGGTAAATCGAAGACCAGCCACGGTGTTCCCTTTTTAACGTAAAAATTCATGTGACGGAAAAACGATGGCCAAAAAACTTCATAGACCCGATTGAGGTTCAGATAGCCTTTTTGGGTATGAAACTATGCGTTGACGGCTTACAGCAGTCAAAGCCGTAGAACTCACTGAGACCTTCGTTTTGACTGGCTATGGCTCCCATAACTCTAAACGAGGCAACAGTTATGGTCGTCCGAAGAATCGATATCCACAGGGCGCAACATCTGCGGTGCAAGGTGCAACATTCATCCAAAAAGACGAAACAGCGCCGTGCGACTTTTAGAAATGGGTGCAGGGATTTGAAATGGACCAGTACCATGGTGCACCACTCTCCAGGGATGGTAAATCGAAGACCATCCACGGTGTTCCCTTTTTAACGTAAAAATTAATGTGACGGAAAAACGAAGGCCAAAAAACTTCAGAGACCCGATTGAGATTCAAATAGCCTTTTTTGGGTATGAATCTATCCGTTGATGGCTTACAGCGGTCAAAGCCATAGAACTCACTGAGACCTTCGTTTTGACTGGTTATGGCTCACATCACTCTAAACGAGGCAACAGTTATGGCCGTTCGAAGAATCGATATCCACAAGGTGCAACATCTACGGTGCAAGGTGCAACATTCGTCCAAAAAGACGAAACAGCGCCGTGCGACTTTTAGAAATGGGTGTAGGGTATTGAAATGGACCAGTACCATCGTGCATCACTATCCAGGGATGGCGAATCGAAAACCAGTCACGGTGTTCCTTTTTAACGTAAAAATTCATGTGACGGAAAAACGAAGGCCAAAAAACTTCAAAGACTCGATTGAGGTTCGTATAGCCTTTTTTTGGGTATGAAACTATCCGTTGACGGATTACAGCGGTCAAAGCCGTAGAACTCACTGAGACCTTCGTTTTGACTAGTTATGGCTCCCGTAACTCTAAACGAGGCAAAAGTTATGGTCGTCCGAAGAATCGATATCCACAGGGTGCAACATCTGCGGTGCAAGGTGCAACATTCGTCCAAAAAGACGAAACAACGCCATGCGACTTTTAGAAATGGGCTCAGGGATTTGAAATGGAGCAGTACAATGGTGCACCACTCTCTAGGGATGGAAAATCGAAGACCAACCAAGGTGTTCTCTTTTTAACGTAAAAATTCATGTGACGGAAAAACGAAGGCCAAAAAACTTCAGAGACCCGATTGAGCTTCGGATAGCCTTTTTTTGGGTATGAAACTATCTGTTGATGGCTTACAATGGTCAAAGCCGTAGAACTCACTGAGTCCTTCGTTTTGACTGGTTATGGCTCCCGTAACTCTAAACGAGGCAACAGTTATGGCCGTCCGAAGAATTGATATCCACAGGGAGCAACATCTGCGGTGCAAGGTGCAACATTCGTCCAAAAAGACGAAACAGCGCCGTGCGACTTTTAGAAATAGGCGCAGGGATTTGAAATGGACCAGTACCATGGTGCACCACTCTCCAGGGATGGTAAATCGAAGACCAGCCACGGTGTTCCCTTTTTAACGTAAAAATTCATGTGACGGAAAAACGAAGGCCAAAAAACTTCAGAGACCCGATTGAGGTTCGGATAGCCATTTTTTGGGTATGAAACTATCCGTTCACGGCTTACAGCAGTCAAAGCCGTAGAAATCACTGACAGCTTCGTTTTGACTGGTTATGGCTCCCGTAACTCTAAACGAGGCAACAATTATGGTCGTCCGAAGAATCGATATCCACAGGGTGCAACATCTGCGGTGCAAGATGCAACATTCGTCCAAAAAGACGAAACATCGCCGTGCGACTTTTAGAAATGGGTGCAGGGATTTGAAGTGGACCAGTACCATGGTGCACCACTCTCCAGGGATGGTAAATCCCTTTTTAACGTAAAAATTCATGTGACGGAAAAACGATGACCAAAAAACTTCATAGACCCGATTGAGGTTCGGATTGCCTTTTTGGGTATGAAACTATCCGTTGACGGCTTACAGCAGTCAAAGCGGTAGAACTCACTAAGACCTTTGTTTTGACTGGCTATGGCTCCAATAACTCTAAATGAGGCAACAGTTATGGCCGTCCGAAGAATCGATATCCACAGGGCGCAACATCTGCGGTGCAAGGTGCAACATTCGTCCAAAAAGACGAAACAGCGCCGTGCGACTTTTAGAAATGGGTGCAGGGATTTGAAATGGACCAGTACCATGGTGCACCACTCTCCAGGGATGGTAAATCGAAGACCATCAACGGTGTTCCCTTTTTAACGTAAAAATTCATGTGACGGAAAAACGAAGGCCAAAAAACTTCAAAGACCTGATTGAGGTTCGGATAGCCTTTTTTTGGGTATGAAACTATCCGTTGATGGCTTACAGTGGTCAAAGCCGTAGAACTCACTGAGACCTTCGTTTTGACTGGTTATGGCTCCTGTAACTCTAAACGAGGCAACAGTTATGGTCGTCCGAAGAATCGATATCCACAGGGTGCAACATCTGCGGTGCAAGGTGCAACATTCGTCCAAAAAGACGAAACAGCGCCATGCGACTTTTAGAAATGGGTGCAGGGATTTTAAATGGACCAGTACAATGGTGCACCACTCTCCAGGGACGGAAAATCGAAGACCAACCACGGTGTTCTCTTTTTAACGTAAAAATTCATATGATGGAAAAACGAAGGCCAAAAAACTTCAAAGACCCGAATGAGGTTCGGATAGCCATTTTTGGATATGAAACTATCCGTTGACGGCTTACTGCGGTCAAAGCCGTAGAACTCACTGAGACCTTCATTTTGACTGGTTATGGCTCCCGTAACTCTAAACGAGGCAACAGTTATGGCCGTCCGAAGAATCGATATCCACAGGGTGCAACATCTGTGGTGCAAGGTGCAACATTCGTCCAAAAAGACGAAACAGCGCCGTGCGACTTTTATAAATGGGTGCAGAGATTTGAAATGGACCAGTACCATGGTGCACCACTCTCCAGGGATGGTAAATCGAAAACCAGCCACGGTGTTCCCTTTTTAACGTAAAAATTCATGTGACGGAAAAACGAAGGCCAAAAAACTTCAGAGACACGATTGATGTTCGGATAGCCTTTTTTTGGGTATGAAACTATCCGTTGACGGCTTACAGTAGTCAAAGCCGTAGAACTCACTGAGACCTTTGTTTTGACTGGTTGTGGCTCCCATAAATCTAAACGAGGCAACAGTTATGGCCGTCCGAAGAATCGATATCCATAGGGTGCAACATCTGCGGTGCAAGGTGCAACATTCGTCCAAAATGACGAAACAGCGCCGTGCATCTTTTAGAAATGGGTGCAGGGATTTGAAATGGGCCAGTAACATGGTGCACCACTCTCCAGGGATGGTAAATCGAAGACCAGCCACGGTGTTCCCTTTTTAACGTAAAAATTCATGTGACGGAAAAACGATGGCCAAAAAACTTCATAGACCCGATTGAGGTTCGGATAGCCTTTTGGGTATGAAACTATCCGTTGACGGCTTACAGTGGTCAAAGCCGTAGAAGTCGCTGAGAGCTTCGTTTTGACTGGTTATGGCTCCCGTAACTCTAAACGAGGCAACAGTTATGGCCGTCCGAAGAATCGTTATCCACAGGGTGCAACATCTGCGGTGCAAGGTGCAACATTCGTCCAAAAAACGAAACAGCGCCATGCGACTTTTAGAAATGGGTGCAGGGATTTGAAATGGACCAGTACCATGGTGCACCACTCTCCAGGGATGGAAAATCGAAGACAAGCCACGGTGTTCCCTTTTTAACGTAAAAATTCATGTGACGGAAAAACGATGGCCAAAAAACTTCATAGACCCGATTGAGGTTCGGATAGCCTTTTTGGGTATGAAACTATCCGTTGACGACTTACAGCAGTCAAAGCCGTAGAACCAAGGTTTTAAATATCGGATTTCGGTCACGTTTCATCTCGGAAATTTTACACAAGTTATCTCGTATCGGGGGAGATCTCGGACGAGATGAGTACATATCGGGTGTACATCTCGGATTGACATCTCGGGTCTTATAATGCATCTCGGGAATATCTCGGATGTACTTATGTGTCTAAAATTGATGTGTCAAAAATATATTTAACCGTTATAACTTTCTTAGTAAAAATAAAAATGGTAACATACTTGATTTACATGAAAAAGGGAATATTTTTAGAAGAGTAGTAGCTTGATTAACTTAATTGATTTGGTAATGATTGAATAATATCCTTTTATTTAAACATAATAAAGAAGTGAAACCTTTCGCTATGACTCATTAAGATAAAAAGTAAAGAATATGTTCAAGAAGTTGGTAAATTATAATTGGATTGGGTGGTTTCTTTTGAGTCAATATGAAAATAAAAAATATTATGCAAAATAAGAAAAATGTATAATTTCGGGTGAGATCTCGGATTGAAATTTTGATCCATATTTCGGGTGAGATTTGAATATCTCGGACGAGATGAGTGTCAAGGGAGATATGGAGGAGATTTGATGTTTCGTCTCGTTTAAGTGTGAAAAGGAGATCTCGGAGGAGATCTCGGGTGATATATAGGAGATTTAAAACCATGCGTAGAACTCACTGAGACCTTTTTTTTGACTGGCTATGGCTCCCGTAACTCTAAACGAGGCAACAGTTATGGCCGTCCGAAGAATCGATATCCATAGGGCGCAACATCTGCGGTGCAAGGTGCAACATTCATCCAAAAAGACGAAACAGCGCCGTGCGACTTTTAGAAATGGGTGCAGGGATTTGAAATGGACCAGTACCATGGTGCACCACTCTCCAGGGATGGTAAATCGAAGATCATCCACGGTGTTCCCTTTTTAACGTAAAAATTCATGTGACGGAAAAACGAAGGCCAAAAAACTTCAAAGACCCAATTGAGGTTCGGATAGCCTTTTTTTGGGTATGAAACTATCCGTTGATGGTGTTTGCACCAAAAATGGTCACAAACCCCAAGTGCTGTGAAAGCACCAGTGTGTGAATACAAATCAGCAATATTCAGACACAAATATCAGATCTAAGCAAGCGACAAACAACGATCCAGAAATATTGAACAGTGACACGCAATTTATAGTGGTTCGGCTATCTCCGGCCTACGTCCACTTCAAGGATTTTTATCTTTTATTGATGTTCTTCACTGATTACAGATGATTACAGCAAGTATAATGAATGGATCTGAATATAACAGCAATGGAAAGGAGTAGAGTTGAATCCGGCAGAGTCTGGACGTTGAATCGCTGAAAGATCCCCCTTTTCTGTTGATTCTGGGGCTCTATTTATAGGCGTAGGAGGCTCAGATCTTGCCCAAACTTCAGGAGACTTCTTCTGGCACGTGAGGGGGTCCACGCGACCGGTCCCACCAAGTTTCAACTCAATCTGTGATCGATTCGAATCAATTTCGTATCGATCAAGAAATGCTCCAATCGAGCTGAAACTTGGCAGGATTGCTCTTTACCTTGCATGGAAGCTACTCTGAAAATTTCGTTGCATTTGGATCTACGGTTTAGGAGTTATGATCGATTCAAGGCTATGTTTTCCGTGGTCTGCTGAGTTCGAATCCATGTTTCGTATCCCCTTCTTCGACTCGATCGAAGCACGTGCGCGTGCAATGACGTGGAGTGATATGGAGCGGGTTTTCCTAGTCAATCCGGTTTTAGTGGCGTATTGACCGATTTGCATCCATGGATTTCGCCTTGCTTGTATCGGGCATTGTTATCTAATCTGAATCAGTCAACTTCGCATGCTTTGTATCAACTTTCAATGTATAGTTTGAATCGAGATTAGCAGCTTAGCTCGTATCGAGGAAGACCCATTCAATGGATACTGTTTGCGATGGATACGAGCTAAAGCTTCCTGATGGATTCGAACGAATGCCTCGTTTATCGATTCGAACTAATCATCAGTCAATCGATACGAAGTTCATGGATACGAAGGCCTGGACCATTCTGATCGATACGAAGCCCAAGGGTATGAACCAAGGTGTGGTGAGGGATACGAACAGATGGATTCGAACTCCACGACCGCGGTCTGACCCGTACCTGATCGATTCGAAGATGATCGATTCGAAGTTGCCAAGCTCCAATGGATTCGAACTTGGCGATGCCTCTCTGATGGATACGAATCTGATCGATTCGAACAGGTCGTCACCTTGGTTTTCTGATGGATTCGAACACCACCTTGTACCTAACTTGAATCGATCATATCTCATTCATGCGAACTCCGATTGACCTGAAATCTGAAACGCTGGCTCTCACGGCTTGGCAAGTCATGTCTTGTCAATTACAGCCCAATCCGAGCTCGGACAAAATTCATCGATATCCATGATCATCCTGCAATGCATATTTAATATTCATGGTTGGTTAATATTGATTTCAGTTAATTTTTGGGTATCTCAGCTTTGCCAAAAAGTGGGATAACATTTTGCCCCCCAAAACACGCCTTTTGGTAAAAGGTGTGTTTTGATTAGCCTCAATTCGAATGTAGTAAGCTCGGGTTTCATTCGAATCTTATGATATTTTCAATCGAGTTCATGGCTGTTCGAAGCCGAAGCATTATCAATTTCTGCCAGTGGAAGTTAAGAATGAAATTCTACAGTCTCTCCGGACTGTTGTCGATCGCTCCGGACCCTTGCGAAGCCCATTCTAGACTTAGCGGTTGAATAGGAAGATCCTCTTGCACTCCGGCATTGCTTTCTACTCCTTGCACTCTGGCCCCAGTTAGGACGTGAAGCGATGTCTTGGCCGTTCTGGGCCGATCCTAGCCTCTCCGGGCTCCTGCTGGATCCCATCCTGTCACTCTCCGGTGAAGGGGAAACAACGTTAAGTGGGTCGATCCTGTCGCTCTCCGGCGAAGCGATCCACTTCTTGCACTCCGGTTCAGTGTATTTGAACATTAAGCGATATCTTGGCCTAAATCGTCGGCCGATCATAGCCTTTCCGGGCCCTTGCTGGATCCCATCCTGTCACACTTCGGTGAAGGGGAAACAACGCTTAAGCGAGTCGATCCTGTCGCTCTCCGGCGAAGCAACTCACTTCTTGCACTCCGGACCCCGTCTCTCCGGGTAGGGTCATAAAGCGATCATAATTTTGTATTAATACGTAATATTCGTCCTTTAACTCTCTGGTCAAAGGCTTATTCAGGAAATTCAAGTTTATTTATTAAATTCAGACCCTAGATGTTCAATCTCAAACATCAGGGAAAAAGTAAACAATGCCTCTCCGGGCTGAACGGTCTATACCATCTCAGAGCATGCCTAGGGGTCTCTCTGGTTCCCGTACATGAGTGAGTGGAATAGCCGTTTTATTTTGAAAGCAAATCTAATGAAATTATTCGGCCGAAGTCCAGATCTCGAACTTGGCCCTTGCCATCTTAATCAGTTGATGATGAGTCGTGATCCCGATCCAGGATCGTTTCTGTTAGTTGGAGGCGGTAGTTGTTCAGGCCTTACCGCTGCTGCCCGTTCTCTGACATATTGTGGCAGTTTACCATTCCTGGCATGTTCTTCCACCTCATCCCTTAGGTGGCGGCATTCATCGGTAGTGTGTCCATCCAGCTCATGGAATAGGCAGTATTTTCCAGTCCTGCGTTCCCGCTCCGTGGGATCTCTCCTGGGTGGTTTTCGATAGGGGAGTTGCCCCCGAGTTTCAGTGTAAATCCTTTCCAGGCTTGCCGTCAAATCTGTGAATTGCCTGAATCTGGGTTCCCGGAATTTCTTCCGTTTATCAGGACCGTCCTGTGCATCGTCCTGCTTTCTCTTGCCTTTGTCTACTCCAGATTGTCCTCCTGCGGTTCCTTCGCTTCGTGTAGTGTTTATTTCCTGCCTCTCGGCTCGGGATTCCTCTAGTCGAATGAATTTTTCAGCTTCATGATAGAATTCCCCTAGATCTTGCGGTGGATCTCTGGTCAGAGAATCTTTGAATTCGGTGCCTTCTGCAATTCCTGCTACTGCCGCCATCAAAATCATTGATGGATCCGGGCGATCTACAGAAGCCACCGTTGCATTGAATCGCAATAGAAAATCTTTTATGGACTCTCCGGTCCTTTGCTTTATCGAGGCTAAAGTCATCACACTCTTGGGTCGCGTCACATGGACCCTAAACTGTCTCATGAAGCATTCCACTAGCTCACCCCATGTCCTGATTGATCCAGTCTCTAGTTGTCTGAACCAAAGCGCAGCCAAATCTGATAGAAATAAAGGGAAGCATCGTGCCATCACTTCCTCGGATGCCCCCAGCACTTCCATATGCCTGATGTATCTGGTAACGTGCATGGTCGGGTCTGACTTTCCGTCATACGGGTTCAGCGTCGGCAGTTTGAACTTTGGAGGGTTCCTTGCATTCCTGATATTTGGAGTGAACGGACTCCGACTGACTTCCTCCAATCCTCCGATAGACAATCCTCCTCTCATGAGTCGTCGCACTAGTCCAGCCATCTTTTCATCTCCATCCTGGGGTTGCCCTCTTGGTCTTGAAGGGTATTCTGGTATGTACTCTTCGTGTGGCCCGTTAGTATCAGCATTGGCCCTAGCTTGTTGAGCTCCGTCTGTCGGCCTTCCAGTGTCGGATCCCGTGGGTCTGCCCCCGAGTCCTTGTCGATTGTCCACTGGATCTGCATTTTGTTCCTCATCAAGTTCCGCAGTCCCAGCTCCCTGTTCCACATTCATAGCCGCTGTAGCTGGTCCTAGGCTCTGCGTCCCTGCAGCTCTCATCTGTTCAAAGAAATTCTGCAGCATCTCTTGTTGACTTTTCATCATTCTTTCGTGCATCAGATTGGTCATGGTCTCCATTTCGTCTCTAGTGATGTAGATCGAAGCCGGCTCTTCTCCAGCACCAGAGGATGCCTCTTGACTTCCTCCTTGATGGCTTCTCTCAGCTCTTTGTCTTCTACTTGTTTGTCGAGTCATTGTCTTCAAATCTTCGAGTTTTCAAATCTGAACTTCGAATCTGGTGTAGCGGGTGCTAGTCCTTCTCAGTGAAAGCACCAAAGTGTTTGCACCAAAAATGGTCACAAACCCCAAGTGCTGTGAAAGCACCAGTGTGTGAATACAAATCAGCAATATTCAGACACAAATATCAGATCTAAGCAAGCGACAAACAACGATCCAGAAATATTGAACAGTGACACGCAATTTATAGTGGTTCGGCTATCTCCGGCCTACGTCCACTTCAAGGATTTTTATCTTTTATTGATGTTCTTCACTGATTACAGATGATTACAGCAAGTATAATGAATGGATCTGAATATAACAGCAATGGAAAGGAGTAGAGTTGAATCCGGCAGAGTCTGGACGTTGAATCGCTGAAAGATCCCCCTTTTCTGTTGATTCTGGGGCTCTATTTATAGGCGTAGGAGGCTCAGATCTTGCCCAAACTTCAGGAGACTTCTTCTGGCACGTGAGGGGGTCCACGCGACCGGTCCCACCAAGTTTCAACTCAATCTGTGATCGATTCGAATCAATTTCGTATCGATCAAGAAATGCTCCAATCGAGCTGAAACTTGGCAGGATTGCTCTTTACCTTGCATGGAAGCTACTCTGAAAATTTCGTTGCATTTGGATCTACGGTTTAGGAGTTATGATCGATTCAAGGCTATGTTTTCCGTGGTCTGCTGAGTTCGAATCCATGTTTCGTATCCCCTTCTTCGACTCGATCGAAGCACGTGCGCGTGCAATGACGTGGAGTGATATGGAGCGGGTTTTCCTAGTCAATCCGGTTTTAGTGGCGTATTGACCGATTTGCATCCATGGATTTCGCCTTGCTTGTATCGGGCATTGTTATCTAATCTGAATCAGTCAACTTCGCATGCTTTGTATCAACTTTCAATGTATAGTTTGAATCGAGATTAGCAGCTTAGCTCGTATCGAGGAAGACCCATTCAATGGATACTGTTTGCGATGGATACGAGCTAAAGCTTCCTGATGGATTCGAACGAATGCCTCGTTTATCGATTCGAACTAATCATCAGTCAATCGATACGAAGTTCATGGATACGAAGGCCTGGACCATTCTGATCGATACGAAGCCCAAGGGTATGAACCAAGGTGTGGTGAGGGATACGAACAGATGGATTCGAACTCCACGACCGCGGTCTGACCCGTACCTGATCGATTCGAAGATGATCGATTCGAAGTTGCCAAGCTCCAATGGATTCGAACTTGGCGATGCCTCTCTGATGGATACGAATCTGATCGATTCGAACAGGTCGTCACCTTGGTTTTCTGATGGATTCGAACACCACCTTGTACCTAACTTGAATCGATCATATCTCATTCATGCGAACTCCGATTGACCTGAAATCTGAAACGCTGGCTCTCACGGCTTGGCAAGTCATGTCTTGTCAATTACAGCCCAATCCGAGCTCGGACAAAATTCATCGATATCCATGATCATCCTGCAATGCATATTTAATATTCATGGTTGGTTAATATTGATTTCAGTTAATTTTTGGGTATCTCAGCTTTGCCAAAAAGTGGGATAACAGATGGCTTATAGTGGTCAAAGCCGTGGAACTCACTGAGACCTTCGTTTTGACTGGTTATGGCTCCCGTAACTCTAAACGAGGCAACAGTTATGGTCGTCCGAAGAATCGATATCCACAGGGTGCAACATCTGCGGTGCAAGGTGCAACATTCGTCCAAAAAGACGAAACAACGCCATGCGACTTTTAGAAATGGGTGCAGGGATTTGAAATGGACCAGTACAATGGTGCACCACTCTCCAGGGATGGAAAATCGAAGACCAACCACGGTGTTCTCTTTTTAACGTAAAAATTCATGTGACGGAAAAACGAAGGCCAAAAAACTTCAGAGACCCGATTGAGCTTCGGATAGCCTTTTTTTGGGTATGAAACTATCCGTTGATGGCTTACCGCGGTCAAAGCCATAGAACTCACTGAGTCCTTCGTTTTGACTGGTTATGGCTCCCGTAACTCTAAACGAGGCAACTGTTATGGTCGTCCGAAGAATCGATATCCACAGGGTGCAACATCTGCGGTGCAAGGTGCAACATTGGTCAAAAAAGACGAAACAACACCGTGCGACTTTAAGAAATGGGTGTAGGGATTTGAAATGGACCAGTACCATGGTGCACCACTCTCCAGGGATGGTAAATCAAAGACCAGCCACGGTGTTCCCTTTTTAACGTAAAAATTCATGTGATGGAAAAACGAAGGCCAAAAAACTTCAGAGACACGATAGATGTTCGGATAGCCTTTTTTTGGGTATGAAACTATCCATTGACGGCTTACAGCAGTCAAAGCCGTAGAACTCACTGAGACCTTCGTTTTGACTGGTTGTGGCTCCCATAACTCTAAACGAGGCAACAGTTATGGCCGTCCGAAGAATCGATATCCATAGGGTGCAACATCTGCGGTGCAAGGTGCAACATTCGTCCAAAATGACGAAACAGCGCCGTGCATCTTTTAGATATGGGTGCAGGGATTTGAAATGGGCCAGTAACATGGTGCACCACTCTCCAGGGATGGTAAATCGAAGACCAGCCACGGTGTTCCCTTTTTAACGTAAAAATTCATGTGATGGAAAAACGATGGCCAAAAAACTTCATAGACCCGATTGAGGTTCGGATAGCCTTTTTGGGTATTAAACTATCCGTTGACGGCTTACAGCGGTCAAAGCCGTAGAAGTCGCTGAGAGCTTCGTTTTGACTGGTTATGGCTCCTGTAACTCTAAACGAGGCAATAGTTATGGCCGTCCGAAGAATCGATATCCACAGGGTGCAACATCTGCGGTGCAAGGTGCAACATTCGTCCAAAAAGACGAAACAGCGCCGTGCGACTTTTAGAAATGGGTGCAGGGATTTGAAATGGACCAGTGGTGCACCACTCTCCAGAGATGGAAAATCAAAGTCAAGCCACGGTGTTCCCTTTTTAACGTAAAAATTCATGTGACGGAAAAACGATGGCCAAAAAACTTCATAGACCCGATTGAGGTTCGGATAGCATTTTTGGGTATGAAACTATCCATTGACGGCTTACAGCAGTCAAAGCCGTAGAACTCACTGAGACCTTCATTTTGACTGGCTATGGCTCCCGAAACTCTAAAAGAGGCAACAGTTATGGCCGTCCGAAGAATCGATATCCACAGTGCGCAACATCTGCGGTGCAAGGTGCAACATTCATCCAAAAAGACGAAACAGCGCCATGCGACTTTTAGAAATGGGTGCAGGGATTTGAAATGGACCAGTACCATGGTGCACCACTCTCCAGGGATGGTAAATCGAAGACCATCTACGGTGTTCCCTTTTTAACGTAAAAATTCATGTGACGGAAAAACGAAGGCCAAAAAACTTCAAAGACCCGATTGAGGTTCGGATAGCCTTTTTTTGGGTATGAAACTATTCGTTGATGGCTTACAGTGGTCAAAGATGTAGAACTCACTGAGACCTTCGTTTTGAGTGGTTATGGCTCCCGTAACTCTATACGAGGAAACAGTTATGGTCGTCCGAAGAATCGATATCCACAGGGTGCAGCATCTGCGGTGCAAGGTGCAACATTCGTCCAAAAAGACGAAACAACGCCATGCGACTTTTAGAAATGGGTGCAGGGATTTGAAATGGACCAGTACAATGGTGCACCACTCTCCAGGGATGGAAAATCGAAGACCAACCACGGTGTTCTCTTTTTAACATAAAAATTCATGTGACGGAAAAACGTAGGCCAAAAAACTTCAAAGACCCGATTGAGTTTCAGATAGCCTTTTTTTGGGTATGAAACTATCCGTTGATGGATTACCGCGGTCAAAGCCGTAAAACTCACTGAGTCCTTCGTTTTGACTGGTTATGGCTCCCGTAACTCTAAACGAGGCAACAGTTATGGCCGTCCGAAGAATCGATATCCATAGGGAGCAACATCTGCGGTGCAAGGTGCAACATTCGTCCAAAAAGACGAAACAGCGCCGTGCGACTTTTAGAAATGGGCGCAGGGATTTGAAATGGACCAGTACCATGGTGCACCACTCTCCAGGGATGGTAAATCGAAGACCAGCCACGGTGTTCCCTTTTTAACGTAAAAATTCATGTGATGGAAAAACGAAGGTCAAAAAACTTCAGAGACCCGATTGAGGTTCAGATAGCCTTTTTTAGGGTATGAAACTATCCGTTCACGGCTTACAGCGGTCAAAGCCGTAGAAATCACAGACAGCTTCGTTTTGACTGGTTATGGCACCCGTAACTCTAAACGAGGCAACAGTTATGGTCGTCCGAAGAATCGATATCCATAGGGTGCAACATCTGCGGTGCAAGATGCAACATTCGTCCAAAAAGACGAAACATCGCCGTGCGACTTTTAGAAATGCGTGCAGGGATTTGAAATGGACCAGTACCATGGTGCACCACTCTCCAGGGATGGTAAATCGATGACCAGCCACGGTGTTCCCTTTTTAACGTAAAAATTCATGTGACGGAAAAACGATGGCCAAAAAACTTCATAGACCCGATTGAGGTTCGGATAGCCTTTTTGGGTATGAAACTATCCGTTGACGGCTTACAGTAGTCAAAGCCGTAGAACTCACTGAGACCTTCGTTTTGACTGGCTATGGCTCCCGTAACTCTAAACGAGGCAACAGTTATGGCCGTCCGAAGAATCGATATCCACAGGGCGCAACATCTGCGGTGCAAGGTGCAACATTCGTCCAAAAAGACGAAACAGCGCCGTGCGACTTTTAGAAATGGGAGCAGGGATTTGAAATGGACCAGTACCATGGTGCACCACTCTCCAGGAATGGTAAATCGAAGATCATCCACGGTGTTCCCTTTTTAACGTAAAAATCATGTGACGGAAAAACGAAGGCCAAAAAACTTCAAAGACCCGATTGAGGTTCGGATAGCCATTTTTGGGTATGAAACTATCCGTTTACGGCTTACAGCGGTCAAAGCTATAGATCTCACTGAGACCTTTGTTTTGACTAGTTATGGCTCCCGTAACTCTAAACGAGACAACAGTTATGGAAGTCCGAAGAATCGATATCCAAAGGGTGCAACATCTGCGGTGCAAGGTGCAACATTCGTCCAAAATGACGAAACAGCGCCGTGCGACTTTTAGAAATGGGTGCAGGGATTTGAATGGACCAATACCATGGTGCACCACTCTCCAGGGATGCTAAATCGAAGACCAGCCACGGTGTTCCCTTTTTAACGTAAAAATTCATGTGACGGAAAAACGAAGGCCAAAAAACTTCAGAGAGCCGATTGAGGTTCGGATAGCCATTTTTTGGGTATGAAACTATCCGTTGACGGCTTTAGCGGTCAAAGCCGTAGAACTCACTGAGAGATTCGTTTTGACTGGTTATGGCTCTCGTAACTCTAAACGAGGCAACAGTTATGGCCGTTCGAAGAATCGATATCCACAGGGTGCAACATCTGCGGTGCAAGGTGCAACATTCGTCCAAAAAGACGAAACAGCGCCGTGCGACTTTTAGAAATGGGTGCAAGGATTTGAAATGGACCAGTACCATGGTGCACCACTCTCCAGGGATGGTAAATCAAAGACCAGCCACAGTGTTCCCTTTTTAAAGTAAAAATTCATGTGACGGAAAAACGAATGCCAAAAAACTTCAGAGTGCCGATTGAGGTTCGGATAGCCTTTTTTTGGGTACGAAACTATCCGTTGACAGCTTACAGCGGTCAAAGCCGTAGAACTCACTAAGACCTTCGTTTAGACTGGTTATGGCTCCCGTAACTCTAAACGAGGCAACAGTTATGGCCGTCCGAAGAATCGATATCCACAGGGTGCAACATCTGCGGTGCAAGGTGCAACATTCGTCCAAAAAGACGAAACAGCGCCGTGCGACTTTTAGAAATGGGTGCAGGGATTTGAAATGGACCAGTACAATGGCGCACTACTCTCCAGGGATGGAAAATCGAAGACCAACCACGGTGTTGACTTTTTAACGTAAAAATTCATGTGACGGAAAAACGAAGGCCAAAAAACTTTAGAGACCCGATTGAGGTTCGGATAGCCTTTTTTTGGGTATGAAACTATCCGTTGACGGCTTACAACGGTCAAAGCCGTAGAACTCACTGAGACCTTCGTTTTGACTGGTTATGGCTCCCGTAACTCTAAACGAGGCAACAGTTATGGCCGTTCGAAGAATCGATATCCACAGGGTGCAACATCTGCGGTGCAAGGTGCAACATTCCTACAAAAAGACGAAACAGCGCCGTGCGACTTTTATAAATTGGAGTAGGGATATGAAATGGACCAGTACCATGGTGTACCACTCTCCAGGGATGGTAAATCGAAGACCAGCCAAGGTGTTCCCTTTTTAACGTAAAAATTCATGTGACGGAAAAACGAAGGCCAAAAAACTTCAGAGACCCGATTGAGGTTCGGATAGCCTTTTTTTGGGTATGAAACTATCCGTTCACGGCTTATAGCAGTCAAAGCCGTAGAACTCACTGACAGCTTTGTTTTGACTGGTTATGGCTCCCGTAACTCTAAACGAGACAATAATTATGGTCTTCCGAAGAATCGATATCCACAGGGTGCAACATCTGCGGTGTAAGATGCAACATTCGTCCAAAAAGACGAAACATCGCCGTGCGACTTTTAGAAATGGGTGCAGGGATTTGAAATGGTCCAGTACCATGGTGCACCACTCTCCAGGGATGGTAAATCGAAGACCAGCCACGGTGTTCCCTTTTTAACGTAAAAATTCATGTGACGGAAAAACGAAGGCCAAAAAACTTCAGAGACACGATTGATGTTCGGATAGCCTTTTTTTGGGTATGAAGCTATCTGTTGACGGCTTACAGCAGTCAAAGCCGTAGAACTCACTGAGACCTTCGTTTTGACTGGTTGTGGCTCCCGTAACTCTAAACGAGGCAACAGTTATGGCCGTCCGAAGAATCGATATCCATAGGGTGCAACATCTGCGGTGCAAGGTGCAACATTCATCCAAAATGACGAAACAGCGCCGTGCGACTTTTAGAAATGGGTGCAGGGATTTGAAATGGGCCAGTACCATGGGGCACCACTCTCCAGGGATGGTAAATTGAAGACCAGCCACGGTGTTTCCTTTTTAACGTAAAAATTCATGTGACGGAAAAACGATGGCCAAAAAACATCATAGACCCGATTGAGGTTCGGATAGCCTTTTTGGGTATGAAACTTTCTGTTGACAGCTTACAGCGGCTAAAGCCGTAGAAGTCGCTGAGAGCTTCGTTTTGACCGGTTATGGCTCCCGTAACTCTAAACGAGGCAACAGTTATGGCCGTCCGAAGAATCGATATCCATAGGGTGCAACATCTGCGGTGCAAGGTGCAATGTTCGTCCAAAAAGACGAAACAGCGCCGTGCGACTTTTAGAAATGGGTGTAGGGATTTGAAATGGACCAGTACCATGGTGCACCACTCTCCAGGGATGGTAAATCGAAGACAAGCCACGGTGTTCCCTTTTTAACGTAAAAATTCATGTGACGGAAAAACGAAGGCCAAAAAACTTCAGAGAGCCGATTGAGGTTCGGATAGCCGTTTTTTGGGTATGAAACTATCCGTTGACGGCTTTAGCGGTCAAAGCCGTAGAACTCACTGAGAAATTCGTTTTGACTGGTTATGGCTCCAGTAACTCTAAACGAGGCAACAGTTATGGTCGTCCGAAGAATCGATATCCACAGGGTGCAACATCTGCGGTGCAAGGTGCAACATTCGTCCAAAAAGACGAAACAGCACCGTGCGACTTTTAGAAATGGGTGCAGCGATTTGAAATGGACCAGTACCATGGTGCCCCACTCTCCAGGGATGGTAAATCAAAGACCAGCCATGGTGTTCCCTTTTTAAAGTAAAAATTCATGTGATGGAAAAACGAAGGCCAAAAAACTTCAGAGAGCCGATTGAGGTTCGGATAGCCTTTTTTTGGGTATGAAACTATCCGTTCACGGCTTATAGCAGTCAAAGCCGTAGAACTCACTGACAGCTTTGTTTTGACTGGTTATGGCTCCCGTAACTCTAAACGAGGCAATAATTATGGTCTTCCGAAGAATCGATATCCACAGGGTGCAACATCTGCGGTGTAAGATGCAACATTCGTCCAAAATGACGAAACATCGCCGTGCGACTTTGAGAAATGGGTGCAGGGATTTGAAATGGTCCAGTACCATGGTGCACCACTCTCTAGGGATGGTAAATCAAAGACCAGCCACGGTGTTCCCTTTTTAACGTAAAAATTCATGTGACGGAAAAACGAAGGCCAAAAAACTTCAAAGACACGATTGATGTTCGGATAGCCTTTTTTTGGGTATGAAGCTATCTGTTGACGGCTTACAACAGTCAAAGCCGTAAAACTCACTGAGACCTTCGTTTTGACTAGTTGTTGCTCCCGTAACTCTAAACGAGGCAACAGTTATGGCCGTCCGAAGAATCGATATCCACAAGGTGCAACATCTGCGTTGCAAGGTGCAACATTCGTCCAAAATGACGAAGCAGCGCCGTGCGACTTTTAGAAATGGGTGCAGGGATTTGAAATGGGCCAGTACCATGGGGCACCACTCTCCAGTGATGGTAAATCGAAGACCAGCCGTGGTGTTCCCTTTTTAACGTAAAAATTCATGTGATGGAAAAACGATGGCCAAAAAACTTCATAGACCCGATTG
Source organism: Allium fistulosum (assembly GCA_030737815.1). Taxonomy (NCBI): domain Eukaryota; kingdom Viridiplantae; phylum Streptophyta; class Magnoliopsida; order Asparagales; family Amaryllidaceae; genus Allium; species Allium fistulosum. Next base: position 6,001,628 of record JASFAW010000014.1, read on the forward strand.
AGGTTCGGATAGCCTTTTTGGGTATGAAACTATCTGTTGACGGCTTACAGCGGTTAAAGCCGTAGAAGTCGCTGAAAGCTTCGTTTTGACTGGTTATGGCTCCCGTAACTCTAAACGAGGCAACAGTTATGGTCGTCCGAAGAATCGATATCCACAGGGTGCAACATCTGCGGTGCAAGGTGCAATATTCGTCCAAAAAGACGAAACAGCGCCGTGCGACTTTTAGAAATGGGTGTAGAGATTTGAAATGGACCAGTACCATGGTGCACCACTCTCCAGGGATGGTAAATCGAAGACAAGCCACGGTGTTCCCTTTTTAACGTAAAAATTCATGTGACGGAAAAACGAAGGCCAAAAAACTTCAGAGAGCCGATTGAGGTTCGGATAGCCGTTTTTTGGGTATGAAACTATCTGTTAACGGCTTTAGCGGTCAAAGCCGTAGAACTCACTAAGAAATTCGTTTTGACTGGTTATGGCTCCCGTAACTCTAAACGAGGCAACAGTTATGGCCGTCCGAAGAATCGATATCCACAGGGTGCAACATCTGCGGTGCAAGGTGCAACATTCGTCCAAAAAGACGAAACAGCACCGTGCGACTTTTAGAAATGGGTGCAGGGATTTGAAATGGACCAGTACCATGGTGCACCACTCTCCAGGGATGGTAAATCAAAGACCAGCCATGGTGTTCCCTTTTTAAAGTAAAAATTCATGTGACGGAAAAACGAAGGCCAAAAAACTTCAGAGAGCCGATTGAGGTTCGGATAGCCTTTTTTTGGGTATGAAACTATCCGTTCACGGCTTACAGCGGTCAAAGCCGTAGAACTCATTGAGACCTTCGTTTTGACTGGTTATGGCTCCCGTAACTCTAAACGAGGCAACGGTTATGGCCGTCCAAAGAATCGATATCCACAGGGTGCAACATCTGCGGTGCAAGGTGCAACATTCGTCCAAAAAGACGAAATGGCGCCGTTCAACTTTTAGAAATGAGTGCAGGGATTTGAAATGAACCAGTACCATGGTGCACCACTCTCCAGGGATGCTAAATCGAAGACCAACTGTTATCCCGCCTTTTGGCAAGGCGAGGACACCAAGGAATTGATTGGATTCCGAATATCGCTTGTCATGGATCGAGCTACAATTGACGAGACATGACTAGCAGAGCAAAGGAAGCCAACGTTCCAAGTTTCAAGTCAATCCAAGTTCGTTTGCTCAAGCTATGATGGATACAAGTTGGAGGAAAAAGCATGTTTTCGTATCCATCCGATATGTTTATTTTGCATCCATCAGGGGACTTCGTTTCGTATCGATGGAGGTAGCCGTATTTCGAATCCATCGAGTTCGTATCGATCGGTTTCGTGTCCATCGATAATTAGTGCAACTCATATCGATTGACTAAGTGTTCTATTCGCAACCACCAGGAAGCCTTGCTTCGTATCCATCCAGCCCGTGTCCATCATTCGTTTCACATCGGCAAATTCCCACGACTTCGTAACGATCAGGTTGGCAACGTTCGAACCCATCGAGTTCGTATCGGTCAGATTGGTACCCATTAACAGATGACGTGTCTCGCAACCATCAGTAAATGTCTACTTCGTCTCCATTGGACCAGTGCTCTTCGTATCCATCAGAGGACTTCGTTTCGAATCCATGCCCAGTGATTTATTCGTATTCGGCAAGTCAACTGACTAGGTGATGTGTAATCCATCGAACTAAACGAGGCGAGATACATGGAGTCGAAGCGGTCAACGTGGAGTGAATACTGGATCGAAATGAAGTGCGCGCGCCGCATCATTTCAGAAGCACGTGCAGTGATCGATACGATGGGAACAACTCGAGGCCATGGAGTCGAACGAAACAGCCAGCGATGAATGCCATTTCATACCGACGATGTCTCGCAATCCACTGATCCAAATCCAATGAGATTTTCAGGGAAGCTTGCATATAAACTGAAGAATCCCTGCCAAATTTCAGATTAATTGGATATCATCTTGATCGATACGAAATGGATTCGTATTGATCGCAGATCGAGGCGAAACTTTTCGGAACTAGTCGCGTGGACCACCTCACGTGCAAGACCAAGTCTCCCGGAGTTTGAACGAAATTTCAGCCTCCTACGCCTATAAATAGAGCCCCATAGCATACAAAAAAGGGATCTTGGATTCTGAAGCGTCCAGACTCTGCCGGATTGAGATTTACATCTTATTCCTGCTGTTCAATTCAAATTCCAAATTGTAATTCACTGTCGTTCGCTGTAATTGCTTGTAATCATTGATAGAGACTCAATAAGATCATCAAAACTTCATAGTGGACGTAGGCATTACGCCGAACCACTCTAAATTGCTTGTCTTTACATTTTACGTTCTTGTTGTTGGAGTTTTTATTAGATAACCTCTGTTTTACATTTATATTTTTCATTTTATCTCTTCAAATAACTCCCGAAGAGTGTTGTGCCCATTTTTGGTACAAACACTTTGGTGCTTTCACTGAGAAATCCAGCTTTTTCTCCTGCTCCTTGGATCTACCGTTAATACCGGATTGCATAAATCCGAGAGGAAGATCCAGATATGTGATCCGAAATCCTACCATTCTATTCAGATTTGCGTAAAATCTAGGAAAGGACTCCACCACTGAAAATGGTTAGCACAAGAACTGCCGCTACCACCGCTGATCAAGAAGGCCGGGATAGACAGAATCCTACACAGCAGCCTTCTTCCAATCAAGACAACACTGCTCACTCAGATCCATCAGGACCAGTCACCCGGCAAGAGTTCCAAGTGTTGCTCCAGGAACTGACCCAAAGCTGGCAACAGTTGGCTGAACAGTTGCGCGCCACTGTTGAATTGACCAACCAACTAAACCGCCAGAGCCGTAGAAGGCCCAGGAGGGATGATGTTTCCCGCGTGTCTACTGAAAGTTCCGCCTCGTCTGACTATCACCACAGGTCTACCCATCCCCGGCTAGAGGGGAGTCACGCTCAAACTACTGGATATCAACTCGCCTTGGCCGTTGGGCAATTGAGGGCAGGACCGTCGACCAGCTTCCAAACCGGACCCTCGACACGAGGAGGCACTGCTCGACAATATACCACAGACAACCGTGCTACAACCGCCACGGTAGAAACGAGGGTTGATACCCAGAATTTGTCAGAGCCGAACAATCAGCAACGCGGGCATACTCCTGAACCATATGTCCCAGAAGATGCTGAGCCAAGGAGGCGAAATGCGGACCGTCGACAGCGCCCGGTCCAAACTCGCACTGTGGAACCCGACCACACCTTAGCTCAGCATGCCTAGAATGTGCCAGTGTCAGATATTTCGACCATGATACGTCAGATGATTCGCGAGAGTCAGGGGCTCACTAATGATGATTGGGGGATCTCCCGTAGTCATACATACCCCTTTCACAGACGAGATATTATACGCTGAACCCCCTCGACGATTCAGAATGCCAACTCTCCCAATGTATGAAGGGAATAGTGACCCCAATCAACATAGTTTCAAATATGAATGGTCAATGAGTGCTGCAAGGGCTGACGATGCAGTGAAGTGTCAAAGTTTCCCCATCTCTCTGGGGGGAATTGCAACAATGTGGTTTACATGCCTACCACCTAGATCTATTTCTTCGTTCGATCAACTGGCCAAGAGGTTTGTAGAACAGTTTCGTATGCATGTTGCTAGGCCCAAAGACGTTAATACCCTATCTAGTGTCACTCAAGCTCATGGAGAGACGCTCAGGCGTTACTTAGAAAGGTTCCACGCAGCATGTGTTGAGATTAGTAATCCCAACGATAACTCAATCTTGATGGCTTTGACCAAGGGGATTGTTCCCTGTTTGTACCAAAAATGGGCATAACACTCTTCGGGAGTTATTTGAAGAGATAAAATGAAGAATATAAATGTAAAACAGAGGTTATCTAACAAAAACTCCAATAAACAAGAATGTAAAATGCAAAGACAAGCAATTTAGAGTGGTTCGGCGTAGCGCCTATGTCCACTCTGAGGTTTTGATGATTTTATTGATTCTCTTTCAACGATTACAAGCTATTACAGTGAATAACAGCAGATTACAGATCAGAATTCGAAATCAACAGCAAAGGAATGGCGCAAGTCTTGATCCGGCAGAGTCTGGACCCTTGAGAATCAAAAGATCCTTCTTCTGTAGGCTATGGAGCTTTATAGGCGTAGGAGGCTCAGATCTCGCTCAAACTCCGGGAGACTTGGTCTGGCACGTGAGGGGACCCACGCGACCATTTCCAGAAAGTTTCGCCTCGATCTGTGATCGATACGAATCCATTTCGTATCGATCAAGATAATGTCCAAATGAGCTGAAATTTGGCAGGGACATTGTTCAGTGTGTACGCAAGCAACCCTGAAAATATCATTGGATTTGGATCAGTGGATTGCGAGAAATCGTCGATACGAAATGGAATTGATCGCTGGCTGTTTCGTTCGACTCCAAGACCTCGTATTGATTCTTTCGAATCGATCATCTGCACGTGCTCCTGTAATGATGTGGCACGTATATCTCGAGTCGATCCATCTTTTTCTCCGGTTTGGCCGCGTCGCATCCATGTATCTCGCCTTGTTCGTATCAGATTCGACCGTCACCCAGGCTTGTTGACTCGGTGGGTATAAAGTGGTCCTTGGCTATGGATTCGAATAACAGTTATATCGATGGATACGAGCTAACGAGGGCTGATGGTTACGAACAAGCTTCCTTAATGGATACGGACCACGTAGCTTCTCAATTGATATGAAACCAATCGATGCGAACTGGAGCCTTTTGATGGATACGAAGTAAGGTGACCTGATGGATGCGAATTGCTCTGCCCAGATGGATTCGAAGAGAGGTTTCCATGATGGACACGAAGCAGACATTTTGGCCAATCGATATGAGTCGTATTAGCTATTGATAGGTACGAAGTCCATTGATACGAACTCGATGGATTTGAACATTGCTGACCTGATCGATACGAACCCATGGGAATTGACCGATGCAAAGTGGATGATGGACACGGGTTGGATGGATACGAACTAGAGTTTAGTGATGGATACGAAACCACCAAGAGTGATGGATACGAAATCACCTATAGTGATGGATACGAAATCACCCATAGTGATGGATACGAAATCTGGGCTTCTCCTTTCAATTTAAATCGATCTTATCATGAGCGAGTGAACCCGGATTGACCTGAAATTTGAGATGCTGACTTCTATGATCTTTCCTGTCATGTCCTATCAATTGTAGCTCAATCTGGACTAGGACAAAATTCAGCGATATCCATGACGAGCTATTCTTGTTCTCTAGTCGGTTCCTTGGTGTCCTGGCCTTGCCAAAAGGCGGGATAACATTTGCCCCCCAAAGTACATCTTGTGAAAACATGACGTGCTTTAAAAAGCCGCAGGTCTTCTTTGAATAATTTGAAAGTTGTACTCTGCATTGCTGTAATTGACTTCTGTGTGATAATGATTAGCTGACTCTTATTGATGTTGCAAGTTCGTGAGTCGTCGTCAGCATTTGTCGTCATTGAATCTCACATTGATTCCTTCTCGAACTGATTTGAAACCTGAGTTGAAATGATGTTTGATGATCACCTTTAACCATCCTCTTGTATCGGTCCTCTCATGAATCAATGTTAAAAGCTGGAAAGCCTTTCTTTGCATCGATGCGGGTTGACTTGATGGATACGAAATGCTCATTCGTGTCGATGGTCACAAATTATGGTGGACTCTGCTTCGTATCGATGAGCATCTGATAGACACGAACTAAATGTTCGTATCGATCGATTTGTACTGCTGTGAGTTGAGGGTTGCAAAGGTAGAGACTTCGAATCGCTGGAGCTCAATGTCATTATCGCATTCATCGTTGTGCGCTTCGAATTGATGAAGTCCAGTGGTTGTTTCGTCTCGATGGGAGCACAGCCTAACGGATTCAAAGGAGGCATTCACATCGCTCCATTCCTTGACCGATTGCGACCGGTCACGTTGACTGGGAGACGAATCGACCCAGTTTACCTTTGGTCTTCATATAAATACCAGTGACTTAACCCATTCTCACTTATTTACCTCTCTACTTTTTACTGTCACTCTCTGTTCTCTTTCAACCTTCGTATCGATAGACTGAGAGTTATTACTGCGAGCTTTCGAATCGAACCAAACCTTCGATCCTTTGGGGGTAATCGCAAAAATCAGGTAATTAATGGATAAAATCATGTAAGTAATGACGAAGCTCGAGATCTCAATCGTTCTTCTTTCCTTCACGACCAGTTGTGACCAATCAGAGATCTGGACGAGAAAAAACGAGATAGGGGGATAGAGCGTGGCCATGGAGTTGAAATCCTCTTGGGGAAGAAGGAGGTACGAAGGAAATCCATCTTACTTCATTTTGTATCGGCCTGGATCGGGAGTGTTCGGATCAATATGGACGGCATACGTTCGTATCGTTATAGAGACGAAAGTGGCGATAGGCGTGGAGCCATCGTTTTCAGATCGATGCAAAATTGGCGAACCTGATCGATGCGAATTGGCTCACCTTTGATTGATGCGACATGTATCGATTCGAACTCGATCGCTATGAAGCATCCTCACTCCAGCCTGATCGATACGAACGTATCAGCCCGAACTTGATCGGTATGAAGCACTCTCCCTCCAGCCTGATCGATACGAAACATTCCTATCCCAAGATGATCGAAATGAATGCATCGATTCGAACGTGGCCAGGCTGAACAGCACGATCCCCCTGACTCGATATGAAAATAAAGTGCAGCGATCGATATTCTCGACCTAAATTTTAACGAACTTAGAGAATTTCTGAATATTTGAACATTTGATTCCGACGAGCTTCTGCCTTGCATAATTGAACTTCGTCACAGAACTGCATATTTGACTGACTTTCGAAGCTCGTTGATGGAACTGCTATTTAACAGAAAAGTATAACGAACTTTAATCTGAATCGAATGATAGTATCTGGATGGCGTGGTTGTGACGGTCAGCGATGACGGTAATCTCCAGTCTGACTTTCGGAGTTTTGCTGCTCACACACTTAGACTTATTTCGTAGAGATTTATTTGTTCAAATTATGCACAGCACATGCATTGCACAACTCATTCACACACTTTACACTGGGGAATGCACGGGCTTTTTATCATCTAATGGTGGTTTCTCGTGAGTTAGCTAGTTATGGAACCGTCAAGTTTGCAACAGCAAGATACTCAGCATTTGACCCCTCCCAGACTTGTAATACCAGACATCGAGGCCGAAGTCATCGGTCCAGCCCCGGACGAGCTACCTGACACGTCCTTCATCAATAGTCCACCTGATTCCGTTCCGTCCAATATCTCTAAAGACATGCTAGGGAGAATATGCTTAAGGCAAGGCCTATCGTTGGACGATGTAATGTTGCCGGGACCGGACGACAGACCGCATAATCCCCCGGAGGGATATACTGCTTTTAACCGACATGCATGCGCAGCCGGGACACTTCCTCCGTTTAACGATTACATAAGAGAAGTGTTGGCTTACCTAGAAATTGCTCCGTCTCAGTTACATCTGAATGGATATGCTTCACTCAATGGCTTATTCATCGCATTCATGGAGTACCTCTATCGACCTCCCCTTCCGACCGAGATAAGATACATGTTCAACTTCAAAAGTCGAACCGACAGCCCATCTTTTACATTCTTGGAGTCTGTAAGAAACTGCCAAGTGGTCACGGGGTCGTGGACTAGGCTGAGCTACTTCAAGTCGGAGTGGTTCTACGTCCGATGTCCTCCTGGGTTTGCCAGAAGATGGCTGTTCAGACGTGAGTATTGTCTCTTTCCCAAGTAGTTGACAGGGCAATTTTCGAATGAAATTAAACTCATATTTTCTACACCTTTTCTTTCAGCAATAATCCAACGACCTGAAGGCAGTTACTATAAAGAGATTGTCCGAGTTCTTCAGGAAATTCCGGGTGAAGAAAGGAATATTGAACTGTTGTTGACGGACTGGAACCTTAGAGTCCTCGGGTTGATTCGGTGGAGACAAAGCATAAGGCTCGATGGCGCGTTAAAGACTGTCTCCAGAGAGAAAGTCAAGCGGAAAAAACCCAGGGTCGTAATAATCGAAGAGCCCGATTCCGAAAGAACGCATACTGATGAGGAACCGTTGATTGGGTCCGCCGATGCAACCCCGGATTCCGATGAAAAGAGAAAGGGCAAGGCCGCGGCCTTTAAATAGCCTAAATCTGGGAGGCGTAAGTCTGTGGTTTTACACCGCCCCCTTTCAGGAGTTAGAATCTCGGAGGCACCCTCCCTGCAAGCTGAAAATCAATTCGAAGGGCTCGCCGACCTTCCAATTCCGGACATTGTGTCCGAACAACATGACACTGAATTGGATGAACTACAACATACATCCGATGTTCGCGAGTCTCTTCCCACTAGCGCGATCAACATTTCTGGTTGGCTAGGGGGGTTACACATCCATACACTCTTCACGGCACAACACAGTTCTCTAACCGTAAACAGCATATTATAAACAGTTATTGACTTTCTGCATTTTTAATTTCTAGGTACGATGTTGTGGAGAGGTTCCGTGCTTGGCAGCTTGCGCAATAAGCGTCGCTACTATGAGCCACGCAGGAGAGAGGGAGAGAGGAATTATGATTCTGGACATTCCGGTCAGGAGAGGACCGACAGAGACAGGGGATACGCGCATCGATCCCGATCTTGCTCTCCTCCTCCCAGGTCTTCCGTACCGCCCATGGTAGTAGTTACTCGTCCTTCTGAAACTTCATGGCCAAGGCCACCTCCTCAAGCTCCAAGGTCTGATCTTCCGCGCGGAACTGAAATAGCTACCTCCTCATCCACTGCACCGGTCGGGACTGATTCGACCGAGGAAGGAGCGCTTAAACTGGCACATATGAGGAAGGAATTTCCCGATATCTGTTTTGACGATTACGTCTTTCCTCCGCATCTGAAGAGGATTCCGCCAACAGTTGAAGGCACTATTCATGATTATGTTGCGGATATCTTCTTTCAGTACAAAGAGTGGACAAGGGCCGCGAGGAAAGCATCCAAAGTGGCATTCGACCGTGGTGTCGTCATTGAGAAGCTTGAGAAGGAGTTGGGCCAAAAGAACTGAATCATGAAAGTGCTCAACACTGAGGCTGAGTCATCCCGTAAATATGAAATGGAAGCCCTGAAAAAGGTTGATGAAGTAAACTAAGCCATGACTAGAATGAAACAGGAGCACTATACCGCCATCGAAGACATGGGTCATAGGAACACCACCATTACCGCTGAGAGGGATGCCACTCTTAAGGAGCTTAATGAGCTGAAATCAAAGTTCTCCGAAATGGCGAGGGAGAAGGATGCGGCCAATGTCTCTGCGCAGGAGGCCTGTGATCAGGCGGTGGTGCTCCGGAAGGAGAAAGAAGCGGCTATGGAAAAAGTCCACGAGGCCGAAGCTGGGGTCAATGATAAGGTACGTCAGGCGGAGGCCATGATCGAGGCCGAGGTAGAAGAGCTACTTGTCACCTATAATGCCAACGTGCTAAGGCACCGAGACTTGACATGGCTCGATGAGTATCCAACACATCTCTACAATGCCTGGAAACTACTGGTCGAGGAGGAGAAATCTGGGCATCCTGATGAAGCCATCAACGAATTCGAGCTGGAGAACCGCATTCTTAATGATAATGAAAAGAAAGTTCTCCACGACTCCATGATTTCTCACAAGAAAGAGAGGCTTGGCGCCCAGTTTCAGGAAGTTGGGGAGAGCTCTGGTGCTGAGCACCGTATTACGATTTCTGAGATTGTTGTGTCATCCCAGTTTGAGCCAGCTCCGACGATCGACCCCCAGCCTATACCGGCATAAGATCCAGACCGACCACATCTGTCTCCTATTAAGGAGCATCCTTCTGAGGTTGTTCAGGCGACCCCGAGCCAAACCGAGGAAGGTACTCTGAACTAACTTCTTGTATATTTGGACTGAAAAAGTTGTGTTGAAGTGTACATTAACAACATGCTCTTTTTCTTTGATCAGTGACTGAAGTTGCACCAGCTGCGCCTTTCACAGCCCAAGAATCATGCCAAGTGTCGGAAGCCATTATCTCTGAGGCAACCTCCATTACGATAATATCACCAGTCGAAGTAACACAGGGGAGCTCACTTTCTTTCGATGAACAGATGATAAACGAGCTCCTCGGCCGTCAGAGTGATCCCTTCGCAGACTTGCCGTTCGGTCTGGGCGGATTCTCGTCTACTTCTGACATTTCAACTTAGACCACTACGGCTCATAGCGAGGCCAGAGCACAACGGGAAGCGATGATATTGGCCGAGATTAATGCCGAGATGGCGGCAGCGGCGCATGGTGGCAGTTTAGATGGCGGAGCAGCGACGCAGTGCCTTACTCCTCTTATGATTGTATCTCCCGGGGGCACGCTCGTTGATGTTAGTGCACCAGTCCCGCCCCCGGCTGTAGACCCTGTTCCTCCAACTCCTCTTGTGGGAAGCATCCCCATCGGTTCTAGCTCGGAGGATGATGTCCACATCATGCCATCGTCCGAGGGAAGCCCGTCTGCGGAGAGAAGTTCTAAACGAAAGATCACTGGTGGTTCCAGTGGTTCCTCGAGGAAGAAGAAGCTAAGGAAGCAGAAAAATTAGATGGATCTTTGTTAGGCATGTATTTCCCTTTCGTAGTCAGGAATTTTGTTGTCTTTTTTCTTTTTGTAGGCCGTGGATAGATGCGGGTTCGGCTCCTGCTAGTGGGAATTCTTCGGAAAGGCTCATGTATGAACCATTGTTTTGATTAGTGGAAATAAAATTTTGTCTTCTTCTTTCAACTTAAATTCCCTTTATGCTTAAGCGTTGCAGTGTTCGAACTTCAGTCCGGTGTACTTGCATTATTTTAATGTTCAAGCATAGCTTGTTTTGTCTGCCAAGTCTGGAAATCTCGAACTTGAGCTGTGATCGGAGATTGAATCGGAGCTAAACATCATACCGCTTTGGGTAGTGACTAATGCTCTTTCCTGCCCCCAGTTCTGGGGTTAAGTTATGATGATCGGATTGCGATCGCAAAGAGTAAGGATCGAGCGAGCGAACTACATTCGTTTCCTTATGAATAATGCCATCCACACTCTGGGGATACAAGCCATCTCATGAGCGGTTGTTCGCATTCTGCGAACTTTAATACTAATGTTAGTACTTCGATTCATATCCTGAGAAAATGAAGTTAGGATTTTTATACTCCGTTTTGCACTCTGGGAATACGGAGTTGAATGTTTATGCTCCGTTTCACACTTTGGGAAAACGAAGTTGGATGTTTATACTCCGTTTCGCACTCTGGGAATACGGAGTTGGATGTTTATACTCCATTTCGCACTCTGGGAATACGGAGTTGAATGTTTATACTCCGTTTCGCACTCTGGGAATACAGAGCTGAATGTTTAGACTCCGTTTCACGCGCTGGGAATACGGAGTTAGCGATTGTACTTCAGTTCATTCTCTGGGAACTTTAGAGTTGATAATCGTATTTCGATACACACTCTGGGAACCATATCATGTTTATACTCCAATTCGCACTCTTGGAATGTGGAGTTGAATGTTTATACTCCGTTTCGCACTCTGGGAATACGGAGTCGAATGTTTATACTCCGTTTCGCGTGCTGGGAATACGGAGTTATGTTTATACTCCGTTTCGCACTCTGGGAATACAAAGTCAGTTGTTCTTCGATTCACACTCTGGGAATTCGGAGTTAGTGGAAGGATTGTCGTGCATCAATCCATCGGTGTATTAATCTTCCCCCGAGCTCGGGTTTCACTTAGTGAGTGACCGGTCATATCACAACCACTCGCTATTTGAATAAATCCCATCGTGCGATGGAACTTAGCTCTTCGCGCGTTGTGATGGTGTACGTCATATTCAATAGATCACAGCTCTGGCTTGAAGAGACGACATTTTATTGCTGAAATAAGAAAATACGGCAAAGTCAGTTGCCTTATTACAAATTCTAATTTCGAAATGCAAACATAAAATGCAATGGAAAAGATTGGATAAATAAAGACTGTCATGTATAGTAGCGACGGAGACTCTCGATATTCCAGGCTCTGGGCAAAATGAGACCGTCTATGGTCGATAATTTGAATGTGCCATCTCCGAGCTTTTGTACAATCGCATATGGTCCTTCCCAATTTGGTTTCATGTGTGAGGGAACCGGGTAAATTCTCTTGAGAACGAGATCGCCAAGTTCGAAGGTCCATGGCCGAACCTTAGCATTATATAATCGGGCGACTCGACTTCGGTAAGCGGCTGCCCTCAGATCAGCCTCTTCTCGCCTCTCATCTATTAGATCCAGGGATTCAGCAAGTAATATGGCATTTGTCTTTGGATCGTAGTATGTCACGCGATGAGAAGGCACTCCCATTTCGACTGGAATCACGGCTTCTGAACCGTAAGCTAATGAGAACGGAGTATGTCCGGTCGTGGACTTGTGGGTTGTCCGATAAGCCCATAATGCCATGGGCAACTCAACGACCCACTTGCCCCCGACCTTTTCCAATCGTTTCTTCAGGATGGATTTGATAACTTTGTTGACAGCTTCGACTTGTCCAATCGCCTGAGGGTGTGCTACTGCAGAAAACTTCTTATGGATATGAAATCGTTGGCAGAAGTTCTTGAATTCAACACTATCGAATTGGGCTCCTTTATCAGTGATAATGGTGTGTGGGAGACCAAATTGACAGATTATATTGCGGACTACAAAGTTGATTACTTTCTTCATGGTAATTGTCACAAGTGGCTCAGCTTCGGCCCATTTAGTGAAGTAATCAACTGCTATGATGGCATATCTCGTTCCACCTTTGGCAAGGGGTAACGTTCCGATGAGGTCGATGCCCCACGTCGGAAATGGCCAAGGGCTGACCATTTGCGTTATTTCGGTAGGTGGGGCCCTCGGGATACGAGAATGCTTTTGGCACTTGTCGCACTTTCTCGCGTAGTCTGCCGCATCTCGGTTTACAGTCGGCCAAAAATATCCATACCGGAGTACTTTCTTAGCAAGTGCTTGCCCCCCAGTGTGATCGCCACATTCTCCCTCGTGCACATCATGTAGTACTCGCTTGATTTCGTCTTGTGCGATACACCGGAGAAGGGGAACAGAGTACCCTCTTCTATACATAATTCCATCTTGGATAACAAACCGCGATGCTTTTCGAAGAACTTGTCTCTTCTCACTTCTGCGCTCGGGCAATACTCCATGCTCGATGTAGTTGCGATAGGGAGTCATCCATGATTCTTTATCAGGAGTGGTTTCGAACACAAGTTCAATTTTAATCTGATCAATGCTCGGAGAAGATAGGGTTTCGACCGGGACAAGTCCCAATTGTTGAGCTTCACCCGTACTTGCTAACTTAGCCAATGAATCGGCCTTCTGGTTATGCTCTCGGGGTATGTAGTAAATGGCATAGTAGTTAAAATGACCAAGAACTTCTCGAATTCGGGCTAAATAAGCAGCCAATCTTTGTTCCCTGGCCTGATATTCACCCCTGACTTGACATACAATCAACTGCGAATCGCAATAGAATTCCACAGCGTTAATCTTTAGATCATGAGCCAATTTCAATCCTGCGAGTAAAGCTTCGTACTCCGCTTCATTATTAGTGGCATGGAACTCAAATTTCAAGGCATAACATATGGATCGGCCTTCGGGAGTTTCAAGTACAACCCCAGCTCCCGAACACTGATCGTTAGATGCGCCATCGGTATACAACTTCCATAAGCACTCAGGAGGTGTGCCAGCTTCGGGCAAGTCTTCGGGAATAGTGAACTCAAGTATGAAATCCGCCAAGACTTGTCCATGAATGGCTCTTCTCGGGGTGTAAGTAATGTCAAACTGACTCAATTCAATGTTCTATTTAAGTAATCTTCCAGACATCTCAGGTCGCGTAAGGACCTGTCGTAACGGCTGGTCAGTGTATACAGTGATGGGATGAGCTTAGAAATACGGACGGAGCTTCCTCGAGGCCATGATTAAACAATAAGCTAACTTTTCCAGCTTCGGGTAATTTCTCTCAGATCCGGTTAGTCGCTTGCTGACATAATAGACTGGTTTTTGCACTCGGTCCTTCTCCCGAACGAGGACAGCGCTAATTGCATTCTCTGATACCGCTAGATAAAGATACAATGGCTCATGGTTGATAGGTTTTGACAAAATCGGCGGTGTGGAGAGGTGCTGAACCAAAGATTGGAATGCGCCTTCACATTCGGTGGTCCATTCGAAGTTTCGTTTCCCCTTACGAATCAAATCAAAAAATGGGATACACTTGTCAGTAGATTTCGATATGAACCTGCTCAATGCTGCAACTTTTTCATTGAGGCTCTGGACTTGTTTGATGGTTCGTGGAGTTTGCAAGTTTCTGATAGCCCAGATTTTCTCGGGATTATCTTCTATTCCCCGGGCGTTGACGATGAACCCGAGGAATTTTCCGGAGGCGACTCCAAAGTGGCACTTCAGTGGATCGAGCTTCATCCCATATGTTCGGAGTACGTGGAACATTGATTCTAGATCTTTGACGTGATCGGTGGAATACCTTGATTTTACCAATATATCGTCCACATAAACCTCCATGGTCTTCCCGATCTGGTTAGCGAACATCCGGTTGACCAAGCGCTGATAAGTTGCTCCAGCGTTCTTTAATCCGAAAGGCATGACTTTGTAACAATACAGACCGAGATCGGTGATGAAGCTGGTGTGCTCTTGATCAGGCACATGCATGGGTATCTAATTGTAACCCGAGTAAGCATCCATGAAAGATAATAGCTCGTATCCAGAAGTCGAGTCTACAAGCTGATCAATTCGGGGAAACGGAAAACTGTCTTTTGGGCAAGCCTTGTTTAAATCAGAGAAATCGATACACGTTCTCCACTTTTCATTCGACTTTCGGACAAGTACAGGATTGGATACCCATTCGGGGTATAGAGCATCTCGAATGAACCCATTAGCCATCAGTTTGTCAACTTCTTCTTTAAGGGCGGCAGATCTCTCTGGATCCATACCACGCCTTTTTTGCTTGACCGGGATATACCGCGGGTCAATGTTCAGGGTGTGGCTCACGATGTCCGGCGAGATCCCACACATATCAGAGTGCGTCCAGGCGAACACATCATGATTTGCCCGGAGAAAATCGACCAACTCCTGCTGTGCCTCCTGGCTTAACTGAGATCCAACTTTCAACGCTCTTGGTTCATCCTCATCATCATTGATTGGAACATCAATTGTCAGCTCGGCTTGGGAAGCTTGACTTTCTATGATTTCTTTCTTGTCTTCATTATCTCTGGGGTCAAGATCCCTTGGGAATCGGTCGGGGTGCCCGGGCCGGGGCCCAGGCACCAATTGTCAATTGTTGGAAAAACGGACGTAGAGAGATTCCTCTACGCCCTTGCCCTTCTCCTTTCGTTGCGCCTTACGCAACTCTGCAACATAACAGGCTCTCCCAGCAGCCTGGTCTCCGTGAATCACACCGATGCCACAATCGGTAGGGAATTTCAGGGTTAAACACCACGGGGCGATTGCTGCCCAAAATTCAGCAAGGGTCGGTCGGCCCAAGAATGCATTGTATGGTGAATGAATGTCCAAAACCACAAACTGCAGTATGCATACCCTCCTGCAGTCACCAACTCCCAACTCCACGGGTAACTCCACAACCCCCGTGGGTGTATTAGCACTACCATCGAAGCCGTGGATCCTGGATTGACAATGCTTCAGGTCCTTAGCTCCCATTTTCATTTGGTCGTAGGCTTCTTTAAACAAAATATTAACAGAACTTCCACTATCCACCAGGATCCTCTTCATCCAAGCAGGACCGACCTGGGCGGATATAACAAGCGGGTCAATAGTCGGGGCTTCGACTTTATCGGCGTCACGGTTTCTGAATACGATGTCATCTGCCATCGTCTTCTG
Organism: Allium fistulosum; assembly: GCA_030737815.1. Taxonomy (NCBI): domain Eukaryota; kingdom Viridiplantae; phylum Streptophyta; class Magnoliopsida; order Asparagales; family Amaryllidaceae; genus Allium; species Allium fistulosum. The sequence continues at coordinate 6,017,564 of JASFAW010000014.1, forward strand.
TTGTTTTGCCGGATTCCCTTCATCATAACTATTGCAACATTCAGAGTCCACATGCCTTATCGAGGTGGCATATGACTCCATTTCCCTCCAGCTTCTGTCTGCCGGATGAGGACCACCACTAACTGCATTTATTACCAATCTCCCACCCGTTCGAGCGGGTTCCTCCTGCCTTGTTTGATCGAGTTGACGATTCTGAGCTGACGGGCCCGCGCCACCAGATTGCGGCGCCCGTACATACTGGTCTAACTTCCTCTCCCTGATTAATTTTTCAATCAATTCCTGCAAATGTCTGCATTCATTAGTGTTGTGGCCGTAACTATCATGGAACCTGCAAAACTTGCCCGTCTGAATTTGCTTTTCCGATGAAGGCTTCGGGGTAGGCTTCTTGTACTGCATGGCGTTGCAAGTTTGTAGGTAGACATTCTCCAATGACGTGTTCAGCAGGGTGTAACTTTCAAACATAGGGGCCCTACGCCTTGGGTCGCGGTTCTGATCCCACTTCTTGTTCTGATTTACACTGTTCTTCGGTTGAGTCTGTTTGTTCTGGATGTTCAACTGGAATTTCCCAGAATTCTCTCCCGATTGTTTGACAGCCACGTTACTCTGAATTCCTTCACTGGGACCCGCGTCGTCCTGCTTCCTAGACTGCTTTGCATCCTCGCGCCGCAAGAACTGGGCGGCCTTGGAATAAAAGTGGTCCAACTACGCAGGTGGTTTTCCTGCCAACCAACTTCCGAACTCCGAATCAGGGTCAATCCCTTTCGTCAATGCCATCAGAATTGAGTTGTCATTGGGATTGCTGATCTCCACACAAGCTTTGTGAAATCTCTCTAGATATTGTCGGAGTGTCTCTCCTAGAGCCTGAGTGACACTGGACAGCGTATTAACATCCTTCGGCCTGGCCACACGCATACGAAATTGTTCCACAAATTTTCTAGCCAACTGATTAAATGAAGAAATTGAACGGGGCGGCAATCGAGTGAACCACATCATAGCGATGCCTCCCAAGGAAATAGGAAAACTTCTACATTTCACTGCGTCGTCGGCCCTCACGGCACTCATAGACCATTCGTACTTCAGAATATGCTGATTAGGGTCGGAGTTCCCTTCGTACATGGGAAGTACCGGCATCCTAAATCGCCGAGGAGGTTCAGCGTACAAATTTCATCCATGAATGGGGTATGACTCCGGGAGATCCCCCAGTCGTCATTAGTGAGCCCCTGACTCTCACGAATCATCTGTCTGATCATAGTCGAAAGATCTGGCACAGCTACGTTCTGGGCTTGTTGGGCCAAGGTGTGGTCGGGCTCCACACTGCGAGGATGGATCGGGCGCTGTCGACGGTCCAAATCCTGCCTCCTTGGCACAACATCTTCGGGCACGTAAGGCTCGGGAGTGTGCCCATGTTAATGCTGGGTGTGGCCCAATAGAGTCCTACTATCGACTCCAGGTTCCACCGCTGTGGCTGTAGCGCGGTTGTCGGTGGTGTACTGGGGAACAGTTCCCCCTTGGGTAGAAGGCCCAGTGTGGACACTTGTAGACGGACCAACTCTCAGTTGTCCAGCAGTCAATGATTGTGTGTTTCCAACAGTTTGTGCATAACTCCCATCCAGTCGAGGCCGGGGAGGTCGGTGATGATAATCAGAAGAGGACGAACTCTCCATGGAAGAACGGGACGCATGATCCCTCCTGGCTCTCCTGCGCTTCTGCCTATCCAGCTGGTGGGTCAGCTCAGCATTGGCGCGTAGTTGCTCGGTCAGCTGCTGCCGACTTTGAGTCAACTCCTGAAGTAGCATCTGAAATTCTTGTCTGGTCACCGGGCCTGATGGTTCTGAAGGTCCGGTGACGTCTTGGGTAGACGGGGGCAGTTGCGCGGGATTTGACCTATCTCGACCCTCTTGATCTCCAATGTTTGAAGTCGTTCTGGTACTCACCATTTGGGAAAAAATGGATTCTTCCTAGACTATTCAAATCTGAATAGGATGGATAGAATCTGAAGTAGTGATCTGTATCTTTTCTTGGATTTACGCAATCCAGCATCGATGACAGATCCAGCGAGCAGGAGAAAAAACTGGTTTCTCTCGGTGAAAGCACCAAAGTGTTTGTACCAAAAATGGGCACAACACTCTTCGGGAGTTATTTTAAGAGATAAAATGAAGAATATAAATGTAAAACAGTGGTTATCTAACAAAAACTCCAATAAACAAGAATGTAAAATGCAAAGACAAGCAATTTAGAGTGGTTCGGCGTAGCGCCTACGACCACTATGAGGTTTTGATGATTTTATTGATTCTCTTTCAATGATTATAAGATATTACAGCGAATAATAGCGGATTACAGATCAGAATTCGAAATCAATAGCAAAGGAATGGCGCAAGTCTTGATTCGGCAGAGTCTGGACGCTTGAGAATCAAAAGATCCTTCTTCTGTAGGCTTTGGAGCTCTATTTATAGGCGTAGGAGGCTCAGATCTCGCTCAAACTTCGGGAGACTTGGTCTGGCACATGAGGGGACCCACGCGACCATTTCCAGAAAGTTTCGCCTCGATCTGTGATCGATAAGAATCCATTTCGTATCGATCAAGATGATGTCAAAATGAGCTGAAATTTGGCATGGACATTGTTCAGTGTGTACGCAAGCAACCCTAAACATATCATTGGATTTGGATCAGTGGATTGCGAGAAATCGTCGATACGAAATGGAATTGATCGCTGGCTGTTTCGTTCGACTCCATGACCTCGTATTAATTCTTTCAAATCGATCATCTACCCGTGCTCCTGTAATAATGTGGCACGTATATCTTGAGTCGATCCATCTTTTTCTTCGGTTTGGCCGCGTCGCATCCATGTATCTCGCCTTGTTCGTATCAGATTCGACACGTCACCCAGGCTTGTTGACTGGGTGGGTATGAAGTAGTCCTTGGCTATGGATTCGAATAACAGTTATATCGATGGATACGAGCTAACGATGGCTGATGGTTACGAACAAGTTTCCTTAATGGATACGAACCACGTAGCTTCTCAATGGATATGAAACCGATCGATGCGAACTGGAGGCTTTTGATGGATACGAAGTAAGGTGACCTGATGGATGCGAATTGCTCTACCCAGATGGATTCGAAGAGAGGTTTCCATGATGGACACGAAGCAGACATTTTGGCCAATCGATATGAGTCGTATTAGTTGTTGATGGGTACGAAGTCCATTGATACGAAGTCGATGGATTCGAACATTGCTGACCTGATCGATACGAACCCATGGGAATTGACCGATGCAAAGTGGATGATGGACACGGGTTGGATCGATACGAACTAGAGTTTAGTTATGGATACGAAACCACCCAGAGTGATGGATACGAAATCACCTATAGTGATGGATACGAAATCACCCATAGTGATGGATACGAAATCTAGGCTTCTCCATTCAATTTAAATCGATCTTATCCTGAGCGACTGAACCCGGATTGACCTGAAATTTGAGATGCTTACTTCTATGATCTTTCTTGTCATGTCCTATCAATTGTAGCTCAATCTGGACTCGGAAAAAATTCAGCGATATCCATGACGAGCTATTCTTGTTCTCTAGTCGGTTCCTTGGTGTCCTGGCCTTGCCAAAAGGCGGGATAACAATCCCGATTCTGAGTTTGGGAATTGGCTAGCTGGAAAACAACCCGCATCGTTGGACCGTTTCTACTCCAAAGCTGCTCAGTTCTTACGGCAAGAGGGCGCGAAACAGTCTAGTAAGCAGGACGATGTGAGGCCCAGTATTGAGGGAATACAAAGTAATGTAGCGGTTAAACAATCCGGTGAGAGTTCCGGAAAAGTTCAACTGAATATACAGAACAAGCAAACCCAGCCGAGAGGGAACAATGGCTAGGATAAGAAAAGAGATCAGAACCGAGGCCCACGACATAGGGCTCAAATGTTTGACAATTACACATCGTTGAATACGTCATTGGAAAACGTATACTTACAGACTTGCAACACTGTACAGTATAAGAAGCCTGCTCCGAAACCCTCATCGGAGAGGCAAGTTCAAACAGGGAAGTTCTGTAGATTCCATGAAAGCTACGGCCACAATACCAATGAGTGTCGACATTTGCAGGACCTCATCGAGAAGTTGATCAGAGAAAGGAAGTTAGATCAGTTTGGGCGGGCGCCGCAGTCTGGTGGAGCGCGCCCTTCGGATCAGAATCGTTCACAAAATCAGGAAAGACAGGAAGAACCCGCTCGTACGGGCGGGAGGTTGGTTATCAACACGATAAGTGGTGGTCCCCACCCAGCAGACAGAAGCTGGGGGGAAATGGAGTCGTATGCTAGTTCTATCAGGCATGCGGACTTCGAATGTTGTAGTAATTGTGAAGACGGAACTCCGATTAAACAACAAAATATAATATCTGATGATATCGTGTTCAGGAGCTGAGACACTGATAAGGTCGAAGCCCCTACAATCGACCCACTAGTCATATCTGCCTAGGTAGGTCCTGTTTGGATGAAGAGGATCCTAGTTGACAGTGGGAGCTCTGTGAATATCTTGCTTAAACGGGCTTACGACTTAATGAAAATGGAGGCGAAGGATTTGAAACCCTGCCTGTCCCGAATCCACGGTTTTAACGGGAGTGCCACGATACCCATTGGAGTAACTGAACTACCGGTTGAGTTTGGAGTTGGAGAATGCCGGAGAGTCCGGATGTTACAATTTGTTGTTTTAGAGATTAATTCACCTTATAATGCGTTTTTGGGCCGACCGGCCCTAGCTGATTTCAGGGCGGCCATCGCCCCATGGTGTTTGACTCTGAAGTTCCCCACCGATCATGGGATTGGAGTCGTTCAAGGAGATCAGGCCACGGGGAGGGACTGTTATGTTGCTGAGCTGCGCGGGGCGCAGCGTAAAGAGAAGGGAAAGGGCGTAGAGGAATCTCTCTACGTCCGTTCTATTGATAATTGACAATTGATGCCTGGGCCTCGGCCCGGGCACCACAACCAATTCCTGAAAGACCTTGACCCAAGGGACAATGAAGATAAAGACGAATCTAAGGAGAGTCAAGCTTCTCCGGCCGAACTGACTGTGGACGTCCCAATCAGTGAGGATGATGATTTAAGGATGCTAAAAGTTGGGTCTCAACTGAGCAAGCAGACACAACAGGAATTGGTTGAATTTCTCCGGGCGAATCTCGACGTCTTCGCCTGGACACACTCCGACATGTGCGGGATCTCACCAAATATTGCAAGTCACTCCCTGAATATAGATCCGCGATATGTCCCGGTCAAGCAGAAAAGGCGCGGTATGGATCCAGAGAGATCTGTCGCCCTTAAGGAGGAGGTTGATAAGTTACAAACGAACTGTTTTATTCGAGATGCCTTGTACCTAGAATGGGTGTCCAACCCCGTACTGGTTCAAAAGCCGAACGGGAAATGGAGAACTTGCATCGATTACTCGGACTTAAACAAGGCTTGTCCAAAAGATAGTTTCCCACTTCCTCGAATTGACCAGCTCGTAGATTCGACAGCCGGACATGAATTATTATCTTTTATGGATGCTTATTCTGGCTACAATCAAATACCCATGCATTTGCCTGACCAAGAACATACCAGCTTCGTAACCAATCTGGGACTCTACTGTTACAAAGTCATGCCGTTTGGTCTAAAGAACGCCGGAGCAACATACCAACGCTTAGTCAACCGAATGTTCGCCAATCAGATCGAGAAGACCATGGAGGTTTACGTGGATGACATGCTGGTGAAGTCTCGGTTCTCCACAGATCACGTCAGAGATTTAAATTCGATGTTCAGCATCCTTCGAGAATATGGAATGAAGCTTAACCCATTGAAGTGCCACTTCGGCGTTGCATCTAGAAAATTCCTCGGATTCATCGTTAACGCTCGAGGGATAGAAGCAAATCCCGAAAAGATCTGGGCAATAAGGAACCTACAGACCCCGAGAACCATAAAGCAAGTCTAGAGTCTCAACGGGAAAGTAGCAGCATTGAGCAGGTTCATCTCAAAGTCCACCGATAAATGCATTCCTTTCTTTGATCTGATCCGGAAAAGAAAACGAAACTTTGAATGGATCACGGAATGTGAAGGCGCGTTCCGATCGCTAATTCAGCATCTCTCCACACCCCCGATCTTGTCAAAACCAGTTGACCACGAGCAACTGTACCTCTATCTAGTAGTATCATTGCATGCGAGCAGTGCCGCTTTAGTTCGGGAGGAAGACAAAGTGTAGAAACCAGTCTACTATGTTAGTAAACGGCTAACAGGAGCTGAAAGAAACTACCCAAGACTGGAAAAACTGGCTTATTGCCTGGTCATTGCCTCAAGAAAGCTCCGTCATTATTTCCAAGCTCATCCTCTTACTGTGTATACCGATCAGCCATTACGACAGGTCCTCACGCGGCCTGAGACGTCTGGTAGGTTGCTCAAGTGGAACATTGAACTGAGCCAATTCGACATCACTTACGCCCCGCGAAGAGCCATTCAAGGACAAGTCTTGGCAGATTTCATAGCTGAATTTACCATTCCAGAAGACTTGCCCGAAACCAGTGAATCCCCTGAATACATCTGGAAGCTGTATACTGACGGTGCATCAAACGACCGGTGTTCGGGCGCTGGTGTTGTGCTTGAAACTCCCGAAGGCCGATCTATATGTTATGCTTTGAAGTTCGATTTTCATGCAACTAATAATGAAGCTGAATATGAAGCCCTCTTAACCGGCCTAAAACTTGCCAGAGATTTGAGGATTATCACCGTGGAAATTTACTGCGATTCACAGTTAGTTGTATGTCAAGTACGGGGAGAGTATCAAGCAAGGAATCGAAGGCTAGCTACTTACTTGGCCCGAGTTCAGGAAATACTAAATCAGTTTGATTATTATGTCATTTATTATATACCTCGGGAACGCAATCAAAGAGCCGATTCATTGACGAAGTTAGCCAGCACAGGTGAAGCACAGCAGATGGGACTTGTCCCCGTCGAAACTCTATCCTACCCAAGCATCGATCAAATAAAGACGAATTTTGTGTTTGAAACCGCTCCCAGTAGAGAGTCGTGGATGACTCCATATCGAAATTACATTGAGAATGGGACGCTGCCTGAGCATAGAAATGAGAAAACACAAATTCTACGAAAAGCTTCACGGTTCGTCATCCAGAACGAAGTCATGTACAGAAGAGGTTATTCCATTCCTCTCCTCCGATGTATCGCCCACGAGGAAATCAAACGAGTGTTACATGACGTGCACGAAGGAGAGTGTGGCGATCACACCGGTGGGTAAGCTCTCGCTAAGAAGATACTCCGATATGGGTACTACTGGCCGACATTGAACCGAGATGCAGCGAGCTATGCCAGAAAATGCAATAGATGCCAGAAACATGACCGAATTCCAAGAGCCCCGCCTACCGAGATAACCCAAATGGTCAGTCCCTGGCCATTCGCAATTTGAGGCATTGATATCATCGGCGCTCTACCTCTGGCGAAAGGCGGTGCGAAGTACGCCATCGTCGCCGTTGACAACTTTACAAAGTGGGCTGAAGCCGAAGCCCTCGCAACCATTACGACAAAGAAAGTGATAAATTTCATGGTTCGCAACATCATCTGTCGATTTGGACTCCCGCATACCATCATCACCGATAACGGAGCCCAATTCGAGAGCGCGGAATTCAAGAATTTCTGTCAACGGTTTCATATCCATAAAAAGTTCTCGGATGTCGCACATCCCCAGGCAAATGGACAGGTTGAAGCTGTCAATAAAGTTATAAAATCCATCCTAAATAAACGACTGGAAAAGGCCGGGGGCAAATGGGTTGATGAACTTCCTATAGCATTATGGGCCTATCGAACGACTCGCAAAACGGCAACCGGACACACCCCGTTTTCCCTATCTTATGGCTCAGAGGCCGTTATTCCGGTCGAGACGGAAGTGTTTTCCCATCGCGTGACTTACTACGATCCGAAAACGAACGCTATACTGCTGGCCGAATCTTTGGATCTATTGGATGAGAAACGGGAAGAGGCTGATTTGAGAGCAGCCGCATATCGAAGTCGGGTCGCCCTATTGTACAATACCAAAGTTCGACCTCAAACCTTTGAACTCGGCGACCTCGTTCTCAAGAGAATCTATCCAGTTCCTTCACACATGAAGCCAAACTGGGAAGGGCCATATGTGATTACATGAAGGCTCGGAGATGGCACATTCATACTATCGACCGTTGACGGTCTTGATTTGTCGAGGGCCTGGAACAGCGAGAGTCTCCGTCGCTATTACACATGACAGGCTTTATTTATTTCATTATATCTTTCGATTTGGCAATTTGTTTCTGCATTTTGAAATTTGAATTCTGTAATAAGGCAACTGACTTTGCCGCATTCTCTTATTTCAGCAATAAAATGCCATCTCTTCGAGCCAGAACTGTGATTCATTAAATACGATATACAACATCACGACGCACGGAGAGCTAAATCCCATCACGCAATGGGACTTATTCAAACGGAGGGCGGCTATGATACGACCGGCCACTCGCTAAGTGAAACCCGAGCTCGGGGGCAAGTCATTACACCAATATTAAATAGGATGACACATAACAATCCTATAATCAACTCTGTATTCCCAGAGTGCGAAGCGGAGTACAGACATCCAACTCCGTATTCCCAGAGTGCGAAGCGGAGTATAGACAATCAACTTCGTATTCCCAGAGTGCGAAACGGAGTATAAACACTCAACTTCGTATTCCCAGAGTGCGAAGTGGAGTATAAACAATCAACTTTGTATTCCCAGAGTGCGAAGCGGAGTATAGACAATCAACTCCGTATTCCCAGAGTGCGAAGCGGAGTATAGACAATCAACTCCGTATTCCCAGAGTGCGAAGCGGAGTATAGACAATCAACTCCGTATTCCCAGAGTGCGAAACGGAGTACAGACATCCAACTCTGTATCCCCAGAGTGTGGGATGGAGTATGTCATGTCAGCTCCAAGCTCCCGGAGTGCGAGCCAGAGTATGGACACTAACTCCAAACTCCCAAGATATGGGTTGGAGTACTAACAGCAATCTTAAGTTCCCAGAGTATGAACAACCGCTTACGAGATGACTTGTATCCCCAAAGTGTGGATGAAACGATTCATAAAGAAACAAGTGTAGTTCGACCGCTCGGTCCTCACTCAGTGCGATCACAAGCTGATCATCATAACTTAACCCCGGAACTGGGGGCAGGTTCAAGTGTTAATCACTACCCGAAACTGTATGATGTTCAACTCCAATTCGATCTCCGATCACAACTCAAGTCCGAGATTTCCAGGCTTGGCAGACAAAACAAGCTATGCTTAAGCGTCAAAATAATGCAAGTACATCGGACTGAAATTCGAACACTGCACCATTTAAACATAAAAGGAATTCAAGTTGAAACAAGAAGACAAAATTTTACTTCAACTAATTAAAAGCGATGGTTCATACACGAGGCTTTCCAAAAAAAATTCTTACTAGCAGGGGCCGAACCCGCATCTATACACGGCCTACGAAAAAGAAAAAGATAACCAAATTCCTAACTACAAAAGGGAAACACATGCCTAAAAAAAAGTCTATCTAATCCTTCTTTTTCCTCAGCTTCTTCTTCTTCGAGGAGCTACTGGAGCCACCAGTGATATTTCGTTTAGAGCCTTTCTCCTTAGGCAGGCTCCTTTCGGACGAAGGCATGATGTCGACATCATCCTCCGAGCTGGAATCTATGGGGATGCTTCCCGCAGGAGGATTTGGGGGAATGGAACCTACAGCCGGGGGCAGGAGTGGCACACTAGTATCAACGAGCGTACCCCTGGGAGATACAATCATAAGGGGAGTAGGGCATTGCGCTACTGCCCCGCCGTCCGAACTGCCACCATGCGCAGCTGCCGCCATCTCAGCATTAATCTCGGCCAACATCGTTGCTTCTCGTTGTGCTCTGGCCTCACTATGTGCCGTAGTTGTCTGAGTTGAAATATCAGAAGTGGACGAGAATCCGCCCAGGCCGAACGGTAAGTCTGCAAAAGGATCACTCTGTCGGTCGAGGAGCTCGTTTATCATATGTTCATCTAAGGAAAGTGAGCTCCCCTGAGTTACCTCGACCGGCACAACTGTCACAACGGAGGTCGCCTCAAAGATGATGGCCTCCGGCACTTGGCATGATTCCTGGGCTACGGGAGGCGCCGCTGGTGCAAATTCAGTCACTGATCAAAGAGATAGAAATTTTTTGTTAGTATACACTTCTATACAAGTTCTTCAGTCCAAATATACAAGAAATTAGTTCAGAGTACCTTCCTCGGGTTGGCTCGAGATCGTCTGAATGATTTCAGAAGGATTCTCCTTAATAGGAGATAAATGTGGTCGGTCTGGATCATATGCCGGTATAGGCTGAGAATCGATCATCGGAATTGGCTCAGATTGAGATGACACGACGATCTCAGAACTCATAGTATGGTGCTCAGCACCAGAGCTTTCTCCGACTTCCTGAGACTGGGCACCAAGCCTCACCTTCTCGTGAGAAATCATGGAGCCATGGAGAACTTTCTTCTCGTCATCATTGAGTACGCGGTTCTCCAGCTCGAATTCATCGATGGCTTCATCAGGGTGCCCAGATTTCTCCTCCTCAACCAGTAGGTTCCAGGCATTATAGAGATGCATTGGGTAATCATCGATCCATGTCAAATCTCGGTGCCTTAACATGTTGGCATTGTAGGTGACAAGTAGCTCTTCTACCTCGGCCTCAATCCTGGCCTCCGCCTGTCGTACCTTCTCATCAACCCCAGCTTCAGCTTCGCGGACTTTTTCCATAGCCGCTTCCTTCTCCTTCCGAAGCACCACCGCCTGATCACAGGCCTCCTGCGCAGAGACATTAGCCGCATCCTTCTCCTTCGCCATTTCAGAGAATTTCGATTTTAGCTCATTAAGCTCCTTGAGAGCGGCGTCTCTTTCGGCAGTAATGGTGGTATTCCTATGACCCATGTCCTCGATTGCGGTTTAGTGTTCTTGATTCATCCTGGTCATGGCCGAGTTTACCTCATCGTCCTTTTTCAGAGCTTCCATTTCAGACTTACGGGAAGACTCGGCCTCAGTGTTGAGCACTTTCATGATTCGGTCTTTGTGACCCATCTCCTTCTCCAGCTTTTCGATGACAACACCCCGATCGAATGCTACTTTGGATGCTTTCCTCGCGGCCCTTACCCACTCCTTGTACTGAAAGAATATGTCTGCAACATAATCATGGATAGTGTTCTCAGCTGTTGGCGGTATTCTTTTCAGATGCGGAGGAAAGACATAACCATCAAAGCAGATGTCAGGAAATTCCTTCCTCATTTGTGCCAGTTTAACTGCTCCTTCCCCGGTCGAATCAGTCATGACCGGTGTAGTAGTTGAGGAGGTGGCTATTTCAGTCCCGCGCGGAGGATCGGACCTCGGAGCTTGAGAAGGTAGCTTAGACCGTGAAGTTTCAGGAGGACGGGCAACTACCACCATGAGCGGTACGGAAGTCCTGGGAGGAGGAGAGCGAGATTGGGATCGGCGCACGTATCCCCTGTCTCTGTCGGACCTCTCCTGACCAGAGTGTCCTGAATCATAATCCCTCTCTCCCTCTCTCCTGCGTGGCTCATAATAACGGTGCTTGTTGCGCAAACTGCTGAGCACGGAACCTCGTCCAGACATCGTACCTGGAAAATAAAGATATGGAAAGTCAGTAACTGTTTACGATGTACTGTTTACAGCTAGAAAACTGCATTGTGCCGTGAAAAGTGTATGGACGTGTGACCCCCCGGACCAACCAGAAGTGTCGATCGCGCTAGTGGGAAGAGGCGCGCTAGCGTCAAAGGTGTGCTGCAGTTCATCCAATTCAACGTCATGTTTTGCAGACGCAAGGTCCGGAATTGGAATGTCAGCGAGCCCTTCGAATTGATTTTCGGCTTGCAGGGAGGGTGCCTCCGAGATTTTAACTCCTGAAAGGGGGTGGTGTAAAACCACAGACTTCCGCCTCCCGGATTTAGGCTGTTTAAAGGCCACTGCCTTGCCTTTTCTCTTTTCGTCGGAATCCGGGGTTGCATCAGCTGGCTCGACCAGTGGCTCCTATTCAGTATGAGTTCTTTCGGAGTCAGGTTCCTCGATTATTATGACTTTGGGTTTTTTCTGCTTGACTTTTTCTCTGGAGACAGTCTTTAATGCGCCATCAAGCCTTATGCTCTGCCTCCGTCCAATCAACCCGAGAATTCTGAGATTCCGGTCCGTCAATAGAAATTCAATATTCCTTTCTTCACTTGGAATTTCTTGGAGGACCCGGACTATCTCTTTATAGTAACCGCCTTCAGGTCGGTGGATTATTACTGAAAGAAAAGAAATAGGAAATATGAGTTTAATTTCATTCAGAAATTGCCCTGTCAACTACTTGGGAAAGAGACAATACTCACGTCTGAACAGCCATCTTTTGGCAAACCCCGTAGGACATCGGACGTAGAACCACTCCGACTTAATGTAGCTCAGCCTAGTCCACGACCCCCGTGACCACATGGCAGTTTCTTATAGACTCCAAGAATGTAAAAGATGGGCTGTCGGTTCGGCTTTTGAAGTTGAACAGGTATCTTATATCGGTCATACGGGGAGGTCGATAGAGGTACTCCATAAATGCGATGAACAAGCTGTTGAGTGAAGCATATCCATTCGGGTGTAACTGAGACGGAGAAATCTCCAGATAAGCCAACACTTCTCTTATATAGTCGTTGAATGGAGGAAGTGTCCCGGCTGCGCATGCATGTCGGTTAAAAGCGGTATATCCCTCCGGGGGATTATGCGGTCTGTCGTCCGGTCCCGGCAATAATACGTCGTTTAGCAATAGACCATGCCTCAGGCATATTCTTCCGCACATATCTTCGGACACATTTGACGGAACCGAATCAGGTGGACTATTGATGAGAGATACATCAGGCAATTCATCCGGAGCTGGACCGATAACTTCGACCTCGATATCCGAAATCTCAAGTCTGGGAGGGATAAGATTCTGAGTTTCTTGCTGCTACAAACTTGACGATTCCATAACTAGCTAACTCACGAGAAACCATCATTAGACGATAAAAAGCCCGTGCATTCCCCAGTGTAAAGTGTATAAATGAGTTGTGCAGTGCAAGTGTTGTGCATGATTAGAGCAAAATTCTGCAGAATTAAAGGAAATATGCAAAAGACGAAACTTTGAAAGTCAGACCCGAAGTGACCGTCATTGCTGACCGTCGCAACCGCGCCATCCGAATACTAACGATCGATTCAAGTTAAAGTTCATCATACTTCTATTTTTTGTTAGATAGTGGTTCAATCGACGAGCTTCGAAAGTCAGTCAAATATGTAGTTCTATGACCAAGTTCAATTATGCAAGGCAGAAGCTCGTCGGAGTCAAGTGTTCAAGTATTCAAAATTTCTCTAAGTTCATCAAAATTTAGGTTAAGAATCGATCGCTGCACTTTGTTTTCATATCGAGTCAGGGGGATCACGTTGTTCAACCTGGCCGCGTTCGAGTCGATACGTTCGTATAGATCGTCTTGGAATAGAGATGTTTCGTATCGATCAGGCTGGAGTAAGAATGCTTCATATCGATCAGGTTCGAATCAATACATGTCGTATCGATCGAAGGCAAGCCAATTCGCATCGACCAGGTTCGCTGATTTCGCATCGATTTGAGAACAATGGCT